>OX155962.1:3981056-5196056 GCA_944548615.1 Micropterix aruncella
ATATATATATATAATATATATATATATATATATATATATATATATAAATTATATTATTATATTTATATATATTATATATAATATATATATATATATATATATATATATATATATATATATATATATATATATATATATATATATATATATATATATATATATATGTATATTTTAAACGCAATTTTTCCAAGTTACATTTATTTTTAACGTGTTCTAGAGTTGTGACTATGTCACCAAAAAAAGCCAAAGCCACAAAAAAATCTTTTTAATTGATGCGATGAAAGTCTGTGCCCAGCTGTGCTACCTACAAAAACTCTATTAATACACATACGATAGCGTACGATACGATAATTTCCAACTAGTGTACACTACTACAACGGTCGTTATATTTTCGAATTTTTGTTGAAAAGAGGTGGACGTCGTGTCGGACTTTATTTTCGAGAAAAGGAGATAACATATTGTCTTATTTTGATAATTTATTACACTGGGAAGATGGCCGATTCGATGTTTGATATTTTCGGCAGACATATCCACGAAACGGAGAATAACGTCGCTCGTTTCGGACATCCGAAGTTCGGTGTTGGTTCGTACCTACTGCATTTTAGGAAATTCATCTTTTTGAACGTAGCTTCATTTATGTATATTTTGTATTACAGAGAATATCAGTAAGAAAGCGTTCGCAGGCGGTCACCTTAAACCCACGGAGGCCATCAAGAAAACTGATTCTGTGAAGAAGTCGTTTCTGTGCAACAAAGGAACCGCTATTCAAGCGACCCCTGTGAAGCCTTTTGGAATTGCCAAAAATACGCCTCTGAATTCGAATAAACAGCAACTGAAAATTTACAGCGATGAACCGCAGTTTAAGCATACTGCAGGAAACTATGAGGATGCTAGCCGGACGGAGAAGAATAGGAAGGCAAATTTTTCATGTGGTGTGTATTTTTAAATTTAGTTTTTATATTTAGGGAAAACGCTAATGAGCAAGCAAAGTATATTATGTAAAGACAGTTCTCTTTGGTATTATTGCAGTATAGCATGTTTTATATTTAGCCGGACGGACAAGAATAGGAAGGCTAATTTTTCATGTGGTGTGTATTTTTTATATTTAGTTTTGTTAACAGCCTCGATAGGCTGTGAATACATCCTCTCTGCTAAGAAACAACTTCATATTTGTTTAAGTTGTACATTTTTAATGAATTTATATAAGCGAGTAGAGGTACGGAAAAAATAAACGTAACGTCGACTAAAGAGGACCCTAAAGAGGCATCAACAAGGACTTTTGAGGGAATTATTGCAGTATAGGAACCTTTCTCAGAAATCGAAAAATAATGAAAAACTAGATTCGATCATTGTAATGCTAGATTTGAAAGAAAAAAGCTTCGGACGCGTAAAATTTCAAAACCAAATTTACATACAAAAAAAAAATATATATTTTTAAACTCAGTTTTTAAGGTTGTTTTTAAAAAACCTAATTAACCGACCGCCAAATAGGTGTTTATGTATTATTTAAAATAAAATAAAAACTTAACCTACCGAAATGTATGGGTTTGACACTTGTTTGAATGCCTATAACTCACATATTTATTGAGACCAAATAAATATTATTGTAGATTCGGAATCAGCGAGGTGAATATAGTCTGGTGACGTTAAGAAATCAACAATCTAGAAGAGGCCCCTATACTGCAATAATACCAAAGAGAACTGTCTTTACATAATATACTTTGCTTGCTCATTAGCGTTTTCCCTAATTTAATATTTTTATTGAGGTATTGCAGTAGAATTTAGATAATGGCTTTAGCACAAATATTTCTCACCATCATAATCACACAAAATATTCTCGCCACAAGTAATAAACCACTTGTCATGATTACTATTTTATCTAGTGTGTACCAAGTTGAGATACAATTAAAATATATATATAAAAATATTAAAAGCATAAGTAAACTACAAATGAAAATCTTAATTTTTGATAAAAATCATGACTATACTCAAATACTTTTCAAGTACCAAAATAGCGGAAAAGGTAGTTTTCAAGCGTGTAATTTTTAAAAAATTCCCCGGACCTCCCTTTTCTTAAAGGGGCCCCTCTTCAGTCTCTAACCGAGGGCCCCCAAAGGAGCCAGTCCGGGCCTGAATGTGACACTACATTGTTGTCAGCAGGATGTGTTCTTTTAAACAGTGTCCGACATGATTGAATAGAAATATTTTATGTCGGTAGTTTTTGGCTGAGATAATCATAGATATACAATACCATTAAAATTTTTTCTAATATTTTTTTAGATAACAAAACATTATTAGATCCCCTTCAGTTTGATTTCCGCTCTGCTAACAAGACTACCTACATTTGTGCATAAATTGTATTTTTTATAAAACCAGCGTAATATTCATTAAGTTATGTTTTTATAACACAATAAAGTTATTCTATTCTATTCTATACTACCACCGTCCTAGTCAAAGTTACATCCGTTATTAGATGTTCTATGAGTGATAGAAAACTAACCATTCTCACACTGCTTGATTTCAGTAGCGCATTTAATTCTGTCGACTTTGAACAATTTCGCTCCTTGAGCGATTTCACTCGCTCAATATCTCTAAAGGAGTAGTGAGATGGTTTGATGCCTACTTGTGCGGATGTTACCAGTGTGTTAAATCATCTGAGTACCAATCGGACTTGGTTGAGCTCACAGCTGGTGTCCTGCAGGGATGTGTCCTATCCCCTCTGCTCCTCTCTATCTTCATTAACCCAAGGGATTAACTGCGTCTTATCACTTATATGCTGATGACCTCCAAATTTATCCCCTTGTCAGACCAGACGATCTGTCTTTTGCAGGGTCAACTATGAATTCAATTTTAGATCACATATCTCGCTGGGAATTTTATATAAGTTGGTATTATTACTGACCTTTAGTACCTATGTATCTACAATTTATATTATAATTTTTATGTGAATGTATAAGTATACAAGTATCTATGTATATTAAGTTGCTGAGGTAAGCTGTTTATTTATTTGTTTTTAATTAACCACTCAAAGCCAGCCTTCGCACGCAAAAAACTTAGCCACAAATTTTTGGTCGATTTTGTAAATAAATACTTACAATATTGTTTTTTCATGAATTACCTCTTCTTACCCAGTAATTAATATTGTTAGTCAAGTATATTATAAATTTATTTCAAATTCTATGGCTTCGAAGGGGGAGTGAATGGGTGGTAAGGTGAACGCTCACATGTGGCAAGACAGCTGTCCTAAACCTAACACAGCCGGTCGTTAGTCCCGAATCCACCGTTCACCTCCCAGAAGTGTAATAATTATATATGATTGGCCCGATTTCGGTCGGTGAATTCCATGGCAGCTCCGTTTGTATTTTATATATGGGAACCGGCTGAAACGGTTACGCGCGGATCTGTCAAATGAAGCAAAATGCCTATAGGCAGGCACTGTTGGCGTCCGATGGGTTAATGTTACAACGGTTGGCTGTAAGAAATCTTGAACCGATAAACCCGCCGTTAGTACTAATTAAAATTTGAATATTAGGTTTCTTAATCATTGTTTGTGTTTTTAGTACAATAAAGCTATTTTTCTTTCTTTCTTAATTACCGTTTGGGACATTAATAGACATTTAAAGTGGTTAGAATGAACAAACGAGAAGGAGAAATACCCAGTCCGTCTCTGATTTGATGTCGATTTTATTCTTTCAGATAATTTCACGAGGGATCTGTTTGACCAGGATCCTTATTTTGATATTAGAGATGAAGGTTTTCAAGTGATGAATTCTCCTCCGTGCAGAGTAGAAAATGCCCATTTTGAAATGATTGGACGCGAGGCGGTGAAAGAAGATTATATACGTTATGCAGGTGTGCTATAAATTCTGTTGTATTGTCGTGACTAAATTATTTTCCAGTAAGTGGCTCTAGTGCAGCAAGTGTTTCCAGCCAGGTGGTAATTAACCATCCTACTTTTGGGTTATTCAAAAAGTAGGTAAAAAATCGTTGGTTTTTTTCAATAGATTTCTTAATAACAATACTTATTTACAATATACCAGACAATTTATTTTACACAATAGTCCAATTTATTACCCTTTTTTGTATTTAGAATCGGAGGAACAATTTGACGTATCAGCTATGCTTTGTGGGTTTCGGGTTTTTTATTATTGTATTCGAACATACGGGTAGGGTTGTTGCGTTCGGGCGATAATATAATGGATATATCACGTACGTTCTATAGGTAGGGTGGTTAATATATAAGGGGTAAAACTATATTTCATGAGGGGTAAGGACATAAGGGGTTAGGAGACAGCTGAACCAGTCTGGAAGAGGGAAACGGACAACCGATCCGGATGGAGAGTGATTGGAGAGGCAAATGCCCAACGGTGGGCGAATGCGCCAAAAGAAGAAGAAGGACGTTAGTACATAAATAGGTATGATCTTTTGGACATGACCAGGGATATTCATGACACTGGAATATTCAAAGAAATAAAGGCATTTCTTTGCATCAAGTTATTATAATCATCACCGGCAAGATGTACAGCACTGGTTCTCAAAGTTTTTTCGCCCACCGCACACTTTAACCCTTCAGGCCTCGGCCCCTCAGCCGATTGACAAGTTGATGTCCCAAAAAATTTTAGTAAAAATTGGTAATAAAATTGAATTATGACACTGTCTCACCATAACCATTAATTACTACCAAACCACTGTACCCATAATTAAAATAAAACATATTAACATAATAAAACATAATAAAATAAAACAAATTAAATTAAAATGAAATTAAACCGGGCCCTTCCTGCTGAATTGTGTTGTGGCCGATATCGGCCAATTGGGGCTCTAGGGGTTAAGAATAAAAAATATCTAGATCCCCCCAAACTTTTTCTCTAATCTAGATGACCATCTTTAAACCAGCTATTGCAAATATTATTTTTAAACTTGACATAGATAAGATATGGCCCTTATCCTATTTCTGAGTTCATAGTAGAATGTTCCAATGGGAGCAATTAAAAGGAATACTTTATCATATTTAGAAGTATTTTTATTAACATTAAAGAAAGCGTAACATTAAAGTAACATTAAGAAATTTACAACTTATCTAATGCGAAGGATGAATCTGATGCTCTTTAACGATTTTGTTAATCGGGCTCAAATTTGCTTAAGTAAATATATTAAAAGGAATTAAAAACACGACTGCCGTTACAAAAAGTGAACTATTGTATTTAAAATTGCTTTATTTATGAAATATTTGTGGTTTATGTATTCGTCCATATAGATACATATATTTTTCGGAATGTATTCAATCAGACCTTTCATTCCTATGTTAATTTGCGCTGTTATTCGCAAGATAATCAGCCTCCCAGTGGCTCGTGCCAACAAGGGTTTGTCATTACCCTCTAAACCCCCAATACAGTTTGTGCGGGATGGCTCTAAAGGCAATAAACATTTAACTACAAAACCTTTCTCAATAATCAAGAAAGCTTCAGATTGGATTCTGGAGGTCGATTCGGTCTCTAAGCAGTATAAATTCCCTGAAAGTCTCGGACGCACAGCCCGTCGTCCAGATATAACTCTTTACTCTCTATCTCGGAAGGTGGCCCGGCTCTTATTGTTAAATTAACTGTTCCATGGGAATCAAATATCCCAAAAGACCACGAGTACAAATTATATAAATACCATGATCTTGCAAATGCCCTCACCCGGAATGGCTTCACTGTTCGCCATCATGCGGTGGAAGTTAGCGCTCGTGGCCTGCCAGCCAAATCTCTGTTTCACCTCTTTAAAGATCTTCATCTTTCCAGAAAAATAATCAACTCTTTCCTAGAAAGAAAACTAAAACTGCGATTTCCGCATCTAAAATTCTATGGCTTCGAAGGGGGAGTGAATGGGTGGTCAAGGTGACGGCTCACATGTGGCAAGACAGCTACCCTAAACCTACCACAGCCTGTCGTTAGTTCGGAATCCGCCGCTCACCTCTCAGAAGTGTAATAATAGTATTATGATGGGCCTGACTCCGCTGGGTAATTCCATGGTAGCTCCGTTTGTATTTTATTTACGTTTGGAGATTTGGATATTCAGACAACTATTTATTAGATATTTTTACAGTTAAGATACCCTATGACACTCGGGATGAGTTCTAATGTCTTAATGGTTTTAACAATACCACATACTTCTAAATCGGTTCGATCGTTTAGAAGTTATAGTGGAATAAAGAAATGGAAAACATAAATAGATGAACCCTGAACACATTACACTCTTCTTTTGTCAGGCAGTCAGTTTTTTGTTAAGCTAGTGAGATTTTTCAAGATTATATTCATTCATTTTGAATTCAAGATTATATTCATTCATTTTGAATTCAAGATTATATTCATTCAAACTTGTCAGGTACATCAAGCTTACATTTTTGTTACAAAACAGTCTTATGACAACTACATAGAAAACACGGGCCGTGTTTCCTAGCCACTAACCTAACCACTATGCCACCGGGCCCACTATGCCACCGGCCCGGTGGCATAGTGGTTAGGTCGCCTGATCTTTTTGTCCACTCTTGGATGTTGCGGAGCCAAGACTTTTCTTTTTCATCATTAAGCTGGCATCTTTCAAAGTAATTATAACACATTATAACATAATTTTAATACATTTTAACAATAAAATAAAAAGGAACGACCCTTTGATTGCTCTGGGCCAAAATTAAAATTTTAATGTGAGTATGGTTAAAAACAAAGATAAAAAGGTCATACATCTCCAAGGACCGTTAATGATTACTACAAGCTCACACTAGTTCTTCGTAATCTTCACCGTGTACTAACAGTGATCGCAATTGAATAGGCGAAAGCGCATAAGTGTAGACGTACCGCTGCATGCATCTTTAGGCATTCGATAAAGCATCTTTAGGCATTCAATAAAGCATGTCCATACCCCAGGCCCAAATAAAAACATGGTTACGCAGGAACACCGATGAAACCCACCTTACAGAATGAAAAAAAAACGCAGGACGCTTGCCCGCAACCTCACCAGATTAAAAAGGGACAAAATCCGTAAAGTCATAGGTACTATGACAGGCCACTCTCCCCTAAACAAACACTTGTTTACCATAGGTGTAACAGACAGCCCTCTATGCAGAAGATGCATGGAGGAAGAAGAAACGCCACAGCATGTGCTCATGGAATGCAGGAGCGTGGCAGTGCAACGGGCAAAAATACTACAATCTCCAGCATCTGTCCCGGAGGCCTGTAGCCACCCAAACAGGCTGCTAACCTTCTGGGACAGCCTGGGCTGGCTGGAGTAACATAAACACAAATAGAAACATGAGCCACGCACAACGGCCCAATCAAGAGGCCAAGTGCGAGAAAAAAGCCCAGACAAACTAACTAACTAAAGCATGCGCTAGACGCAAGATGAAATTGAAAGTGACGACGTAAGATGACGACGAAAGCGCTCGAGTGGGGACATACCTTAACCACAACTGCAATAAATGCAAAGGTAATTGAATTTTTCTGTGAATTTAATCAACGTTTATTACTGTTTCAGATGATTCTTTTGACGACTATGTCAATACACTGGACATGCCTATACTGAGCGACGACAGCTTTTAGTATATTTCTTTATGTAAATTATAACATAATTAAGTTTTTTAAATTCTTAATTTCTGTTTCAAAATTACATGTTTGCAATTGATTCAGCGGAAAACTATGCAAGAGTCTGTATCGTGCACATTTATAATATTAGACTATCTCAAATTTGTTTTTAATATCTATAATAAAATTACTTTGAAAGTTTATTTGTATCAATGGTGAATTGAGGGGTATCAATTGCTACGGGCGCACCTGCCACACCAGGGAGTTATAACAACACTAGCCATTCTGTCTTCCATGGAGTGAACGCAAAGACTGAGGACAATACAATCCATGGTCGAACTACGCTAACCCCTCAAAGGTTGTTATTGGAAAACTTAAGATGAACAGGAATCGAAAGAAGATAGTAGACCGCAGAGCTAAGCGATGCGTGGCCGCTCTCGGAAAAAACAAGGGCAAATACACTGAGGAGACCGCCACCGCAATGGAAACCTCCAAAACTAGTCCCATTACATTTTTAAGTTAAGTTAAACAGTCCGTAAGAGTCCGACCCCTTGCCGCGAGGCACTTGTAAGTGCCAACAACGCGATTCCTCGCGCCGTAGTCGTATTCATCTCTATGACATTTCTCATAGATAAGAGAAATGTCATAGAGATGAATACGACTAGTGTCGAAATATTCTCAGTCATATAATTTCTTCTAAAATAAGTTACTAACATCCATTTCTGTTACAGAAACCATCCTCCTATACTCATTACATCCAAGGGCATACAATAATTCGGCTGCAGTGAGCAATAACTAAGAACATATTGCGGAAACTGGTGCTGCTGCCCTAAGTATTTAAAGAGGACATTAACTATCGGTAAAATGTTTCTGGTCCACCAGGACCCCAGATAAGTAACTTTTCATGAATCTAATTTTATAAATTATTGAAAATAATTTTTAAAAAATTACACCCTTAAAATATCAATATATATATATATATATATATATATATATATATATATATATATATATATATATATATATATATATATATATATATATATATATATATATATATATATATATATATATATATATATATATATATATATATATATATATATATATATATATATATATATATATACGAAGGCAATTCAGAAACTAACCTCCGATTGGTCACAGTGCGGGTAGTGGGGGGAGTAGCGCGCCATCTGTGCATTCACGCGCTCAGCAGGTCAGTCGGCATCAAGCCGTAGTCGAGTGAACATCGTACCTGCGCTAGTTTAGTTTTTGTGGCAGTTTGAAATGTGTGCTGCAATAGAAAATCCCGCCAAATGTTTTGGGATGCCAAAGGGGTGTTGTTGGTTGAATTCATGGAACGTGGGACGACCATTAATCAAGACGTGTACTGTGAAACACTAAAAACATTACGACAGGCTATACAGAACAAACGCCGTGGTATGCTGACTTCCGGTATCGTTTTTTTGCACGATAACGCCCGTCCTCACTCTGCTCGTAGAACAACAGCCCTTCTTGAGTCCTTCAAGTGGGACGTTTTCAACCATCCACCTTACAGCCCAGATCTGGCGCCAAGCGATTATCACCTCTTCATGCATATGAAGAAATGGCTCGGGTCCCAGCGGTTTGATGACGACGAAGAGCTCAAAGATGCGGTCACAGGCTGGCTCAAGGCACAAGCGGGTGATTTTTATGCAGAAGGAATTTCAAAGCTTGTGAAGAGATACGATAAGTGCCTCAATCGTTATGGAGACTATGTCGAAAAATAGTACAAAGATGTAGTTGTAAGATGTATATATTAAAATATTTTTACTTAACTTTTGGTGTATTTTTTTCAATCAACCGGAGGTTAGTTTCTGAATCGCCCTCGTATATATATATATATATATATATATATATATATATATATATATATATATATATATATATATATATATATATATATATATATATATATATATATATATATATATATATATATATATATATATATATATATATATATATATATATATATATATATATATATATATATATATATATATATATATTAATATATATATATATATTAAATAATGATGATCGCACATAATTGATGCTATCAAAAATAAAACAAAACAAAGTAGAAACAGTCATAAATCTATCCTTTAATAGTCGGATAAAATCGAAAACTCGAGGAAAAAAGACACGACGTACATAAATGTTACCGTTTTCGAAAAAATACACAAAAATGCGCGATTATGGCCATAGGGCAAACAGGGTGTGAAATAAGCGATGCCGCACCACGCGTGGCATATCACTCGCTCGCGCGGTTCGTCGCTCACTTCACATCTTCTTGGGCCGGTTGACCCCGCGATTGCCGCTACCGCCACCTACAAAACCTACATGCATCCCATTAAGACTGCCTAGTATTACATTTACGATTACCTACCATCCTTTAAGACTCACCCAATCGAATATTATGTCGCAATATAAACACGAAAAACTAACATTATATCGTTACTATTTGTTATCTACTATAGTCGGGGAGGTAGTGTATATGTTTAGGACTTTTTTCCCAGTTTGTGAAAGTAATTAAATCTGGTCTATTATTGACGCTAATCAAGAAATTCCGAGTCTGGCAAGGATTATGCGGTATGTGGGTGGGCGGGAGGTACAATCTAATGGTACTATTTTCCCAGTTATAAATATTTTCGATTCACTGTAGTCAATCAAAAATGCACAAAAAAGCAATTAAGCGCGTAACTAATCCGTGTAAGCGTATTAAACGAGCCTGGCAATGCATTGGCGATCGCACAGCCAGATGTTATCCTTATATATCGTTATATTGGTAAGTATCATATGACCAATTTTCAGGTCTGCACAAAAAAGGGCCACAGTTTTGTTCGGTTTTTCAGGTGCTAGACACGTTTGCCATACCTATATAGATCAGCTAGATATTTTTGTAATCAATGTTGCATTCGACGAGATAGTAATTTTCGTTAGAGCTAAAATAAGCGCAGCACATTTGTACATTGAAAAGCATTTTCCAGCTCAACTCGCCGAAAAACTATTACTAGGTAGTACGATACTATTTCTCACTCTTTTACTACTTTTGTCTATGGTTATTGCTGCTGGCAACATTGGGTGTATTTTGATGGAAAAGAGAAGAAGAAGAGCGACATTCCGATTTATGGTGATCCGTGTCAGGCCGTCTGGTCGTGTTTTCTTACTTTTTCCTTTTTCCAGTGTTAAATGTGTTATACCATGTACGCGATACACTGAATTATGCCTTCTCGCCATGACTATGGAGAGGAGGATTAAGTTGAAAACGCTCAATAGTCACATTACATGCAAAATATGCCGCGGCTACTTCATAGACGCTACAACCGTCACCGAATGTCTGCACACTTGTGAGTATATTTATCCCATGTTTTGATGAAATTTCCCAATGAGATATGTACGTTTCGTACCTACGTTTCTGTTATTTTCAACGATTGCGAGTGTTTTTACTGCATTTTTCCTTAGTGCAGCTGTCCCAGACCGTCAAATCCAAACGTATGGTAATCTGCAGACTTCGGAGCTCCTATATTATGCTTGTTCTGTTTTAGTTTGCAAGAGTTGCCTTGTGAAGCATCTGGAAGAAAACAACACTTGTCCAACATGCACGATAGTTATACACCAGTCGCATCCACTACAGTACATCAGCTTCGATCGTACCATGCAAGATATTGTATACAAATTGGTTCCTGATCTTCAAGACAGTGAGTAATGTTATAATGATTACTATTTGGGGAATTCATAATCATATTATTTCTTGCCAATTGTGTAAGTTTTCATTATTGACACGCACATCAAATTATAGATAGATAATTAGTAGCTAAACAAAATTTTATTCCTGTTTTTTGTGAGAGAGTTTGTGCAAGAGTTTGGTAAAAGCTGATACTTTCAGATCAGACAGTATTTTGGCCATAGAATGCTGTGGTAGTCAGCAGGCCAGACTGGGACACCTGGCGCTGACGTACTAGGAATGGTGTAATTTTAATTTGGGTATTTATTAGGTAGTGATACCAGTTCTACATTTTTGATTTTTTAACATCACCTGACTATATTCGCCACGCTGATTCCGAAAATGCAATTATTTTTTGTCGGACTTAATAAATAAGGAGATATAGGCATTTAACCCTTGGAGGAAATGGGTATTTTCATGGATGCATCTGTCTCTTGCAGGATTTTCGGCGACATCGACATTTATTTATATTTATTATAACTACGAAACTACTACACCAATCATAAAAAGAACAACTGCACAATGATTGCATTGAAATTTCGAATATAGAATATTAAAATATCATTTTGTAAAACAATTATATAATTATGAATGAGAACGTCAAAGAAGTGAAAAAAACGCGCGACCAGATTTGGTCGACTCGTACTCAACGGATAATTGTTTCGCGACCAGATTTGGTTGACTCATACTCAACGGGTTAAAGAAGTATCAAACATAATTTGTACGCCCAAAGTGTTTTGGAAAAGCTGAAAATTCATCAGTAGACAGTGGATGCAATACATAATTCGAAACAATTAGTCAGACTGCTTAACAATAGAATGAGTGGCGTCAGCATTACTCCATACATGTCATAAAAATGATGTCCATTACATTGCGCGGCACATGCAGTGCCGGATTAATCCATGTAGAGGCCTTAGGCCATCAAAATCTTGGGGCCCCCTTTGCACTTTGCAAATTATACAATAATTCGTTTTGAAACAAAATCTTGATAAACCAATTTTATTAAACAAAACAAACATTGATAAACAATATATTATTGCTATATTATTAAACGAACATTAAACTTTATTAAAGTGCATAAACTGATAGGACTTTAGTTTTATTCACTGCTTTTATTTTTTTTTCAATACCTATGTCGTATTCAGTGGCCATAATGGCAAGTAAATTAAGTGGTCCATGTGTCATCGATCAGTAAATTTTTAAGCGGGTTCAACTTTGAAAGAGATCATTCAGTAGTAGCGTTCTTAATCATGAGACATCTATAAAATTTCAACGTTGTCGCAGCAACGTTGATTGCGCCATATTTTCAAATCAAATCAAATCATATTTATTGTCTTTAAAAACTTTTACATAGTTGTTTAGACACTTTATATAGCCGCTTAATGTTAAAACAACTTTAAAATGAATACTAAATATTTCATAAGAGACTCACCACACAATTGATAATAGGTAGTTGTATTAGGTACTTAAAACTACAGTTTGTGTTGTCATGAGATATAATATTAAATGGTCCTACAAATAACAAATACAGTTGATTATCGTAGACAATTAGAAAAAATAATAATAATAATGTAATAATCAATAAAATGGTACAAATGTCAACTTAAATAAATAAAATCGAGATGGAAATTGTCAGTCATCTAACTATAATTTGTTGATATTATATAATTTTCTCGCGATAAGGTAGCTTTTTAATTTCGATTTAAACTAGGCTATTTTCCCGTTTCTACATATAATTTTAATATTTTCAGGCAGTTTATTGTAACACACCATTCCAACGTAATTTGGATCCCTTTTGAATAATTCCAAAGATGGACGGGATAGTGCTAAATTGTGCCTAAATCTGGTGAAATGCGAGTGAATTTATTTTTGGGTCTCAACTTTCGTATATTTTTTATTATTAACATTATGCATTCAAATATATATAGTGATGATAGCGTGAGAAAACTGAAGTTTTTGAAGTGACCATGACATAATTAAATATGGTTAAAGTTTATCAAAATTCTTATGGCTTGTTTTTTGAGAGAGAAAATATGTTGCCTTAAAACTGTGGTACACTGTGACCAGAAGGGGACAGTGTAACATAACGAAGAATTGACTTCCCTGATCTTCATTGAATTGATCTTCCCGTAATGAAGATTTGACTCGAAATAGGCAAAGTATATTATTTTGGTGTGTTTAACGCTGATCAATTTCCGTATTTGCCTTAGTAAGAAACAGACGCTAAAAAGTCTGTCGCTTAATTCCTCTCCTTAAGCATTCCATCTTAGGTTTCTATCTAAAACTAAACCAAGAAATTTATGGCTTTTAATATTGACTACTGTGTTTGCACCGATAACTAAATTTGGACTGTTTATAGCCTTTTTTTTCTACAAGATAGGAAGATAGATACTGTCTTAGATGTGTTAAGAGACATATTATTTTTCTGAATCCAAATATATCAAAAAATATATTGTACATACGATTGCGATGCTGGCACTGTTTTATCAGAATTTTCTACTTCTGATATGAATTACTTAAAGTGAACCATTTCATCTGCAAACTCTGACTTTATTTAAACATTTTCTACTTAGAATTTCCATTCAATATTTTGTTTCTATTAGAAACATTTTCAAAAATTATGATTTGTTATGATTATTTATTCGGGGGCCTGGTAGGGGGGGGCGGTGGGGGGGGGGGCTAAACGGCGTGGGCCCATAGGCCAGGGTCTACTCGACCTTAACCCGTTGAGTATTATACGACCAGATCTGGTTCCGCGTTTTTTTCACTTCTTTGACCTTCTCATATTTATTCATAATTATCTAATTGTTTTACAAAATGATATTTCAATATTCTATATTCGAAATTTCAAAACAATCATTGTGCAGTTGTTCTTTTTATGATTGGTGTAGTAGTTTCGTAGTTATAGTACTTTAAGGTCGATGTCGCCGAAAATCCTGCAAAAGAGACAGATGCATCCATGAAAATACCCATTTACTCCAAGGGTTAAGGCTAATCCGGCAATGCTATAATGCATATATTCCTTATTACTGTTTGAGGAATTCATACTCATAATATATATTGCCAAATGTGTAGGTTGTAATTTTTGACTCGCTTGTTAAATTAATGACTAAACAACATTTTATTCCTATTTAGTATAAGGTGGGCAAAATCTCCCATTCCACCCAGTTTAGAAATGTTCATTAATCTAATTAGAAATACTAATCGAGCGTAACATAAACCCGTCCAGCCAACTCGAGCTATTTAAGCAGAAATTAGTAGTAGTAAACGGAGTGGGGAGCTTGTATCCAGCCCTTGATGTCACCTAGCTGTATAAGATCTTTTGTAACTTTGTGGTTGTGTCATTGGTCTGCTAGTAGCCCAGTACTGCTTAACAGTCCATACAGATCATTGACCTTCAAGTTGGGTAAATCGCTGGGTTCAAGAAAGGTTCGTCCCAGTAAACTGTGTCTTTTTGCGGCGTCGCCTGGGCAGCGACCAACGATGTGTATGCTGTCTTCAGGTTCTTCGCCACATATTCGGCTGTCGTTGCTCTCGGTCAAGCCAAGGTTGAATAGATGCGCTAAGGGTCAAGTGTCCGGTGAGAACACCCATAGTGGTTCTAAGGTTCTTCTTGCTCATGCCAATTAGGGCCTTGGTTTTCTTTGGAAGTGGTTGCTCCATCGTGGTTTTTGCCTGGCGACATCCTTGGCTCTGTTGGATGCCCAATGTTCCTGCTCCGAGCAGTCCCTGATGATTTTCTTACCTATAGCAAAGGGAACCCTAACGACTGGCTCCACCGGGCATTCCAGTGTGCCCAGTTTTGCCAGTCTCTCGGCCTCTTCGTTGCTGGGTATGGCTCGATGGCCAAAGCAGAAATTGAAACAAAATAAATTTAAAATATAAATATTCTAGCGATATAAATGTCATTTGAAAATGCAACAAAAAAGTTTTTCTTAAACATTACAGTTTTAGAACTACTGGTAGAAAGGTTCTTAGTTGTGTGATATGTTTTGCAAATAAGTAAAATTAATATGTTTTAATATTAATAAACCAGTAGGATGTACATATATAAACAGCCAGGTGGCATAGTGGCCTAATTTATTTACATTGTAAGGTTCCGGGTTCGATTCCCAGCTGGGTCATAATTTTCCATTGGGATAAAGTTAACAGAAATGCGCTTTAATTCTGTCGATCGAATGCAATAACAAGACACACACTTACACACGCGGACCAAGTTACACGGAACTGCTAGGAACCAACCCTTTAAATGGTATAGCGATTGAAAACGGTCTGCACGAGGTTTAATTAATGTGCATTTTGAGTTTATTAAATTAATATCAGCTGCAAAAATTGTACCTATAAAAAATATTGTTTTTTTCGGGTTTCAGTATCATTTGACATTAACCTCCAAATTAAAATATTTATTGAGGTTTCTTGAGGGCCCGTCTAGAAATAGGTAGTTTTATTTTTTATTACTTTTTGCGCAGATGAAATGAAGCGGGAACGCGATTTTTACCGTGGGCGAGGCTTGCCGTGCCCGAAAGATGCTGCTATCGTAAGCACTGGCGGCACCGGAACGGGGGGAGGGCCTGACGAGACAGACACGACGGATTGTCACCGCCGTGATGAGCAAGTATGTCTACGTATTTTATTTTTTTGACTACCCGTCCACTAACTGAGTATTGTGAACGCGCTAAAAAAAATCGAGGTGAAGACGGAAATATCTATTTTGAGTCGATTAAGACCATTTCCAGATTGTGTGTATTCCTCTACGATAGCACATCACGCACGCGCGTAATGCTAACCAAAGACATTCATCGAGACTTGCGCCTCTGCTCACTTCTCTCGCACTCTATCCCCTTAATACCCTGTCAATTGAGGGTGCGTCTACTGTCCTCTCGGTTTACTGTGATGATAGCGTCCAAACACTTAATCCGATTGAGCTGAAATTTGGTATGCAGTCATTATTTGGTCATGGAACGAGTTGAAAAGTTTGTGGTTGAAATTGGTCCACCAGGGGCGAACTAGTCATATATCAATCTTGAAATATCTATTGGACTAAGAGACTTTAAATTTGGTATTTTAGGCCGAAATCACATTGTGAAATTTTGGTTGGAATATCTCATATACAAGCTACACTAATATTATTTAAATTCCGCCATACATTTCAATTAAATATTAACGCTATCTATTGGCGAGAAACAAATCACGCTGCCCAAGGCGGTCACAAACAAACCCAACCGGGTTTGTCTGCCGGCTAGAGGCGCTCATCAATTTTATTTAAGAAAATAAATATTCAGATGAAATCAGTCCTTGGCTGCTTGCCGTGAAAGTCTTGGGGCACACCCAATTATTATTTTTTTGTAATGTTTTTAAATATAGCAACTTTTTTACAAAATTTACATCAGAACATACAGGAGTCAATTGTTATAACAAGCTGGTTGAATGTATTAGTACCCACATATAGAATACTTAGGGGTTATCTATTAAGGGTAAAGCAATATACCTTTACCTTTATATATACCTTTACCCCTAATATACCCATATATTAGGGGTAAAACAATAACTTGCATGTGGTAGATCGGTTGGCTTTGTTTTCTTCAGACAGATTATGCGGAATTCAAACACCTGCTCTGCTTACTTTACCAATCTGCTGCAAATGTTCTCGGATGATCGGCTAAGGTTGGTTATAGAGTTTGATGGTCTATTACAGTCGAGTCTAGTGCCTTGATTGTCTGACGTGAATTCGCTTCCACTTCCGCCCTTAATACGTCATTGTCTGAATTGTTTGTCTTCCTGATCGGTACGAGTCGGAAAGATCAAAATTACCAGATCTGAACTTAGAAAACCACATTTGGCATTTGCTAACGTCTAACGCACTTGGATAAACATCATAAATGTTTTTGGTAGCAACTGTTATTACCCTTGTGAAACGCAAAAAGCATACAATGCCGGTTATGTAGTTCTCGTATTTGGCTCGCCATTTCAAACTGTTAAAAAGAAATAAAAGTAAATTATTTACAAGTAAAAGTCACGTTAACCTTGAAATGTCCGACTCGACCTTGGAGTACATAGTTATCTGATAACTGGTAAGCAAATAATGACATGCGTTGAAACGACATTACTTTCAGGTCTTGTTTTACCAGTGCGAGTGGCTGCTAAAATGAAAATGAAATGCGAGTTGCGAGTAAAATGAAAAAAACTTTCTTTCACTGGAAGCACCTTTTCGATGTTGAGATATTTCCAATTTTTATTCTGAACGTTACTCTTCTTCTCGTGTCATGTCCTAGGTGTTTCATGAATCACATGTGGCAAGACAGCTGTCCTAACCCTACAACAGCCAGTCATTAGTCCGGTATCCACCTCTCACTCCCCATAAGTGTAATAATAATATTATGGTGGTCCCGATTCCGGTTGGTGAATTCCATGGCAGTTCTGTTTGTATTTATTTATATACTTCTGGGAGAGGACCGGTGGACCCTGATTCATTAGTCCGGGGTCTACATGAATCCGGGGGATATGATGGTCGTCATCTTCAGATTCCCTGGGGTTGCATTTATTAGGACCTTGCATTGAAAACTTTGATTTCCTAAGAAGTACCGTAACTTGTATAATATAATGTCTTATTAACCTATTGGTATTGTTACTAAGTAAACTTTACATGTTGCATAATTATAGTACTGGAGAGTTAGACCACCCTTATAAAAAGTTAGTAAAGATGGCTTAAAATAATAAAAAAATATTGTGTAATATTGTTAATCCAAAAATTAAACAAATACATATAATAAATATATTTCTTTTATTTTATTCACAGGTCAGTGTCTGTCTGGAGTGTATATCTCCAAGCTTAAGAACGCTGAAACGTCGATACCTAAGGTGCTCCGCTCAAGCCACAATTACCCACCTCAAGAAATACATCGCTAAGAAAATTTTAATAGGATCCGAAAAGTATAGAGATGTGAGTATGTTACGTTTTCAGGGATATAGCCTGACCAGCGAATCATGTAAGCCGGTATTTTTGAAATAGAAATCTGATTATGGCAACATTTTTTGTAATTGTCATCAGCTAGATATGGTCGCCTATGTTAAATTTTAGGTTCAACGAATTTACCGTGTGAAGTTTGTAGTATCCTGAAGTTTGTAGGTGCGACAAACTTTACGCAGTATAATGGTTTTGCCCTGTTTTAGGAAAGTACTATTCTTATACGCACATATTCTTATCTCTATCACATGGCACGTTAGGAAGATTTCGTTATCTAAGGTTGTCTGTGAGATCTATGTTTATCAATTTAGGGTTAAATTAATATGTAGTCGCGTTTTAAAGTACTCACTACCGGGTCCACTGGACCCAGTATAATATCATTTTTTTTTCAAAACTGCTAAACCACCTACCTATCTTTGTGTTGTTATTCAAAAAGTAGATAAATCTTTGGTTTTTTTAATTAGATTTCTGAATAACAATACTTGTTTAAAATATACCACACCAAATATATAGCGGTTTATACAGGTGAGTTTTAATTAACCCTTCAGACCTTGGCCCCTCAGCCGATTGACAAGTTGCTGTCCCAAAAAATTTTAGTAAAAATTAGTAAAAAAATTGAATTACGACACTGTCTAATCAAAACATTAATTACTGCCAACCCACTGTACCCAGAAATTAAATGAAACATTAAAATAATAAAACAATAAAATAAAACAAATTAAATTAAAACGGGACCGTCGGCCAATCGGGGCCTGTGCTGCGCATTGTGCTGAGCACAATGCGCTATCTAGTGCGATACTTTATTAGCGATATTTTACCTACCGATAGATAGCGCAGCGCGCTCAAACGCTTGTCAGACTTTTATTTAACAGTCAAGCTCTTCAAATTTTTAAATTTAAAATAAAATAAAATAATAATAATCTTTTCCTAAAATTTTATATCAAAAATTGCTTAGTTGCTTCTACTGATTCACCCCCTTGAAAGATGCGGGTTAATTAAAACTCATCTGTCTAAGCGGTTTTATGTAAGTTTATGTATATATAATTTTTAAATATTTTTATGTAAATTTTTCAAAATGATAATATAGCGGACGTATCACATACGTTTGTATACGTAGAGCGGGTAAAAAAAGTAAATGTTTTCTTTATAATAAGAATTACATATGTAAAAAGAAAGACATTATTGAATCAAATACTATTTTTTATTGTTTTTATTTAATCCAAAAACAACATGTAGGCTAATCGTATCCATCCTTTTACGTCCGTAGCACACACACGTGTGGCGCGCTAACTGACGACCAAGGTCTTCATTTCTAGTGCTGCAATATTGAAAGGTACTAACAGCCGTATCCACAGTCGATACTTAAGTACACCTTAAGGGAACACTCACTCGAGTGACACTCAACTACTGCCCTCAAAATTACTATTCATAGTCGTTACTTAAGGGCTCCCGTCAGTGAGTATGCACTTAAGGGACCCTCAAGGAATTGGATTCATTTCTAATTCGAAACTAATACATTCCTATTAGCAATTCCAAGGATCCGGCAATATCGAAGCACGTAGAAAGTGGCCGTATTGAGTCAAATGATCTACAAGCCCGCGTTGACTTCCACAAAAAGTTCCTTACTGGAATCAGCCAGAATGGCACTGGTCTGGGGTATGGCAGTACAACCATGAGCGATGTGGACTTGAAGAAGTCTTTTTTGCAGGGAGATTACGACAGCAATAGTATGGCTCACGCTATTGGCCTTCAATGCCAGAATGATTGGACAACAATTGGAGACTTTTGCATTCCTCCTCCAATGCACTGGAAAGTAATGTTGTATGACTGGACGCCAGAGATGCTGAAATTTTATTTAAATGCCTTTCAGCATACACTTCCAGACCCCAGTAACCTCGCTCGTTGGAGCTATACTGATGATAGTTCATTTCCCCTTTGTAGCAACACCCCTTGCACAGCTAGACATATTCTAGCTGGCTGCAAGGTGGCCTTGGATCAAGGACGGTACACTTACCGCCACGACAAAGTCCTTGCTGTTATTCGCGAGGTACTTAGCCTCTCAGTGGCTCGTGCCAACAAGGGTTTGACAGTATCCTCCAAACCCCCAATACAGTTTGTGCGGGTTGGCTCTAAAGGCAAAAAACATCTCACTGCAAAACCTTTCTCAATAATCGAGAAAGCTTCAGATTGGATTATGGAGGTCGATTCGGTCTCTAAGCAGTATAAATTCCCTGAAAGTCTCGGATGCACAGCCCTGCGTCCAGATATAACTCTTTACTCTCTATCTCGGAAGATAGTCCTTATCGTAGAGGTAACTGTTCCATGGGAATCAAATATCCCAAAAGACCATGAGTACAAATTAAATAAATACCATGACCTCGCAAATGCCGTCACCCGGAACGGCTTCACTGTTCACCTTCACGCGGTGGAAGTAGGCGCTCGTGGCCTGCCAGCTAAATCTTTGTTTCACCTTTTTAAAGATCTTGGTCTCCAGGAAAATAATCAACTCCTTTCTAGAAAAAATATCTAAAACCGCGATTTCTGCATCTCAAATTCTATGGCTTCGAAGGGGGAGTGAATGGGTGGTAAGGTGAATGCTCACATGTGGCAAGACAGCTGTCCTAAACCTACCACCGCCGGTCGTAAGTCCGGAATCCACCCTTCACCTCCCAGAAGTGTAATAATTATATATGATGGGCCCGATTGTCGGTCGGTGAATTCCATGGCAGCTCCGTTTGTATTTTATTTTATTTTTATCGGCCTATAGAGTTTTCGTTGTCTTTGAACAAAATGAGTGTGCTCTATTGTTGAAAAAAACCCGTCGGTGCATCAGCTGTTGTCACTGACGTTTGCTCGACGTCGGCGTATTTTTTTTTCTTGTCAGTTTCTTGATCGATTTCCTCGTCTTTTTCGTTTTGCCTTTTGCTAGTTTGCTTCCTTTTTCGAATTTCGATGCAGAATTTCTTCATCTAGGTATTAGCAAAAAATATAGGTAGAAATAATAGCTATGGTTGACATTGTATGGCTAATTGCCGGTGGCAAAGAATTTCAGTGCCAGCACTAACTGCATCAGGCAGAATCGGAAATCTGCAGTTTTCGTCGAAACCCTGGGGAATCAGTAAACATCTCCATGGCGAGGCGGAAATGTTAAACTCTCCAGGGGAGTAGAAGTCAAGGAGGTTGTTGAAATCCCTTACGTAGCGACGCTTGCGATGCGGTATATACAGCTTATAAAACCGACCAAGTCATTATAAACCATAGAGTTATTGAAATCGTGGATTTAATTCACATAAAACACGCATTAATTAGTGGAATACTCAACGCGCACTCGCCAAAGTGAGCTCGAGACCACACTTGAATTTGACAGTTCAAAACTTAAGAAATGTCGGCCATTTTAGCTTCCTCGACACTTAAGTATTGTCTCTGAATACAAAAATGTATGGAAGATGGCTCCCTTAAGGTCACACTCGAGTAGCCTACTTGAGTGCTTACTTAAGTATGGTAAGATAGTAATCTGACAAGTTCAGACACACTTGAGTTGAGGGACCCCTTGAGTGTCGACTCTGAATACGGCTGTAAGACTTAAAACGTTAAAAGAATAACTTAAAAAGTTATTATGCAAAATACGAAGAACTGGGTCCATTAGTGAGTTATTAAGTGTTAAATTAAGAACCAAAACTTATTGTGACATATTTTTTATATACCGCATTTTTTGCACGGAGTAATCATATGGCAAATAACTTTCTATCGATTACTTTTAATGAATTTTGCATATAAACGGAGGAATCAACAAAAAATAAGAAATACCCAGCCGTCCAGCAAAATTTCTTACAGTTTATCGAGGGGTTCCCAACAGCAGATTATAAATGTTGTCTATGCCCATTGTGACACGATTGCCTGGCCATACTAATCACAAATCATCCTTTTTCAGATCGATATTTTGTGCAATGATGAGCTACTCGGTAAGGACCACACTTTGAAATTTGTCTATGTCACAAGATGGCGATTCCGCGACCCGCCCCTGCGACTGCAGTATCGACCTCGAATCGACATTTAATTTCACATTATTTAATTATCGTTTATATCGTGCATTAGTGCATTCTTACTCGTAACGAGGAACGATTTCGGCATCGTTTACGTTACGCGTGCAAGCGCCCTAGCAAGTAAGCAGAATAATTTATAGCGAGCGGACCGATTAGTCTGCGACAAAAGAATATTTTTAGTTACAATTTTATTTAATTATTACAGCCGCTTAAAAGAGTTTAAAGACGAAGCCTGATTAGTTAAGTTTTACGACGTTGTCAATCGCTAAAGCACTTAATTTTAGTTACCAATGTGACGCAGGGCGTTATTTAATTTCGACATCATGCAACCTTCCTCTCAGCGCATTTCTAACGACTGAAATATTAGCTAATATACGGTAAATAAATTATTTTCCTTAGCTGCAATTTTTTTTTGTTAAATAAGAAAAGTATTGTAAATATTATAATCATTTTATTTTGTGTGACTTGGGAATTTAAGTACCTACGTATTAAATAAGTAATTATGTAAAACGTGGAGTAATTCGTAGTGTATCTAAATACTTAAAAATGTAGAACTTGCTTAAATAAATTTTATATGTTTGTTGATGTCGTATTTTATTTCTGACAAGATTTCAGATTGTTTAGAACGGACCGATTACATCTTCGATGTTAAAAATGTAGGCAAAATAACATTACATAAATAAGTTGTAATATGTAGTTTAATTCACTTGTGATAAAAGAGAGTTGGCTCAAGAAACAACATTAATTATGTATGGTATTAAATTGCTCAACTCTGTAGTATGATTTGGCAACCTTTGGCGGTGGTGAAATGTAGATGGCGCTGATAGCATAGACAGTGCAACTAATACATATCTAATTTTAGGCCACTACAGGTGTTTTTTATTAGTGATATCTTTGAAGTGGGTAAATGTTATACCACAATAGTCACCATATTGAATATAATAAAAAGGTTTACATTTTAGAACTATGAGTTTCGTCTACACGCGTTTCGTAGTAAATTCCTAATTGCCAAATCGTAGTATGACATTGAGCAACCTAATACGCTATATGATCAATGCCGATAAGTAAGTTATGATAACTAGTGTTTCCTGAAACTGCAATAGTATATTGATCAGCATGGTAGTTGGGGGGTAAATTGATCAGCATGGGGTGGGGAGGGGGGGACAGCGACAAAAAAGTGCAAGAGTTTTGGAAAAGCTGATGCTTTCAGATCAGACAGTTTTCAGCCATAGAATGCCGGGGTGGTCAGATATCTAGCGCTGGCATAGGAAAATTGTAATTTTAACCCTTCAGGCCTCGGCCCCTCAACCGATTGACAACTTGATGTCCCAAAAAAATTGAATTATGACAGTCTCATTATAACATTAATTACTGCCAAACCACTGTTACCCATAATTAAAATAAAACATAATAAAATACAACAAATAAAATTAAAACAAGGCCATCAAATTTCAGGATACCTTTTGTCATCAATACCTCGAAAAAACCATTGATAGTTTGAAACCAAAAAGTCATTGAAAAAACCTCGAAAATAGTCCCCTTTTTTAATATCGCGGAGATATGTATTTTTCCGATCGTTTTTTTAATTAATTTTTTTTAATTTCGTATAATCTAAAAACTGCAAAATGTCATCACTTCTGTAATATCGCTAATTGTTATCGATATTACGATATACTCGACTATCTTCACGATACTATAAAATCAATGACGATACTTATCGATATGTTCCCAGACGGTATGTAAATACAAAACGGCGGCGGTTTGTTGACATTGTATATTCAAACTTTGAATGCCTATATCTCGCTTATTTATTGAGACCGAATCTATCTTCTTTCAGATTTAGCATTAAAATGATCGAGTCTATTTATATGTATTTTTTAAATTTACTTTGGCCTGTTTGTTTACATATAAAATGTAAACTTTGAATGCCGATATCTCGCTTATTTATAGCGACCGACACAATTTTCTTCCAGATTTAGGACTAAAATGAGACAATCTATTAGTGTGTATATTTTTGAGAGGTTCCTATACTGCAGTTATTCTTTCGCTCTACCACAGTATAATAACACCGGTATACGGCTCTACTAAACCCAAACGCTCAAATGTTATTAGATAAATACGACAGGACGCGCCCGTCATTCTTTCAAGAAGTCAAAGAACCGCGTCGCTTACGTCACGGGCATTCCAAAAATAACGGGAAAATTCCTTGCCAAAATGTGGGCAGACGTGCCGTGTGCTTATTTTTTGTTACGAAACCGCATTTAAAACGAAGCAAAATTAAACTACCCACTGAAAAAAAAAAGGAATCGAAATTGTTTTTTACTTTGCCATTGCTATTTAACTTTTGCCTGGCAACATTAATTTGACCACTTGAGAGAGTTCGGCACGCTAACACAACGGCTTTTTCGATTTAAAGTCGTGTCGCATTTAAAAGTAGTCTGATGGACTATTATAAAAAAATATAGCACGCTAAATTTGTCTATAGCCCATGTAAATGGAATACTCTAAAGTCAAATTAGCATGCAAAATTTTTGAAGCATGCACTATTCTTCAAAAATTTGGCACGCCTAATTTGTTTATGACCCATGTAAATCAAATGGACTACATACAAATTTAGCATGCTAATTTATTCAAGAATCACCTTCCTATTCGTTTAACAAACTGTAGGAATTATTAACATAACAAAAACGGATTGTATTGCGTGGTATATAGAACCACATGTTAAAGCAGTTGCTGTCAGTTGTCGTTGAGCGAGAAAAATCGACGACCTGCAAACACGTATTGCAAAGAGGAACGGACCACAGGATGCAGTTTGAAATCCTATTCTGCTATAAAATAATAATTTTACTTTCCCCGCATGATCTGGGTAGCTAAGAACTCCAATCCAATAGAGGCGAATATTTCAAACTCTACTACGTGGAATCCTCTTCTTAAAATCACCGAGGGCATGCGCAAAACGAGATACAGTAAGGCTGTATGCAAGGCGGAATTTATTTAGCACATCGCTATAATCTGGGTAGTAATAGCAGCAGTTTGCCGCGTACCCGCAGAAGAACAACTGACAGCACCTCAGTCTACCCTGAACGGCTTGCGGGTGACGCTGCTGAAACCTCACGCAATAAAATCGGTTTTGGGGACATATTCTTGAAAAAATTTGCACGCTAAATGTGTATATGGCCCAACTAAATGCAATGTACCATAGACAAATTTAGCATCCAATTTTTTTGAAGAATCAACCCTTTGATCTTATCTTATCCACGGTCTACCGATGACTTCAAGCAACCGCAAGTCTTAGACTGCATATGCTGTTGGAAGCGATGCAAAAGCATCAAAAATAAATAATACACGTGAACTGACGATGAACGATTAACATATTGCGATTTATTTTTGTACGAGTAGTTTAGGTCGACTTTTTAAAGTCGACTTTTCAATAAGCGCTATACGCCCATCCTAATTTGTGGCCGTGTGTGTGACATTGTAATTTGTACAATAGCGAAATATTTGTTGTATTGTAAATTGTATTTGCAGATTTTCCTATGGTCGCGTGTGGCTTTTCAATTTTCTTTTTAATTTGTCGCATACCTCCGCTCCTCAGTTGTGTCGTTTCGTTGCGATGATTTGCAGCGGTTTTGCATAGTTTTGACTTCGGCGATATTACGAGCAAGCTGGGTGCCAGAAGCGAGGGCCGTTTCCTTGAAGAGAACGACGACGATAGTTTCGTAAACGATGTAACGAAAGATGTGAATCAGTTCATGAGCGAATTCGACGACCAGAGACATAGGTGAGTTCCGGAATGCGGTGGGAAATAAACGTCAAAGAATGTAAACACGAGAAGCTGGTCCGGCATATCCGTCCGTTCCGAAACAGGAAAAACTCGACAAGTTTGTGTAACGCGGTAACGTGATCGAAGAGTGAAAGTAAAACCTTAGCTTTATACAATTCTTATTACATTACATAAAGCGATTGCAGTTCTGCACTCGCTGCGCGCGGGCTACGACCTCGGCCCTGACTAGGGTGACCATCGGGACTTTGATTCTGGCCTTAGGCCCTAGATCAGCTGTTCCCAACCTTTTTGAGGCTATCACCCATAAAAAGGGTTAGATATTGGCAAATAACCCCGACAAGGGGAATTTATTAGGTATTGCTGCTACCTTTTTCATTTATGAAAAAAAACGCTATTTGGTTCGATCATTTTAACGCTAAATCTGACAGAAAATAGCGTTGGACAAGCTATATTTTAAAATTAAAGGACAATGGGTAAAAATGTATCGGTGATGGGCCCACCTCTCCAACGACAATAACCTATTTACTATTGGAGAGGACTATTTATCTACAATATTTATGACTACAATTTATTTCGATGTTTGTTAGGTATTGCTACCAGTTCTACATTTTTGATTTTTTAACATCGCCCGACTATATTTACCACGCCGATACCGAAACAATTATCTTCTGTCGGACTCAATAAATAAGAGATATAAGGCTTTTAAAGAGGTGTCAAACACCTACATTTCGGTAGGTTAGGTTAGTTTTTTTTTTAAACAATGCATAAACACCTATTTGTCAGTAGAGTTTTTTAAAAACCATCTTAAAAGGTAATTTAAAAAACCGAGGTGTTTTTTTTAATTAGCATTAAAATGATCGAATTTAGTAGTCTTTGTCTTTTTTTTCAAAAAAATAGGCGAGGTAGCAATGCCTAATGTATTTATTATGTCAATGTCTTATTATTACCTTATTTCAATTATGAGCCTTTTCAAAGTTTTGACTTTCTGAATCTTCTTAAATATGGCTAATTACACGAAAAACCCCATGCCAGTTATTTATTTAAAATATATTATTTGCAGTGATGATCCATAAAAGACAGTATATTATGATTTACGGTCACTGAGCACACCACGTTGGACAGCTGACCTTAGCATATTATATACGTCAGGAAACAGAGCGGCCACGAAATCATGAGAAACATTGCAGAGTTCAAGCAACATATCCCAGTAATTCCCCTCCACTGACAAAGTCAAGCATTCTTAGGAATATATAGTTTGTACTTATGTACACAGCTTATGTAGTTTATCGTTTCGGGTATTCTGCGATGGTTTTCGTTTAAATAATTATTAACATGTAAATATATTAAAAAGAATAAAAACACGACTGCCATTTCAGAAAGTGAACTCTTGTATTTATAATTATTTTTATTACGGTTTTTAATGAAATATATGTAGTTTATGTATTTATTCATATAGATATGTGCGTATTTCTGGAATGTACTCAATCAGACCTTTCTTTTGACACTAAACACAAGATATTTATGTCAATTTATTAACATTTAGACATTAGACAACTACTTACTTGATATTTGGACAGTTGAGGTACCCTATGCTACTCGGGATGATATAACGGCTCTCACGATACCACACACTTTTAAATTGGCCCAAGCGTTTAGAAGTTATGGTGGAATAAAGATACGGAAAACATACATATATGAACCCTGAACACATTCTTTTTTTGTTGGGCAGTCGTGTAAAAATAGCGTCGGACAGGTTATATTTTAAAATTAAAAGAGTACGGCCATTTTGGGTCATACACTCATACCAATGGAAAGATCTCTTTATGTAGAACGTTTATTACTAGAACGACTGATCTCTATTATGAGCCGTTTCTGAGTTATATCCTATTAAATATGGCTGATTACCTGATATCCCCTAGGGCACCTAACATATCCAAGCATTGTAGTTTTAATAACTCTAAACGAAAATTGTGGCACAATATCCGAAACGGTAAAGCACACAAGCTGTGTGAGTACACACTATATATTCTTAAGAATGTTCGAGTTTGTTAGCAGTAGGTATATGGAGGGAAAATACTGGAATATGTTGCTTGAACTTTTGTAATGTGTATCATGATTTCATTGCCGCTCTGTTTCCTGACGTATGTAATATGCCGTACATCATACATTTTTTATAGATCTTCACTGCAATGTATTTTAAATAAATAATTGGCATTGGGGTTTTCGTCTAATTAGCTATATTTAAAAAGATAACTAACTTCAAAACTCCGAAACGGCTCATAATTGAGGCAAGTTGTAGTAGTCATAAATATTCTAGATCAGGCTGTCCAACTTCAATTGCCCCAAAAGCCGCATTAAAAAAAATGCGGTTTGGAGGGCCGCATTATCAAATATTTCGCATGCAACTTTATCAGTGAGTTTTTAAAGGTATGGTTTACCAAAAAAACGCGTTTGTATTATTATTTTAATTAATTCAATAAATATCAAACTATGTACAAAAAATGTGGTTAATTTGAGGACGTTGGTTTTCACTAACTAATGCATCAATATTAACTTTAATATTTGTTGTTGATAAATGGCGCAACTGAATAAGTGACACCAGAGAGGGAACATCTATATTTAGACTATAAATTTCATGTTGGAAAAGCTGTTTTCGTAAAGATACGTGCTTTCCAGAATTGAACCCAGTGTAAGCCCTAAGTTTCGCAAGTTGGGGTATCGTTCTTCTGGGAGCAACTTGAAAAAGCCAATCCAGTTTCAGTTCTTCTTTGGTAAAAAGGATCTGATTGTAAATCACACAATTCCAGTTGAAGGTCTGCTCTGCTTACATTCTCAGCTGAAATTGTAAAGGGATTAAAAACTGAAATCTTTTTAAAGTCGCTTAATCCATTTTCGAATTCTTCTGCAATTGTGTCAATGTACCTACTTTGTGTGAGGAAAATTTGAAACTTCCTCAAAATCCTTCATTTGTTCAAAATGCTCAGCGGGCCGCAAAAAGTGGGATCGCGGGCCGCATGCGGACAGCCCTGTTCTAGATAAATAGATTTTCTAATGGTACTTTACAGTCAAATACGTTATAGTTATTGAAGAGGTAGGCCCAGCGCCCATATATGTTTGCCCATTGTCATTTACGTACCAAAAAAACTTAACCTAACTAACCTACCGAAATATGGGTGTTTAAATGACTATATCTCGCTTATTAATTGAGGCAGAATAAGGATCATTGCAGATTTGGAATCAGCGTGGTGGATATAGTCGGGTGATGTTAGATAATCAACAATGTAGAAGTGGTAGCAATACCTAATAAATACCCAAAAAAGTTTAGTTTTAAAAATAAATTAGCTGTTGCAGTTTTTTTTTCTTTAAATTAAGAAAAATACAAAATACTTTTAATAAATTTTAACCATTTAAAATTAAGCAAAGAAAACATCGTTTTTTAGCATTATTAAAATTAAATCAAGAATTAGAACAAGTCAGTGCGGTGGTTGAGATTGTTAAGTTCTAACAATTTCTTAAATATTCGGTGCAGTTTCGGATAAAACACATCGTAAGTCGAGCTCCAAGATCAGTCGGTTCCTTGCTTTTGTTTTCATTGTCACCATTGTCAAAAGGCGCAATCGAACCTGTAAGTTGTGGCAAATAGGATCAGTATTTCCAAGGCTTTTTCTGATAATAATGGATACTCGCCACCAATCTTTCGCCAAAATGTTGCTAGTTGTGTGTTTTCGAAATCTATTTTCATTGTGTTGTCTTTGCGAAATCCAAGGCATTAGCTTCGCATCGCTTTGGCTTCAATTTTTGTGTCTGAAAATAATCCTTTATCCGCTGAAAAGGGTCTTAGCACGCAAACATTTAATTGGCAATTTTCCAAATCAGGAAAATATTTTCTGATGGTATATACTACTGATGATAAGTGGAGAGTTGTTACATCTGTGAATGCGCATTTTTCATTTCTTGCGTCGAGCACCATTGTTAGTTTATTATGTTACATTACATTTTCGTCGTGTCCAATTGACAGCTAAAAACCTCTCTTGGACGTGTCATTTGTGTTAGGTAGTAAGTCTAGTCACTACCTACTACAGTAAAACCCGCTTATATCGATCCCGCATATATCGAATTCCCGCTTATATCGATCATTTTTTGCGGTCCCTTGAATTTTCCTATGCTGATAGTACTAATTTTCCCGCATATATCGAACCCGCTTATATCGAATTCCCGCTTATTTCGAACCGAATTTCGGTCCCTTGGTTCAAATTTTACCCAGATATATCAAACATCTTGGAAAAATGCCTTAACATTCAGAATTTTTTGAAATGTGTTAGATAAAAACAAGGGATAATACAATGATTACAGGAAATTTCACATTTATAAATGACTAGCTGCGCCCCGCGGTTTCACCTGCGTAGTGATGGAAAATTGTGATAATGATGATAGAAAACTATATATCTTTATGAATTATAGCCTATGTGTTATTCTGATGTGTAAGCTATATTATTGTAAAGTTTCATCAAAATCCATTCAGTAGTTTTTGCGTGAAAGAGTAACAAACATCCTTACATACATTCTTACAAACTTTCGCGTTTATATAGTAGTAGGATAAACATGCTTTTATTAAACGTTCAAGTAAAAAAAAATAAGCCTGACTAGATATCATTAACTAGAAAACTACAATACACTTGGACACGACAGAAATTGAGTAATGTACTCATCACTTCTTAAAAAAGTCATCAAGGGTTGATTGCTCAAGGTGTTGGGTAGCTGCAGAAATGGTCAGATCCTCTACTCTACTTTGTCCAGCATCTTGAATATCTCGTAAATTTGCAAGTTCAAAATGATACGAGTCGCAAACAAGAAATATATTTGAAAATATGTTCAAGTATTTGATCATATTAATTATTGAAAACGCATTTTAACCGTAATATTAGTGTCTTCTATTGAGAGACTGTGAAGTGACAGTGGGAAGAAATTTATTTTCAAGATCTTTGATTTTTACTCATTTTCTGGCCTTTAAAAGCAAAAATAGACGTTTCCCGCTTATAACGAAGTCCCGTTTATATCGAATTTTTACCCCGACCCCCCCAAAATTTGATATAAGCGGGTTTTATTGTATTTGCTTAACATACGTAGGTATATGTGGTCAAGAATTTAACTATTAGATTGTTACAATATAAATATAAATAATCAAAATAGAAGCCTGATAATTGAATTAGTATATATGTTGAATAGATACTTACTAAACGTTATTTTGAATAGATACGTAATATCGTAGTATCCAAGTTGTCTGGGAGTTCGTAATATTGTAACATGTTCTGGGAACATATGCTACAAGAATGAGCGTAACCGTATCTAGAACCTATAATGGGGCTAATTTGCACATGTTTTGGTAGTTTTTTGGTGGTTTTGGTGCTGAAAAAACAACGAGTTTTGACAGTCGATTGGTGATCGCAACACAACCCACTTTCTGCACTTCCCTCACGTCACACAATGTCACGCGAGTTCGCCCCGCACAAGTTTAAACCGTGTTTTAGTAACCTGTTTAAGTAGCCCCAAAAACTGTCATAGTTACTCTTAAAGTTAACATGCCCCGCTTTACAATTCCAAGAGCAATGCGATTCGAAGAGCAATGCATCCGAATCCATGCGGAAACATTCCAGTGCAGCTTCTTTACGTTTGAATAATTCAATATGTTTTCCTGCGAACTGAGAACGACTTATTTCAAAGTGGTCTTTTAATTTCCTTGGTTTCATACCCTCTGTCATCCAACGGCGCCGCGTTGCAGGCCTGTATTCATGTTTCTTTGTCTATACTCTTTATTGGGAAACTTCACAATGGGCGGGTTTATTGTCATACGACAATATCTTCCAACCACGGGCGTAGCTATAGCTTTCACATGGGGGGGGGGGGGGTCCGCGGGTACGAATATGTACAAAGATAAACTAGTTATTGGCCGGACTTCACGCAGAAAAAACCAAAATTCTGAACTCCAATCTCAGATATTTAAAAATTACATAAACATTAAAATACACGCAAGTTAATCGCGGACAAATGATAGTTACTTTAAGTACCTACCTTTAAATAAAATAAGTAAATAATGTTGGTAGAGCATTTATTTATGACATTATATTCTACTTAATATTATAAACGTGAACGTTTGTGAGGATGTATGGATGCGCTTCCACGCAAAACTTTAAAAAGTATAACATTTAGCATTTTACGCCTTATGGCCAACATATTTATAATTTCGTTAGGATCCAGTTGGACCGCTATATCACGAGGAACACTCATCAATGCAAGCCCAGTCAGTCGTTCATCTTCCGTGCTATTTCTCAAGTAGTTTTTCAACCTCTTTAAGGTTGAAAAACACCTTTCTGGGGTTGCTGTGGACACTGGGAGTGTGGGCAAAAAAGTGAGCAGCATTTCTATTGTAAGAAAGAACTGGTTCTCGCACTGGTCAAGAGTTTCTAGTGCGGTGGATGGTTTTTCCGTCATAGATTTCCAATGATTCTGCCATATTTCATATTCAATTTAAAAAGTATTCGCTTCAGTTTGTTCAAAAAATAATAGCGCTATTTTTTAAGGCTTTCTTTTATCTTAGAGTCATCATTGGTCTTTTCAGGCAGAATCATTTCAATCCCTCCGATTGTCTCTTCATGTGGCTTAAAACGTGCATCAAGTTCTGTAACCACATGGTCAATGAAAGGGTAAAATACATTTCTTCGGTAATATATTTTGGCAGTTTCTCCTGGAGCATTGCTGAGCATTCGTTGTCACATGGTCACAGCAAGAACCGTTGCTATGGCAACCGAGCGGCGCGTGCATATTTAATATATTTTGTGGCACAGATATTAACAGTTCTATCTGTCCAATATTCCACGATTTTTCTCGTCGTATGCTAAGGGGGGATCCGGACCCCTAAACCCCCCCTTATATACGCCCGTTCTTCCAACCAACCCTACTTGGGTAGGTCGCGGTAAGAGGGTCGATTTATCGATAAAAACAGTTGAAAAATACCCCCCTCAAATATTGGTAATCCATACCCAGACTTATTATAGGTAGGTCACGGGAAGAGGATGGATTTATCGATAAAAATATTTGAAAAATACCCGCCTCAAATATCGGTAATCCACACTGACAACAATATATCGATGTAATACACGTAAATGGGCATGTTTCAACAAGGATTACATATACATATAACTTGTGGATATAATTCATACGTATGAATTAACATGACGCGTGACGGTGTTGGCGTGACGGTAGTGTTAACACATAATGCCGTAATGTTAAAACATAATGTTATTTCATTACGTCGCGACCTTCGTATCTCGCTTCTAACATAACAGCATATAGTAGAATAAGTAGGTACGGATATAGTCTGACACTAAAAATGATGTTGAAACTACAGTATACTGTTATTTCCGTATTAACCGTACGGAAAATGTTGATACATATAATCGAGTAATAGAGTTTCAACAAAATTTCTTGTAATTCAATAAAATTACGATTGAAACATCGTTATTATATATAAAACCGTGATATCAAAATGGTAATTTAAAAATCAATCCAATATTTTTCTCAGTGCATACCCGGGCGTATTACAGAAATCACCAACCTTGAAACTGCGTCGCGGTTGGTCCTAATGACACTAATTCGCGTCCCACGGTTATTTATTTTTTTGTGTCCATTTTAGCCTACAGTCACACTTGCCGTAATCGTTCGCAAAAACTCCCAGTTCAAAATGGCCGTCATTCACATTGCAATGGGATATAATTACCGACACCACACATAACGTTGCCGTATAATTTTGTTACGCTGGTGTTCTGCAATTTTGCCGTAACGTTAGTTACTATTACGTTTTGGCTGGAGTTTGGGAAAGTAACGATTCACGGCAGACGCTGGTCTATACTTACGCGTAGTAAAAACAAATTATATCAGGATGTGTGTTTTTCTGGAATGCAAATGATTGTTTGTTTATACTCTTTATTGTGAAGTTTCACAATGGGCAGGTTTATTGTCATACGACAATCTCTTCCAACCAACCCTACTATGAAGTTTTTATATGTATGTGTGCGTGTAACACGTGTGTAAGTGTGTGTCTTGTTATTGCATTCGATCGACTGAATTGAAAATGCAATTCCGTTAATTTTATCCCAACGGTAAATAATGACCTAGCCGGGAATCGAACCCGAAACCTTACAAAGTAAGGCCAGGCGACCTAAACACCGGCTTTGGGAGTATTTTATTCACATATTAAAGACCTGGATAACTAAAATTCATTCACAGTGTGATGAATTGTAACGAACTATAAAAAAGATAGAGGAAACTAAAATAAATAAAAAATAGAAAAAAACTCTTATATTTCTACACTCCTAAATAGTAATGGAATTTTCAACACGATTTTTTAAAAATTTATGAAGGCTCACGGGGAAAAACGATCAATATCAACTTTTTCATATTTTTGGTAATTCCATTTTAAACGCTAACTAACTTAAAATATGATATTTTTGCCTGGGTTTTTTTGAGCGTCAAAAAAGCATATTTAGTCGTTAATCTAAATACAGTTGTTTTTAGAAAACATACATTTTACTTAAATGTATCTCATTTTAAAAATAAAATTGACATTGATCGTTTTTCTCCTTAATCCTTCAAATGAAAAAATCCTTCAAATCAAAAATAGGACTGCTCGCCATTAAAAGACCCATTTTAAGAATAATTGAATTGTGGCTTCGTTATTAAAAACGAAACTGTAGATTCCAATGGTGGACATATAAAATAGTATTTTTTACACGACTGCCCAAAAAGGAGTGTTGTGTTGAGGATTCGTGTATGTATGTTTTCCGTTTCTTTATTCCAATATAACTTCTAAACGCTTGAACCGATTTAGAAGTGTGTGATAGTATGTCCATCCAGTGTTATGCCATCCAGTGTGTGATAGTATGTCCAACTGTCCAAATGTGAAATAAATAGTTATCTAAATGTCCAAATGTCAATAAATTAGGATAAATATATCGTGTTTGGTATCAAATGAAAAGTCTGATGGAGTACGTTTCGAAAATATATGAGGACCTTGCATTGAAAATTTAGATTTCCTGAGAAATACCGTATCTTATATTTCTAGTCATTTACCAAATTGCAAAATACTTCATGTCAAAGCGTCATCATTAGGCTTCAATTATCAGTCTGTGTCATTTCGTTGAAGTGTCAACAACGATAATTTTGTTGGCTTCGAAGATGTCTAAATTTGAGCCAACAAAACGTCATTTGCGGGAAGCAATGCTTTTCTGCTTTCATCTTAAGAAAACTGCCGCAGAATGTCATAGATTGCTGCTGGAGGCTTACGGGGAATTTACTCCGACAGAAAGAACTGTTGAGACTTGGTTTCTCCGATTCAAAAGTGGTGATTTCGACGTGCAAGACAAAGAGCGCACAGGCCAGGAGCAAAAATTTGAAGAAGCCGAATTGGAGTCCATACTCCATGAAGATTCGAGTCTGACGCTGGCAAAGATAAGTGAATTGGTTAATGTTTATCCCTCAACAGGAGTCATTCAAAAGGAAGGGCATTGGGTTCCTCACGAGTTGAAGCCGAGAGACATCGAAAGACGTTTCATGACTTGTGAAATGCTCCTTCGCCGTCAAAAAAGAAAAGGTTTTCTCCACCGAATAATCACCGGCGACAAAAAGTGGATCTTTTACGAGAACCCCAAACGCAAAAAATATCGCTCGTACCCCGGTGAATCACTTCCATCGACCTCAACAGCCACGCCGAAGAGAGACATCGACGGATCCAAGGTAATGCTTTGCATTTGGTGGGACCAAAAGGGTGTCATCTATTACGAGCTGCTGAAACCGGGACAAACCATCACGGGCGATCGCTATCGAGCTCAGCTCAAGAATTTAAGCGATGCTGTGAAGATAAAACGGCCGCGATCACACGTCGCGATGCAGGTTGAGAACTTCCTGGAAACGCTTCGCTGGGACATCCTACCTCACCCGCCGCACTCCCCAGATAATGCGCCATCCGACTACTATTTGTGCCGGTCAATGGCCCACATGGCCTTTCCGAGCAGCTCTTCCAGTCTTTCGAGGATATTGAAAAATGACTGGATTCGTGGATAGCCTCCAAGGTCGAAGACTTCTTCCGCCGGGGAATCTGTCTCTTGCCAGAAAGATGGGAGAACGTCATAGCGATGGACAATACATTGAATGAAATGCACTTTCCAATTTGCTTTGAAATAAATGTTCAATATCACAAAAAAATCGAAGTTTTCATTTCAAAGACCTAATATATGTATCTATACGGATAAATATACAAACCACAAATATTACCTTTTTATTACTTGAGCACCGAAGGCAACGGATTAAAGTGCGGCGGTGGCGCAAAATACCTGCCGCAGGGCGAGTACGAACTTTTTCTCTTACAAAACGTGCTTTTCAGCGCGAGCTTTCTGTTTTTTTTAAATTGTTAATATAACAGTTCACCTTGTAAAATATTAACTGTTTAAATCTTGAGTACGTAGTTGTCTAAATGACAAAATGTCAATAAATTAACATAAATATACCATCTGTAGTGTCAAATGAAAGTTCTGATCGAGTATATTCCGGAAATATACATGTATCTATATAGATAAATATGTAAACCACAAATATTTCTTAAAAAAACCGTAATAAAAATAATTTTAAATACATTAGTTCACTTTCTGTAACTCCAGTCGTGTTGTTTATTCTTTTTAATATATGTAGGTACTGGTTTTATCCATGCTATATAGGCTCCAATGGTGGACATATAAAATAGTAATATTTCGTGAATGCGTATTCAAATCAAATCTAGTGTCTTTAAAACCTTATACATAGTTGTTTAGACAGTAAACAACACTTTAAATAGATTATATTAGGTACATAAGTTGATGATAAAATCCAAGTAACAAAACCGATGACTACGGAATCTATATAATGTTTTAAAGATAGCCGCTTATGATTAAAATTATTCTACGAATCGATATTAGAGGTTACTGAAGAGTCTCGTCGCATAATTTTAGATAATCGTATTAGATACCTAAATCTACAAAGTTAAATAACTTTAGTATTGTTTTATTTAATTTAACAATAATATATAAACACCTGACTTTGAATAAACATGTTGTTCGTCCCGATTAATTTGCACACTGCTACTGTAAGTAAAACTAGTCAAGCTCAGCGCTGTCCGAGATTTCAGCGCTCAATAAATCTCCGAAGAAATAATAGCAAAAGCCTTGGTGTAAATACATAATTATGTAGTACGTAAACGGACGACGAGGATGTCTGGGTTTTATTCCCGAAACATTTTGACATATGCGAGAACGCAGCACACCTGCGAGGTGTAATCACATGGACGTTTTACTGCGTAATCAGTCAAAAGTTACGCAGGAAATTACGTCGATATAATGTCGAAAATACGACCCAATCAGATAAGAATTGACGACCAGGATATTTGCTAAACAGGGATAGTAGGTACGCATTAAGTAAGTTGATAGATCGTCGATCTATCTGTGAGCAGTGTTGGGCAAAATTTAGTCGAGTATGTAACGATTAACGATTGAATACGTTAATCGCGATTGACGACTAACGATTGATTAGTTTCATCGTTTGCGATTGATATTCTCGACAGCGGTCAACTTCAGTTTTGCGTTTTTCGTCGGTCGGTCGGACGGCCGCTCCGATCGACCGGTCACCGGCCGGCCGGTCGACCGGTTCGACCGACCGGTCGACCGACCGACTGAACCAACGACCGGCTGACCGTGCGACCGGCCGACCGACCGACGAGAAAGAATTGTCGGTTGGCATCTAAAGAGCAAGTTAGTCGTGATTGACGATTGAACGATTAACGACTAATTGATTTAGTCGCGATTACTTCAATCGTTGTTAACGTTATTCGCGACTAATTCAATCGTGATTTATTAGCCGATTGAAATATTTAATCGATTGACCCAACACTATGTGAGGCCTCGCACGCGCCGATTTTGCTCTTTTTAATGTTATTGGTGTAAAATCACGCTCCTGAACGTTCTGTAAATGTCCCGAGGGCTCAAATGGGTTAGTTTTCTTGTAATTCTCATCGCATTGGCATCTTGTATGCATGAGTTGATGATTTTATCAGGTAATACCTCTTACGCGCTTAGAAGTAATTCCTCTCAAACAATTCAATTGTTCAGTACACTAAAAAATATAACTAAAAAAACGTCTCGAGAACAAAGTTATTCAGAAGTTTCCATGCTCTGGAAAGTTTGCTTATTGACGCGTACGAGGTCTCACATATAGAGCGACGACACCCAACAAGCACAAGAGCCATATAAGAAGTGCCGAAAATAGCTTAAAGCTGATTAAAAGTAATGTAAAGGCATTCAGATTAACTCTCAGCTATGTAAAGGTGTCATTTAAAGCAATTTGGCTTATATGACCTTTTAGTCATGTAATTTTCTCGTATAAAGCCCTTTAGTCGAATAAAGATGGTATAATCGCTATAAAGCATACTAATTTATTACTGTATAATGATTACAAGACCCACCCTTATACAGCTTATAGTCATATTGTTGTCAACAGGACCTCTCTTACGCAGCTTATAGTTTTATAAAGAGATGCCACATAAGCAAAGCGGTCATTTTTTCTCAAATCTTTATAACTTATTCTAATTCTGATGTAGCCACGAGTGGTCCGGATATATGCAAGTTATTTTCTCAGTATTTTCAATCAGTTTATGAAAACCACGATCCTCATATTGACTTCCGCGTACCTAGTTACCCCAACCAACAATCAGTCGACATATACGACGTACGATTTGACGAGGAAACAACCTATAATTATTTGCGCAAAATAGATATAAACAAAACCGCTGGCTCTGATGAAATACATCCTATATTTGTCCTTAACTGTGCATTAAATTTGGCTTATCCACTAACGACATTGTTCCGTAAATCATTAATAGAAGGCGTTTTCCCCAAAATATGGAAACAAGCATATATATGTCCAATATTTAAGCAAGGTTCGCGAAATAATGTTCAAAATTATCGTCCAATATCAAAACTCCCAATATTTAGTAAGTTAATGGAAAAACTCGTATTCGAACAATTATTCGCAGCTGTTCGTTCAGTCATAGTCCCAGAACAACACGGATTTTTCAAATCAAGGTCTGTAGAAACCAACCTTATTACCTTCACTGATTCTGTCCTTAAGTCTATGGATAAACGTATCCTATAACCTAGAGGTTGATGCTCTATACACAGATTTTTCTAAGGCATTTGATAAAATAAATCATAACTTACTTTTAAAAAAGTTATGGGCTTTGGGGATTAGGGGTGACTTGTATCGCTGGATTTCCTCGTATATCGCATATCGGACTCAAGCGGTAGTTGTTCAGGGTTATCAATCCGAGTTTTCTGAAATTCCTTCAGGGGTACCGCAAGGCTCCCACTTAGGACCACTTCTTTTCCTTCTATACCTCAACGATATCACCAATTGCATGCTACATTCCAATATAGTCATATATGCGGATGACACGAAGATTTTTAGTGAGATCCGATCAATTAATGACTGCCTTAATTTGCAGGCAGATATAAACCGCCTTATGAAATATTGTTCAGATAACTGTCTCTTCGTTAACGTAAACAAATGTCACATAATCACATACTCCAGAAAAAATACTAATATAATGTTTGACTACAACTTGAACGGCGCTATAGTTGGAAGAGAATCAGCGGTGCGAGATCTTGGGATTACACTTGACACGAAAATGCTATTCGCTGAACACATCGATAATATTATTAGAAAAGCATATAAATTACTAGGTTTTATTCTAAGGGTATCATCGGTATTCAAATCCACTGACACGCTTAAAACCCTCTATAATTCCTATGTAAGAAGTCAGTTGAAATTTGCATCAGTGGTCTGGAATCCCCAATATTTGACTTACATATCGCGGATCGAATCGATACAAAAAAGATTTGTGAAGCGATTAAATTTCACTTCTTTCACTAAGCCCAGCTCCTATGAGGAATCCTTAAAAGCCCACAATTTAATGTCATTGGAGAGCCGTAGAGTCTTGATCGATGCCGTATTCTTGCATGGGTTGGTAAATAATTCCATCGATGCGAACGCGATTTTGGAGCGCATTGAATTTTATGTTCCTCCCCGCCCTGTTCGATCGCATCGGCTATTTCATCTCCCTGTGGTGAAAACCAACGCATCTCAAAATGCATTTCTATACAGAGCGTGTCATAGATATAATACAGACTTTTTAAGTGTGGACATATTACACTCATCAAAAACCTCTTATAAGAACTCAAAAAAAAAAATTCTACAGTCTATCTAGATGATCACATAACATTTATACATATTATATTTCATTTAATTTAGTTCAAGGACATAATTTTATCTCAAGTATATTCTTTATAATAACTATATATCATACCTAAAATTAAATATAAATATATTTATATACATACATAATATATTTTTATCTATTTTGTCTCTCCCTTTCACCTCACTTCCCATCCTGATTCCCCCCATTCTCAAGCGGAAACAATATAAAATTATATTGCGTTCATTTTGTATACTTTATATTCGGAATCACATTAATGGATTTTTGTCACTTTTAAATAGGTTTTTATTGCATTGTATGTAGTTCTGTTTGGTTCCAGAATAAAATAAAATAAAATAAAATAAAAATAAAATAACCTAAATTTTTTGTACTATATTTTTAAAGGCATTTTAAGTCATTAAATACACGTATTAAGGTAAATCCTATTTCAAAGTGTGTGAACAATACCCAGCAAGTGTTCTTTTTTACTGCGAAAAATAAAATTGGTTTACAAAAAGACTAAAAACCATAATTATGAATTAAAATTGAGTTAAAATATTAATATTTTGAAGGCACGTCAAATTTTTGTTAGACATTACTTAATATTGTCGATGATATGATGTCCGCAAGAGAATTTGGTGTAGGGTATTAAACTACAACACAATCATTTTAAAGTCATCGCCCATCATCGCCCCAAAATTTTTTAATACTTTAGAAGAGTTAGTAAAAAATGTTCAAAATGTACACCAATTTAAGATAAAAGTAAAAAAATGGCTCCTTTACGAAGTAGGTCGTACAAAGACTGAAAAAGAATTGCTTCATACAATAATTTAAAATATGTGTGTATGTAGATGTATGTGTGTGTGTGTTATTATATATGTATGTATGTTTGTATGTGTATGTGTATGTATGTAACTAACCCTTTATCATATATATTTGTATCAATATGTGTACTATTTTATGCCATTATCTTAGTGTTAGTATTGAAAGTAGTCTATTAGTCAGTACTACTCAAACGTCAGTAATACTCAAAAACAAAGGCTATATATTTAGTATGCCCAGATGTACGGTCTAGTTGGGCATTCGTCTAGAATGATCGTATGGGTTGTGTTCATTTCCTTATTGCTTATATAAATAGTTACAAATTATATCTTTACGATCACACTGTTAACTCTCTACCGGGAGCTAACGGGCCCATGATGGGTTGGCCACGAAGACCCATGTGTTCAGGGTCGGTCACACTCACGGGTCAACACCCATCCGACGGCCTCCACGCACGGGGTGCGAACCTGGGTAGGACTCTGGCCCTGGTCAGTTTCCCCTGGGAATCAAACCTCTGGCGCTCCTGGACGGTCTGCACACCGTGCGGCGCAAGCCAATCGATTGCGCACACTAACAGTCGGGGGAGTCTGGAAGCTGTATTGTTTCCTATAGAGTGGGGGTGGTTGCGTACCTTACGGCGACTGCTCTTGAAATGACCATTGGCCATCCGATCCCGGGTAAGAGGCGGGCAAAGGACGCCATGGTCCGCGATAGATTCGGTATACACCGTTTCACCGCTTCGTAAGGGAGAGGACTGCGCAAGCGACCTCGAACTCGGAACCAATCGAGAGACCGGAGAAATCTGGTCACAATTGAAAGTTAGGGCGCGAGAGTCGGGCCCGCCAGGTAGCATAACTGGCTATCTCGCGGTAAGGCGTTGGTCTCTAACGGGTTGTGGCGTAGCTAGACGTTGGATTCTTTTGTCCAAACTCTTCTACGCTCACTGCAGGTCGATAGAACGACTAATCGTTAAAACTTCCTGTGGTGACGGGCTCGCCCGTTGTAGTCGACAACTCAAGTTGTTAACTCTCTACCAAGTTGTAACAAATAAATAAATAAATAAAAATTAAAAAAATTAAAAAAAAGTCAATAAAATGCAATATATTAGTAGCCATTCGGAATTCTATGTTTGCTTTCTTTCGTTACCATTCTATATCATTTCAAGGCATTACCCGACTAGAAGTTGTAATAATGTATCAATTGGAGACACTGGCTATATAAGGGAGGCTTATATCACCGAAGGTAGCCGTTATAACAGCTATTCAGCCACTATTCAGCTAAAAGCCGTATGAAATGCGCCTAATCCGGTCATATAGCAGTCATATAAACGTTTATATGACTGCTAAATGACCAATTCATGTGACTACAAGCTGTAGGGATAACGTTGCCGTGACCGCTATATAGCCAATTTGTGCTACTAGGGTATGTATTGTCAAATAAGAATATGCCAGGAAAAACACTAGAAATACCTGAATGAGCAGCGATACTACAGTCGAAAGTCAATCAGAAACTTATCCGAAAGTACAACGGCTCGGTAACCAGCGGTTAGGTCATCTGGTCTTACATTGTAAAGTTCCGGGTTCGCTTATTCGTTCGGTCTCTATTTTCCGTTGGGTTAAGGAATTGCACTTGGCTAGAAATGCAAAAGGCAAACACTAGAAATACCTGAATGAGCAGCGAGACTGCATTCGAAAGGCAATCAGGAACTCCGAAACTACAACGGGCCGGTGGCATAGTGGTTAGGTCACCTGATCTTGCATCGTAAGCTTCCGGGTTCGATTACCGGTTGGGTCGCCATTTTCCGCTGAGATAAAATTAACGGAATTGCATCTGACCAGAAATACGCTAGAAATGCAAATGGGAAACACTTTAAATACCTGATTAAGCAGGGAGACTGCTGCAGTCGAAAGGTAATCAGGAGTTTTTCCGAAACTAGAACGGCCCTGTGGCTAATCTTACATTGTAAGGTTCTAGGTTCGATTACCGGCTGGGTCACCATTTTCCGTTGGGATCAAATTAGCGGAATTGCATTTGAATGCTGACGATCGAATGCATTAACAAAACACACTTATACCTTATACAAGTGAAAGTTCACAAAGGGCGTTTTATTCTCTTAGCACAAACTTGTACAACCAACCCTGTTATGTGTGTTTACGTGCACACATACATACACACATTTTATAATACGGTTGGTTGTAAGAGATTGCCATAAGGCATAAAAGTGCTTTTCTGAATAGGTACGACTAGCGGCAAAGAAGAAGTCATGATTCGAATGAAACTACCACTAGACATCTAGATTAAACGTGGGCTAAACACTAGACATCTAAATTAAACGTGGGCTAAACACTAGACATCTAAATTTTTGTTAATTAGCTTATCAGCTCAGATAAACTTGATCCACCGCCTAGCGCACTGTCGCCTCCTAACCCACAACGAAAAATCATTAGCTTTACTACCGTTATAATCATGATTATATGTTATTTTTTAGGCTGTATGTTTTTTGTAAAAATAAAAAATAAACGAAAATCTTTTCGAAAAGGACGCAGCACCCGAGGAAGAAGAAACATTCTTCCATCTTTAAAACCGCTCAAGCAAAGCTTTCTTCTGTTTTTCTCCTCTTTTGTTTTATTTTCCCCCGACACGGAAGCGTAAATCTGACGCTCTGCGATGGTCGACTTTTTCGCTATCGTCGCGCATGCCATCTGTAACGTGTGGGAACGGCGTTGCATTTCCTGATGTTTTATAGTTTTTTTTAATTTAGTTCGAGTCATCATCAACATCATCATCAACCAGTAGACGTCTGTTGTACATATGCCTCCCCCATAGAATGCCATGACAAACGGCCTTGAGCCTCCTACATCCACCTACTTCCTGCAACCTTTTTTTCCCAACGGTTGTCGGTTATGCGAGCTATATAGCCTCTTATTGACATTTTAAGTTGCTAATTTTGCGAGCTATGTCAGTGACATTGGTTCTTCTGCGGACTTCCTAGTTTCGGATCCCATAACGCAGTTAAACTTTAAGAATAGCTCTCTCCATGGCTCGTTGCGCGACTGTAAGCTTGTATATGAGGCCTATAGTTAGCGACCACGTCTCAGTGCCGTATGTCACTGTCAATACGCACTGACATACTGTCATACGGGGTGAGTTTTCAATTAGTGATATACTGGAAGTGGGTGAATCAGTAAGAGGAAATAGTAATTTTATTTTTTTTAAATTCGGAAAAACACAAAAAAAAATACAAAAATCGCCAAAAAAAGTCTTGAAAATTCGAAAAAAATAATGTTTTGAAAAATAGTATTTATTTATTTGTTTATTCGTTACATATATATTCAAACGCAATATCACAAAGAAATATAATGTACAACCCAGAAAATACCGCTATATGCTTCTAAATTTAGGCATACATCTGTCTGTGCCCAGGCCAAATTGTGCATAAATTATTCCTAATGTGCCGAGTAAAGTGAAACCGAGCCCGCTTGCTAGGCACTCCTGTGATAAGGCGAGCTCACTTCCTGATTCTTATTGGAGGGAGTGTCACGGTTGTGTCAGAAAAAAAAACAAATTTAATTTTATATATATATTACCTAATAATTTTAACCGCAGATCATATCAAACATAATAAGCGATACCGCCCGCCCTTTTGCCGTTCCGACGGCTGCCGTGCGCATTCCTACGAACTTCGTTTTTATTATTGTAATATTGCCCAGCATAATGAAGTCTTCACAGATTGACGATTTTCAGGGGTTCATAACTGGCGTTATATTATATCGAATATGAAATTAATCATGCGGATATTTTTTTCCCTATAAAAGTAGTTTTCTAAGTATAAATTAACCTAAAAATTATGTAAACATGTACTTTAATTAAATTAAATTATTTTACAAGAGATTAAATAAAGTTAATATTACTATTAGATATATAATTTATATTGCAGGAAATTAAATTAAATTTTATTACTTTTGTATACTAGAAATTTTGGAAATAAATATATACACACTCATACATACATACATACTTCAGACACGCTTATTGAGATTACAAATTGCGAGTGCACCTCTAACGCACTCACGTTGATTAAAAAATGTGTACAAAAATAAAATTAAAATAGAAATAGGAGTCTAATACTTTGCAATTTCTTATTCTTCAAAATGGAAAAATAGCTTTTGTATAAAAGTATAAAAATTGAGCGCGTTGCGTCATCTAGCGGTAGGTAAAATATCGCGAATATTGATTATTCGCGATATTTTACCTATTGCTAGATGAAGTAGTGCGCTCAACGCTTGTGAAACTTTTATTTATTAGTCAAATTTTTAAGCATTTAAAAAAAATGTTTTTGGTTTTTAAAAAAATATATATCGCTTGTTGCTGTTTTGCTCGTACTGATTCACCCACTTTAAGATGTCGCTAATTAAAAACTCAGCCTGTAGACTTTCGTCTTGAGGCTCTCCGGTATTTGTGACGAGAAGATATGGCGTAGTTTCCCGAGAAGATATGACTTATTTCTGTGTTTTGGCTCGAACCCTTCTTTAGGGCATCTTCATTTTGACTGTCAACCCGGCTTATACAGAGTGTCCTCCAATAGAACCGCACCTCAAAAGCTTTAAGTATTCTCATTAATGTGAACCAGTGTACATCATTTATTTATTTATTTATTTATTTAAGAATTAATTACTATGAAACATTGATTAGCTTATAAAAATAACAGGAACCGAATGGCAAACCCTTAACCTTTTGCTTATTTGTTTCTGTCACCCAACTGGGACTAGCCCGTTCTAGGGTGGACAGGAGAGACTTCAACTTCATAGAGAATACGAAGCATAGAATGACAGATCTTGAGGTTTCTTTTTCAACTTAATGAGGAATACCACCATAAACATCACTACGCACAATCAAATTAAAATAGGTATTTACAAATGTTTAACCACAGTGTATAGTTAGGTAAATATCTAAAGTTTCATGTGATTAGTTTTATTTAACAAACTTGAGAGAAGAACGTCAATAAAATAAATAAATAAATAATAAAAATAAAATAAATTGACAAATGTTCTAAACTGGTTGGAAGTTTTTAAAAATTCGTTGGTTTTTACGCACGCACACGCGCGCTATTATTATGGCATACACTCGCTATTATTATGGCACACACTCGCCATTATTATGGTAAATACGCTATTATTATAGCACACACGCTAATAATATAGCACACGCGCTATTAACATGGCACACGCCATTAATATGGCACACACGTTTTTACTATGGCATACGCTATTACGATCGCACACGCTATTACTATGGCACACGCATTTACTATCGCACACACGCTGTTAATATGGTACACGCGATTATTATGGTATACACGCTATTATTATGGCACACTCTATTATTATAGCACGCTGGCTTTCGTTATTATGGCACACACGCTATTATTATGGCACACACGCTATTAATATGCTACACACGCTATTATTATGCCACACGCTTTTATTAATGCACACACGCTATTATTATGCCACATGCTATTATTATGGCAAACACGTTATCATTATGGCACGCACGCAATTATTATGGCACACACGCTATTATGGCACATATCTTATTATGGCACACATCCTATTATGACACACACGCTAATATTATGCCGCACACGCTATTATTATGGCACACACGCTATTATTTTGCCACACACGCTATTATTAATGCACAGACGCTATTATTATGGCACACATAGCGACTATTATGATACTCCTATAAAAGCCTTGCTTATATCCGAGTTGTCGTTTAAATTACATCCGAGGTAAACGATTCCGTAAACTATGATTGATGGTGGGGTCACGTACCTACACTTTATTGACTATCGTATTACTTGGTATTTGTGGTGTTCAGCATCAAACCATATTCTCAGGTTTAGGTGGTATCTTGGTATCATCAGCTTTACTTTCAGGTCGATCGCAAAACTGAACGGATCATTTTTTCTTTCTCGTAGCGTTTTGATATTCCCGCCAATCAGCAGTCGGCGGCGATTTTTGATACATAAAGTATGTGAAGATTTGCGCCCGAAGGGAGTGGCGACGTTTTCCATCGGCGTGGGGGACGGAAGAAGGACCGTGGTCTGCTATGAGCGCCAACTTTTGAGGTAGGTGCAAGATTTATTTGATTTCGATGACTAGTGTATGGCGAAACACACCCCTGATCGACCGCTCTAGATTCGCCACTGCATTGCATGCATACTGCTAGGTTTACACGGGGTTAGTAGCTAATGACAAGTACTTGTCACTTGCACTAATACCTTGCGTGTAAACATACTGATTCGGCATTTTAGCGCTTAGTATTAGTGCAACTGCTAGTAAATTATAGCCCATTCTATTTAGTAAGCGACACGACAAGTAACCCCCGCCATAAATTACTAAGCCAGCGGTTCCCAAACTGTGGGTCGCGACCCACTGGTGTGTCGCGAGCCGATTCCAGGTGCGTCGCGAACACAACGTATGAACGTTGGCTATAATATGGTAGATAGACGACGAGATAGATTGAGGAGTCTAAGTGTATTTAGGATACCTACAGACAATATAATTTAATTAAATAAATTAATAAAATAAAGATAGCACTTGAAAATAATAGAATATAAAACTTGCAACCTTGAAACTGGACTGTCAACTAATGCCGATGAAGAGTTATTTGACTTGTCAGAAGATACCTACTTGAAGAGTACATTCAATCGCCAACGCTTGACTGGCTATACCTCAGCATTCATCAACTTTCATGTCTAGGTCTTTCGCAGTGCAAGCGGCCCGTCTCTGGAATTCCGTGCCTTTACCGATAAGACAACTTGAAAACCTGAGCGGGTTTAAAAATTCTTTAAAGAGACATTTACTCAACTTATGAATTCCCCCCTCCCCTCCCATCTCCTCTGCTTGTCCTTATATTTCACTCCTCCCTTCAATACGAGTTGGCATACGTTACTAATCACTGAATTATATTTTATACTATGATGACTTTTTTGTAAGTGTATTTATTTATTACTTGTAAATTTATTTGCCCACATAAACCTTCAGTCACAATAACCCTGGCGGTATGGTCGGTAGATATTGCCACTTGGCAATAGGCCCACCACATTGTATTCTTTTGTGTGTGCAATAAAGCTTTTCAAACAAACAATTCTGGCTATTTCTACGTGCTACACATCCGCACATTTATGCTGAGGTTGTAAAAGTTCTACTCCCACGTCGTATTTGTGTGGAGTAGGTTTTTCTGCTATGACAAGTATAAAGACAAAGTACAGGAAAAAGTTAGATTTGTCAAATTCTCTGCGCTTAAAAATATCTCGCATCAAAGTTGAAGAAGAAGCTGTAATTTTGAAAAATCGAAAGCAAGCTCATTTTCGCCGTACCTACCCTATGATTTTCAAAGTAGGTAGGTAGGCAGGTATGTAAACGTAGTTTCTATTTTTTATGTTGTCGTACATTACAATTTCTTACAAAATAAAGACTTACTTATGATACTTACAAATGAAATGTTTATTTTTTACATCAAACCACTCACTAACTTTTCCGAAAAGTTCTCGCTGGGTCGCAAAATATTGTGATTTTAAAAAGTGGGCCGCGGGGTCAATAAGTTTGGGAACCCCTGTACTAAGCACTTGTCGCTTGCTGACTCGCGTAAACAGCCGCGGCAAGGGTTAGTGACAAGTTGAAATGACAAGTGAACACACGCGTTTCTCTGTTTACGTGACATTTGCCAAGTTTATTTTGTGACTATGACTCCAGAAAAGTGGAATTGCGAAACCTAAAAAATCATCCAGGCATTTAAATCCTATGAAAAATAAGGCGGCGGTGGTGTTCCATTTCGAACGGAGGTCGTGCCACTAATACTTTTCTGCTAATACCAACGTGTAAACGATTACTTGTCGCGATCACTAAGTAGGTTAGCTACAAGCCTACTACTAAAAGACAAGTTATGTACTAAGCGACAAGTACTAGTCCCGTGTAAACTTAGCATATCAGATCAGACTGGGCATTATTGTATGAAAGGTGTTCACAGAGTGTAACAACTAGGGATTTATAACAATTAATTTTGCTTTTGTAAAGAAGCAATAATATCAAAGCTCAACCCAACACAACCCAATGTCGTATTGGAATTATACACATCCGAAGTTTAGACTTTTATAAACATGTTTAGACAACGTAAAACAAAACAATTCCGACGGCCCAGGCGCAAGATCTTACCTGACACCTGCACATTGATCATCGATCTCTATCTTATTTGGCTGTTTAACCAATAACGTTTGTGGTTGTCCACTACAACGGGCAAACCCGTCACGAACCTTCTACGCTCCCGTCAGGTGAGCGTAGAAGACTATCAGGACGATACAAATCTACCGTCCGGCAAAAACCACGAACCCGCCGAAGACCAACGCCTTACGGCGAGGCACTAGGAAGGCAACCCAGTGGGGCCACATCGCCCTCTGGCTACCAGTTACGGCCAGATTTTCCCGGCCTCCCGACTGGTTACGGGTTCGAGGTCGCTTGCGCGGTCCTTTCCCTTACGTATCGGGTAGCCGATTGGTCGTTTTAAAAGCAGTTGCCGTAAGGTTAACAACTACCCCCGATCTATAGGAAACAACGCCGTTTCCAGACTTCCCCGGAATGCACAGTCGATTGGTTGACGCCGCATGGTCAATATAGCAGGTGATGTTAAAAAAATCAACAATGTAGAACAGGTTCCTATAAAGCAGCCTATACCCACATGGGTCTTAGTGGTCTAACTACAACAGGGCCTATTAGCTCCCATCGACAACTAGAGCTGTCGCCTACAACGGGCGAACCCGTCACCTCAGGAAGTTTAGACGATTAGATCGTTCTGTCTCCCGTGAGGTGAGCGCAGAAGACTTAGGACGAAAACAGTCCACCGTCTAATTACGCCACACCCCCGTAAGAAGCTAACGCCTTACCGCGAGGTAACCAGGTTAGACACCTTGCAGGCCGACACTCGCGCCCTTACTACCAGGTGCAACCAGATTTTTCCAGGTACGAGGTCGTTTGCGCGGTCCTCTCCCTTACGTAGCGGTGATACGGTGTCTACCGAAGCTATCGCGGACCACGGGTAGCCGATTAATCGTTTGTAGAGCAGTCGCCGTAAGGTGAGCAACTACCCCCGCTCTATAGGAGACAGTACTGTTCACAGACTCCGACGCCGCACGGTGCGCAAACCGTCCAGGAGCGCCCGAAGGTTGACTCCTGGTCCGCAGGTTAGAGTGATACCGGATGGGTGTTGACCCGTGAGAATGACCGACCCTGAAGACATGGGTCTCAGTGGCCAAACTACAACAGGGTCCATTAGCTCTCAGCTCACATCAATAACGTACAGTCCGCGCGCAAGCTTCGAGGAACCGGGGACTGGAGAAGCGGCGGATTACGCCGCTTCGACCGTCGCTTCATACCGGCACTCTCCCAGTACTAGTACTCTCTTAGTAAAATAGGTTCCAATTATACATGCATATCGTCGCTTGTCTGATTTGTTTTTCTCACCACAGCGTGGCCACAGGAAGTGTGATGGGTATTGAAGCCGTTCAGCAGAGCTGCACTCAAAAAGGTAGGTTAATCTCGGCATTATGACACGAAACTTCCGATATTAATGGCGGCTGAATGTGGCACAACGGCCGTTATGCAAGATTACGGCCGCGTAATGTTTACATATTGTGTAATGTGGGCCACATTTTTGCCGCGACGTGACCGGTGAAAGTAATCAGCGCTTTTTGATGTAAGAATTTGCAGCGAGCGACGAGAGAAGGGGAACGGCTGCAGCCGCCGCCGACGATGGAGGAAGCAAGAGCTGCGGTGGGGACAAGCTGTACCGGCCGCCGCACGCGCGCCACCAAGAGAAGACACTCAGGGCTCAGGAAAGATCCAGGTAGGCAGTGCATTCCGACACTTCCGTGCTAGTGACTCGCGAAAAATAACAGTGCAACAGTGAAAACAGTGCCAAAAATGCGTTGACCCTACATAACCCTTGAACACATTCACACAAACCGAAAAGGAAGTTGGTAGGTAGTTTTTCTTTTTGATTTGTGGTAATCATCTAGTAATATCCCGCGCGTCGCATCGTTTTCGGAACAACTGTTGATATTACTCATTTTTCCATTCTTCAGCAGTCAAACATAATTACACTAAATACACTTTAAATACATCAAAAAATCTGCAGTCCCGTGGATTTATATAATATAGCATACAAAAATATTGTCGAATTTTAGTGACTGCCATGTTAGGAATTGATGCAGTTTAGCTAACTTAGTTTTTTGAAACTGACAACGTACCTCCAAATAAGTGTTTATGAAGCTTTTTTTATTAAAAAAAAACAACAACCTACCGCCATCATTGTGAGAAATATAGTGGGATGACAGTAAAACATCTTAAATATAGACGAGTTTGCTAAACCGCATAAATACCGGAATTTATGCAGTTTAGCTAATACTCTGCCATGTTTTAAAAAAAATAACAACCTACCGCCAAATAGGTGTTAATAAAGCTTTAAAAAAAACTAACTTAACCTACCGCCATATAGTTGTTTATGAGTGTTTTAAAAAAACTAACCTAACCTACTGCAAATAGGCGTTAGAGCAAAGATTCTTACAGATTCGGGATCTGTGATGAATATAGTAGGGTGACAGTAAAACATTTTAAATATAGACAAATTAACTAAATTGCAGAAATACCGGGGTTTCTGCCGTGTTTATTTTCAAAACTAACTTACCTACCGCCATATAGGTGTTTATGAATCGTTTTAAAATTTAAAAAGAAACTAACCTAACCTACTGCCAAATATGTGTTTGACGCTTCTTTAAACGCCTATATCTATGTAGAGATAGGGCAGAGATTCTTACAGGTTCGCAATCATTGTGATTAATATAGTGGGGTGACAAGGTATATAACTGCAGTATAGGAACCTCTCCTGGATTGTTGATTTTTAAACGTCATTCAAAGTGTGCATACTAAACGTCAACAAATCGGCCAAATTGTTTCAGGAGTAGTGTCCGGAAAATAGTCGATATATCGCTAGTTCTCTAATATCCATAACAATTCGCGATGTTACAAAAATGATGGCATTCTCGTGAAAAAACATGTCTGCGATATTTAAAAAAATGAGACTATTTTAGAGGTTTTTTCGATGACTTTGCGTTTTGATAACAAAAGGTATCCTGAAACAATAGAAAATTCGGAAATATGGGAATATCACCGCAGGCAAAAAGTATTTTACGAATTTTGCGCGAAAATCGATTTTTTTTCTTTTTAAATAATGCATTCACATCTATTTGGCGGTAGGTTAGATACATTTTTTTTAACAAACCTTAAAACTGAGTTTAAAAAAATCTTTTATTTGTATGTAAATTTGTTTTTTTTTGTCCCGAAATTTTACGCGTCCGAACCTTTCTTTATCACATTTAGCATTACAATGATCGAATATAGTAGTATTTCTTTATTTTTTCGATTTTTGAGAAAGGTTCCTATACTGCAATAATTCCCACTGTATTCATTACACTGATTCCGAATCTGTAAAAATGCTCTATCTCTTTAAATAAGCAAGATACAGGCGTTTTTCGGAAGGTTACGTTGGTTTTTTTAACAATTCATGTAAGCACGCCATCATAAACACCTATCGGGCGGTAGGTTCAGTAAGCTTAAAAAATATACATGACAGAGTTACCTAAACTGCATATTTCATTTTCCATTCTTCAGCAGTCAAACATAATTCACATTCAATAAACATCAAAAAGGCTCCAATCCCTACTGGATAGCGACCAAAAATATTTTTGAATTTGACTTTCATGTTAAAGGGGCTCAAAGTCCTGGACTGAATCCTCTTTGTTTTATTTTCGTGATATTTTAGAAACTCCCAATAAAACATATTTTAATGTAATTAATGCCATACTTAGTACAAACTATCGGAAATGTCAGAAACTGCCGTTTTTTTTCATCAAAATGAACTTGGCCCACAATTAAATGTGCTAACTATACAGTTTATAGCGAACCCTTCAACTTGAAGATGTTCTAATGTCCCCCCATTATATTCATCACACTTATTCCGAATCTGTAAAAAATCTTTACTCTATCTCTAGATCAGCGAGATACAGGCGATTATAGAATATTTGGAATATTTGCAGTATACCAACCATTCTCAAAAAACAAAAAAAAAACACATTGATAGTTTCGATCATTTTAATGCATCTGAAACAAAATAGCGTCGGATACTTGGAATTAGCAATATTTCGAGACATTAAAGCTTCAAAATTACGTACATAATAGGTATACCATGTTTGTGACAATATTCGATATTCAACTATAATTCAAAGTTTGCATACTATACGTCAATCAATCGACAATCTAGGAGAGTTTCCTATACTGCAGGTATACTGAATATTTTGGTAGGTTGTTAGTTTTTGCGGTAGGTTTAGTTTTTTTTTAATATACTAGTATATGGCAGAGTTAGCTAAACTGCATAAATTCCATGAAATTCACTACAAAAATGGTGGACCCTCCTGACATTTTGTAAAAGTGCAAGGTTTTCGGAGATCTTCGATCAAACAGGGAAAGTTAATGAGAGTCGTTTTAAGGCCGTTTTATTTCGTTTCGTTACTGCTCTAGCATTGAAACTCTTATCAGGAAGTTCATTCAAATATTCCGAACCACGAATAGATAAATACTGAAACATGACTGATTGAATTCATTAATAATGTGGTTTCTGTTTAGTTACGACGTTTTATAAGTGTTGCACGACTCTTATAAATTATAGACTATTACCTAAGTATTCAGTAGAATGTAAGTTCTTACCTGCAAAACTGCGGTACGTATTATTATTTATTTTCTGGTTAATATATAGGTTGACCGGGGAAAATCGTCTTTTTTCGTCTTATTTCCTTATAATTGAATATAGGAAAGACGCAAAATACGTCCGCCATTTTGAAAATGTGACACGAAAATCGCCAATTTCATTTCATTTCTACGTTTATTTAATTTTTACACGACTGCCCGACAAAAAAGGAGTGTAATTTGTTCAGGGTTCATCTATGTATGTTTTCCGTTTCTTTATTCCACCATAACTTCTAAACGCTTGAACCAATTTAGAAGTGTCTGGTATTATTAGAATCGCTATGTGATCCCAAGAGTCATATGGTACCTTAACTGTCAAAATATCAAGTTAGTAGTTGTCTAAATATCCAAATGTCAATAAATTAACATAAATAAATCGTGTTTAGTTTCAAATTAAGATCTGATTGAGTATATTCCGGAAATATACGTATCTATATGGATAAATACATAATCCACAAATATTTCGTCGAAAACCGTAAAAACATAATAATAAATACAATAATGGTCAATATAGTCAAGTCTTTTATTCATCCAAAATTGCAAATACAGTTGGACATGTCATAATCCTAATTGTTAAAAACACAATGATCAAAATATAATTGTAATAAACAATACCTTTTTTTTTCAAATCAGTAAAAATAATACTTCAAATAACCAAAAGTTAGTAAAAAAAAAACCTTAATAATGTCATACATAAAACGACAATAATCATAATGAATAATCAAATATTGGGCTCGATTGCGTTTCTTCGTGAACTAAACTCGGAAATTAGTGCGTGTGAACGAGACAGGGCAATACGCTAGAGCGGAATATGAGATGACCGGTTGTCACTTTTTCGCATTAAAACTGCCCGCCAAGGTCAAATCTTACACCGCACGAAATATGCCCGAATTTATGAGGACGAGTATAAGTTTCACAGGTATTATTGACGATCGTTATTTATTATTGACGATCAAGTATTATTGACGATCACAGGTATTATTGACGATCGTTACTTAAATACTAGAGCCCAGTGGGGTGGGGTGGTAGTGAGTTTTTTTTTTGCACATCTACTTTTATCGTTACTCATTGTACGAAAGGGCACATCTACTTTCATCGTAAACTATGTTAGATAGGTAGAGTAAATAGGTAGGTCGAGTGAGCCCATTCGGTGTTAGTCGCGCTAACGCGACTGAGTCGAGTCGAGAACGCGCTCATTTTCTTGTTCGACTTTTGCTTTTTACCCGCCTTCCCCTACGTGCCTCGCCACCTTCGATCTTTCGAAATAAATCGAAATCTTCTTCTTTCGAAATCGAGATCTTTCGAAATAATTCGATAGGTAGAGTAAATAGGTAGGTCGAGTGAGCCCATTCGGTGTTAGTCGCGCTAACGCGACTGAGTCGAGTCGTGAACGCGCTCATTTTCTTGTTCGACTTTTGCTTTTTACCCGCCTTCCCCTACGTGCCTCGCCACCTTCGATCTTTCGAAATAAATCGAAATCTTCTTCTTTCGAAATCGAGATCTTTAGAAATAATTCGATAGGTAGAGTAAATAGGTAGGTCGAGTGAGCCCATTCAGTGTTAGTCGCGCTAACGCGACTGAGTCGAGTCGAGAACGCGCTTATTTTCTTGTTCGATTTTCAAAATTTTTCAAAATTTCAAAATTTTAAAAATGCCATTTCGTAGAGATTACCGAGGCCGTCGTTCTGTCTAAACACCGTAGCGCTATAGGATTACTCTGTCTCGATTTATTTCGAAAAATGTGATTTTTTCATAACAATTTCCAAGTTCAAAATGAAAGTTTATATAAAATTTTTCAAAATTTCAAAATTTCAAAAATGCCATTTTGTAGATATTATCAAGGCCGTCGTTCTGTCCAAACGCCGTAACGCTATAGGTTTACTCTATCACGATCTTTTTCGAAAAATATGATTTTTTCATAATAATTTCTATGTTTAAAATGAAATTTTATATAAAATTTTTCAAAATTTCAAAATTTCAAAAATGCCATTTTGTAGAGCTTAAGCGGGGTGTCGATCTCGCCAAAGACCGCAACGCGGTAGGTTTACTCTATCTCGTTCTTTTGTGAAAAATGTGATTTTTTGATAACAATTTCTATGTTCAAAATGAAAGTTTATATAAAAAATTTCAAAATGTCAAAATTTTGAAATATCCATTTCGTAGAGATTATCAAGGCCGTCGTTCTGTCCAAACGCTGTAACGCTATAGGTTTACTCTATCACGATCTTTTTCGAAAAATGTGATTTTTCATAATAATTTCTATGTTTAAAATGAAATTTTATATAAAATTTTTCAAAATTTCAAAATTTCAAAAATGCCATTTTCTAGAGCTTAAGCGGGGTGTCGATCTCGCCAAAGACCGCAACGCGGTAGGTTTACTCTATCACGGTCTTTTTCGAAAAATGTCATTTTTTCATAACAATTTCTATGTTCAAAATGAAAGTTTATATAAAAAATTTCAAAATGTCAAAATTTTCAAATAGCCATTTCGTAGAGATTATCAAGGCCGTCGTTCTGTCCAAACGCCGTAACGCTATAGGTTTACTCTATCACGATATTTTTCGAAAAATGTGATTTTTTCATAATAATTTCTATGTTTAAAATGAAATTTTATATAAAATTTTTCAAAATTTCAAAATTTCAAAAATGCCATTTTGTAGAGCTTAAGCGGGGTGTCGATCTCGCCAAAGACCGCAACGCGGTAGGTTTACTCAATCTCGATTTATTTCAAAAAATGTGATTTTTTCATAACAATTTCTATGTTCAAAATGAAAGTTTATATAAAAAATTTCAAAATGTCAAAATTTCGAAAATGCCATTTCGTAGAGATTTCAAAGGCCTTCGTTCTGCCCAAACACTGTAACGCGTTTAATTTACTCTATCTCGTTCTTTTGTGAAAAATGTGATTTTTTCATAACAATTTCTATGTTCAAAATGAAAGTTTATATAAAAAAAATCCAAATGTCAAAATTTCGAAAATGCCATTTCGTAGAGATTTCAAAGGCCTTCGTTCTGTCCGAACACCTTAACGCGGTAGGTTTACTCTATCACGATCTATTTCGAAAAATGTGATTTTTTCATAATAATTTCTATGTTTAAAATGAAATTTTATATAAAATTTTTCAAAATTTCAAAATTTCAAAAATGCCATTTTGTAGAGCTTAAGCGGGGTGTCGATCTCGCCAAAGACCGCAACGCGGTAGGTTTACTCAATCTCGATTTATTTCAAAAAATGTGATTTTTTCATAACAATTTCTATGTTCAAAATGAAAGTTTATATAAAAAATTTCAAAATGTCAAAATTTCGAAAATGCCATTTCGTAGAGATTTCAAAGGCCTTCGTTCTGCCCAAACACTGTAACGCGTTTAATTTACTCTATCTCGTTCTTTTGTGAAAAATGTGATTTTTTCATAACTAAACTCGGAAATTAGTGCGTGTGAACGAGACAGGGCAATACGCTAGAGCGGAATATGAGATGACCGGTTGTCACTTTTTCGCATTAAAACTGCCCGCCAAGGTCAAATCTTACACCGCACGAAATATGCCCGAATTTATGAGGACGAGTATAAGTTTCACAGGTATTATTGACGATCGTTATTTATTATTGACGATCAAGTATTATTGACGATCACAGGTATTATTGACGATCGTTACTTAAATACTAGAGCCCAGTGGGGTGGGGTGGTAGTGAGTTTTTTTTTTGCACATCTACTTTTATCGTTACTCATTGTACGAAAGGGCACATCTACTTTCATCGTAAACTATGTTAGATAGGTAGAGTAAATAGGTAGGTCGAGTGAGCCCATTCGGTGTTAGTCGCGCTAACGCGACTGAGTCGAGTCGAGAACGCGCTCATTTTCTTGTTCGACTTTTGCTTTTTACCCGCCTTCCCCTACGTGCCTCGCCACCTTCGATCTTTCGAAATAAATCGAAATCTTCTTCTTTCGAAATCGAGATCTTTCGAAATAATTCGATAGGTAGAGTAAATAGGTAGGTCGAGTGAGCCCATTCGGTGTTAGTCGCGCTAACGCGACTGAGTCGAGTCGTGAACGCGCTCATTTTCTTGTTCGACTTTTGCTTTTTACCCGCCTTCCCCTACGTGCCTCGCCACCTTCGATCTTTCGAAATAAATCGAAATCTTCTTCTTTCGAAATCGAGATCTTTAGAAATAATTCGATAGGTAGAGTAAATAGGTAGGTCGAGTGAGCCCATTCAGTGTTAGTCGCGCTAACGCGACTGAGTCGAGTCGAGAACGCGCTTATTTTCTTGTTCGATTTTCAAAATTTTTCAAAATTTCAAAATTTTAAAAATGCCATTTCGTAGAGATTACCGAGGCCGTCGTTCTGTCTAAACACCGTAGCGCTATAGGATTACTCTGTCTCGATTTATTTCGAAAAATGTGATTTTTTCATAACAATTTCCAAGTTCAAAATGAAAGTTTATATAAAATTTTTCAAAATTTCAAAATTTCAAAAATGCCATTTTGTAGATATTATCAAGGCCGTCGTTCTGTCCAAACGCCGTAACGCTATAGGTTTACTCTATCACGATCTTTTTCGAAAAATATGATTTTTTCATAATAATTTCTATGTTTAAAATGAAATTTTATATAAAATTTTTCAAAATTTCAAAATTTCAAAAATGCCATTTTGTAGAGCTTAAGCGGGGTGTCGATCTCGCCAAAGACCGCAACGCGGTAGGTTTACTCTATCTCGTTCTTTTGTGAAAAATGTGATTTTTTGATAATAATTTCTATGTTCAAAATGAAAGTTTATATAAAAAATTTCAAAATGTCAAAATTTTGAAATATCCATTTCGTAGAGATTATCAAGGCCGTCGTTCTGTCCAAACGCTGTAACGCTATAGGTTTACTCTATCACGATCTTTTTCGAAAAATGTGATTTTTCATAATAATTTCTATGTTTAAAATGAAATTTTATATAAAATTTTTCAAAATTTCAAAATTTCAAAAATGCCATTTTCTAGAGCTTAAGCGGGGTGTCGATCTCGCCAAAGACCGCAACGCGGTAGGTTTACTCTATCACGGTCTTTTTCGAAAAATGTCATTTTTTCATAACAATTTCTATGTTCAAAATGAAAGTTTATATAAAAAATTTCAAAATGTCAAAATTTTCAAATAGCCATTTCGTAGAGATTATCAAGGCCGTCGTTCTGTCCAAACGCCGTAACGCTATAGGTTTACTCTATCACGATATTTTTCGAAAAATGTGATTTTTTCATAATAATTTCTATGTTTAAAATGAAATTTTATATAAAATTTTTCAAAATTTCAAAATTTCAAAAATGCCATTTTGTAGAGCTTAAGCGGGGTGTCGATCTCGCCAAAGACCGCAACGCGGTAGGTTTACTCAATCTCGATTTATTTCAAAAAATGTGATTTTTTCATAACAATTTCTATGTTCAAAATGAAAGTTTATATAAAAAATTTCAAAATGTCAAAATTTCGAAAATGCCATTTCGTAGAGATTTCAAAGGCCTTCGTTCTGCCCAAACACTGTAACGCGTTTAATTTACTCTATCTCGTTCTTTTGTGAAAAATGTGATTTTTTCATAACAATTTCTATGTTCAAAATGAAAGTTTATATAAAAAAATTCCAAATGTCAAAATTTCGAAAATGCCATTTCGTAGAGATTTCAAAGGCCTTCGTTCTGTCCGAACACCTTAACGCGGTAGGTTTACTCTATCACGATCTATTTCGAAAAATGTGATTTTTTCATAATAATTTCTATGTTTAAAATGAAATTTTATATAAAATTTTTCAAAATTTCAAAATTTCAAAAATGCCATTTTGTAGAGCTTAAGCGGGGTGTCGATCTCGCCAAAGACCGCAACGCGGTAGGTTTACTCAATCTCGATTTATTTCAAAAAATGTGATTTTTTCATAACAATTTCTATGTTCAAAATGAAAGTTTATATAAAAAATTTCAAAATGTCAAAATTTCGAAAATGCCATTTCGTAGAGATTTCAAAGGCCTTCGTTCTGCCCAAACACTGTAACGCGTTTAATTTACTCTATCTCGTTCTTTTGTGAAAAATGTGATTTTTTCATAACTAAACTCGGAAATTAGTGCGTGTGAACGAGACAGGGCAATACGCTAGAGCGGAATATGAGATGACTGGTTGTCACTTTTTCGCATTAAAACTGCCCGCCAAGGTCAAATCTTACACCGCACGAAATATGCCCGAATTTATGAGGACGAGTATAAGTTTCACAGGTATTATTGACGATCGTTATTTATTATTGACGATCAAGTATTATTGACGATCACAGGTATTATTGACGATCGTTACTTAAATACTAGAGCCCAGTGGGGTGGGGTGGTAGTGAGTTTTTTTTTTGCACATCTACTTTTATCGTTACTCATTGTACGAAAGGGCACATCTACTTTCATCGTAAACTATGTTAGATAGGTAGAGTAAATAGGTAGGTCGAGTGAGCCCATTCGGTGTTAGTCGCGCTAACGCGACTGAGTCGAGTCGAGAACGCGCTCATTTTCTTGTTCGACTTTTGCTTTTTACCCGCCTTCCCCTACGTGCCTCGCCACCTTCGATCTTTCGAAATAAATCGAAATCTTCTTCATTCGAAATCGAGATCTTTCGAAATAATTCGATAGGTAGAGTAAATAGGTAGGTCGAGTGAGCCCATTCGGTGTTAGTCGCGCTAACGCGACTGAGTCGAGTCGTGAACGCGCTCATTTTCTTGTTCGACTTTTGCTTTTTACCCGCCTTCCCCTACGTGCCTCGCCACCTTCGATCTTTCGAAATAAATCGAAATCTTCTTCTTTCGAAATCGAGATCTTTAGAAATAATTCGATAGGTAGAGTAAATAGGTAGGTCGAGTGAGCCCATTCAGTGTTAGTCGCGCTAACGCGACTGAGTCGAGTCGAGAACGCGCTTATTTTCTTGTTCGATTTTCAAAATTTTTCAAAATTTCAAAATTTTAAAAATGCCATTTCGTAGAGATTACCGAGGCCGTCGTTCTGTCTAAACACCGTAGCGCTATAGGATTACTCTGTCTCGATTTATTTCGAAAAATGTGATTTTTTCATAACAATTTCCAAGTTCAAAATGAAAGTTTATATAAAATTTTTCAAAATTTCAAAATTTCAAAAATGCCATTTTGTAGATATTATCAAGGCCGTCGTTCTGTCCAAACGCCGTAACGCTATAGGTTTACTCTATCACGATCTTTTTCGAAAAATATGATTTTTTCATAATAATTTCTATGTTTAAAATGAAATTTTATATAAAATTTTTCAAAATTTCAAAATTTCAAAAATGCCATTTTGTAGAGCTTAAGCGGGGTGTCGATCTCGCCAAAGACCGCAACGCGGTAGGTTTACTCTATCTCGTTCTTTTGTGAAAAATGTGATTTTTTGATAACAATTTCTATGTTCAAAATGAAAGTTTATATAAAAAATTTCAAAATGTCAAAATTTTGAAATATCCATTTCGTAGAGATTATCAAGGCCGTCGTTCTGTCCAAACGCTGTAACGCTATAGGTTTACTCTATCACGATCTTTTTCGAAAAATGTGATTTTTCATAATAATTTCTATGTTTAAAATGAAATTTTATATAAAATTTTTCAAAATTTCAAAATTTCAAAAATGCCATTTTCTAGAGCTTAAGCGGGGTGTCGATCTCGCCAAAGACCGCAACGCGGTAGGTTTACTCTATCACGGTCTTTTTCGAAAAATGTCATTTTTTCATAACAATTTCTATGTTCAAAATGAAAGTTTATATAAAAAATTTCAAAATGTCAAAATTTTCAAATAGCCATTTCGTAGAGATTATCAAGGCCGTCGTTCTGTCCAAACGCCGTAACGCTATAGGTTTACTCTATCACGATATTTTTCGAAAAATGTGATTTTTTCATAATAATTTCTATGTTTAAAATGAAATTTTATATAAAATTTTTCAAAATTTCAAAATTTCAAAAATGCCATTTTGTAGAGCTTAAGCGGGGTGTCGATCTCGCCAAAGACCGCAACGCGGTAGGTTTACTCAATCTCGATTTATTTCAAAAAATGTGATTTTTTCATAACAATTTCTATGTTCAAAATGAAAGTTTATATAAAAAATTTCAAAATGTCAAAATTTCGAAAATGCCATTTCGTAGAGATTTCAAAGGCCTTCGTTCTGCCCAAACACTGTAACGCGTTTAATTTACTCTATCTCGTTCTTTTGTGAAAAATGTGATTTTTTCATAACAATTTCTATGTTCAAAATGAAAGTTTATATAAAAAAATTCCAAATGTCAAAATTTCGAAAATGCCATTTCGTAGAGATTTCAAAGGCCTTCGTTCTGTCCGAACACCTTAACGCGGTAGGTTTACTCTATCACGATCTATTTCGAAAAATGTGATTTTTTCATAATAATTTCTATGTTTAAAATGAAATTTTATATAAAATTTTTCAAAATTTCAAAATTTCAAAAATGCCATTTTGTAGAGCTTAAGCGGGGTGTCGATCTCGCCAAAGACCGCAACGCGGTAGGTTTACTCAATCTCGATTTATTTCAAAAAATGTGATTTTTTCATAACAATTTCTATGTTCAAAATGAAAGTTTATATAAAAAATTTCAAAATGTCAAAATTTCGAAAATGCCATTTCGTAGAGATTTCAAAGGCCTTCGTTCTGCCCAAACACTGTAACGCGTTTAATTTACTCTATCTCGTTCTTTTGTGAAAAATGTGATTTTTTCATAACAATTTCTATGTTCAAAATGAAAGTTTATATAAAAAATTTCCAAATGTCAAAATTTCGAAAATGCCATTTCGTAGAGATTTCAAAGGCCTTCGTTCTGTCCGAACACCTTAACGCGGTAGGTTTACTCTATCACGATCTATTTCGAAAAATGTGATTTTTTCATAATAATTTCTATGTTTAAAATGAAATTTTATATAAAATTTTTCAAAATTTCAAAATTTCAAAAATGCCATTTTGTAGAGCTTAAGCGGGGTGTCGATCTCGCCAAAGACCGCAACGCGGTAGGTTTACTCTATCTCGTTCTTTTGTGAAAAATGTGATTTTTTGATAACAATTTCTATGTTCAAAATGAAAGTTTATATAAAAAATTTCAAAATGTCAAAATTTCGAAAATGCTATTTCGTAGAGATTTCAAAGGCCTTCGTTCTGTACGAACACCGTAACGCGGTAGGTTTACTCTATCTCGTTCTTTTGTGAAAAATGTGATTTTTTGATAACAATTTCTATGTTCAAAATGAAAGTTTATATAAAAAATTTCAAAATGTCAAAATTTCGAAAATGCCATTTCGTAGAGATTACCAAGGCCGTCGTTCTGTCCGAACACCTTAACGCGGTAGGTTTACTCTATCACGATCTTTATCGAAAAATGTGATTTTTTCATAATAATTTCTATGTTTAAAATGAAATTTTATATAAAATTTTTCAAAATGTCAAAATTTCAAAAATGCCATTTTGTAGAGCTTAAGCGGGGTGTCGATCTCACCAAAGACCGCAACGCGGTAGGTTTACTCTATCTCGTTCTTTTGTGAAAAATGTGATTTTTTGATAACAATTTCTATGTTCAAAATGAAAGTTTATATAAAAAATTTCAAAATGTCAAAATTTTGAAATAGCCATTTCGTAGAGATTATCAAGGCCGTCGTTCTGTCGAAACGCCGTAACGCTATAGCTTTACTCTATCACGATCTTTTTCGAAAAATGTGATTTTTTCATAATAATTTCTATGTTTAAAATGAAATTTTATATAAAATTTTTAAAAATTTCAAAATTTCAAAAATGCCATTTTGTAGAGCTTAAGCGGGGTGTCGATCTCGCCAAAGACCGCAACGCGCTAGGTTTACTCTATCTCGATCCATTCGGACGTTCGTGAGTCGAATTATCGAGGTTTATGTGTTTTTTTTGGTGGCATTTTCAAAATCCAATATGGCCGCCGGCCGGAGGAAATTTCCACTTTTCGGACTTTTCCCATAGAGAGACGATTCTCCGGTTGGAAAGAGGCGAAGAAAAATTAACAAAAATCAAAAAATGAGAAAAATTAAGGGAGCCGAAAATGACACTTTTTCGAAAAAAATATTTCCTATCAAAAGTGGAAAAATGGAAAATTTATATGAATTTTTGGAGAAATTCCAATTTTTTTTTGGCAGTCTCGTAACGGATTTCTCGGACTTCGAGTTGCCACAGACGCGAATCCATTTCGACGTTTTCGATTCGAATTATCGAGGTTTTTGCGGTTTTTTCGTTGTATTTTCAAAATCCAATATGGCGGCCGGGCGAAGAAAATTTCTACTTTTTGGAGTTTTCCCATAGAGAGACGATTCTCCGGTTGGAGAGAGGCGATGAAAAATTAACAAAAATCAAAAAATGAGAAAAATTAAGGGAGCCGAAAAAAACACTTTTTTCGTTGCGAATGCGTTTTTTGGAAAAATTTCAAATTGAAAATTTATATGAATTTTTGGAGAAACTTGAAAATTTTTTTTGGCAATCTCGTAAAGGACGTCTAGGTCTTCGACTTCCCGCAGACGCAAATCCATTCGGACGTTCGTGAGTCGAATTATCGAGGTTTATGTGTTTTTTTGGTGGCATTTTCAAAATCCAATATGGCCGCCGGCCGAAGGAAATTTCCACTTTTCGGAGTTTTCCCATAGAGAGACGATTCTCCGGTTGGAAAGAGGCGATGAAAAATTAACAAAAATCAAAAAATGAAAAAAATTAAGTCAGCCGAAAAAAACACTTTTTTCGTTTTGAGGGCGTTTTTTTGACCAAATTTCAAAGTGAAAATTATTACTAATTTTTGGAGAAACTTAATATTTTTTTTCTGCAATATCGTAAAGGACGTGCAGTCCTTGGACTCGCCGTAGACGGCCGTCGATTTGGACGTTCTCGATTGCGTCGAATTATCGTGGAAATTGTGCGTTTTTTCGATGTTCTCTAGATGCATTTTCAAAATCCAATATGGCGGCCGGGCGAAGAAAATTTCTACTTTTTGGAGTTTTCCCATAGACTTGGGGGTGTTCGGGTGGAAGTGTCCGTTGCGCGATTTCGGTCCCGCCGCTGCTTCCCAAAGCGTGGGACGCCGAAAATGACACTTTTTTCGAAAAAAATATTTCCTATCGAAAGTGGAAAAATGGAAAATTTCTATGATTTTTTTGGGAATTTCAAAATTTCAAAAATGCCATTTCGCAGCTCTCGCCGAGCCCTTCGATCGCTCCTCGGACCGAAACGCTCCGCTCCTATCCGTTCTCGAGTTATGTCGGTTTCCGCGTTTTCGTCGATGCGTTTTCGAACGCAATTTTGAATTTCAAAATCGAAAAAATTTCAACTTTTCGGAATTTTTCCATAGACGGAGCGTCGTCGAGATGAAGGCATAGCGAAAAAAGACTGACCGAATTGAGGAATAAAAAATCGTACAAAGCCGAAAAAAAAAGAGCACTTTTTGAACTTTACGCGCGAAAAAAACGAATAAAACAAACGAATAGACGAAAATAAATTTTTCCAGTCGACGCGCCGTCTAATGCAGTGCGATAGTTCCCATACTTTGCGCGCCCGTAACTCGATAGATAACGGAGATGATGAACCCCGAAGGCCGAAAACGGGCCGTTACCAACTCCCTTTCCCTGCGATCAGTATTTATTGACGATCGTTCGTTTTATATTCCGCTCTAACGTATTGCTCTGTCTCGTTCGCTTCGTAATTTTAGTTTTAGTTCACAAAGAAACGCAATTGGGCCCATTATCAACTTATTTCTATATGCGTAGGGAATTTATTATGTATGTTTTAACATAATAGAGGTATCTTAGAGATATTATAATATTTTTTATAATAAATATGTACCTATATTAAAGGTCTTGCAATATTTCCTCGAGGTCGTCTTATAAATGAGGAGTCGGCGAACAAAACGATCTAAAAGCGTTGAACTCAATTTTACATGAGAGACAAAAAACTAAATAACATACTTCCATTTGTTTATTTGTATATTTTGTTTTTTTTTTATTATAGTTTGGCTGATTTATTTGTATAGTTTGGCTGATTTGTATAAGATTTATCTCATTCGCAAGTAACTTTTCATTGCAAGAATAGGACATAATTTTTAAAAAACGAATTTACGTTTAGATCGTTTTGATCGAAAACGTAATATTTAGATCGTTTTGATCGCAATCGCATTCATAAATCATACCGTTTTGATTGCTACTGGTGTTATAAAAACAGGAAATTAAAAATGAAAACATTTAGGCCATTTTTTTTTTATTTTATATTTTTACATCGTTGTTCTTAAACTATTAAATGCTTATTTAATAAATATGTCAAAACTTCCTTAAATAATGAATAGTTTTCTTAGAACCGGCGTTTTCTTAGAACCGCAACCGTACCAGATGATATTTTTTTTCACTATTTACACCAAACCAATTTACACAGTAACTCACTTTACCGATGCTATGCTCAAATGTGGATGTTGCCATATGTATGTAAATTAGGGATATACAACAAAAACAAGAAAAGGTGCCAAAAAATATATTTAGATCGTTTTGAAAGAAAACATTTTTACGGGATAGGATTTAGTATGAGATTTAGATCATTTTAAAAGAAATTTATTTTAATTTCAAATAATTTCAACCCATTTTCTACTAGCGATAGATTGTTTTGAAAGAAAGTTGTGATTTCTGCCTCATTTTTCTAAGGTTTCTAAATCGTTTTGGTAGTAAATAGTTTTACCAGTTGATAGAACGGCTCAAGGCGTACCGATTTAAAAAAACGTGTTTGGATCCAAAACCGATTTAGATCGTTTTGTTTGCCGATTCCTCAAATAGCATGCGTGATGAGCCAGTAACATCGTCATTGTAGAAGACTGTTTGCTTAACTGCATAAATACCAAAATCGGTAGATTATTTACTCTAGCTCAAAATTTAATTTGTTGAAGGATAAAAAGTAGCAACCAGTTTTGTTTTTTGAAAATGTTATGTTTTTACAGTAAACACAAAAAATACGTTTTACTGTATACATTAATCAAATGTGACTTTTTTGCTGTGTCTTGCAGTTAAAGCTCTGTAGAAAATGAGAAAAATGTTATTTTACTTAATTATTCATGAATGTTGACAATTGAAATGACAGCATGATTTATGTATGATTGCTGCAAAAACGTCATCATTATTTTTTAAAAATCGGCGTAACGTTCTGCGGTAGTGTTCTATCTGTGATTCAAGTGGGTAGTTGCTCAATGTTAATCGTTTGTTTTTACTCCTTATTCATTACATGTTTTTGTTTATATATATCTCATTATTCTAAATGTTATGTAATTAGGGACAGCCTAATTCGATGGAAATTGGTTGTTTTTGTTACTGGTAAATTACTTGCCATTGTTTGTTCAGCTATTTTTGTTTGATTACATACAACTGTTCTATTTTTCGGAAACCATTAATTCCGATTGGAATCATTATTATATTTCCAACTAGAATTCTAAAAGGACTATTTTATAATGTAAACAAATTAGGAAAATAGCTAAACAAGCGGTAATTAAAAACAAACAATTGGCACAAAGCACATTATCGATACTACATATATTCTTGATACCTTTCTCATATATTCTGGTATTGATCAGGCTATCCCTGACTTGGCTCATAATTGGGTACTAGATATTGCAAAAACACAGATGAAAAAGAAATGAATAATTCTGTCAATACACAAAACTGACAGAAAATTTTGTTTTTTATGTTTTAATAATAATTTTGAACACCTTTGAAAGAGCTTTCTAAACTTTTCTCAATATGATAATTGATGATAATTTGTTTCTAATATGAAATTGTTGTCAACAAATATTTTTTTTTTTGAGAAAGGGCGATTCGTCCAAAAAATATGATCTTTCAAATATATATAATAATACTCTTACTCCAAAATTTGTCTTGTGACTCTTTACAGCATTTACTTTATCTGCAATAATTTCGGATTTCCTCATACTGTCTGATTTAACTCAAAAGTGATGAGACGAAATTTAAGCTGATTTCATTTATTTTATTTTTAAGTCCTAGATACTCAACAGATTTTGTTCGAAATTTGCCTTTTAGGAGAATAGTATTTGGCCCTAAATTTGGCTTTTAAGAGAATAGTATGTCAGCACATAAGTAAATTTTATTTTAACTTTAAATTATAGGGAATTATCCCCCAAAAAACAAGAATAAGAAATATTTTGATTTTAAAAAAATGTATATGGATAAACCCCTATAACTGTATATCTAAGCAAAATCAATAAATTTTTTATATACAGAATAACCACCGAATTGGAAGTAAATGATTTAGGTCCCAAAGCTTCATATATTTTAAATTTAAACTGCTTTTCTGGCGCTGTTGTTTGAGGGTTGATTTATTACAAATGTTTTATTTTTATATCCAGAGATCTACCGGCGAAACCGAGAAGACCGGACCGCGCCGTCTACGTCCCGAGAGCAAAGCGCTTACTCTCATCTGGCGATGCGGAGACTAAATCCACACCGAAGCATGAAATGTCTCAACCAACGAGCCCAGTGTTAAGCGCCCCCGAGGCTAGGAAAGACGAATGCTTGCCCCAGACGCCAAAGAAGCTAGTTCGTAAGGGTTACTGCAATGTTTACACGCCGCCGCACGCGCGCGGCCACGACCGCCCCGACGACAAATACGACATGGACAACGGTGATACAACGAGCAATAACGAAACTTTAAACCTTCATTCTGTGCCTTGCGATGATAGTAGCTATTCAGTGCCAAACGATAGTGTTAGTGTAGATATAAGTGCGAACGAAACGAACTGTAGCGATGGGGACGGAGAGGAGATTCCTTCGGTCGACGTTGCGATGAACGAGACGAATGAACGAACGACGGAACCCGTCATCATTGAAGAGGTCATCTCCTGCGAACGTAAAAAAGATGATGACATCGACGATGAGGCTTCGCTACATTCGGCGGCCGTTATAAACCATAGTAATCGACGAATAATAAAACAACCGTTCGTATCGGACGTATTAGTGATATCAGACCCGATAGACGAACAGACACAAGGGGAAGATGCCAAAAGCCCGTTGAGCCGGGACGAGAATGACTGGGACGTCCTTTTCAACGACGATGGCGAGTGCCTCGATCCGACTCTACTCGCACAGCTCACTGAAACGGTCGGAAAAGTGCACATCCAAAAACCGAAAACTTCCTACGAACAATATCAGACTCGAGGGCAAATCATGCTTTCGGGACCTGAAGACGAAATGTTCAGTCACGTCCTAGAAGTGTACAATTTCCCACAGGAGTTTAAGACGCACGATCTTCTGTCCGTCTTCTCGACGTTCAAAGACACCGGCTTTGAGATTAAATGGGTGGATGATACACATGCCTTAGCTGTGTTTAGCAGTGCAAATATTGGTGAGTTGTATAAACCTAATTTTTTGTTTTTTACCTAACCTAATTTTGAGTATCATTGATTTTTCCAAAAGATTCTATTTTCAATTTATTTATTATATTATTATTATTATTATTTATTCTGGACAGGCAGCTTTGCTGATACGTCCAGATCAGATCTTGTAAAGCTAAACAATATTATATAAACAATATTAACAAGTTTTTAGGTACAAATCCAGTCTGTTTTTAAATTGATTGACAGAGATTGCACTAATCACTTCAAATGGTAGTTTATTCCACATGTCCACCACTCTATTTGGCAGAATGGTCTTAAGAGGATTAGATTTAAATTGTGTATGGTTTAGTTTTTTGTTGTGACCTCGAAGATTTATGTTGACCTTGAATTTGTAAATATTCTTCAGTGCAGGTACATCGTAATAGTGTGTTAGGATTTTATATGTCTCAATCAGGTCCCCTCTTTTTCTTCTTTGTTTGAGTGTAGTAATTCCAAGTAATTTCAAGCGATCTTCATAATTCCTATTCTTCAGGCCCACTGGCATTTTGGTTGCCCTTCGCTGAACCTTTTCCAGAATATCTACATCTTTGCAAAAGTAAGGGTTCCAGATCTGATAGCCATACTCAAGAATAGGTCTCAGAGATATAAAAAAAAAATAAGATAAAAACGAATTTACCACTAGAAATTTGTAGCACCCGACTTTTCGGCGATGTTGCAACCGCTGTTGTCCAGGGTAGACTGAAGCGCTGTCATTCGTCATCCACTGTTCTGCGAGTAGGCGGCAAGCCGCTGCTGCCACTGCGCAGAATATATCGGTGGGTCGGTGCAGGCGAATTTTGAAAATTCGCCATGCACATAACACTGCGCTTGGGGTTGGTCATTGAGAACAAAAGAAGAGGGTTCCACGTAGTAGAGATATTGAAACAGTCATCCCTCTTGATGTTCCGGATTCTTCTTATTTCAATGGCTTCCCGGATCATGCGGCGAAAATAAAATTGTTCTATACCCATCGCCGCGCTCAAGGACATAACATGATGCGGTGAGTTGTGTGCACGACGGATTTTCAAAATTCGCAAGCACCGAACCCGAAGCCTCATGACCTATAAAATCTGCGCAGTGGCAGCAATGGTTTGCCGCCTACCCGCGGAACAATGAATGACGATTGACAGTGCTTCAGTCTACCCTGGACATTGGCAGTTGTAACATTGCTGAAGCATCGGATGCTACAAACTTCTAGTGGTAAATTCGTTTTTACCTGACTGCCTAACAAAGAAGGAATATGTTCAGGGTTCATCTATGTATGTTTTCCGTTTCTTTATTCCACCATAACTTATAAACGCTCTAACCGATTTAGATTTAGAAGATAACCGTTATGTCATCCCGAGTGTCATAGGGTACCTTACATGTTTAAATATCAAGTAAATAGTTGCCTAAATGCCCAAATCTCCAAATGTCAATAAATTATCATAAATATATAGTGTTTCGTGTTAAATGAAAGGTCTGATTAAGTGACTTCGGAAAATATTTATATGTATTCACGCGGTGGAAGTTGGCGCTTGTGGCCTGGCACCTAAATCTTTGTTTCACCTTTTTAAAGATCTTGGTCTCTCCAGGAAAATAATCAACTCCTTTCTAGAAAAATTTATCTAAAACCGCGATTTCCGCATCTCAAATTCTATGGCTTCGAAGGGAGAGTGAATGGGTGGTAAGGTGAACGCTCACATGAGGCAAGACAGCTGTCCTAAACCTACCACAGCCGGTCGTTAGTCCGGAATCCACCGCTCACCTCCCAGAAGTGTAATAATTATATATGATGGGCCCGATTTCGGTCGGTGAATTCCATGGCAGCTCCGTTTGTATTTTATTTATATGGATAAATACATAAACTACAAATCTATACTAATATTATAAAGAGGTAAAGTTTGTGACGTTGTAGGAAGTAATCTCTGGATCTACTGAACCGATTTTGAAAATTATTTTACCAATAGAAAGCCACGTTATTTGTGAGTGTCTAGGCTATATATTAATGGGAAAAATGAAAAGACTTTTTAGTGGTAGTCGGGTTTGCAAAGTAAGTCGGAGAATAAGCGGTCGAACGAAAACATTTCTAACTAACGCTGCCTTAACGATGAGAGATATATGATTAAGTTCTAGAGAAAAGTTGTAGAACTTGATAATGCCTACAAAAAAGTTAGCGACAGCATATGTTTAACTCTTATATTTAAGTCACAAAAAGTAGTATTTTATATTAAAAAAATAATTTAAATCGTTAGGTCATGTTTATTGGTCATATTATCAACAATTATGAATTCTTATCAAAATAAGTAAATTAATCGTCTCAAGTGTTTTAAAACAAAAGACTTTTCCCATTTACTGCATATAATTTCCCTTTTACTGCATAAATGGTTAGAGAGATAAGACTCACAAATAAGACACTCACAAGAAGACACTCACCAATAACGGTAATATAGTCAAATTGGCATGCAAATACATACATACATATGCAGTAAAAATATAACCCTTCTTTTGGCAGTCAGGAAATAAATCATAGCACTCAGTACGAACCGAACCACACTCATAATTTCATCACAAGTAAAAAGTTTTATCGCCCAAGGAAGTGGGCACGGGCCAGGTAGTATTTAACCCCTCTCCTCGCGGAGTAAAAATTCAGCCGTCCCATTCGCGCGCGACCTTTTCGCGCGCAAAATCGACGACCTTGATAAAAACGACCATAACTTGTAAACCACTACACGGATCATAAAAAGAAGAACTGTAAAATGATCGCATTGAAATTTGACATATAAAACATTATAACCTTATCTCGTAAATCAATTAAGATAATAATGGCGACAAATTACAAATTTGGCCTACAAATTACATCACTGGACCAAGTGGACGCCTTTCATTTCAGTGTATTAAAACTTGCATCCCCAAAAGGACGCCTTTCATTTGAAAGGTTAATAAAAAAACCATAATAAAAATAATTTTTAATATTCACTTTTTTAAAGTTCACTTTTTGTAACAGCAGTCGTGTTTTTAATTCCTTTTAATATATTTCCTTGTTATCTTATTTATAATGTCCAACAACGGCAATAGTCTACGGTTTTATGTTTCTATTTTGAAAAAAAAAAACTTTATTCGAGCAAGGTCTGGCAAGTACGATGGGCGACGGAGAGTCTCCATCCGCATCTCCTGCAACTTTGCGGCTGTTTGCAGTGAAATCTGTGGTTATACGTTGTCATGCAGAAGCAGTGGCGAAGAGCTCAGATTGACCAGGCTCGGTTATTTAATCATGAGCTTCTCTATCATTGTTTGCAGTTCTTAACAGTACACATTTACAGTAACTGTATAGCCAGACTGCAAGAAGCTGTAAAAGAAAACACTGGCACAGCATCTCATATTTGAAAATAATGTAAATTTTCAACTTTACCATGGTTGCACAAATGAAAATATTTGAGCAGAAAGCAGACTGATTCTTAAAAAAGAATATGACTTTTAATTTAAATTTATTTGAATGTGAAATTCCAATTCAAACCCAATTTATCGAAGTTCAAAGTAAAGCTGGGCATTGACGGTCAGTTTTTCGCATCAGTCTAGACGTAAAACTGTGGCGTCACTCCAAATGGTTTTATGCCAACTAGATTTGCCCATTGACTGGCGTCACTCCGGCTCTTCAGTTTTCGACCGGCCCGGCCGCATGAAGGACGTGTCTCTTTGCGGACATCCATGAATAAAAATGGATTCCGATTCCGAAAAAGAAACGTTCCTTGTTACTACGGCTACTCTTTGTTTTATTTTATTTTATAGCAAACTTACAGATTGTAAATATAATACTAGTATTTTAAATACATATACAAACCAAACAAATTTACTATCCTATGAACAGTTTGCAATGCTTGCATTACGAATTAACAGAAATAACATGAACACGTTGATAGTAGAAAAAATTATAATAAAGCTAATAATAATATAAGGGTAGGAAAATTAATAATTAAATAAGTTATTAATAAGGTTATTTGGATAGAGCAAAATAGAAGTATGAGTAATTGGATAGTAATATTTATTATACATAATATGATATAATACAATAGTCTGTTATAATATAGTAATCATATAATACAGTACTTAAGGATGGCAGTTAGTGAAATCTTAATAAGTCGGAGATAGGCTAGGTATGATCGAGTCATTTATTAAATTAATGGAATCATAAAATATATCTAATCCTTTACACGATTTATCAAAAAACGCGACACATTGTTAAACAAGATACTAATATGAGACAAGCTATAAACCCTCATGAGAGATTCACTGCCACTCTTCGTTTCTTAGCATCGGGAATGAAATCTGACTTCTATAATATCTAATTCAATTTTATAAATAATATCTAAATAAAATTGGAATATTTTATCTAAATAAAATCTTCTACAGCTTTTTGTCGATACTGTTTATTTTTTAAATTTTTGTCGGTTATTTTCCATAAACATTCTGAATTTCTATATTTTTCGATGAAATCTATCATTATGACAAGTCTGACACCGCCATGATGACGACGACGACACCGCCATGACAAAAAAAAAAACGCAGCATGCGCTGTCACCGCGGTCCGCGAGCGTGGAACTGACGCGTTGGATTGCAGATTGCGCACTCACGGTCAGTTTGGCGCGACACGCCAGTTGGATTATGGTAGCCACGGAAAATATTCGTGGCGCGTCGTCAGTTAAAACTCTGGAGTGACGATTCGACATTCACGATCAAATTTTGGATGCACGCCAGTTCAACTGACACGAAAAACTGACCGTCAATGCCCAGCTTAAGGACGCAATATAACAGAAGATTTTCTTAATAGGCTTTAATTGAGATATTTCAATAGAGCTAGAGTTCTTGAGGTATTAAAAATGCTGGGTTTAGTTTTATTATAATAGTAATGTAATATGTTATATAATATTTTATATAATATGTAAATAAATCGTAAAATAAACTGACATTCATGAAACCTTAGTGGGTACTTATCGCTGAATTCGTCGTTTTATTACAGGAAAAAGTGCATTTATCACAGACCTTGCCTTGTGGTTTTAAATGTTTTTCTGTGTGTGATAAGAAATTATTTTTCTTTAGTGGCTATAATGGTTTAGTATTACTTTCTTTACATTGTCATTATCTAATGCATTCTGAATGTATGCGCCCAATAATTAATTGCAACTCCAAAGGGGATGTTCAGTGCCATTTTTTCCCGCTAGAGGACACAGCGGCATAGTTTACCAAACAGTAGGTTTACTCTCGAGCTACAGGGCATTGCGGGAAGAGGGTGCAAGGAATGTGTGCAGAGGGGTACGTCTCGACGACACGCAACGGTACACGCTGGTGACTTTTTCGAACGTTTGCATATCCGCGAGGGCCGAGTAGCGGACATCTGGCGGCCATATCATCCGAGCCCTTACGACTCGTGAAGTATTCGCTTTGATTTTAATTTTGCTCTAAGAGAAGCTACTGTCTGGTATACTGTGACAGCGATGACCTACTTTCTGAAAAGTGTAAAGCGAGTGAGCATCTAGTAGAAACCGTCGCAATTGGACGAGACGGCTAGATTGCTGTTTGTGTTACCTTGGTCGGCCCAACTCACGGTTTATTTTTCATCCGGTAACCTTCTCGAAGAGGGACTTAACCTTGAAGGGCCACCTTGAACTCTGAGTTCAAGGTGGCCATCTGAATATTAATGAATTTAATATTGAGATGAAATCAGTCCTTGGCTGTTTGCCAGGAACGTCTTGGGGTGAGACAACCGATTACGGATGCTCACTCACTCGGGCGGCGCCTGCTCACACTTCACACCTTTCGGAATCTAAGTCTGGGCCTCTGGTGCCATGTACAAAAAGCCAGCCAGCCCGAGAATCTATGTAGTGGTAGCGAACAGACAACGGGCGCTTGTATGAGTACGAAAACGGTGCGTACTATGAAGATGTTATACTGTTCTTATTTTACTATGTCTCAGGCGTGAATTAATTTTATTATATCGTTGCGCCGACTAACCTGCTATGTGTCAAATTTAAAATTTGTTGTTGTAATGTGTTAAATATACACATAGCAGATTTTATCTGGCCCAGTGCTGATAGCAGATTTGGTTGTTGAGCTGTGGCATGATTTTGACCCATCAGAACATAGTAGAAATGCGCCAGTCGACGCATGGCAGTTTTTCCCATCATTCTGTATCCAAAAGTTGTTTTCTCAAAAAAGTACACATAGCAGGTTTGGTCGGCGCAACGACGATATACGACGTAACCTTATTACATACTTTGTATAATAACATTATAAACAATGCAAATAAAACTGAATTTTACAACTGCCAGACCTTGATATGGCGTTTTTTGATTGTCACTGCTTTGGAAAGGTCACTGATAAGACCGGTCTCCAAATATTTATGAAAGATGGCCTTTTTAAATGAAGGCTAATTAATTTGTTTTGTTGGGACCTTTTTTTCAAACTCTTGAGAATAATTTTGAAATTTTAAAAACTAAATATAAATAAAAATAAAATACAAACGGAGCTGCCATGGTATTAACCGACTGGGGGGGTGAGCGGGGGACTCCGGACTACCGACCGGTGGTAGGTTTAGTGGTAAGATAGCTGTCTTGCCATATGAGCGTTCACCTTACCACCCAATCACCATAGAAGCCATAGAATTTGAGATGCGGAAATCATCGCGGTTTTGGATATTTTTTCTAGGAAAGAGTTGATTATTTTTCTGGAAAGACCAAGATTTTTAAAGAGGTGAACAGAGATTTGGCTGGCAGGCCATGAGCGCCAACTTCCACCTGAAGGGGAAAGGTGAAGCCGTTCTGGATGACGGTGTTTGCGAGATTATGGTATTTATTTGTACACGTGGTCTTTTGGGATATTTGATCCCCATGGAACAGTTAATCCTACAATAAGGGCAATCTTCCGAAATAGAGTATAAAGAGTTATATCTGGACAGAGGGCTGTACCTTCCAGGGAATTTATACTGCTTAGAGACCAAATCAACCTCCAGAATCCAATCTGAAGCTTACACGATTATTGAGAAAGGTTTTGTAGTGATATGTTTTTTGCCTTTAGAGCCATCCCACACAATCTGTATTAGGGGTTTAGAGGGTACTGTCAGACCATTGTTGGCACGAGCCATTAAGAGGCTAATTACCTTGCGAATAACAGCAAGGACTTTGTCGTGGCGGTAAGTGTACCGTCCTTGATCTAAGGTCACCTTGCAGCCAGCTTGAACATGTGTACCTGTGTAATGGGTATTGTATTGCATATTGCCAAATTAGCCAAATGTTAGTCTCCGAGAAAAACATGCAGCTTTCCAAATATAGAATATTTGTCTCGTTGGTTCAGGTAGTTCATGATTCATGTGCTTTCAGCTGCTGAAGTAATGGCATACAATCATCCGATGGTCAGGACGAGACCTTTACACGAAGCCACTCCTGATAGCAGAATGAAGGCCAGAAGGAGCGCCGAGTTCCTGCAACCGTATAGGTACATTATGTATATTATGTTATTATTGTATTTTATTTATTATCATTATTTTATTATCGCCGGTATACACTGTGTCCATTCCCCGTTCGCTCCCAAACCGTCCTTATAAATTATTTACATTACATTACAAATTACGTAAGCAAACCTATGTTTTTATTTAATTTAACTTTTAATTTATAATTCTTAACAATATAATTACAGACATGACTTAATTCTTTTAAATTTAATAATTATTAGTTTGTGCAATTTTGGTTTGTTTGTGGTTATTTGATTATATTTATTGTCACTTGTAATGTAAGAAATTTTGGTATAAGCACATATTGGGACCGATTGCATTTCTCTTGAATTGAAATCGGAAATTAGTTTATGTGAACGAGACAGAGCAGTACCTCAGCGCGGAATGTGTAATAAACGGTTGTCACTTTTCTGCATTATAACTACCCACCAAGGATAAAACAGCTAAATCTAATACCGCACGAAATCTCACAAAAAAAAACGGGCGTCTAAAAGTTCGACAGGTAGTTTTGGTGGGGGAAAATCGACGATAGTTCATTTCATATTCCGTTATAACGCATTGCCCTGTCTCGTTTGGTTGAACTAAGTTCCTATTTTATCTTACGAAGAAACGCAATCGGGCCCAGTATAACTGGTTGTTTCCTCAATAAAACAGAATAAAATGAAATGATTTAATCTGGCATTTGGGTCATTTTCACTTTTATCCACCAACATTTGACTCACCAGCCGCCATTGAATGTCCCCACTCAATAAAACTCCTGTTATTTTATTTTTGCAGGCCGCGGCCTGAAACTTGCACCGCATTGGCGCGACGATTGGTCACCGGCGCCCTGGGGGTCAAATTGTCCACGGCCAGAGAAGAACGCCTAGAGGAAAGAAGGATAATACGGGAAGCTAGAGGTAGTTTAAACTATAATGATAAATCATTCTGCGACTAAGAACAATTACGATTATTACAAGTTTAGAATCGATTCCGATATGAAAGGACTTGTTCTGCCAAAGATGGTAAGGTAACCGATAAATCTTTTGTTTTTTTTCGGTTTGGGTACATACAGAATATAGTACAGTCTGGCCAAATAGAGTAGACTCTACATTTTGGAAAAAATATTTATATTGCAACACAGTATTGTGAGAATAATAAGACTAAATAAGGGGTTGTCCATTAATCACGTGATGTTTTTTAGCAACTTTTTAACCCCTCCCTCCACCCTGTTGATAGGTGGTGAGGTTTTAGACTACCCCCGCACCTACACAAAATTATGTGTATTTCTTTTGGTACATCTTTAAAATTTCCAGAATATTATATTTAAATACAGGTCGTGTAATCTAATTTAATTCTGGAAAATTAGGCATCGTGATAAAAATGTCCAGACAGACATTAAGGCTGCAGGTTGTATATCTGACTGGCATAAAAATAATAAAGGAAAGGTGTAATCATGTGAAAACATATAATTGTACTGGTATCTAAATGTATTTAATGGAGATTGTTCTCGGACCATGGATTAGCGAGACTTTCTTTAATACTGACAAGTGGATAAGCATCTTGCAAGGCAGCTGTTGGCACAGGGCTTTGCTGAAAATCAACGTCGCCAAATCGTACTATGGAGTTGCGCAACTGAATAAAATATATAATCAACGATATTATTTAATGTTGTAAATATTTATAAAATCGAAGACTATCGCGGTTGTTTGACATTATAAATAGGATAGAAACGAATTTACCGCGTGAAATTTGTAGCACCCGACAATTCGGTGACGTTGCAGCCGCTGTTGTCCAGGGTAGACTGAAAGAGCTGTCAATCCGTCGTTTTGCGGGTAGGCTGCATACCGCTGCCGCCACTGCGTAGGTTGTAACGGTGGTGCGGAGCCGGACTCGGCGGACAACAGCGGCTGCAACGTCACCGAAACGTCGGGTGCTACAAATTTCACGCGGTAAATTGATTTCTATCCTATTGTAAATATTTGTTTCATTTTGTCTTGGAGAAACAGATATGAGACTCAACGATTTAAAACCGTTGGCTAACCCGCTATTTTGATTGCTTTCCAGAGAAAAAGAAGCAGGCGGCCCTACAGCGAGAGGCGGCGTGGGACGGCACCTTAGAAAACCAAATCGGAAATCATAGCTAAGGAGTGCAAACGAACCAAATTTTTCAAGACTTAGATAGGGTGACTGACCCGGTTTTGGCCACTTTAAGAAAATTTTCAATTTCTGATATGCACTACTGAAGCAATTATTTATAAAATCTGTTTTTTTACAGCTATAGCAAAAAAAACTATTCGTCTATTAGAAATGTTTATAACTTCAACAAAAATATATGCCAAAAAACAATAAATCACTCTAAATAAAAAAACTAAGAAATGTATTAGTTTTGGCCACTTTTCCCTAGTTTTGATCACGAGTTTGTCCCAGTTTTGGCCATTTAATACATTATGATAATAATTATTTTTTATACGTACAAATAAAATACTGATTCAAAGATTACAAAGTTCATTGAAAATTTTAGCGAACATTAAATCCAGACTTTTATTTCAAATATATAAAAGTGACTGTTAAACGTGTCTGTTACCTTATATAAGTATAAAAGTATAAACTGTTAATACTTTTATACTTATATAAGGTAGAGGTGGAGCTAGTTCTCCGAGAGCGCTCACCGTGAACAACGTAGTAATATTCTCCTTATAACTATTTTTGGACGTCTCATACACATGTTCCTCTTTAGGGGCTAGTATAAGTCCTCCTTTAACTGCTAAAAAGAACGATGTCTCATCGCAGCTCCACACACTCTCGGGATCTTCAAGAACTTTGCACCCTTCAAGACCCTGCAACTTGAATACTTCAGCAAACCAACCTCTTATTTTCTTTTCGGTGATCAAAGCTTGCGCTCTGTTTATGTATTCAGCATGTTTTCTGCTCAAGTCAGGATGCCTTCTCATAAAAGCATCGAACCGAGATCTGCCATGCCGATCGCTTACAAATGGGTTTATGATATTACCTTCAGTGAGTATCGTTCGTACAGATTCCAACAAATTATCTTTTTTAATTGGAAATCCCGCACAAGCAAAATCTTTAATCCAGACGACGAGTGAGTGTTCGATGTCTGCTCCGAGGACTGCTTGAACCCCCAAGTGGCCTGAAGTTAATGGTGATCGACCAGCTAGCTTGTTCCGTAGAGTAGTTCTCGGCACGTTAAAGTTCCTACTTGCTTTTGCCACTTCGCAGTAAATGGCCAAAACTAATACATACAACATTTGTTTTGGTCAGCTGATGGCCAAAACTAATGTTCTATGGGAATCACTTTCGACAATATTGGTGGTCAAAACTGACGCAATTGCTCAGATTTATGTACTAGCAATGACCACGAAACAAAAATATGAAAAGAACATACGTTTGTACAATCTAACCATAAAGTAGAATTTGCATATCGTTAATTAATAAGACGAACATGTCTAAAGAAATGATGTTTGAGATATATTCGGGTTACTAACCTTAGGCGTCTTAACTTTTTCCATAAAAATCTTGCCAAAATATGACATATTGACGTTTCAAAAGTCACTTGTCAAACAAAAGAATATATAGAACCGTAGTTTGTCATACTGCATTTGACTATCACATTTCACACACCTTATATTAAGACAATTACATTTTCAAATGGTTAAAACTGGTGCAGTGGCCACTACTGGGTCAGGCACCCTACATCATTTATGATATTATTATTTAATAAAAAAATATTGTATTATTTCCCAAATGCCATGTTTAATGTTTTAGTTTATTGTTTACCTCGCCTAGTCTATATTTGTTTGTTTTTTTTATCTGAAATCCATAGTCTAACCGGTGCTTAGTGCGCGTTTAAAGGGTTTGTGCAATGTCTTTCTTTCTTTTTCGTGTGCGATTCTCTCTTTGATTGTCTCTGAAACTGGTCTCATTGTATTACTTATAGCTTTGTAAGTGAAGATAGTCTATTACTGTATCTATAGGTTGAGTTTTTAATTAGTGACATCCTTATAGTGGGTGAATCAACTTGGGTTGTCGACTACAGCGGGCGAGCCCGTCACCTCAGGAAGTTTTAACGATTAGTCGTTTTATCTCCCTGGAGTGAGCGCAGAAGACTTGAGGACCAAACAGTCCACCGTCTAGCTACACCACAAGCCCGTAAGAGGCCAACGCCTTAACCGAGAGATAGCCAGGAATGTTACCCGGCGGGCCGACACTCAACTTCCAATTGTGACCAGATTACTCCGGTCTCTCGATTGGTTAGGAGTTCGAGGTCGCTTGCGCGGTCCTCTCCCTTACGAAGTGGTGAAACGGTGTTTACCGAATCTATCGCGGACCACAGCGTCCTTTGCCCGGCTGTTCACCCAGGATCGGATGGCCGATGGTCATTTCAAGAGCAGTCGCCGTAAGGTCCGCAACCACCCCCGCTCTATAGGAAACAGTACAGACTCCCCCGACTGTTAGTCAGAGTGCACAGTCGATTGGCTTACGCCGCACGGTACGCAGACCGTCCAGGAGCGCCAGGAGGTTGGTTCCTAAGGGAAACTGACCATAAGGCCAGAGTCCTACCCAGACTCGCACTTCATGCGTGGAGGCCGTCGGATGGGTGTTGACCCGTGAGTGTGACCAACCCTGAACAGAATGGGTCTTCGTGGCCAACTCAGCAAGGGCCCATTAACTCCCAGTGGGTAATTCAGTACATTTTTTTTTAAATTTTGTTTTTTAAAGTAGTATAAAAAGCTATAGCACTAATATAGCTTTTTATACTACTTTTTATACTACTCCACGCATGAAGTGCGAGCCTGGGTAGAGGACTCTGGCCTGGGTAGGACTCCCAGTGGGTGAATCAGTACATTTTTTTTTCAATTTTGTTTTTAAAGTAATATAAAAAGCTATGAGCACTAATATTGTTTATTAGAAAGATTTTAACCACCGCCAGATGACTTCTCAAACTTTTCTTCAATAGATACAATTTACAAATTAAACAAAAGACGAAAAAAAGACAAAAATATATATTTTTCTTATTTATAAATTCATTTTTTTTAATCAACAGTTGCTTATTTCGTCGTATTGATTCACCTACTACAAGTGTCACTAATTAAAAACTCACCTGTATATTGTAAGCAAAGAATATTTAAAATCCATAACAATATAATGATGTGTCAATGTGAAATATAAGAGATAATTTATTTTTATAACATCTTTGATCAATGGAGTAAATGTGATCTGTAATTATAATTGTTTTATTTATTATGCTCGTCGGTGAAAATACCAACTACCCTCCGTAGTGTCCGGTCTATTCGTTGACCAATGTTGTGCCACCCCAACTCTCCCGAAAAGTAGCCAAGGACTAACTTCATCTGAATATTAATTTTTTATAAATAAAACCGATGAGCTCCGCTGGCGGACGAACCCAGTTGGGTTTCGTTGCGACACCTCAGGCGGCGCGGTTCGTTTCTCCGCTAACGGCAGGTTGGGGCCAAGCGCCAACAGGTGGCGGTGATATTTGATTAAAATGTATGGCAGAATTTAAATAGTATTAGCACAGTATACCAACCAATAGTTTTACTCTCGCTCTACAGGGCATTGCGGGAATAGGGTGCGAGGAATGTGGGCAGAGCCAAACTTCAGGGAGGTGGTTGGTTTTTCACGTGTGGGAATAAAAAATGAAAGCCCGATGGAAGAAGACCAAATGCATTTGGTGCACCGCTTTTTACCGACGCTGATTAGGTTCCACGTAGAAGAGAGTTTGTAGCCGTCATCTCTATTGAAGTTCGGAGTTCTTCTTATTTCAATGGCTTCCCGGATCATGCGAGGAAAGTAGAATTGTTCCTTGGATAGAACAATGGGATTTTGAAACTGCATCCAGTGGTTACTTCCGCTATCCAATATATGTTCGCAGATCGCCGATTTTTCTCGCTGAACGTTTTTAACAGCTTTGATGTGTTCTGTCAGTCGCGTGGCTATGGGCCGTTTCGTTTGTCCAACGTAGGCTAGACCGCAGCTGCATACGACTTTATGCACACCCTCTTCTTAATGTTCCCGCCGCCGAACGCCGAACGCAAAGACGTAAAACAGGATACAGTGAGTGTTGTGTGCAAGACGGATTTTAAAAATTCCCGCGCTCCGAGCCCGGCCCCCCACCACCGTTATAACCTACGCAGTGGCGGCAGCGGTTTGCGGCCTACCCGCAAAACAACGGACTGACAGCTCTTCAGTCTACCCTAGACAACGGCGGCTGCAACGTCACCGAAACGTCGGGTCCTACAAATTTCACGCGGTAAATTCGTTTTCTATCCTATTTGTAAATAAATTGTCATCGGAATTGAATCAACACGTACTGATGATACAACAACTTCGTATGATAATATTTGCGGAGTTCCCTCAATTCAATTCAATTCAAAAAATCAAAAAAGGAGTTCCCTCAATTCAAAAAAAAAGAATTTTTCAAATCGGTTCATAAATGGCGTTCTGAGTTAACAAACATTAAAATAAAAGATGCAACCGAATTGATAACCTCCTCCTTTTTTGAATTCGGTTAAAAAGCGTTAAATTAGCGCTAGGTAGGTACTAAAAATAATAAAAATGAGCTTTTTTCGTAAGAATGCGCTAGATCTAGCGCCGAAAGCGCTAAGCGACAGCACTGCTTTGCTTCTCTTGAGTAACGTACACAGACTTGTTAGGGGTAACGTACGTCTGTAGTACGTTACAGCATTGATTTTATAGTGTAAAATCAATGGTTACAGTAAGTAGGTAATTATGATTTGTGCTATGAAATCCATAGACATTATTTCCAGATATTAACATCATTTTAATGCCCATTAACAAAAAAATCACAGCTTGTTTTCAAATAAAAACGTAAAAAAAATGTGTATAAATTAGTGATGTACTGCATAGCCGTATGAATTGTCGTGGTCACTGCCGCCTTTCTTGGCGAAATCCTGATGATTACTATGATGACTCTGGGCGCCTTCTTTGGCCGAATGGCCGGCGTCGTTGTTGTGGTACTGTCCCTGCTCGTTGAATCCCTTTTTGCCATAGTTGTCGCCGTGGTAAGCTGAATCGTGGTGTCCTCCCTTGGCGTATTCTCCTGCCGATGTAGCGTGGTTGGCGTTTCCGGCGCCGTGTTTGTTGAAATGTCCGCTGTTGTGCGCGTCGTCGTAGAATTTGTGCTCTTTCTTGTACTCGTCCTTGTGCAGCACTTTGTGGTATCCGGTCGTCTTTTGTCCTTTGTTGTGTCCTTTCTTTTCGGCGAAGTCACCGCCCTTGTGTCCTTTCGCGGCTGAGTGGTGCTGGGCGTAGTGTCCCGCGTCGTCGTGGTGTCCGGCGGCGTGTTGACCGCCCGCGCTGTAGTGCCCTTTGTGTCCTTCCGCCGCGTGGTCGCCCTTTTGTCCTTTGTCGAAGGCGTGGTGGGATTTGTACCCCTTGTCGCCTTTTTCTCCGTTGGCTGAAAAACCAGCCGCGCTGTATTTGTGACCGCCGCCGTTGCCGTATGCGTGGCCGCCGCCGTTGTCGTACGCGTGATCGCCGGAATAGCCAGCATCGATTCCTTGGATGAAATCGGCCGTTAAACCACCGTCGAAGTCGTCGTAAGTCGTATCCGAGTCGTCGTCGCTTTGGAAATCGGCATCGTTTTGATTTGACGAGTCGTCCTCGTCGTTGTCGCTATCGTTGTCGTTGTCGTCGCTCTTTTCCTCGGATTGCTGAAGCTGCTGTTGCGGCGCCGGATCCGCAGCGAACAACGCAGCGTGTGGATGTATATTTTGTATATTTGTATAGAGTTGAGGCGCTGTTGCCACCGGCGGATAATACAGAAGCGGTGCTGGATACGCAGAAGCGTCCAAATGCCTGTTCACAGCGTTCGCCCCCAGCTGCACGTAGCTGGCAGGCCCGTTGTTGTCACTCCTATAAATATACCCCGTCGCCTCCGGGGTCAGATCCGTTCCCGACTTCCGCGACATGAACATCTTCTCCATCTTCTCCACTTTGTGTCTGACCTCACCGCCGCACGCCATCCCTAGAGCGGCGAAATAAAACACGAGTGCGTTCATACTGATTTGAGATTGCATTGTTGACTGATGCTGACTGATTGGAATTCAATGTATTTATATGTTGGCTGTTTTGTTCTCCGTTGACGCAACGGCCGGCCATTGAGAAACGCCAGGCGCCTTACTATGAAAAACTGCGTTGGGAAACTCGGTCTCGAGCGCGCAGGGTTGGATACGTCACGTACTGTGAGCGCGCTCTTGCAGAACCTGCTGATAATATCCTATAATACGTATACCGATGAATGGTATCATTGATAACACTAGTCAACAGCCATTTTGCATCTGGAATGTGATATAACAGTTGCTAGGTATTGTGGTGTGTAGAATCCGAATCTACATTAAAAAATGTTCTAGCACGTAAAATTTTGGAATTTAGATGTTTTTTTTAGATTTTTATTGAGATGTTTTTTTTGTTTTTATCTGGGATGCAATACATCAATAATTACTACGTAATTTGTCGTAGGTATAAAATCCGAATCCAAGTTCGAGAAAGCTCTATCTAGCATGTATGATTTTTGAGTTTTAATCGGCTTGTATTTTCAGTACTTTGTTTTTTTTGTTCTTCTGTTTATATGATTATTATTTTATTTTTGTTCTTTATCAAGGATACACAATTAGTATTGGAATCAATCTTTGAAAGTATTATAGCACATAGCATATGTTAATCTAAAGGAAAATGTGAAAAACACTATTGATTGAGCATTTGAGCCAGATGAAATCGTTTTGCTCCCTTTTTATGTTAAGTGGGGCCTTATGAAGAACTTTGTATAAGCTCTGAATAAAGGAGATCAAGCCTCAACCGTTTGAAAGGAAAGTTTCCAAAAATGAGTCAAGACAAATATGTATTTTTGTTGGACCACCAATAAGAAAATTGATGATAGATCCAACTTTTGATACCTAACTCACAAATATCGAAATAGGTGCTTGGTCCTCTTTCAAAGTAATTGTGAAGGGCTTTTTGGGCAATAGAAAAGATAATAACTATATTTCCATTGTGAATGTTAGACAGCTACAAGAACATGGAGTATAGAATGTCATTTAAAATTATTTTTTTGCATTTCCGCTTTGGTTTCTTCCCGGAAAATTTGGGACCTGTAAGCGATGAGCAGGGTGAGCACTTTCACTAAGCAAACTTACGATGGAACACTATTATCAAAGTCACTGGAACCCTTCGATAATGCGAGACTACTGCTAGGGTCTTGTTAGACATACCTAGTGATAAAACGGGAAACAAAAGTGGAGCATAGTTGTCATATTTTTCGAATACCAAAGAAGATTAAAGTTGAAAATATGTTGTGAACTAATTTAGACCTTCTATTGGCGGCATGTCCGATACGATATACGTATACAGATAAAATATTATTGATTTGTAAAGTTTTGCATTAGTATTTCTTATTTGTTTTAATTCTGTCAATGTTCGCCACTGACAGCCAATACAGACCGTCTAGGTCTATCTAGTTGGTTGTGCGATTTCGCCTTACCTTGGGTATGCTCATCATCATCATCATCATCATCATCATCATTTATTCATTCCATAAAAGCATTTCACAATACTGAGGAACATGTCAAATTTTACAATCATAATTTACTGGATGATAAAACCGCTTTGATTAATTAAAAGGAAAAAAATAATTGTAATCAGAGGTGATTACTTAAAAATAGTCAAATTTACAAAATAATCAATAATCAAACAAATAATAATCAATACCATAAAAAGAAAAATTCTGAAACATGCGTAATTAAAAACAATGTCAATAAAATCTAAAACTTAGTTCGAAAGTATAGTCATAATATGGTTATTTATAATCAAGCAATTGTGGACGCAATATCATAAAAGTCGTCCAGTTTGTAAAGGGCATGTTTGACTAACTGATTTTTCAAGCAGATTTTATATGCCGCCATCTCAAGTCTTTTCGTCGATGATGGCAAAGCATTGAACAATTTAAAACTAATATATAAAAATGTTTTTTGATATTTAGTCAAGCGTACTTTAGGCAATAACACATTGTTTTTATGTCGCGTATTATGGCTATGCCGAGTGGAGTGAAGCTCGCAATTTAAAACATTCTCTTTGGCGTATAAAAGGCACTGATATATGTACATGGACGACATGGTAAGGATACCAGCTTTAATAAAAAAAAGGGGCGCAATGTGTTTCTCTGCTTACACCAAAAATTGTCCTAACGGCTTGCTTTTGTAGCACAAAAACGCGATGGGTATCGCTTGCATTACCCCATAGTAGTATCGCATAAGACATCTTTGAATGGAAGCAGGAGTGATACACACTGATCGCTGCACGTTCGCCAGCCAGAAATTTCACCTTTCTTATAGCATAGACTGCCGATGACAAAGTTGCACACAAATTATTGATATGTTGATTCCAGTTTAAATTTTCATCTAAAGTGATCCCTAAGAATTTAGTATTCTGACAATATTTATATTTTCTGATTCCATTTTAATCGTTATATTTTTGTCATTCTTTTTAGTAGTTGAAAATTTCATCGCTACCGTTTTTGATGGGTTTATGAAAAGTTGATTTTTTTCAAACCAAGTGTTAGCCACAAGAAGCTGCTCGTTTATCAGCTTTTCCAAGACCTGGGTGTTTTTATTTTCAAAAAAGAAGCTGGTGTCATCGGCGTATAATATATGGACAGAACTATGCTCGCATTAATATATGGACAGAACTATATATTTTTAACTAATTTATATTTGTAACATATGTATATGAATCTGTGACTATTATCAACAATCTGCATGTCCAGTTCTTTTCTTTGTACGTCATTTAATAAAATCAATAGAAATAAAAAATAAATGCTGTTCGTTGGTAATGCCATATTAGGTTGAACGAGCTTTTTTTAAAATGTTCCTCCAAATAAGGTTCCTAACTGAAAGGATAATTTAAAAAGTTGCCTGGAAAATTGGAAAATTGGGGAAAAACTGGAGGTACTTTTTTCCTACTCACGATTCGAACGAAAGATATCCATAATTATTTTTTTGAATAGGAACGACATATTAGGTTGATACTTTTTTAGTTTTGATCGCTATGATCTCGGGATGAAAATATTTCAATAAAATGTATTTCAACCGAATTGCAAAAAAAATGGAAGATCTTGAGAAAAATCCGGAAAACGCACTCCAGCCTAAATTAAAATAAATTACAATTTTCTACTTTTGTGTTGTTATGCGATCTGTCCAACAAATGTAGTTATTTTATTTATTACTAGCTGACCCGTGCCCACTTCGTTGGGCGGTAAAAATTTTGACTTGTGATGAAATTAGAAGTGTGGTTCGGTTAGTACTGAGTGCTATGATTTATCTATACCAAGCTCTACAACTTTTCTCTAGAACTCAATCATATATCTCTCATCGTTAAAGCAGCGTTCCTAAGAAACGTTGTCATTCGACTGTTTTTCTCCGAATTACTTTGTAAATCCAACGACCGCGAAAAAGTCTTTTCATTTTTCGGATTAATGTATAGCCATATGACACTCACAAATAACGTGGCTTTCTATTCGTAAAAGAATTTTCAAAATCGGTTCAGTAGATCCAGAGATTACTTCCTACAACGTCACAAACTTTACCTCTTTATAATATTAGTATAGAAGTATAGATTACGACACGGTCGCGGTTCCACCTATGTCGTATTATCTCTTTAACTATTTATGCAGTAAAAGGTAAAAGTCTTTTGTTTTAAACACTTGAGACGATACATTTACTTATTTTGATAAGAATTCATAATTGTTGATAATATGACCAATAAACATGACCTAACGATTTAATTTTTTTTTATTATAAAAAAATATATTAAAAAGTCACCATAACATCGCGCACTCGGTTGGTTATCGTAATAACTATTCAAATATTTGTCCAAATTTGTCCAAATGATGTAGTGTAAAACACAAAATTTATCTACTTTAAATACCAGATGTGATAAAAGTATTTATTTTAATATAATAATCAATTTATTACTACCAAATGTGCGTTAGAATTTTTTTTATATTTTTATTGTATTTATGGTTCACTATTTTGGCGATAATGGCTTACACATAAAATATAGATATATGCTGTCGCTGGCTTTTTTGTAGGACTATTTAAGATAAACATTTCCATTGTACATTATATATGTGTAACTCCAACGGTTTTTGCGGCGCACGCCAGAATAGCTCGCAGATGGCAGATTTTTTTCCTATTTCTTCTTCTTCATCATCAGCGCGCATTCGACCACCGGTAGACATACGCCTCTCCAATCACTCTCCATCCGGATCGGTTAGTTTAGTTTGGCAGCCTGATCGTTCCCAGAGATCCTTAGCACCCCCTGCCCCGCCGTTACCGTAACCGCTGCCGCGGCTCGGGCTAGTGGGGCTGCTGGGGACTGGGGGCCGTGGTAAGGTTGTACTGTTCATCATGATTGGGTGTATTTAGCCCGATACCGCCACGTCGGCCACACGTCTTGACGAGCTCCACACTTTCAGGAAAATATTTCCATTTCCTAGGCTTGTGGCAACCTGGTCGGGTTACTTAACCGCCGAATTACACTATATTCACTAAATTTATTATTTAATTATTATTTATTGTTGAGAAAATTTTCAAAATATATGTTGACGCTTAGAATTTAAATTTCGAATGTCAATTTCTTAGATTATTTTCCTACTTACTTGACAGTTATCGTTATATTTTAGATAATTCACACTATATCTTTATAAATTATAGCCTATGTGTTATTCTGATGTGTAAGCTATATTATTGTAAAGTTTCATCAAAATCCATTTAGTAGTTTTTGCGTGAAAGAGTAACAAACATCCATACATTTTTACAAACTTTCGCGTTTATAATATTAGTAGGATTCCAATTTATTTATTTCGGTATTGATCTGTATTTTGAAATGTGCCAGAATGATAACTTCGCCCAGACGCTGCTATACTTCGAACTGCCAAAATATCCTACTTGGAATCAACTGCAAAAAAAAAATTACGACGGAAACAACGAAACCCAACTTCTTGTTACCCATATGTTTCTTTGCACCGATGCTATTAACCATAACTTTGGGGGGGAGAGTTTGTGTGGGAGAGGGATGGGTGAGGGGGGGTTAGCGGGTGGAGAGGGGGGAGGAATTAGGGTTGGTGGAGTTTGGAAGGGAGTGGTTTGGGGGGGGGGGTTAGTTAGGGGAGTGGTGCAGATTTGGGAAAGGATGAAGGGAGTTTGAAGAGTTTGGCGGGGGGGGGGGGGTATGATTGCCGAGAAAGTCGTGGGGTGACACAGCTGTTTTTTTCCCTTTGTTGCCATATTCCAAATGCTTTTCAAATTTCACAAAACGACCACAGACAAATTTATTGAAATTTTGATATGACAACGTCCGTCTGGTCACCTAGTAAATGATAAAATTAAAAATAAACATTCTATGAGTATCTATAAAGACGTTATCAGCCGTTTTTAACAAGAAACATATTTTAGTGTTAGCTTCTAAGGCAGCTGCCTTTAATATTGTGTTTAAAATGATCGTCTTAAACACAATATTAAAGGTGTCAAAGTATGGTGTCAACTACAACGGGCGAACCCGTCACCCCAGGCTGGTATAACTATATGATGGATCATTCTTTTAGCCGTGGGATGAGCGTGGATGACTTGTGCACAGGACAATCTTTGAGCCACTTTTCATGTTTTCAGTTATATCTTTAATTAAAAATATAATAAATGGACTTCAATGTCCAAATATAGTTTAACCAATTAACAGAAAGAATAAGGAAGTAGACTGTTTTTGTTTTTAAATTTCCCCTTCTTTTATTTTTTTTTCTATTTTTAAATTTTGGAAGAAAGTTTTGGAACAACCCTTGAGACTTCTTTGGACCACTCACTTATTTTAATGGAAATTGAATACAGTTCATATGTTGGACTGTTGTAACCCCATGCCCAAGAATCTTTTAAATTGCAAAAAGCAAAAAACCAAAAACTGCAAATTAGCAAAGAAACCTTTTATTTATATATTTAAACATAAAAAAAACATTTTTTTAATACGAAAAACATGAGAAAATGTATATTTTTGTTTTTATGACATTTTAACTCGTAATCAGCCATCTCACAAACATTGAAGTGTCCTCGTTTCATTAGCTTCAGAGTGATGATTTTTTTCTTGATGTCTGAAATTTCTGATTGATAGATCTGCCGAATCTATTGCGGACCACAGCGCCCTTTATCCGGCTGCTACGCGGAATCGGATAGCCTATTGGTCGTTTCAAGAGCAGTCGCCGTAAGGTCAACAACCACCGACAGTACTGTATCCAGACTTCCCCGACTCAGAATGCACAATCGATTGGCTTACGCCGCTCGGTGCGCAGACCGTCCAGGACCCCCAGAAAATTGACTCCTGGGGGAAACTAGCCCTCAGACAAGAGTCCTACCCGGGCTCGCACTTCATACGTGGAGACCGCCGGATGGGTCTTGACCCGTGAGTGTGACCGACCCTGAACAAGTGGTCATCGTGGCCAACTCAGCAAGGGCCAACTAGAGTTGTCGACTACAGCGGGCGAGCCCGTCACCTCAGGAAGTTTTAACGATTAATCGTTCTATCTCCCTGGAGTGAGCGTAGAAGACTTAGGACAAAAACAGTCCACCGTCTAGCTCCGCCACAAACTCGTAAGAGACCAACGCCTTAACCGCGAGATAGCCAGGAGTGTCACCCAGCGGGCTTACACTCACGCCCTTACTTCCAATTGCGACCAGATTTCTCCAGTCTCTCGATTGGTTACGAGTTCGAGGTCGCTTGCGCGGTCCTCTCCCTTACGAAGCGGTGAAATGGTGTATACCGAATCTATCGCGGACCACGGCATCCTTTGCCCGGCTGTTCACCCAGGATCGGGTAGCCGATGGTCGTTTCAAGAGCAGTCGCCGTAAGGTCCGCAACCACCCCAGCTCTATAGGAAACAGTATTGTTTCCAGACTCCACGACTGTTAGTAAGAGTGCGCAATCGATTGGCATATGCCGCACGGTGCGCAGACCGTCCAGGAGCGCCAGATGGTTGATTCCCAGGGGAAACTAACCATAAGGCCAGAGTCCTACCCAGGCTCGCACTTCATGTGTGGATGCCGTCGGATAGGTGTTGACCCGTGAGTGTGACCAACCCTGAACAGAATGGGTCTTCGTGGCCAACTCAGCAAGGGCCCATTAACTCCCGAACCGCTTACATCAGGTAGAGGCCACGCAAGCGACTTCGAACCTGCGACCAGACTGGAGGACGGAGAAGTTCGGCCAAATCTAATAGTAAGAGCGAAAGGCCGCCACCTGGGTTCACTCCCAGTGCCTCGCGTTATGGCGTTGCTCTCTTATGGGCATTTAGGCGTAGTTAGACGGCGAACTGTTTTCGTCCCTAAGTCTCTACGTTCACCCCACGGTTGAAAGAACGATCAATATCGTTATAGGTACCTTCTTGGGGTGACGGGTTCGCCCGTAGTAGGTGACACCCCACAGTGCGTAGGTATAGTATAATATATTGAAATGCCTTACGACCGATGGAACATCGATCATCTACAGCAGGAGAAAGAACAACGCGCTTGGAGTCGAGTCCTGCGGTATTCCTCTCAGAGTGCCATGTGTAATTGTATATGGCAAAATAGATATGCATCCCTTCGCGATCTAAAAAAACTTGTATCTAGGCTAGGCTAGCTGTCAAAATAAGTACAAGGTTAAATTCTAGTTTTAGTAGCCATAAGCATTCGTCGGCATTTTCAAAGAAACGAGTAGCAATGTCACTGAACAATACACATTTCGAAATGTACCGTTTTAAAATTTGGAGCACATGCCAGAACTTTTTTTAACACTCAAACTCAGTGTCGTGCTATCGCTCAAGCGACTCTTGAGCCCGAAGGCGAATTGTAGAAAAAAGCGCGATGTATTATTAAGCAATTTCACCTTGATTGGCCTAAGTCACGGGCTAACGCCCCCGTAATTACCGTAAAGAACGAATTTACTCGGTAATTCAATGGGTCATTGACTGGTAGTGTCTGATTTTACAGATCACAAAAATACATCGTTAGTATTTAAATTAAATACCGTTTGTGTCGCTCTTAACTAGACAGAGCCTGTTCTATTTTTTTTTTATTTGTTGAGTGGGGCTTTTCTAAGGTCTTTACGAGCCTTGTAACACTGCGACCATTGCTGATCTATTGTGTTCGCCACCTACTTTAGTTCTGCGCTAAGCCTCGTGTCATTTAAGAACCGCAGCAGACTTTTGGCGCCAGATTGTTTTACCTCCTCAGGTTGGAGGTAATGACCACCCAAGTGGGTGTATCTTTTACGCATCAGCGGGCCACACTCGCACATGAGGTAGGTGCTGGGGAGTTTCCTCTGCCCCTTGGCAGAACCTGCACATTTTTGTGTCTCGGAGCTTGAGGTTGAACATGTGTTTGTTCAGGCCACAATGTCCCGTAAGCGCCCTCACCAGTATGCGTAGATTATTCCTATTTAGCGATAAGGCCTCACTGGCCGTCTTACGGTCGTAAGACGCTTTGGAATTATTCAACCCTGGCGTGTTGTTCCAGTGGTTGACGGATTGTTCTAAACATATTTCTTTGAGCATTAGGTTTGCAAGGCTTTTTGGTACGCTACAGCAAGGTTCAGGGCCGTATAACGTTCCCTTTGCTCCAGTCTTAGCAAGTTCATCGGCTTTTTCATTTCCCTCGATTCCTGCATGGCCGGGAACCCATTTTAGAATAACCCTGTTTTTTCGCCCAGGGAATTCAGTAGTGATATGCAGTTTTGCACTAGCTTTGAAATAATGGTATTCGAGGCTAGTGCCATAAGAGCTGCCTCGCTATCGGATATAGATACGGTGGTTGGCGTAGTTCTTATGGAGGTTGATATCCGCACATTCAATAATGGCGTATACCTCCGCTTGGAATATGGAGGCGTATTTCCCCAAGTTTAGGTACGCTTCTTTCGAAGTTTGGCCGCTCTCCATATATACCGCAGCCTACGTCAAGTCCCGATTTGGACCCATCAGTATACCATTTAAGGCTACCGGCCTCCCAGTGCAGTTGGCTTTTTAGCCAGTGGTCTCTGGGCGGCAGTTCCACTGTAAGAGCCTGTTCTAAGGAGAACCCTGAAAAACTGAAAATAAAAATCTCCTAAAACAAAATTTCAGAATCAAATTAGGTTAAAAATTTAAATTTCAGTAGACAATAATATCACAACTATAAATAAATAATACTTCCGTTCGAGGTGTTTTCCCAGATCGCAAACTGCGATTTCACGTGTCTTCGAGATCTCATGAGCCCTTCCCGGTTTATCCCTCTTCCAGGATGCGACCGGATGGGATCTGAACCGTGAGTTGACTACTAGACATGGAAAACACAGGACTCTTACGGGCTGTTGGCGTAGTTAGACTGGATCGTGTTATTCATTATACGTCTTTACGTTCACTCCATTGGATACAGAATGGCACGAAGGCGTTATAACTCCCTGATGTGGCGTGTTCGCCCATAGTAATTGACACCCGTTAAGGTTCCCGAACTTCCCCTGAATATAATATCTAATTTATTATAATAAAACGCTTTATTCGTACGAAAAGGTGAGCTTGTTGCTTGCAGGCAATATTTTAGAGCTAACCTATACTATTGCAACAACATTATTTATGAGTAGATGCTACATAACTTCTATATAAAGAGACAAATGCAAAAATATAGGATAGAAAGAAATATATATTTGTTTCGTAAGAAATATATATATGTCGGTTTCGATGTCGTTTGTTTCCGCGCGGTAAAGATCCGTTTTCTCTCAACTAATAAATATTTACGGATATATTTTTTGTTTCATAATTTAGTTTGTAAAAGATTTTTCAAATCATTTCGAACATTGTAAGTTATAATCGGCATAAGAACGTGTTTTTTAAGAATTATGTATCTAATTATAAGTTCATGCTGTACCTAAATAAATAAATAAAATTTTAAAAAAATAACGTCTCGCTTGTATATTTTTTGTTAGATAATGTCTAATTTAATCGACAATGGTTTGTTTGACGTTTTTTGTCGACCCACTTTCGGAATCGACCTTTGTCGGCGCGGCGGCGGCGAAAATTTCGCAACTTTTGTTGTGCTTAACCGCCAAGGTGTAAGGTATCTTCACCTTGATACACCTTTAATAAAACCATAGCATCACGTTGACAAATATCATTCAATAGCTGTTTATTGCACAATTCGACTGCAGCATGACTGCGATTTATTTATTGATATTTATTGATTATGCGATATTTATTTTATTAATTGCGATTTTTGAGTGCGGAACAGAGTCGATTGATGATGTAGTCGCTGATATCGAGGATGATATAAATGATTATGAAGGAGACGTGTACGATGCGGCCGATTTTTCGATCAATGCGGAGAAAGGCGCCAAGGGATATAAGCAATTGCAGGATTTTGACAAGGCTCTCAAAAGGCAGCATGAAGCAGAAGGCCATAAAGGATTTTATAAAGAACTGGGACGAAGCGCAGATGGTAAAAACGATGAATCGGCCTACTACTCGAAAGCTGATGCGGCCGCTAGGGCTAACAAAGGAGCCGACTTCGATCAATCGGCCAGCTACAAAAAAGGCTCAAAAACGACCGGACACCATAAGGTTTACCACAAAGACGAGTACAAGAAGGATCAGAAGTTTTACGACGAATCGGAGAAGAGCGGGCATATTCACAGATACGGCGATTACGAGGCTGCGAAACGGTTGGAAAACGGCGACAGCGCAAACGGCGGAAAGTACAGTTCGGCTCACAAAGAAGGATCTTTCGGGAATCAAGGATTTGTCGATCGTGGTGCTCGTTCCGATTCTGCCGCGGGACATTCCGGAGCCAGCGGGGACGATGCATATTATAGTAATCACGCGAAAGGAGCGCGGAATATAGGATACTAATATAGATTGTTAATGCATTTTATAAATAATACGTCAATAGTAAAAACACATATTTAAAAACAAGCTTTCATTAAAATACTTTGTGCCGAGCCAACCCTGGGTGCAGCAGCCATGTCATGGTGGAACTTTAAACGGGCTATCGTAATTAAATGCGTACACAAAATTTCGTTTCAGTGCTATGTACCGTTGAGTCCCCTCGTTGAAAGCCAACCCTGGGTGCATCAACCCTGTCGCGGTGAAATTTAGAACAGGCTATCATAATTAAATGCGTATACAAAATTTCGTTTCTGTCGCTGAAGAGTCCCCTCGTTGGAAGTTAAACCTGGGCGCAGCAGTCCGTTCGCAGTGACATTTTTTAGAACGGGCTATCATAATTAAGTGCGTATACAAAATTTCGTGACTGTGCTGTTGACCCTTGAGGAGTCCCACCGTCGGGAGCCGATCCTGGGTGCAGAATCAGGTCATGCTTACCATAAAAATGCATTGTCATCGGAACTGAACCAACATGTAAAATTTCAACTTCATAGGATAAGATGAAGTGGTTCTAATTCTGCTTGCAAGATTTGACCTAAACAAACATAGGTAATGACAAACATTTCAAGGTAAATAAAAGCTTGTAAAAACACGTCGTTTTTAATTCGTATAATGTTGTTCATAATATAAAATTGCCGTTCGAGTACGTACCACATTGTCATCGATGGGCTTTCGTCATTTTATGGGAGGTTCATTGATTCCTTTGCTAAAAAAAACTGGGAGCGAGAATTAATGATTTTTTTTGAAGGCGGTTTTGACTGCTTCATCGGAATTGATCCCCCCCCACCGGGCCGGGAGGGGGGGGGGGATCAATTCCGATGAAGCAGTCAAAACCGCTTCAAAAAAATCATTAATTCTCGACCCCAGTTTTTTTTAGCAAAGGAATCAAAGACTTGTTAGGGGGGGGGGGGGGCTAAATCACGGAGCAGATAACCACTTAGCTGCTCCGTGGTCTAAATTCCGAAATGTCTAAGCAGAAAAAAGTGAAAATGAGTTTGAGCAAGGTCTAGAGAGCACACCCAAGTAGCACAAATTGGCTATATAAAGGTCACGGCAACGTTATCGCTACAGATTTTAGTCACAAGAACTGGTCATATAGCAGTCATATAAACGTTTATATAACTGCTATATGGCCGGATTAGGCGCATTTTATACGGCTTTTAGCTGAATAGTGGCTAAATAGCGGTCATAGCGGCTACCTTTGGTGGTATAAGCCACCCTTATATAGCCAGCGGCTGTAAAAGTGTCTCCAATTGATACTTTATTACAAATTCTAGTCGGGTAATGCCTTAAAATGATATAGAATGGTAACGAAAGCAAGCTGCATGATCATTTGCCGTCGCAGACATAGAATTCCGAATGGCTGCTGATATATTGCGTTTTATTGACTTTAAAATGATTGCATTGTAGTCTAATACACCAAATTCTCTTGCGGACATCATTTCATCAAAACAATACTAAGTAAAATGTTAATATTTTAACTCAATTCTAACTAATTCATAATTATGGTTTAAAGTTTTTTTGTAAATTATTTTTATTTTTCGCAGTAAAAAAGAATACTTGCTGGGTATTATTCACACACTTTGAAATAGGATATACCTATAAATATAATACCTGTATTTTATGACTTAAAATGCCTTTGAAAGTATAATACAAAAATTTTTGGTTATAAAGTTCGAGAAAAAATAGCCGCTTTTCTTATATGGCATCTGTAACTTTAATATAACCTTTATACAACCATAAGCTGCGTAAGTGAGGTCCTATAAGCTTCAATATGACTATAAGCTGTATAAGGGTGGGTCTTGTAACCACTATACAGCCTTTGGTGGAGTAAGGGTAATGTTAGAAGCTTTGCTTTGTTTGTTCTATAAAGGTTATTTATTCGACCACTATACAGCTGTTAGTCATAAAATGGTTATAAATTAGTATGCTTTATAGCGATTATACCACCCTTATTCGACTAAAAGGCTTTATACGACAAAATTACGACTAAAAGGTAATATAAGCCAAATTGCTACGACACCTTTACCATTGATTTTATCACTATAAAATCAATGCCTTTACATAGCTGAGAGTTAATCTGAACGCCTTTACATGACTTTTAATCAGCTTAAAGCTGGCATTTTTAATCAGCTTTCGGCACTTCTTATATGGCTTTTGTGCTTGTTGGGCGGTGGATGACCGAGATTTTCCAGTCGCAGCTCCTCTAATTTGGCGAACGTCTTTACTGTTCACATGTTTGCTGATAGGCTTCACTCAATTTATGTGGTACCCACATTTCAAGTTTTTTCGCTTTCCCAATTTGACGCAAATAAATTAAGATTATTTTGACACACACCAAAGTCTGCTGCTAAATCTGAAGTGGTTTGTGATGGTTCCTTTTCTACTATTGTTTTCAATTCTTTATTAAATAGACTTGCAATTCCGGCAGTCCATTGATTCTTCGAGCTGTATCTGCAGAGGAGCTCTTGTTCGAAAATAACGCGATTTTTTTACTTTTCCATAGTTGTGAACAGACGATGTCAGAGTAAATTCAAATGACGCGACAACAAATGAATAACTGATTTCGAAACAGAATGTCACTACCTTTAATTCGAAATAAATTTGAATTTCTGAAATGAACGCCAGATATTTTAGTTCGAAGAATCGTTAGTTACATAATATGTAAGAATATTCGAATATTCGCGCGGTTCCATCGCCTTTTAATCGAAAAAGAAGAAGATGAAATTGGATTTGTCATCATTCATTGTCTCTGGCCGCTTAGAGTTCGGCGACGCGACTTTTTAAAAAGTCGTTTTAGAAAGCCCGGTGATTCGTTTGGCAATGACTAGAAGATCGCTTTTTCAAGTCGTTGTCGATACTGCATCGCCCATCCGTTCGCAAAATGTCGTCCCCGTGAGGCCGCAGGTGTTTGTTTTCTGTGTTTTTCAGTGCGTCCTGCGTTTATTATCGATCGAATTATTTGTTTAAATGAAGCCTAGCTCCGTTGGGCGCGGCGCAATCCCTCATGAGTGCGGAAGAGACGCTGTTGAATTTCGATTTCAACAAGGCAACGCCGCCGCTGGTTCAGATCATCGATGACAGGATCGTCTCTTTGTCGAGCAGCGCGGAAGAAATCTGTCTGGTGCCCGAGGTGGGCTTCGAGGGCGCCGTGGAGTCGCCGGGCGCCAACCGCGAGGCGCAGCCCTTGTTGGGGGCGCGCGACCGCGACTTCGACATCTCCTTCAATCAATTTCCAGGTTTGACGTTTACACTTATCAGCTGTCTTCCAACATATGGAAATTAAGTAGATAATCGTGCGCGCGGGCGCCTTCGTATGGCTTCTCATGCGTGAAAGAGAGTGGGGCGCTTTGCCAGCGAAATGACTCATTACATTTTAATGATGTAAATAGTCTAAATAGTGTCTGTTGAAACGCGCAAATATGGACATTTTGCAATTGAGTTTCAACGCTTTGGAAAGCAACATAAGGTTCAATGTGCTGCCGGACGTAGCAGACGGCGATTCGGCTTTAGACGTATCCGCTATCAGCGTAGGATACCTGTGTGAAGGTGCAGTTTTCTTTTGAATATGTAGCTCTTTGTGTATTTTGCTCTTATCAGTTTCACAATTAGATTAGCTTTGCGAGTTTTGTAATGAATTGTTTGCATTCAACTGCGACAGAACCAAACATACGACCGGTTTTTTTGTATCGTGGCGATTTTTGGATTTCTTTGTGAAAGGAAATCGTCTACTAGACACTATATTTGTCCACATTGGGCTTATCTTCCAACGTTGGTTGGTATTGATAATAACTACAGGCTGTATTATATGCATCTTTTATTAGCGAAAAAATGATGGATTTTTTTATACTTTAGGCATTTTCTGCGATTTAACAAAGGCATTTGATTGTGTCAACCACGATATTTTACTCCACAAGCTAGAACACTACGGAGTTAAAGGAAATAGCTTAAGATGGATGGAGATTTATCTAAGGAATCGATATTAACTAGTGGAAATAACGCATTACTTAAATGGAACTTCACAGAAACACCATTCTGCTCCATTAAACATCACTATTGGAGTTCCACAGGGTTCTATATTAGGACCCATTTTGTTCTTAGTATATGTCAATGACTTGCCTAATAATTTTGAGGACAAAAAAATCACAATGTTCGCAGACGATACTAGTCTAATCTTAACAGATATAAGTGAGGAAAAACTAATGATTAATGCTAATATTACTCTAAATAAGCTACACACGTGGTTTCATTCAAACAACCTTCTTCTTAACGCAACAAAAAGTAACTTTATGGTATTTTTAAGCACACAAAATTCCAATACGGGCACTCAAGTAACCTTGCACATCAATAAAAACGTCATTCCCCAGACTAAATGCTTCAAATTCCTAGGTGTACTAGTCGACGATAACATGAAATGGAATAGACACTGCGAGGCACTAGAGATTCAATTAAGTAGAGCTTGTTATGCATTGCTTATAGTTAGGAAAACACTGAGTGAATTAGAAACAAGGAGTATTTATTTTTCCTACTTTGAATCGATACTGAGCTACGCCATTACGATCTGTGGAAACTGTTACGCTTGTCACAGGGAACCCTTATTTATCCTACAGAAAAGAGCATTACGGATTATCGCCAACGCTAAACATATAGATCTATTTTTAAAAGATTGAAAATCATGACTCTCACATCACTTTACTTATATAGGCTATTATTAGATTTTTACACCGAAAAGGAAAGTCACGTAAAATTTAAAGATATACATAACAAAAACACCAGATACACGAATAATTTCATTCTACCATGCGTGGTTACGCTGCTAGGCAAAGTACCCAATTCTCAGGGCCTTATTATTTTAACCGCCTACCATGTAACATAAAAGACAATAGCAACCTCAGAACGTTCCAAAAACTTTTAAAGGATTTTTTTACAACAAATACGTTTTACTCTATTGAGGAATTTATAAATTTTACAAAATGACTTATTTTACAAAAGGACTACAGCCCCTTTATTTTAATGTAATGCGTATACTGATTATTTCATTTGTTGATTGATTGTATTAGCTTGAATAAATTATTTTATTGATTGTTTTAGTTATATGGTATCTTATATTTAAATATAATTACAATGTATTTAGATTCTTCTTGGACAAAACATTATAAAAATCTGATTATTGATGATTATTGCTTTTGTTTGGTCATTTCTGATATTTATATTGATTATTTTAATTGTTGATGGTTTTAGTTTTACTGCTTGTTGATTGCGCCTTATATAGCGTCTACTTTATGAAGTTTTCTTCTAAAACGAAATGTTGTATGCTCTCTGGGCAGTTTGTTACTTAAACATTGTATGTTTTTTTAATTATTCACACAATAAAGAACTTGAACATGATAAAAATGCCAAAATATGCACTATCCATGATCATTGCGTAGATACCTAATATAGATTAAAAATATCATTATTTTACTAGATTGAACAAATATTATTGCAATACACAACCATGTGTTGTTCTATGCTCCATTATGAAATTGTGTCCTGTTGTCATTCAAAATTAGCTTGTTAATATTGACCAATGTCATTGGGCAATATTTAAAGTATGGCACCATTTCTGCAACTCACTGTATTTGGTAGGTCATTCTCCGTGCCATTTATATACAGGTCCCGACATGGGCCCGACTTCGGTCGGTGAATTCCATGGCACCTCCGTTTGTATTTTATATTTTATTTATTTAGATGACTTTTTTATTTTTCTTTTTTGATGACTCATCTACAGACCGAGAGCTGTTTTTAGACACCTCAACCATATTTTTACACCTAGCCGTTCTTTCAATATGGTGGTATAGGAAAAAAACGTTTCCAGTTAATATATAGAATAGCTGAAACCCCTCGAATTCTACGGTCACTTTATTGACCGTAATGTTTTAAAAATAAACATAAACATACTTATTATTTATGTACAAATAGTTTCTGTTTGGATTAATTCGATTACGATGCAGTGCCTTGCCCATTTGATCTACAATCAGGAATGTCACCAAGGTCTTAGAGTAAACGGGCAGGAACCATCAAATAGTCAAACCAAAAGTAGTAGAGTCAAACCAATCAAAGAAAGTAAACCAAAAGTTTCGCACTAAATCAGCGTATTCAGTTATTTCCAAGTTGGCAAATATGAGTTCCATCTCAGTTGGCTGCCTTGAAGTTGAAGTTTGAGGGCTGGATGTTCTGGGCCTCTTTATTTGGTCATAAATTCATTTGTTTTGCCTTTCTTGTTGCGAGTATTCTTCATCGAGCCTTGTTACAGTTGTATTTTGGTGTTGACTGGCTCATTCTCGCCTTCCAGTAAGGCTTTTGCTGGGGGTTTTAGCTCTATCGGATTATGAGCAATTAAAATCAATTGTAAAGGTCCAACAGTTCAATATCATCTATAGTTTTAAATATTGCCCAAAATTACACAACTTTTTGCAACAATGTCAAGGCAGTTTAGCAATCGTCCGCTAGAGGGCTACCTGTTGACAGTACAATAGGTCAGGCTGTAATCCAGCAGATGGAGCTATCGTCCGTTAGAGTGCCACCTGTCCGGTACAAAATGGTCGCACGGTGATCCAGCAGATGGCGCTATAATTTTTAGTTTTCGATTTTAAAGATTTTTAAGATCTTCATTGATGACACATCTACAGACCGAGAGCTTTTTTTTAGACACCACAACCAAATTTGTACACCTAGCCGCTCTCTCAATATGGCGGTTACAGGAAAAACATGTTTCAAATTAATATACAAATAATAAGAGCTATGATTTAAACATTTGTTTGTTATTTTATTTTGAGATAGTATACCATACAGGGGTGTTTAGAGTCGCTATCTAAAGTGCGCCACTATACTTTTATACCACGAACGCCGCCATATTAAACAAGAGAAGGTGGCTATACCTATTTCAACTTTGCTTTCCTTCTGCTTTTGCAACCAAATGGCATTCATAATCCTGTCATCCAAAAATGTCACTTAGAGCCTTTTAACATGGAGCAGTTGAATTATAGGGACTACAGTGATAATCCACTTTTAATATTTTGCTCAATCTTTCACAGATGATCCGCAGTTCAGCGACTTGGTGTGGCAAGCCGAATTAGCAATAGACAATGGAATATACCCAGAACGAATATATCAAGGTTCTAGCGGGTCGTACTTTGTTAAAAACCCAGCAAATGTGAGTGCAACCTTCTGATTTGTGTTAGGACTTTATTGTAGGAACAGGAACTTTGATGAGTGAAGCTGTGTCGCACTTTACTAAGACGCCATTGATTTAGGTCAGATTTGTTCCTCATATTATGAAGGTTATAATCACTATGCGTCGGTACATCTGCTATGTGTTTTTGAGCATAGACAATGGTATGATAGATGTAATAAGGGAAAATTGACAATTACTGATTCTATGAACAGAGGACTTACACCAAGTTCTCGGTGAAACTTTATATAGGAAGGGCTGTGTTTGAATGTGCTGCCATTCCCTAAAACATTAGGGTAATGGCAGCACATTCCCCCATTCGGCCATACGTTATCAAGGAATGGAAATACGCAAAGTAAACGGTTTCTACTTCGTCTATCTGACACATCATTTCCAATTGTCGATCATGGCAAACTGCTTACAAAAAAGTGTATAGCAGTTTATTCAGAAATTAACACCGTGAAAGTTGGCAGAAACACAAAGGACAGACGCACATGCTAGCTTCGCAACTGAAAAGAAATTGTCAAAAAAACGATAAATGAGAGAGAAAAGTCAAAATTGGGAGCTGTAACATAGGAAATAAATACACCACGGTAAAAAATGTAATTTTTTCATTCGTTCACCTGCAAATCGGTCAGAAGGAAACTTGAACATCTCGTCATCAGTCAGCGCAGGTCAGATTTCGAGCTCGTGGCCGGCGTAATGGTTCCTTGCGGTGCCGCGGGCGTAGCAATGCCAGAAATGACACAGCCAAAATTTTACTTTCCCGGCCCATCAACCGAGCAGGAGGGAAAGTATTGTGAATGCGCTAAAAAAAATCCAGATGGAAGATGAAAATATCCATTTTGAGCCCCCCCGAGACTATTAAGACCATTTCCAGATTGAAGTCTGTCTGTGTGTATGTATTACTTCTCGATAGCGCACAAATGCTTAATCTAATTGAGCTGAAATTTGGTATGCAGGCATCATTTGGTCATGGCAAGAGTTGAAAAGATTGTGGTTGAAATCGGTCCACCACTAGTCGTATATCATCCTCGAAATATTAGACTTAGAGACAAAATCGCATTGTGAAAATTTGGTTGGAATATCTCGTATACAAGCTACAGTAATAATATTTAAATTCCGCCATATGTTTTAATTAAATATTAACGCCGAACCGCCCGACGCTAGCCGAGAAACAAACCACTTCGCACAAGGCCTTAGTGTAACGGAACCCAAGGGGGTTTGTTTACCGGCCGAGAGAGGGCACTCATCAATTTTATTTATGAATAAATAAAATTAAAAAAAATAAAATTCATGAGCCGAATCTGAATATTAATTTCATGAGCCGAACACATCCCCTTCATGGGAGTAAATCATCGAATCGCATAACTCAATGGAGGGCTTCACTTGGCGAGGATGTTAAGGAACATTCAGCACCAGGGTCCTATTCCCCCTATACCACCTGGCGCAGTCTCAACAGACTGAGGGCGGGTGTGACAAGATGCGGGGCTAATCTCGTTCGCTGGGACTACACAGAGAACCCTATATGTGGAACGCTGCAGGATGAAGACAACCTCCGATCCTGCCCATATCTGTCAACCCCTATCACATACCAGGATCTATAAGAGGCAAACGATAAGGCCATCCAGGCCGCATATTTTTAGAGAGACAAGTCCTAGAAAATCGAAGACTATTGCGGTTGTTTGACATTATAAATAGGATAGAAAACCATTGAATAAGAAGCCATTGAAATAAGAAGAACCCTGAACTTCAATAGAGACGACGGTTACAAACTCTCTTCTACGTGGAACGCTCTTCTTAAAATGTTCCCGCCGCCTAATGCAAAGACGTAAGACAGGATACAGTGAGTGTTGTGTGCAAGACGGATTTTAAAAATTCGCACCCTCCGAGCCCGGCCCCCCACCACCGTTATAACCTACGCAGTGGCGGCAGCGGTATGCGGCCTACCCGCAAAACAACGGATTGACAGCCCTTGACAATGGCGGCTGCATTATCACCAAAACGTCGGGCGCTACAAATTTCACGCGGTAAATTCGTTTTCTATCCTATTTATAATGTCCTAAAAAGCCCGATGCATTAAAAAAAAATACAGTTTTTTGTTTGCCCATCCTGTTGCTTGTTTTTCAATCCAGCACTAATAATTGCAAATTTTTCATGCTCTTGTTAATACTTGAAACAGCTTGAATCATGCACTGTTTCAAAACTGCAATCGAGCACAGATAGAAATGAGATATTTTCGGGGTTATACTGTCTTGAAGATCACGGCAGTTTATTTGGAAAATATCTCACAATTTTCCAACGGCTACACTCCAGCTCTCATACAGTGGAATTATAATCTAAATTTACATGAATATTTTTGATTTTCAGAAAGTAGTCGGCGTGTACAAGCCGAAGGACGAGGAGCCCTACGGTAGACTAAATCCAAAATGGACAAAATGGATGCACAAACTTTGCTGTCCGTGCTGTTTTGGGAGGTCGTGCTTAATACCGAACCAGGGATACTTATCGGAGGCGGGGGCGAGTCTTGTAGATGCCAAATTGGGCCTTAAAATTGTGCCAAAAACTAGGGTAAGTGAACTCTTAGACCAGGGCTGTCCAAGTGCAAGTGCCCCAAGGGCCGCTTTAGAAAAAAAATGCAGTTTGGAGGGCCGCATTATAAAGTACTTCATATGCAACTTTTAATAGGTATGGTTATACAAAGAAACAACACGTTTTTATTTTTATTTAAATTTATTCAATAAATATCAAATTACAAATAAATCGGTGGTAAATTTGATGATGGTGATTTTCACTAACTAATCCATCAATATTAACTTTAATATTTGTTGTTGATAAACAAAGGAACTGAGTAAGTGACTTATCAGAGAGAGAACATCTATATTTTGGCTATAAATTTCATGTTGATAAAGGCTTTAGAATTGGTGCGTACCTTATACTAACTAGTACAATTATTAACTAACATCTACGACAAAAATAAAGAGACGTCAACGATTGGCGGTGTTGCCCTGTTGAAAAGCCCAACCGGACTCAGTTTTCGCGTATGGCAACGTTCCTAATCTGTCAAAAAACTTCACTGCGACCTTCTATCCGTCGCCAGTGGCGTCACTCGTTATTTAATTTGTATTTTACCGTTAATGTAAGAATTGTGCATATTTCGTATTTGAGGGTAATTTATACATTTTTATACGGGCGGCATGCGGCCCGCAGGCCTTAAGGTGCGATTCCACCAAAATAGTGTACAGCACATTTGCTTGCACACATTTTGTGCAAAACTCCAACAGTGCAGGTACTAAGCTGGTGTCGCATTTGGCTTCCGTCTCCACTGGTAAGGCTGTGCGTAACTTTTGTAAGCGCACAGTTCAGCACACTTGTGCGCGAACATGTTCACTGAGCAGAGTTTCTGCCGAGACAGTTCAGTAGTTAATATGAACGGGCAGGAAAACGTAGTGCTTTGTGCTGCAGCATGTGTTTTACTATGTAGTCTCCTTAAAAAGAAACGAAGGAAGAAACCGCGATGTTGGGTGAGGCCGTTACTACAGCGACGGAATGAAGAAACGAATAAATTTCTAGAAGAAATAAAAATAGATCCATTGAGTGGATTTAAAAACTTCACACGTATATCTTGCGAAGATTTTGAGTTGCTGGTTAATGTAACTAGTCCTTTTATTGCTAAGCAAGATACCAACTACAGAAAATGTGTCCCTGTTTCAATAAGGCTTCAGATGCCTAACACTTTAGAAGAATGGATGATCTTAGAGCGCCAATTTGACCATCTTTGGAATTTCCCTCATTGCATTGGGGCTATGGATGGCAAACACGTTGTTATTCAAGCTCCAAGTAATACTGGAAGCGACTTTTTCAATTACAAAGGTGATTTCAGCATTGTGCTTTTAGCACTGGTTGATGCAAATTATAAGTTTACGTACGTAGATGTCGGTTGTAAAGGAAGAATATCGGATGGTGGTGTTTTCAAAAATACTGGTTTCTATGCTAATCTTCAGCAAGGAAAATTAAATTTGCCTGAACCTTACCCGTTACCCGGAAGGAACAAACCAATTCCACATGTCATTGTGGCAGATGATGCTTTTGCGTTAGATATAAATTTAATGAAACCATATCCCGGTCAACATGACAAAAGATCAAAAGAGAGAATATACTTCTGCTGGCTTTTTGATACTGAGAACCAAATTACTCATTGCACTATCGATGGAAGTTGGCGGCGTGATGCAGGCATGGCAAACTTACTGCCTTTAAGACATGTTGGAAGAAGACCCCCTGGCGATGCGAAAAACATAAGAGAAGAATTTGCACATTATTTCCAAACTGACATCGGAATGGTGCCATGGCAAGAAACACTGGCGTAAATAGTATAGGTGGGTAAAACCGCCAATTTTGCCAGATTTGCCCTACTCGAAAGTGTCTCTTAAAGTTTCTCAAAAAATGTAAGTCGTACCGTTTTTGAAGTATTTGTATTGATATAAATAGTTCATCGTCTTAAATGGTACGTATAAACGTTTCAAAATACAGTTCTATATACAGAGCAATTCTAATGTTTTTCCTAAAAAGCGGGTAATATTCGGGGAAAAAGCCGGTGATTTTTGGGAGGGGCTGACTTTGACCCACATTTTCTTAAACTTTTAGGTACTTTATACGTTAAATTTTGAATATTCCGGCATTAACATATAATCGGCTAGTCTTTTTGTATATATTGCATAAGGATACAAGCACTGTAATCTAGTTTTTTCTGTGCTCGAATAATTTTACTTAGTTTACATCTTTTTCGACACCTCATTAACGCGACCATTTCCGTCACCAATTCTTACGTAAATCGTATTGATTTGTGTTTTATGCGACTGGCAACACTTAATGATCTATAAAACACACAAACACAAAACGTGAAATATCATATCGCTTCAGTAACTTGTCATCTTTGTCGCGGGAACGGATGGTCAGTGCCACGGGAGAAAAGTTTTGGTGAAATTTACTAAGGTAAGCTTGGATTTTATCTAAGATCTATAGTGCTCTAGGTTCCAAAAACGTAGGTTATTGAATTTCATCGATCACAATGACTTAAATACACCGTGTTTGCAAGTAATCTTTGTTTACACTATCGCGACCGCCTATTTCTCGCTACTTTTTTGACACTTCATCGACACCGGTGGCGTGATTGTCTTCGTCACTTCCTCTTCGACACCTTGTAAGGGCCGGGTTACACATGAATATTCGTTTGTAGAAACTTTTCATAGAAATCTAGGGAACACTGTCCTTATTCATAAATTCGAAAGTGTCAAGTCACACGCAGATTTTCAGACGCAGATAAACTGTGTTTCGCGTGTACAGTTATATGATATGTTGTAAAAATGATTATTAGGTTGAAATAAAACCCACGGTGGTGGCACCGCAACTGAAACTGAAATAAAATAAAAGATTTTACTTTCCTGGCAAGGAAAGTAAAATGAGTTGAAAAGATTATGGTTGACCTCCGTCCACTAGGGTCGGCTCCCGACGAGGGAACTCCTCAACGGTTAACCACAAAGACGTAAAATTTGGTATAAGCATTCCATTATAATGGCAATTACTAAGTTCTACCATGACAAGGCTCCCGACTAGGGAATTCCTCAACGGTCAACAGCAGAGACGAAATCTTGTATACACATTCCATTATGATAGCCCGTCTTAAGTTTCACAATAACATGGCTGCTGCACCTAGGGTTAACTCCCGACGAGGGAACTCGACAACGGTCAACAGCACAGACTCGTAATTTTGACACAGCACAGACATCGCACAGAGAGAGAAGGAGAAGGGGGTGAGGCGGGATGGTGATGAGTGCGGGGGTTGGAGGAGAGTGTGGGAGGTGGGTTTATTGCTTGCCAGGAAAGTCTTGGGGTGACACAACCGATTTTTTTGTTCCGTCGTGAACAATAAAGTGTTAAATAAATAAATAAAATTGAACACTATCCCACATTTGGAAAAAAGGAATAGGAATTATATTTTCCGATAATCTGTGAGTGAGGCCACTAACAGATTGTAGGAAAATCTAACCTAACCTTAAATTCGAATTTCTTTTATTTACAGATGTCTCTAACATCGGCCGAAAAATCTAAAAGATACAGGGAAAAATTAAAGCAAAGACATACAGAACGATATAGACAAATGCTAAAAAGATGTTCCGAAAGGGGGCTAAAACGTTACAGAGAAAAAAATGTTAACTTGAATGAAGAACTGAGAGAAGATTTGCGTGCAAAATGGAGGGAAAATAATAAAAAATATAAAACATCATCACACTCAAACCAACTACATGGAATGTTAGGTACCTACTGATTTGCAAGATAATCCCGCTCACAGTAAAACATCTCAAAATGTAGCCTCTGAGAATGCCATTACCTTAAATCAACTTACTGAACGAAACATACAAAGACGCGTTGAACGCAATCTAAGAAAAGAAAATACTGAATTACGTACGTGCTAGTAAATTTCATTTAGGAAAGAGTAGTAAATTTTATTTAGCAAGATAAATAAAGAGCTCTTTCAAGATAAAGTTTTTAAGGCATAAGGGGAATGGGAAATTTGCATAATAATAAAGGCCCGTAATAAATGATGTATCCTTAATTTATAGAAAAGATATCGAACAGATTTGGTCAAACCCGCTATCGGATAGACGCGGAATAAAAACTTTCGACGTTTCGAAGCTGACATTCAAGATAGACTAAGAAACTATTTTCATTTATAATTTTGCGCCAGGGATTATAAGAATTATACCAGGGAGTATTAAGAATGACCTACCTCAACCGTTAATCTTAACATCCAACTAACTAATAAAATAAAGTAATATAGAATTGGCGTAATACAAACACGCCAATTCTATATTATTAGATTGATTTAAAAATTTATTTGAACGTAAGGATTTAGGGTTGGGGTAGCTTATGACTGACAGAACTAGGTCTCTTTAAACTTTTTCAGTTTTAATATAAAAAAAATCTAACTTACGATTGTTAATACTACATCATACAATAACTTTTCTTATAATTAGGTAGGTATATACTGTGACTGAATAATGTGACTTAATTCATAAGTATAGGATTACTTTATTGTAATTTAAAATTTATAGTGTATTCTCTAAAATGAATACTCTTAAAATGAATACTTGATCATTTTTATTAAATCAATACCTTTCCGCCCGCTGTTTTGCATCTACCTCTACTCTATCTCTACTCTACCTTTACCCTATCTCTACTACTCACACAAAGAAACAAATAGATACAGTTCGGGTTACCCCAAACACAAAATTCAAATCAATATTTATCTACACGAATAGTATAAAACTTTCGGATTTCTAAAATTGGTGGGCATAAATATTGATTTCAATTTTGTGTTTAGTGTAACCCGAACTTTATCGAAATTCGCTACCATTTTTCGTCACCCTCACGCTACGGTAGCGTTAAATATTTCATCACTTTCACGTCACCGTCGCGAAAAATTCTGCAACACTTTTTCGCGATTTCTGGCAAAATTGGCGGTTCTACCCAGGTATCTAAGTAATAATATTAGAGGTAAGAAAATAAACATTTAAAACGTACCTACCTGTTCATAATACAGGATAAGTTTCAATAGCTTGAATAAAATTAATAATTTTATCATTCGTCCAATCCATATTTAGCTTGGTTAACCCGCTCGGCACTTAACATCCCTTGCGGGATATGTATGGCGGCCGGCTGAAATCCAAACTATCCCATACGGGATATCGCGCTCGCCGCTCAAGAAAATGTCGTTTAAATTTCGAAATGCGATTGTATATTCTATCGAATGATGCCATAATATAGCCAAATATGCAACACTATGAAATTGCTCGATTGCCGCATGCGATGTTAGAAATATGAATTACTACATCCCTTACAAAATCGGTGACCTCATTTCTGACGACAGTCGCGAACTGCCCACCGCTGGCGGCGTATAATTCCGCGACGTGTTTGTGTTGTGAATTGTTTTGTGTATATAAGTGAAGTGTATACCGGATAAAAGTAAGTAATTTCCATTTTTAAGTAGTTTAGGCCTTAGGATTAAACAATTTACACAGCCCATTTGCTGTTTTTCACGAATTTTCGAAGAAAACACTTTGGCGAAACCAAACGGCTCTCGAAAAATGGCCGTCTTTATTTTGTAATGTTTGTGAAATATCCCGTTATATCGCGAAACATGACGTAATGTCGCTTTAATTTACTAATAAAATAGGTATTGCTTCATTTACATCCTAAGTTATCACATAATTATGCGTATTTTGAACATTATATGTTGTTTTCTAATATGGCTCGCGAAAATGAAACTTGTTTTGATAATTACTATGAGAGAAAAAAGTGCGATTTTCCATAGTTTTTCGATGAAATGTGACTCTTTGGAGTATAGTAATTAGTTATTAGACATATAATAAGTCTATGATAAGACAATATAATTGAAAAAATCTAACGAATTTTATATTATGGGCATTCAAAGTTTATTATTAGGTTCGGAAGTCGGAAACTCTCAAAACTTTAGATTTTTCTATAATATCAGACAAAGCTCAAAGTTCTGGTGTGATTTCTAAGAAGAAGTGATGTAGTAATAAAGTTATTTTGAAAGAATTTCATATAAAAAAATACCATAAGTAGTCACAAATTAAAAATTAAAAAAATTTTTTTTTACGAGAATACATACAATTTTTCTTGGCTGAATAAATAAATATTTTTTCCGTATTTTTGTATGCAAATAAGTAAAAAAAAAATATCGTTTTGGTAAAGCATTTAATAAAGAACATAACTGTATTTACAATTTTTGATATTTACAAAAACTGTATTTACAAAAAAATCGAAATGATTTTATAGGCGAGTTTTTTCAGTTTGCCAATTTTGTAATATTTATTCATTATTATCTTAATTGTTTTACGAGATAAGGTTATAATGTTTTATATGTCAAATTTCAATGCGATCATTTTTCTATTTATATTTTTTTAATCCGATTAGTGGTTTATAAGTTATGATCGTTTTTCTCAAGGCCGTTGACTCGCGTCGATTTTTTGCGCGAATATGTCGCGCGCAAGTGATGTTTTTGGGCGCGTTGAGTTTTTACCTCGCAACGTGAGGGGTTAATTAACAATGTACGCGCACAAATCAATGTTTTCACTCCGGTAGCGGAAGCAAGACTGAGTTCGCGCACAACAGGTTTGTACACGTCGACGCGAGTCCACTGCCTGCATGTGTGCGCGCACAAAAGTATACAGATGTGCGCGAACATTTCTAGAATGTTCGCGCACAATTTGTTATTGTTTGCTTTAGTGAGTCGACCAGAATAAACATTTGTGTCGCACAATGTGCATTGCAGTGCCGCACAGTTCTGCACACTGGTGGAATCGCATCTTTATGTTGGACAGCCCTATCTTAAACGATCAAAAGTAATTTTTATAACTGCATTTTCTAATTACTCATTGTCATGTTTGCAGGTAGTAAAGTTAGTGTCGGAGACGTTTAACTATATGAAAATCGATAGGCAAAAATCCAGAATGAAAAGGGCCATTACGGAGCAATTTCCAAATTTGAGATTTAACAGGATGGGCTTACCGCCAAAGGTATGAATAATTTAATTTGTATACAGTGAAACCTCACACCTAAATCTATAGTAGAGTCTTGCTTAGCCAAGCATTTCTAAAGAACTGGCTAATGCCTAAGCATCGATTGTATTTTAAAGGCAGTTGACTTCCCCAAGCAATGCTCAAGCATTTAGGATACAGTCCGCTGGTAATACAAGTACGAGTATTGGCCACAAAAAGTGAAATATTTCTCTTTCATATAATGCTCCTACATAAATAACTAAGCTTAAATATTTTGTGTAAAAATGCTATTATCGCAATCTCTTTGTTTTTATTCGTTTGTTGCTTTCCAATTTTTCGAAAGATTGTCTAAATTCCGCATTTTAACTCGTTGCTTGTCATTAAAAAAAGTTTAAACTTAAGCTTACATTACGATAATTACAAGGTTTATGGTTTTTTTTACTATGTCATCTCTCTTCAAAGCGAATGAACCAGTTTCCTACCATAGAGTAATACAATCGATTACATAGCGTGTTAGATTGCTCAATGCAGTTCTACGACCTGGCACTCGTAGTTCAAAGAATTCATTAATATTCTCTTACGTTCAATATGGCTGCGTGGCATTCGTGGTTTAACAGTGTAGCGGTCAGGGTTGGCTTGATTTTCCCCAACCCGAAAAAACCCACTGGGTTAAATTGGGTAAAACCCACCTGAAAATACCCGAGGGTTTTTGACGAATGTGGGTTTTTGAGAAAATACTTGTTTATAATAATTAAATCAATGAACGGATATAGCATTTATATTATATTTTATTAAAGAGAAAAAAAGGATGTATTTTGACACACCCAGTCTGTTCCGTAATTTACTCCAGACCATTCCAAATGTTGAGAAGTCTTTTAATTGATGCAGAACTAGCCGGACAAGTGTATTGCCGACTACTTTTGGCATGATTTATAAGATGACTTATGGATAATATTGTTACGTGGATAGGCAGCAGATGCAAAAACACGGTAGAACACTCAACTTGATTTATTACAAAACTATTACAATACTCTTCAAGCGATAAAGACCCTTATACACACTTCAATATACACTATTTAGTTCTAAAATCGTTTGCACTACTCAATACTTTCGCGCCGAAACAGCGCCACTAGCGGTTGTTAGTGTTAACTCTTATCCTATTGTGAAAATAAAGGGGATCTCCCCGACAACTGACAATAACGATTTTCGGGGAGATTTACTTCATGGTAGTGTTACAACTTTATTCAGTAGTAAATGGATTTGGATTGGGAGAAAAAATGCAATAAAATGGTAATAAAAGAAAATTAAATGTAAAATTAAAATATATTAATTTGAAATTCTCATTAACTCCGAAAAAACCCAAAATTCCCCAAAAAAAGCCCGAAAAAACCCAAAATAACCCAGTCGGCAGATATTTTTTGATAAAACCCGGGTTTTTGCCAACCCTGATAGCGGTGCACTATAGATAGCGCTCTAAACATGCCTATACAGTATCCTATCTCGAAATAAAATATTAAAATAACAAACGAATTTTTAAATTGTAGCTCATATTATTTTAATATTATTTACATAAGATGACAATTTTTAATTTGATATACAGGTTTCAATACGTAATAATTACACACTTTAACGTTCAGATAGGCTAATAGATGGCATTCTATCTCTGTATTATTTCTGTGATGTAATCAGCCTATTTAAAAAATGTGATAGATTGCGCTAATAATTGATTATTATTATTGTTATCATTGGTTATTATTGTTATCGCTCCTGGACGGTCTGCGCACCGTGCGGCATAAGCCAATCGATTGCGCACTCTGACTAACAGTCGGGGGAGTCTGGAAGCAGTACTGTTTCCTATAGAGCGGGGGTGGTTGCGGATCTTACGGCGACTGCTCTTGAAACGACCATCGGCTACCCGATCCTGGGTGAACAGCCGGGCAAAGGATGCCGTGGTCCGCGATAGATTCGGTATACACCGTTTCACCGCTTCGTAAGGGAGAGGACCGCGCAAGCGACCTCGAACTCGTAACCAATCGAGAGACTGGAGTAATCTGGTCGCAATCGGAAGTAAGGGCGTGAGTGTAAGCCCGCTGGGTGACACTCCTGGCTATCTCGCGGTTAAGGCATTGGCCTCTTACGGATCTGTGGCGGAGCTAGACGGTGGACTGTTTTTGTCCTAAGTCTTCTGCGCTCACTCCAGGGAGATGAAACAACTAATCGTTAAAACTTCCTGAGGTGACGGGCTCGCCCGCTGTAGTCGACAACTCTAGTTGTTATCATTGGTTTAATTATTGGGTTTTTATAATCAGTCATCTATTAAAAACCATTCTTTATCAATGTTATAGATGGCTAAATAAATTGCTATTAGTTTCGCCGTCAATGCTATCAATGCTACCTACATTTTGCCAGCGCAAGGGTTGCCAAAATGTACTAAGAAGTTTAGCAATCTAATAATCAATGGTTAGCCTTTATCTCAATGAGTAAATATTAAATATTAGTACTTTTGTATCCGCAGATAGGGTCATTCCAGCTATTCGTGGAAGGTTACAAGGATGCCGACTACTGGTTGAGGCGTTTCGAACAAGAGGCGCCGGCGGCGCCGGTGATGCGCAGTTTCCAACTGCAGTTCGAACGACTCGTAGTGCTGGACTACATCATTAGAAACACGGATCGCGGAAACGACAATTGGCTCATATCGTACCAACCGTCTGCGCTGGTCAATGGCGATGCCGGCATGCACAGAAGTGTCCGCTCCAATGAATACTCCGATTCTTCTGTAAGTGCAACTTGAGATAAACACACTGGTCTCGATTGCTTTTCTTCGTGAACTGAAGTTAAAAACATTTCTCAGTAATCGAGAAAGCTTCAGATTGGATTTTGGAGTTCGATACGTTCTCTAAGCAGTATCAATTCCCTGAAAGTCTCTGATGCACATCCCTCTGTCCAGATATAAATCTTTACTCCTTATCTCGTAAGATCGCTCTCGGAATATTGTAGAATAAACTGTTCCATGAGAATCAAAAATTCCTAAAGACCACGAGTACTGAGTTAGAGTTGTCAACTACAACAGGCGAACCCGTCACCTCAAGAAGATTTAAGCACCATAGGACTTTGTACATATTCATATTGGTAAAATAACGAAAGAATAAATTAATAGTTTTTAAAAAAACACTAAAAACACGCTTTTATAAATGCACGTAAAAACCAAAAAACATTACGTGACCTTTCTCACAAGTGCAGACACGACTATGATACGATATTCCATCATGGAATGCCAGTTTCTGTCTTCCGGCTTCATCATCAGACCTTGAAACCTAATCGTGGTCAAAGTTCATTCCAAGACTTTTCTAACAAGTCCAAACACAGCTATGATACGATGTTCCATCATGAAGTTCCAGTTCATATCTTCCGACTCCATCAGATCAGTTCGACAGTACCATATTATTGTATTGTCATCAGAACTACACACAGCTGCCAATTTTCATGACGCTACAATCCTTGGAAGATGGTTAAATTAGTTACCTTATAGATTCAATTACATAGTTAGTTACATACAGGTCGATCTAATAAAAGCGTGTTGAAAAACAATGTGTATGGGAAAAATAGTCATAGTCATATTTTATTAATTCCAAAAAGTACATACTGTGGAATACGTCATTTTACATTTTCTATAAGTTATTACAACTTCATTACGTGTACATATACTTTTTATATGTAAAAGCAAGACACCATCGGATCAATTATAAAAATTCAATCTTACAGACTCAAATAACAAAAAAAAAAATGTAAACAAATTTTTAAATAATCTATCAATAAGTTTTAAAAATAGTCAATCAAGAAATTTTAAAATAATCAGTTAATAAACAACAAGTTTTACAATAAAATCAAAACTACGGTGACAAAATACAGAACAAATTTGATAAAAGCTAATTTATTTTTTAAAAACTAAGACGGCCTTGTCAAATTCATCAAAATTATAGAGAGCATGCATGGCTAAGTTTCTTTTTATGCATTTCTTAAATGCAACCTCTTGAAGTATTTTAATTTCTGCTGGCAATGAGTTGAAAAATTTAAACCCCAAATATAAATATGATCTCTGGTATAAAGAAAGCCGCACTTTGGGGATTACTACATTATTTTTATTGCGAGTGTTATGTTCATGCAGACTCGAATGCTTTTCCTCGTTTTTCAAATTTGCTTTCGCATAAATTATGCACTGATATATAAATTCAGATTGAAATGTTAATATTTTTTTATTTTTATAGATCGGAGCACAGTGGTCGTCTCTTTTTAACCCAAATATCGTCCTGAGAGCTTGCTTTTGCAGTATAAAAATACGATGGCTATCTGGTGCATTACCCCATGTTAGGATACCATAAGCCATCTTCGAATGAAAGCACGCATAGTATGTGCTCATTGCGGCTTGTTCACCGGCTAGAAATTTGATTTTTCGTATGGCATAAATAGCAGAACACAGTTCCTTCGATAGCCTCTATATGTGGACTCCAGTTTAATTTCTGGTCTATTGTAATACCTAGAAATTTGGCCGCGTTAACGACCTGAACTTTATTAGAGTCCATGATGATATTGATATTGTTAACTTTTTTTAAGGCAAAATTCATGGCTACGGTTTTGGTGGGATTTAATAATAATTGGTTCGTTTTAAACCAGTTCGCTCTTGGTTAGAATATTATTATTCTACATTATGAACCAAGTTGAAAATCTTCCATAAAACTTTTAATTTAGGCCTTTGTTGCTGAGAAAACAAATATTTACATCCGAAGGTCGATGTCTGTACGGCTTGTCAAAAATCAAACACTCAATAGGTTAATCAAAATCTGTAAAAACTGTTCCATTGGTTTAAGGATTGGAACGTGGTGCAACTACCGGAGATAAAGATCGCAGCCATAGACAACGGATTAGCGTTTCCGTTCAAACATCCCGATTCATGGAGGGCGTATCCCTATCATTGGGCTTGGCTGCCCCAGGCACGGCAGCCATTCAGCAGTGAAACTAGGTAAGTCAGCGTTTACTTTTAAAATAATAAAGTGGAATCATTTCGGTTAATTTGTATGTATAATGAATGAGATTCGGTATAAATGAGATTGAAAAGAGAAACCATACGTGCGCGATAATGCCAGCCATGGGAATGAAACTCACAATGGTGTGTTTTCAACCCTCGAAAATGTTTGTAGGAGGGGGGTGTTAGTGCATGCATACTAATATATATTGGTAGTTTATTCAAGGACAGGCGCTTTTTTCACATATTATTGCATAAATACGAGAACGGCTGCCTGCGAATTGTCACTAAAAGAAACCACCGATTGGGGCATTGGCGTCCGAGGGGTTAAGAACCAAAGTCAGAAGTTCAAACTAGCAGGTGAATGTTATGAAGCACTCGAAAAGATATCACAGGATACTAAAATAAGCCTTACAAGGGTGAAGGGACAAAGTGGAGTCGAGGGTAATGAGGAGGCGGACAGACTTGCACGTCAGAGATTGGCTAACTCCCCGATTGGTTTAGAGCCGAGAATACCATATGCAGAAGTATACGCAAGGACCTTGCTGGGAAACAGAACACTGCCGGAACAACAAACACCTTCAAACTCTTGCGATAGAACGAATTTTGAACGGAAGACACAAATTCTGTAGTATTAATCATATCTGCCAATGGCGCTGCTGCTTACTAAGTATCTCAGGAGGCTGTCGCTCGACACCGGGCTGAAACAGTTAATGCAGAAAGCTATAATATGGGCAACAACCAGAATATTGAAAGTTTTCTGCATTGATACCTCTCGACTACCTAGACCTGGTTCAATAGTGTAGAGCTCGCCGCGGTCGCAGTATACCAGACGGTAGCTTCTCTTAGAACAAAATTGAAATTGAAGCGAATACGTCGCGAGTCGTAAGGGCCCGGATACGGCCGTCGGATGTCTCGACCCGCACGGTTCGAAAAGTTGCCAGCCTTTACCTGCGAATAACGCTAACCGAAGGCGTTCATCGAGACGTACTTCTCTACCCGCATTTTTCTCACCCTCTTCCTGCGATGCCCCGTAGCTCGAGAGTAAACCTACCGTTCGGTATACTGCGCCTCGGCGGTCCGATCGGGTCTAAACGGTAAAGATTTTATTTTATATAAATAATAATAAATATCTCATTTCAGGGAACTCGTTCTACCATTGTTGTCCGATATGAACTTCGTGCAAGAGCTCTGCGACGAACTCTTTATATTATTCAAAGTAAGTTATCGCTCGTTTTACGCTAATGACATAAAAGCCGCCGGCGGTGGCTATTTTCTCTAATGAATGTAATTTTCGCTCGCAGCAGGATAAAGGCTTCGATAAGCGGCTCTTCGAGAAGCAAATGTCGGTGATGCGCGGCCAAATCCTGAATCTGACGCAAGCGCTGAAAGACTCCAAGAGCCCTGTTCAGCTGGTGCAGCTGCCGGCCGTAATCGTGGAGCGCTCAAAAGGCAGCCTGGACGCCCCCCGCTTCTTCTCCTTCAGCGACACCTTCACGCAGCGCTTTCAGAACAAGAGCCCCTTCTTCTCCTGGTGTTAGAAACGGCAGAGCGAGGGGCTGTTTTAAAGAAGCAACATTTAGAAACAACAGTAATATCATTACAAATAGGATAAAACCGAATTTACCATATGAAGTTTGTGCAATGTTTCGATCCCGCGAGGAAGTACATCGGCGGGACGCCGGGAATAAAACCTATTACCTTCGACCGAACGTACCGACTTCCGGGCGGCTAGTCTTTATGTAGGACCTAATTTTTTAAATCAAAGGGCAACGGCGACTATCCTGGAGAACGGCAATCGCAACGTCGCATTTTACAAACTTTTTAGTAAATTGAGTAGATTCATTTTTATCCTATTTATAATGTCGAACGACCGCTCCGTCGAGTCAAATTGTAAGACAGCTCCGAAGCGTCGATTCACCTATTTGTAAATATCGAGAAAAATCAGTATATTACTAATAAAATTAAACGCAATTACTTTTAGTTACTAGGATATAAAATGAAAATGTTTGTTTCCTAAATATCTTAATTTATTCATTCATCTTGGATAATTTACTGCATAACTTAAAAAACGCGTTTACCATTATCGATAAGGCAGAGCCGAGTGTCCGTTTGAAAGAAGTTGCTTATTGTATTTTGATAGCTATCGATAATTTTTAGCGAGAGAAATTCTCTAATCAGAAATAAACTCAAATGGACAATGTTGAAAGCACAGACATCTAGAATAGACCGCGGGAATACAAAGGTGGACTGGGTGAATGCAATAGCGGAATAGAAAGAGATAGCCGCATATGGCCCCCCTCTATCCTTGTCTAATCGCGCATGCGCGTTTATCATTCTTTAATTGAGTATAATACTTGTGCACTCAGCCCCAGGATTTGAAGTGGCAAAACGATACGTCCTGGATCGGATGACTTAACTGTTTCTGTTTCAGAATCGTCAGCTAATCTCGGAACTTAATACTTCCCGTGTGATTACCACCCCGATATCATGTTCTGATTGGCCGGGGTCGGCCGCTCACTGCTAAAACAGTGAGCGTTATGCTCAATTCGAATCGGGCTCTGAGGATGCTTAGTGCTTTGAGCTAAAGGCAATTCGGATCGCGTCCTTTATTTATTAAATCGAATATCCTTATTTCTCGGTGCTATATTCAAATGTCAATCGTCTTGGGTGGAAATAGTCGGTAGTTATTGCTGATTGGGGATTTTTACTGCCCTTTCCCAGCTCCTAGAGCAACGACAAGCAGACGACACCTGATGTGCTGTCGACTGTCCTAACCTTACTTCTAACGATTGAAGGACTGTCATATTGCTTCCAGAATCGCAAATATTTTTGAGTAACAATTGTCGCTTCAGAATCCGGGGGCAGTATATATTTACGGGTGTCCTGCGCATGCGCGTCTAAACAAGGATATAGGGGTCCCATATGCAGCTTTCCCTTTCTACTCTATCGATTTCTCAGGCTGGTCGCGTGGTCTATTCTAGTATGCTGTGGTTGAAAGAATGATTTCATACAAGTTCTGAGGCTAAATAAACATCGCCTTTCAAGCTCAATTTTTTTACGAATGAAAAGTTGGTTTAACTCTTATGAGACTGTGATAACGGTTAAAAGGTATATATACTTGTATATATTTTTTATTTATGTGAGAAGGAATATATTATACGGATTGTTACAGAATACGGTAGGAATCTTGTAATTTTTATTTTTATATACCTGTCTGAGAAAAGGTGCGAATTTCGGTAATTTGTCCTCGTCGCTGGTCATTCTTTATATTTTAAGCTTGTAATATTGTATAATAACTACCAAAAATATTTTTTTGATATGTTTAAGATTCTATTAATACTGCAAATTATTGTAGATAGATTAATCTTTCGCACTGAAGTATAAGGTCTCAGAATTTCGGCAGCCTTTTCAAAAATAACATACGTCATTCCTTTTGCATATATGTAATATATAAAAAATATAAATGATACAATTATATCAATACAAACATTTTATTTACTTTTTTTTCATCCTTGCACTGAGCAATCGAGAATGAAGGAATGATTTAAAACACAAAAGATATTTAAAGCTCTTCAATACAGTTTTCTTACAAACAGGACTAGAAAATACGGACGATAAGGTAAAGAAGCCATACATTGTTTCGATGTTCTTTTGATATATGTCGGATTTGCCATTTATCAAGAGCTATTGAACATTACGGTTACAAAAACGAGCTATTGAACATTTTCCAGTATAAAACAAAACATTCGTAACGTAAAATAAAACATTCACTAGGGTAATATTTGTGCTAAAATCACTGACGTATATAGTATAGACCCGGGCATTCAATTTGAATGTGAGCAAAACATCTTGGGGGTGGCGACTACTTAAAGGGCTCAGCAGCGACGGCCCAAGGTGTGAAGTCAGCGACGCAACGTGCGAGTGATATTACTATGCGCGCTGCGCTTAGGGAGAAAAAGTGGCGCCAAAAAACCCTGTTGCAGGCAAAAACCAGTCATTGTAATAAAAAATATTTTTCTTTGCATCTGGCACGTTATTTGCATGGGTTATTCAGTTTTATTCCTCTGATTTTCTGTCCCTAATACTGTTTTCTTTAACCGGTTGAAAGCCCGACTTTTTAGTCGATTTTGTAAATAAATACTAACAATATCGTTTTTTCATGAATTCCCTCTTGTTACGTAGTAATTAATCTTGTTAGTCATGTATATTTATATAATATATATGGGGGACAAAATGGCTACGCCCGGATCTGTCAAACAACACAAAGTGCCTATAGGCATTGAAAATGGAGACTATTCCGAAGTATTGTTTGCGAAGCATAATTCATAACCTCAAAATACATTTGACAGTTTGCTGTTAATGATTTTTTCCAAACATGTATGAGTTTGTCAGTTGCAATGTTACAATATAAAATTCAAAAAGAAAAATTACATAATTAACAGAACAATGCATAAAAACAGAATAATTTTATATTGGTTTTATGTCATAAAGTGACGGTCAATTTTTTAAAACGATTAAACTGCATTCTATTTTCCATTCTTATCTTTCATTTTTGTAGCACTAATAGCTTTCTATTTTTGATCCCATAGAAAAACTGTCCTTTTTACCATTTGAACATGCAAACAAATGACCACCCTGAAAACAAGCAAACAAAAATCCGGCATATATGTATCTCATAACGTTAATATTAGATTATTTTCCTTGACTTTTACGTTTATAGCCTAACTGGTTAAAGAGATATCGTTTTCCCCTGTTGTGGTTCGAGTTGTGGTTTCATGGTTCGAATTTTGCTACAGCGCCACTAACTAAAATCCACCGAATCATCGCAGCGCAAATATTAAAAGTTCCTTATCAAACGTTATTCTAACCACATTCAGCTGCTTGCTGTTTCATGCAATTTATCGATAGAGAAAGGGCCACACTAACGGGAAATGCCGTTTATTATTGCGATAATTTAGGTGTGGCCGCAGCCGATGCCAAGATCTATATATATCTATACGTCAATGGCTAAAATGGCAAAGCATGACTATCACTTGGCGTTCTTATTCCCGCTCCATACATTGGCCCAATCGCCTATGTCCCTCTCGCTCTTTCCCATACATTTTTCTGACGTCGCAGTGGTGCCGACTCGCCTCCACCTTATCAATATTTGCCAACATTCGCCAATGTGTGGAGCGGGCATTACATATTAAGAAACAGACTGCACATGTATTATCATTATATATTGCACTGTAGAGTAATAAAACCGACTTAAACTATTCGAGACCAAACTATAAAATATGAATCACCTATGAAAGGTATAACATTTACAGCGACGTCTACATTTGTCGTCTACCATTAGATACTATTTCAGGATGCGAGTATGTTCTGTGAGCAATGCTGGTACTTTACTGATGCGATTGCAGCCAGCTCCTTGCAGAATTCTTCTAAGACTATCAGGCTTTCAAAGAGTGGATTGTGGACATGTCTGAAAATGTAAATAAAACATTAATTCGTATTGACATGTGCAATACAGTAAAACTTTTCATATGTTCGGTACTGAAAGTTTCTGGAACTGGCTACTTATAGTCTACGAAATATAAGCTGGTGTAAAAGTCGTTTCTACTAAAAGACGCTTACTAAAGTCTTACTTTTACACACCTATCCCCAAGGGCCTGAACACATCTTGATCTGAATCAGATAATATTAATCAAACCAGTGTTTCACTTTATCCAAGTTATTTTGCTACTGTTTAATGGCTTCCATTTTTTAGATGACGAAAGAACATCTGCAAATGAGATGATTCTGTCATTTGCCGTTATGTTGCATAAATCATTTACATAAATGAAAAAGAGTTGTCCCGAAACACTGCTGCGTTGAAAGTCAAACGAGGTATCAAGCAGAGCACTTGTACAATGTTAGATATCAGTTAACTTCTTTCTGCAAGGTAGCTCTGGAACCGAGTGGAGTACCATTTATTCTATAGCTTACTTACTAGTCATTTACACAGAATAACATGTATCAAAAGCCTTAGACAGATCAAGGATTGTAGCCAGTACTTTCCTACCAATGTCCAGGTTTTCGACAACCATTTGAGTAAATGTATTTAGAGCTTCGTTCGTTTCTCAACCTTTGTGGAAACCATATCGGTTTAGCGATAAGATTAATTTCCTTCAAGGTAAGCTGTAAGCCTTTTCTTACACACCTTTTCTACTACTTTTGAAACTAGTAGAAACAATGCTTCCACACATTTCGCTAAATTAACAATGGAGTTTTTGAAGACCTTAAATGAATCGCTAACCTTAGAAAGGGAGCGCTGTCACTTTGGTTGAAAGGAGTGTTTTTTTTTTAATTGCTCTGTTTTACACAAGATTACTGCAAAATAGGTCATTTAAATATCAGTATCAAAGACTTTTTATCACAGCTGGAACGCTACCGCAAAAGGTAACAGAATCATGAAAGCACCTGCCATTTTAATTGGCGTCCGTATCACAACGCATTAAAATGGCCACACACAAAAATATACTTAAATCCAGGTATATTTAGTAATTGGTGAAAAAAATATGTATCTCAATTAGGTCGCCTCTTTCCCTTTTTGTTTGTGAGTAGTTAGGCCGTCTCTCCTTTTTTGTTTGTGAGTAGATAGGCCGCCTCTTTCCTTTTTTGTTTGTGAATAGGTCAAGTAATTCCATCGGATCTTCGTGGTTTCTATTCTTCAGGGCTTCTAACATTTAGGTTGCCCTTCGCAGCACCTTTTCAAGGACATCTACATCTTTGCAGAAGTAGCGGTTCCAGGGCTGATTAGTCATACTCAATAAGAGGTCTCACATAAACCCTGTAGATATTTTGAACACCCTATCGAGAGATGTTGAAAAGCCTTTCTTATTAGATAAAGTAGAGTTGGCTCTTTTAGAGATTGCAAATATGTGTTTTCCCCCGTTTGAGATTGTCACTAATTATTATTCTAAGTTCTTTATGTTGCTTAACTGCTGCTAATTGAGCGTTTGCCAGAGAATATTGTGATTTGCGGCTGCTTTTCCCAATATGAAGCACTACACATTTCTCGGTGTTCACGGTGAGCAACCAATCTTCCGTCCAAGCTTTGATCTTGTCAAGATCAAGAAGCTGCCCACTGCTTAGAATAGGATTGGGGTTTTTTTTTGCGTCGCCAGCAAAGTAGCTGCTCTGTGATTTGATTGCATCTTAAAGATCCAAGATCTACAAGTTGGATAAAAAAAGATTACGAGTGCCTTTAGTGCAAGTGCTTATTAATAAAAACATTACAAGTTTTTAAAGATCTACAAGGCATTTGTGAGACCTATTCTCTGGAACCCCTTTAATGCAAAAATGTGGATGTCTTTAAAAAGATGCAGCGAAGGGCCACCAAAATGCCAGTGGGTCTGAAGAATAGAAATTGATCATTTGGAATTACTTGGACTAGCTATTCTCAAACAAAGAAGTAAAAGAGGGGACCTGATTTGAGACATCAAATTCTCATAAATTATTACAATGTACTTGAGGTAAAGAATACAAATCTTCTAGGCCATAGCAAAAAAAACAACAGTGTAAAATTTAAATCTAATCCTCGTTCTGCAAAATAGAGTGGTGGACATCTGGAATAAACTACCATTTGAAGTGATTAGTGCATGCTCTGTTAATCAATTTAAAAACAGACTCGATTTGTACCTAAAAACCTGTTAACATTGTTTATGACTAGCTTTACAAGATCTGATCTGGACGTATCGGCAAAGCTGCCTCTCCAGAATAAATAAATAACAATAACTTTGATCGATTCCAGATCTATGATCTATCCGATTCCAAAAACTTTCAGTATGACCTAATTAATACCATAAGAATCCCACTCACCCTTCTTCCTCCTGTTCATCGCCCAGTAAATCCCGTCGCGTGTTGTCTATTAAACTCCTAAAATTCTTAGTCTTTGGTATTTGCACCGTCAAACTCCTCGACACCGTCTGCAAGGTTTTGTACAGAGTGTGTGCAGATTTGGTCGTCGGTATTGCAGTATTTAATAAATACTCGTGCAAGTACGGATGAGGCAACAATGCCAATTTCGATATTATCGACGTAAGCTGCAGGTTGATTTGGTACGGCTGATGGGTCATCTTTGAGAGGAGCTTGAAGAGCATCTTGAAGAAAGGACCCTCGTCAAAAGCTCCATCTTCATCGTAGGAACGGTTCATGCAGCATCGCTGCTTGCTCTTCATGACCAGGGTCTGCGAGAAAACGCATTTGTGGGAATCGCCCGACAGACCGCATTCCATCGCGTCCAGGCACTCGTTGCTGCACAGTTTGGAGGCTGCGTTTATTTCGGCGCAAGCGCAGTCTTTCTCGTCGACGGATTTGTCATTGCAGAAGTGATGATCGGCTTCGGGGCGGCTGTCGCAGCTTTGGATGGAATTGGCGGCGTCCGGCCACGCCGCTTCTGCCGGCCAATTGAAGCCAGACGTAGCTTCCAGCCAGCACTGGAATCAATTTAAAAAATGAATGTTGAATCAAATGTGGGATCATGGAAACGGATCATGAGCGTGGGGAACCAGCGATGTTCCCCAGTTTCATAACCAATGCCCTCAATATCGGCATTGATTATACAGGGTGAGTTTAAATTAACCGACTTCATTGAAGTGGGTGAATCAGTATAAAGCAAATAAGCAACTTTTAATAAAGAAATTGTGAAAAGAGTAAAAAACACATTTTTTTTGTTAAGGCTTCCTTCCGAGTTGACGCAACTAAAAATTTAGATATTTTTGCAATGCCACGCGCTCGCGCGCTTTCGATATATACATAAAGATGTATAGGTATACCTACGCGGCGAGAAGGGAATACGTTCCACCGTTGGCAGTGGCCAATTACGAATGACGATTTTGGCTTCGCGCGTCGTCGTCGAAATATAGTCGATTTGGCTTTTCAATTATAATATAATAAATTATCAAATGAATAGTTTTTTATAAAGCAAAAATTAGATTACAGTAATAAAATAACTTAAGATTACAATGTTATTTTTTATATCGCTCAAAAGTATCTTTAATAAATAGAAAAAAATATGTTTGGCCATAACATTTCTGGAAATTACGTAATTTCAAACGTTTTTTTCTTATATTTTTTGTATGGAAGTTCCAAAAACTGTCTTGGTACTACGCAAATAGACCATACGCTGGTGTAAATAGTATTTTTTAATATTGAGAATCATCTCTAGGTTTTTCAAAAACTGAAGACAAATCACGCTCGTTTTTTTTTTTTTTTTGAAAACAGTAACAGATTGAAGATAATTTACAATATGGAAATAATTTACCAATTTCGTTTTGACGGGACTGGGTTTTTAAAATCCGGCATAATTGTATTAAAATTCTTTCTCGTGTTCTCACAACCAGGCCACAAAAATACGCTTCATAGAGCTTTTAGCCGCCACGGCCGGCACGGCCTCTTAATTTGAACAATTTAACTTTTAAATAATAGTTTGAACAAATAACAACTGAATAAATAAATACCAAATAAATAAATAACCTCTTAATGGTGCAGCGCGCTCAACACTTTTAATACTATTTTTCAGAAAATTAAAATTTCAAACCTTTTTTTTCTGTTTTTTTTTTTATATTTTTTTTATTAAAGTTGCTTGGGGGTTAATTAAAACTCAGTCTATATATGGTATCAGATTGCTCAACATCATAGTACATTTTGGTAACCTTTTGCGCCGGCGAGAAGCAGTAATATGTGCTATCGAATAATATGTGCTATCAAATAATATGTGCTTTCAAATAATATGTGCTAATATCGACATGGTGCGACGAAACTAATAGCAATTTATTTGGCTGATGTCTTACCAATTTATTCTTATACCTGCTATGCAATTTTAACAACTGACCTGATATTGCCGATGGGCATCTTGCATATACTGTTCATATCCTAGTCCAGCGGGATCGGAGAGTAAATTCTTTGGCAGTAGCAATAGAAACCTAAAAATAAGGAATATTTGTATTGATTTGAAATTATTCCGCATGAGAGCCAGGGGAAGTGTTTCAAATGCAAAACCTTATGAAATATTAGGGCTATATCTATTAACTACGCATTACATTCATATCCAATTGGCGAATTTACCGCTCTCGGATGTGTCACAATTTACTATAGGTAGTAATATACAAGCTAACAAGTTGACCCCACCACAACCAGATGGCTGAAAGCGATGCTCTCAAACCGCACGGCCAAGGTAGCTCTTCACGGAACAAACCTTGAAGTCACCACCACAAGAGGCTGTCCGCAGAGATGCATACTCTCGCCCCTACTATGTTCTCTTGCAATAGATCAACTCCTGCACAGGATGGCAGAGGCCAGGATAGACACACAGGGCTATGCAGATGACCTAGTAGTCATTGTCCGGGGCTTCTGCCAAAACACGATCTCAAACGTGATGCAAAAAGGTTAACAACGGTTGGCAATTGATGCAGAGAGAACGAATTATCGGTCAACGCCGATAAGACCGTACTCGTGCCATTTTCTAACAAATGTCAACTAGGTGGACTGAAAATGCCAAAACTAAACCACAGACAGATCCCTTTCTCCAAGGAATGAAAGTATCTGGGAGTAGGGCTTGACCAGAGACTCACCTGGAACAGCCACCTAGATAAAACAATTCAAATAGATAATAGTGCTTTGGGTATAAGCAGAGAACTGCCAGGGAAAACTGGGGCCTTAACCCCAAAATCTCCCACTGGATATACACTGCCATTGTGAGGCCGATAATCTCGTATGCCTCGGTAGTATGGTGCAACAAAGCCCACCAGAAAACTGTGATTACCAAACTAAACAATATCCAAAGGACGACGAGCCTCATGACAACTGGTGCAATGTCCTCCACTCCTGGAGCAGCTCTAGATGCACTGCTGAACAGGCTGTCTGCCCGGGAGAAGGCAAACTGGATCTCACAAGCACTAAGATCAGTTCTTAACTCAATCAGTGAAACTCCAACCCTCAACATGGTATCAGACACCATGCTTCCACCCCAAAACTTTGGAAAAGTCATTACAGTCGAACTGCCGCCCAGAGACGACTGGCTAAAAAACCAACTGCACTGGGAGGCCGGTAGCCTTAAATGGTATACTGATGGGTCCAAATCAGGACTTGACGTAGGTAGGACTTTTCCATTCCGTCATTTCCGTCGAGACAAACGCGCAGCTGTGAAATTTTGTTTCCTATTGGGGAAATCGGCCGCAGACACTATTGTAATGCTTAAGATTGCTCATGGGTATGCTGCTCTAAGTAAAATCAGAATCTACGAGTAGTTTTCCCATTTTAAAAATGGAGAAATGTCAATTGAAGATCAACTTCGTTCAGGACGCCCCTCAATGGCAAGAAGTGACGAAAATGTCGACAAAATCAATGCCCTCATTCACAAGGACCGTCGCCGAACCATTGATCAACTCTGTGAGATGTCTAGAATATCATGGACTTCAATTCAGAGGATTTTATCCGAAGATTTGCACATGAGAAGGATTGCAACCAAATTTGTCCCTCGCCTTCTCACAGACAAGCAAAGGCAGCGTCGACTTCAGGTATGTTTTTTTGGTCCCCCCTCTTATGTACTTACATAATAATATGTACTTAAGTATTTTAGCAGCTTAAATTAATGTTAAAAGATTTTTTTTTTAAATTTTAATTTATTAATTGTTGAAATGAATTATACTAGTATACCATATAATATTAATCATTTAAAATAAATTTGACAATAGCAAGAGTAGGGATTCCTACCAACTGGCTTATTTTATAAATAAATAAAAAATAAATAGCTTCCAAAATAATGCAAATTTGCAATTTTACGACGATTGCTCACACATGAAAATAACCGAGCGAACAAGCGACAGAAAGACAATTGAAGAACTGGTCTAGAGAACCAATAACATCTCAAACGAAAGTTATTGAAGTTCAAAGTGGCTAGAGTGAAAAAATTATATAAATATCTAATATTTTGAAAATTTTGCATTTATGAAAAATGTAATGCTTACTTATTAACAGCATTGTGGACATCGTTTGGTACAGAAGATCGAGATACAAGTGCATTATCGCCATATTCATACCATCCATCTGAGACGCTGGTTTTGCGGGAGGAGCATAGATCTTTCATTGTTTCTCTGTAAATAACAAAAACTAAAAATAAACATAGACTCCTATTCTGTTTGTACATAATTACAGACAGAATAGGAGTCTTATTGTATTACACAATAAAATAAAATAAAATACAAACGGAGCTGCCATGGAATTCACCAACCGAAACCAAGCCCCTCATAATACTATTATTACACTTCTGGGGTGTGAGCAGTGGATTCTGGACTAACGACCAGCTGTGGTAGGTTTAGGACAGCTGACTTGCCAGATGTGAGCATTCCATTCACTCCCCCCCTTTGAAGCCATAGAATTTGAGATGCGGAAATTGCGGTTTTAGATATTTTTTCTAGGGAGTTGGTTATTTCCTGGAGAGACCAAGATCTTTAAAAAGGTGAAACAAGGATTTAACTGGCAGGCCACAAGCACCATACATTTCATATAAAATACCGAAAGAGCAATTGCGAGAACGATTATCGAATAAAGCTGCAGGTTATTTATTACCTGTTCCTCTCCCGCTCTTGCTGCAACGATACTCCGTTCAACCTTTCCCTCTCTTCTTCCTCGTCCGACCAAGTATTGGCAGTGGCTTGTAGCTGACCGGGTGCCAAATGGTATCCCCTCGAGCTCACGTAACATAACGCCAATCGATGCAAAACGTGCTCCGTTGGTTTCTCTATAATAGTCTGAAAAAATGGAATCTCATATATTATTCATATAAATATCAATCATGGATTGAAATACTTAAAAATTGAAGCATTCAAGTCACCTCAAAAAATCTTAATGTCTCCAAACACAGCTCATGTCTATCACTTAGGCAGTTTTCTATCAATAAGTGCAATATTGGCCATTGCATTAAGTCACCTTCACCGACGAGCCAATTTGTAATTTCTGCAAAATAAAAGTGTCAAAATTGCATTAAATCGAGTTAAAAGAAACATTTTTCGACATGTCTATTGCACTCACCATTAATTAATTCATTTGAATCGATTGTTCTGGCGCATTTGCTCAGGACGGCAGTTACGAGGACAGCGTGGTGATAATCGGACAGACCCCTCTCTATATTCGCTTCTAAGAAGTTGCTTCGAAAAGTCCTGGCTAAGTGGTTCGCTATGAAGACGTGGCACTCCTTGATAAGAGTATCGCAATAGTCGAGCCAGGATAGAAACGCGGTAACTTCTTTGAATCCGATAAAGGATCGGTTGAACTTATCTGTGAAGTCTTGCACAACAAATCTGAAAGAATGATGCCGGTTACGTAAGGAGTTATGTAGAGCAGTGGTTCTTAACCTTTTTGGCTGGCGACCCAAAGTACGAATATATTTGAAGTACGCGACCATAATCTAATTTTTATTTTTATTTTCCAATGACAGGTACTAAAATGATATATTATGTAATTTTATAGGATGTAAAATTAGAAATATCAACTTTATTTAAATGTTCTGTATTAAAATCAGACAATTCAGCATTAAAAAATAGTTACAGCAACAGTTAAAAAAAATTACAGCAAAGTGTTGGTGTTGTATTTTTGAGCAAAGATCATGTATACGTGGAGTTACGTTTATAGAAAGTGCACACCGCATGTCATGCTGAGGATCCAAACTATTCCTGTACTTATTCTTCATAACAGCAAGGCATGAAAATCCTGCTTCACATAAATAAGTAGTTGGGAATGGTAGCAGGGCTTTTTCAGCTTCATTGCTCAGAACAGAACTAACATGCTGCGATTGTGAACGCACAATAGATGGCAGTAACACAGCCTTTAGTCCTTGTTCTGTGACTAGTAATAATTGTCACTATACTAGTTTAGTGACATCGATCGACCTATCAATGCAAAATAAAAATATTCGCAATTAAAAACGTCAAGTTTTACCACTTCTTTAAAGTCGTTTGGGGGATTTCTGCGACCCAACCCAATACCTCTCGCGACCCGAATTTGGGTCGCGACCCGAGGTTAAGAATCGCTGATGTAGAAAAATAAAAGAGTCATAGAGTAGATTACGGTAGGATCAAATTAGACAAACCCATAGGTAGATTGAATCATCGATTATACAGGTGAGCTTTTAGTTACTGGCATCCTTGAAGTGGATGAATCAGTATGAGCAAATAAGCAACTTTTAATAAAATATTGTGGAAAAAGTTTTTTTTTTTGATTTTTTTTATTTTTAACACGCTTTTATTAGGTCGACCTGTATGCAACTATGTAATGGAATCTAAGGTAACTAATTTAACCATCTTCCAAGGATCATAGCGTCATGAAAATTAGCAGCTGTATGTAGTTCTGATGACAATACAATAATATGGTACTGTCGAACTGATCTGATGATGGAGTCGGAAGATATGGACTGGAACTTCATGATGGAACATCGTATCATAGCTATGTTTGGACTTGTTAGAAAAGTCTTGGAATGAACTTTGACCACGATTAGGTTTCAAGGTGTGATGATGAAGCCGGAAGATAGGCACTGGCATTCCATGATGGAATATCGTATCATAGCCGTGTGTATGTGAATATATTATTTATTTAAGAATTAATTACTATAAAACATTGATTTTCTTACAAAAATAACAGGAACCGAATGGCAAAACCTTAACCTTTTGCTTATTTGATTCTGTCACCCAACTGGGACTAGCCCGTTCTAGGGTGGACAGGACTCTAATATTACAATCAAGTTTGCTTGATTGCTTGATTGCTTACAAATGTACAAGTTTTAGTAAAAAGCTAATAACACTAAATTGCCACATAAATAAAAAGAAAGAAACAGTCATTAATATTTAATATATGTTAAGTAATATAGAATTTAATATAAAAATATCTAGTCAAAAAAAGTACAATTTATTATTAGATTGCTCAATTCCGTATTATTTTTTAGCAGCTAGAATTTTAAATTAAACGCAACGTATGGATAGCACTCGTAGTTCTATTTGATAGTTAATTTGATTTTCTATTTGATTACATTGATTAATTTGATTTTCTATTTGATTACTCTTATATTCATTAGCCCAATAGATGGAGTTCTAAACACTCAAATAAAGCGTTATTATTATTATTATTATTAAACGCCGCTATACGGTATCCTATCTCAAAATAAAATAATATTTTTTTAACAAACGAATTTTTAAATCATAGCTCTTATTATTTTAATATTATTTACATAAACATATCAATTTTAATTTCATCTTTTTATCAGTTCAAATAATAAATGGCATTTTAATTTCTCCGTATTATTTCTGCGATGTAATCAGCGTGTATAAAAATGGGATAGATGGTAATAATAATTTTAGGTTATTATTGTTAACATGGGTTTTTATAATCAATCAGTCCTTTAAAAAAAACATTCAATCAATGTTATTATAGATGCCCAAATTGTTATTAGTTTTGCCAAACAATTCTAACAGCGCCATCTGCATATTACGGGGGTTGCCAAAACGTATGGCATTGATCAATCTAGTGCCCTATATAATCAATGATTAAATCTAGCATAGATAGATTTGATTTAGACATACCCCCAAGTGCACTGTAGCTGTTCGACGTCGCATGGGTCGGTGCTCGCGGGGATCAGCTTGAATTTTTCCACTAGTTTTTCTATTAGTATTTCACAAACGCAGCTGCAATTGGTGATGAGACTTGCTATGCTCAAATCCGGCAACGAGCTGACGATCATCACACCTTCGCATGCTCGTAAGATTATGTGATTGTCCTGGAAGAGATATATTTATAATGAAGCGACAAAGCGACCAAGATACCAATGGATTTTAAAAATCTAGAATATTCAGACGGATTCCGCACATTGCAACTGCACACACTAAAAGACCGTCAAATCAGGGGTCACCTCATTGAGACTATAAGATCCTCAAAGGATGCTACAATCGCCCCAAGTTGTCTTCAATCTTCAAGCGGAAACACATGCATCATCTGCGAGGACACAACTTCAAACTGGAGAAAACACAATTCCACACCAATTCCAGTAAACACTTTCTAGGCAACCGGACTGTGGACCAGTGGAACAGATAAACTGCTAAAGTGGTTAGAGAGTGTAGTGTCAACATATTTAAAAATAGACTAGACGTACAATTTAAAAAATATCGTAATTAAACTCAGTGTTAAATTCAGACATAATGAGCAATTATGCAGACTGCCTGTAAAACACAATAATAATAATAATGATACTCACAGCACTATCCAAATACGAAATGAGCAAATCCATCAGCAGAAATTTATCGTTGATATCAAAAGAAATTTTATTGTTTTTAGCAGAATTAGAGTCGTCTTCGCAGCATGCGAGGCTCGACGATCCGTTCCTCTTCGCCGAGTGCTGAGCTGGCGACCCGGTCTCCGACTGCGAAACGATTGAAATCTTCATACTTAGGCCGAGCAGCCCGTCAAAGTCAAACAAGGAGTTCCTCTTTGGCGTGGTGGCGATCGCCGCCGGCAAATGCAGAGGAGGCGAACCCTCTGCCGTATTGTCCTGCGCTTTTAAGGTCTCGTCTAGAAAGGCCGTTGTGAACATGTTGGCCAGGCCCGACTGTTTGCGAACCAGACCGCAGAGGGTCAGGAGCAGCTCGACCTCTTCTTTCTCGGTGGGGGAGGCGGGCGCTTTGTTGCATTCGATTAAAAGTTTCTGGAATAGAGAGAAAATACAAATTATCGACCTGGTCCAGGGGCGGTAAACTTAGAAATAGTTCTAGGTTATTTTTTTTCAATTTATCTAACGTAAAGCTGACTTTAGTCAACGCTACTGTTGCTTAGTTATTACTGTAATGTAGTAGCTACCTAATTTGTGATCATATGAACTTTACTTTCTCTCGTTGTAGGTAGATACATTCTACTAGATATTCTGTTTTAATAATGATTAATGATAATACAGTGGAACCTCTTATAACGAGCATAATTCGTTCTAGACTCTTTCTCGCGAAGCGAAACAATTTTTCCCGTATTCGTTATGAGAGGTGCGAATTACTAGTTAAGAGAGGTGCTCGTTATGAGAGGTTCCACTGTATTGTCAAAATCAAATTATTATTCTATTTGATTAATTTTATGTCAATATATTTTTACAACTGACAAATTCTAATATACGATAACTAGCTTTAAGTGTTTATTACGACATGCTTTTATTGTATATTCTGAATGAATAAATACTGATACTGAATAAATTTTTTTTATTATTTGCATGTTAAAGAGTCACATGCATTTATATGAAAAATATCATTGTTAGTATTCATTTACAAAGCTTATCATGAATCCAGAAATTTGATGAGGGTAGATAAAATTGTTCTGGGGGTGGGGGAAGGGGGAATTTGGAGCCCCCCTTATTGTGTGAAAATTTTATGGAATTACAGTTGATAAAATATATAAATTTCATTGCTTAATTTTATGCATTTTTCAGAAACTTTGGAGACTTTATTGCAACAAAAATAGGAATCAAGCACGTGGAACCGTGTCTACTGACAGTACCATAGTTATTAGAGCAAAATCGCTATTCAAGAGTAATAAAACAACAAAGATATACAGGCAGGATGAGTTTATGAATGTCAACTATGTAGTTTAGTAAGTGACTGTGCCCATAAAACCAATCAAGAAAATAAAAAAAATCGGTTGGGTCACCCCAAGACTTTCCCGGCAAGTAGACAGCCCTCCCCCCTCTCCCACCCCCTTGAGTCCTCCCCCCACGCGCCAATCCCCCCCCCCTCCCCTCACGATAGTGAATGTGTTCGATTAAAATCGTGAATGTATTTCTAAAATTTTTGTAGTCTTTACTAGTTAGTATTTTTAGTAGTATTTTTGATGTATTTTAATAGTATTTTCGTACATTTGTGGTTATTAACAATTAACTTAGAAACATCGACTGGCAACTATTTTGCCTATGCCAATGAAAGGGTTAACCCTTGGAGTAAATGGGTATTTTCATGGATGCATCTGTCTCTTTTGCAGGATTTTCGGCGACATCGACCTTAAAGTACTATAACTACGAAACTACTATACCAATCATAAAAAGAACAACTGCACAATGATTGCATTGAAATTTCGAATATAGAATATTGAAATATCATTTTGTAAAACAATTAGATAATTATGAATAAATATGAGAACGTCAAAGAAGTGAAAAAAAACGCGGAACCAGATCTGGTCGTATCATACTCAACGGATAATTGTTTCAGAACCAGATTTGGTCGTATCATACTCAAGGGGTTAAAGAAGTACTCTGCTGGACAGTGGCTTAACTAGATTATTATGTTTAAAAGTCTTTGCGACTCATCTCAGGGTGAAAAGAAGACAACAATCGTTATAACATCCTGGGACGGCGGATACGCCCGCAGGGTTGACAATCTCAAGTGCTGCTTAGATATTTTAAGCCAACATATTGGGCTCGATTAAATTTCTCCATGAATTAATAAGGGCCATTAGTTTATTTGAACTAGACATGGTATTTAATATTTATTTAACGATTGATTGCTATAAAACATGATTTTGCTTACAAAAATAACAGAAACCAAATGGCAAAACCTTAACCTCATACTTATTTGATTCTGTTACCCAACTGGGACTAACTCGTTCTAGGGTGGACAGGGCTCTAATAATGCAATCAATTATTTAAACCACACGTTAGAGCGGAATGTGAAATGAACCGTTGTTATTTATTCGCATTAAAACTACTCAACAAAAATAAAGTGGCTAAGTCTAAGCTCGCACTAAATGTGTTCAAACTTATTCGAATGGCTATAAGTTCAAAAGGTATTTTTGATGCCGAAAAATCGACGATCGTTCATTTCATATTTTGCTCCAAAGTATTGCTCCCATTTTATTTAACGAAAAAACTTAGTCCATTATATTCTGCTTAGATATTTCTGATGTATTATACCTGAACTGGTTGATACACGGCCATGTGATGGACGAAAGGCTGACGTATTCTCCGCAGAAGCGAAGTGTACCATGTTAAAGTCAGCCCGCGGATGCCTGGTGGATCATCAGATTCGGCCAGCAGAGTCAAACAGTCGAGGATTCCGCGGGTTTTGTCTATGATCAGCTCCAGACAAGGGCCCACAGAGTCGGGTTGCTCGATTTCCTCATCCACCAACAACTGCAAATTTAGGAATTTCAATATTTAGTTACTTAGATGTGATGTGTTTCTGCAAAAAAATAATACATTAAGTGTTAAAAACCTTCCCTAAGTAGGTAGAAGGTGACAGACCAAGATTCCCAAAATACCATTAGCCATGGGCATACGGAAATGAAATTGGGTTGATTTATACATGATGATCCATTCTTGCACAATGAAAGTTGTCTAGATGATCTCATTATCTCTCATTAGAAGACCTCATTACCTATCAAAATAACAGCCATATTGGTTCAGACCTAAGATTTAATGGTTTTTAAGTTATTTAACTTTTTGTTTTTTCTTTCTCCCAATTTTCTCATTAATTCCTTTATATTGTCAAACTTGTTGTGATGGCATCCTAATTGTTTTACTAAATATGCCTGAATAGTTCTATTTAAATAAAAAACGTTTACTATTTTTGGACTTTAACGACTACTATTACTACTATTACGACTACTATTAACACATGGATCGCCAACTATAAGATAACTCGGAATTGGCTTTAGCAAAAGGCTTTTTGTTTCATAGACAATTACAAGACAATTCGGAATTACTTTATTGAAAAAGCACATTCTTTATGCTCTTTAACCTTTCGTAAGCCAGTCATTCTACGCAAAATTTTCGAAGCCCTCAAAAATTTGTTTGTAGAAGGTGTGAGCAAGCATACTAATATATAGCGGTGGCTTATTCAATGGCAGGCTTCAAAGACAGGCTTTTACCGCAGTGGAGGGAGAAATAGAGCCGATAATTGAATAATTACGGATATAATACGGATAATACGAAAATGCCGATCGGCTTACGTGGCCACCCAGGGGTTATGGACAGTATATACTATTAGTTTTTAGTAATATAATATGTATATTTTATATAATATCTAGAATATTTTAGTAATATAACAATAAAATACAAACGGAGCTGCCATGGAATTCTGGGAGGTGAGCGGTGGATTTCGGACTAACGACCGGCTGTGGTAGGTTGAGGACAGCTGTCTTGCCTCATGTGAGCGTTCACCTTACCACCCAATCACTCCCCCTTCGAAGCCATAGAATTTGAGATGCAGAAATTATATTAGTAAAAATAAAAAATAAATGTAGTTTTGTTCTCTAACTTTACAAACAAGTTTAATCTCAAAAAAGATTTTTTTTTTAATTTCCTTATCTGGAAAACTTCTCTACGTCATTGTAAATATGTCCTGTAAATTTTATTGGGCTGTCCAAATTGCTTCACATAAAAATCTTCTGCGATAACATTCTTGGAACTCAAATAAATAATATAAGGGGCCATCCACATGTCTTTGGGATTTTTGACCTTGCCCCTCCCCCATGTCAACAGACGTAATCAACGGCCCTCCCCCACCTCTCCTTCCCTAAAATTACGTAATCAACCGAATTTGCGGAAATGTGAAGAGCGCTTGTAAATTGTTTAAAGACTGTATGAGGAAAAAAACATTTTAGAATTCTTTTAAAAATGTACTTTATTAATTCAAAGTAATTACAAAATCTCAAACTCTTCGGTTTATTTTATAGATCCCAATCTTCAGACCGCAGTAGCTGTAAAGACGGTATTAAGAAGAAAAAAAAATCAGAATGCATTTAAAACTGCACATTTAATGTGCAGGTTTAGACCAAAAAAAGAAGCGGTGACCAAAGTTGATTACGTGATCAGGACGACAGACACCCCCTCTCCATGTAATCAAGCGTAAGCCTCAGCTCCAACCCCCCTCTTCCCCTCGGTGATTTCGTAATATGTGGACGGCCTCTAATGAAGAATATTTTACTTAAAAAAACTGAGCTGAAAATCGTCTCCTTTTTTGATTTAGGTCTTCGCTACTGAGAAAAAAATATTTTTCATCCTAAGTTGAAATAAATGTTGTCAATATTATATTGTACGCGCCCCGAAAATGGAATTTGCATTTTTTATTGTTATTGGTGTAAAATCACACTCCGGATCAGTCTGTCCATGTCCCGAAGGCTAATACCGGTTAGATTTTCTGTAATTCTTATTGCAGTAGTGATCTTATAGGCATGAGTTGATGATTTTATCCAGTGATACCTTTTACATGCTTAGTAGTAATTTCTTGCAAACAACTTAAATCTTCGACATTTGTAATAGTTAGTACAGTAAATATATTTTTTTTAAATGTTGTCCCATTTACACAACTATAAAAAACAACTAAGTTATTTAGTTTTTTCCATGCCCTGAAAAGTTTGCTTGTTGGCAAACGAGGTTTTACATATATAGCGACCCCCGGTACTCTTAATAAAGCTTAACCCTTCAAGCCCCGCAGCTTCGATATCGAAGTCAACTGAACGCGTCCAGGAAGTGATTTGATTGGGTTTTTCGAGTCGTTCCATATTCAATTGCATTTTATTTAAATGCACGATGATACAAATATCATCGTGCATTTAAATAAAATACAACTGCATACGGAATGACACCAAAAACCCAATCAAATCACTTTTTCTGGATACGTTCAATTGACTTCGATATCGAAGTCGCGAGGCTTGAAGGGTTAAATCAAGAAAAAGATGTACTATATTTTTAATTGAGTTTTTGACGTAGAATAAACTAAATTATAAAAAATATTTTATAAAAACAGGAAAAAATAACTTTTTTTTATTTTTTTATTGAAGGAGATGATTTCAGAGCCGAGCTATGGAAAATATGTTCGTTAAATCTCAATTGGGTATTACTGCATAATAGGAACCTTTTCTATATGATATACTTTTTTTTTATTTCACTACGCTGATTCCGAATCTTCAATGTTATTAATTCGGTCTTAATAAATAACCGAGTTATAGGCATTCAAAGAAGCATCAAACCCATACATTTCGGTAGGTTTGGTTATTATTTTTTTTTAAATAATACGTAAACACCTATTTTGCGTAGGTTAGGTTATGAACAATCTTAACAATCTTAAAAACTATATTTTTTTTTTGAAAATGTAAATTTGTCTTTTGTTTGTCTCAAAATATTGCACGTTCGAGTCCAGTAGTATTTTCTTTTTTTTTTGATTTTTGAAAAAGTTTCTAATGCATATATTCCATAGGGTAAAAGTGGGATAGTTGCCCCAGGAGGATAGACGCTCCATACTTCAAAATTAAGACGCAAACATGATACGGTCGCAGTTATTTCTTATAAGCAAAGTACAACCCCCTGCCCCTCTAGTGTTTGAGCGGCAACCGTGAAGATTGCACTTAGTTAGTTAGTTAGTTTGACTGGACTTTTTCCCGCACTTGGCCTCTTGATTGGGCCGTTGTGCGTGGCTCATGTTTCCATTTATGTTACTCCAGCCAACCCAGGCTGTCCCAGAAGGTTAGCAGCCTGTTTGGGTTGCTACAGGCCTCCGGGAGAGATGCTGGAGATTGTAGTATTCTTGCCCGTTGCTCTGCCACGCTCCTACATTCCATGAGCACATGCTGTGGCGTTTCTTCTTCCTCCATGCATCCTCTGCATAGAGGGCTGTCTGTCACACCTATGGTAAACAGGTGTTTGTTTAGGGGACAGTGGCCTGTCATAGTACCTATGACTTTACGGATTTTGTCCCTTTTTAATCTGGTGAGGTTGCGGGCAAGTTTTTTGGACGCTTCCGGAACCGCGTTCTTTGTTTGCCTGCATCCTGCGTTTGTTTTTCCATTCTGTAAGGTGGGTTTCTTCGGTGTTCCTGCGTAGCCATGTTTTTATTTGAGCCTGGGGAATGGGCATCTGTGGGGAAGATTGCACTTGTCGCCTGTGTAAAAATAAAGTCGGCGAAGGCTCCTGGAGCAAACATCCCATTTTTACCCTTTTTCTAACTGAGTTTTTGATGTAGAATAAACTACAATTAAAAAAAATACAAAAAACGAGTAAAATGTTATTATTATTATTTTTCAATTTTATCTTTATTAAAAGAGCTGATTCCACAGCCAAGCTTGTGGAAAAAAACGCTCTTTAACCCCTCAAGCCCCGATTGGCCGATATCGGCCACAAACTGATTCAGCGTGACGGGCCCGTTTTAATTTAATTTTAATTTAATTTGTTTTATTTTTTAATGTTTTATTATGTTAATATATTTCATTTTAATTATGGGTACAGTGGTTTGGCAGTAATTAATGTTTTTGGTGAGACAGTGTCATAATTCAATTTTTTTACTAATTTTTATAAAAATTTTTTGGGACCTCAACTTGTCAATCGGCTGAGGGGCCGAGGCCTGAAGGGTTAAATCTCAATTGTCTGCAATTCTTTTGGACATGTCGGTGCACTTTTTAAGTCATTTGAATCCATAGCCGATGAACAACTAACACTGCTTTACAGCTAGTGTAGCGGCCAACTTCTATGCAGTACTAAAAACATACTTGACAAACCCTCAACTGGACTGGAATCACCAAGCAGCAGACAGACTGACCATTTGAGACAAACTTGATGACGATTCTCTTCTAACGGAGACAAACTTGATGACGACTCTCTTCTAAGAAAAACTAACCTGTAGCATTTGATGTAAATGAAAAGGAATCTTGGTCCCATCGACGTGCGTTCGCGCTCCATCACTGGTATAGAAGTTCTGAACCAACTTCCAATGGTACTCGAAATCCGCCAGACGAGTCGCTGGTGGAGCCAGCTACGCATAAAAATCACATAATCACAAAACACACCGAAAACAAACACAAACTATGGCGATTGTTCCACTTACGACATCGGCCGCCGTCTGCAGCACGTCGGAAAATCTACTCAGCATTTTGCACGTTGCCTCAGACGAGAAAAAATTTTTGAAACATTTTATCCCCGCTTGAAAACCAGCGGGAAAGCACAAATTTCGGCCTTTTTTTTATTTATTTTGGGAAAATATCCACAGCCCCCATGATGACAGCAGCGAAACGTCAAATATTTTCTTTTTCCAACCGCCCATTTTCAGCGAGCCAGACAGGTTTTTCCATTTTCTTCTGTGATTTATAAAATCATATCTTAGATAAAAATATTTTTGACTACCTGTATTTTTGACTATATTTTAACGACTACAGACTGGCATTAAAAAATATAAATGAATTCGACGTTTGAAAATATATTATATAGTGGCAACATTAGGCTCGATATATTCATATCGCATAATAAATAGAATTGATGAAACAAACGGCGTTAATATTATTTCCACAGTATAATTAGAATTATCAGTCTGACAACGCCTATAATCTATTGAGATTGCCTCCGTCGAGTTAGCAGTAGGTAGGTATATTTCCGTCATGTGGGCGGTTGCAGATATATAATTAGTAATTAATTGTACACAGGTTAAATAGTGTTAACAAATCGCTAGCACACCGCCTCACTAAGCGCTCTGTGGGAGCGGATACACTTAGGTTATTATCTAATATATCTATGCAGTGGATTCTCCCTCTCAATCGTCGACCGCTCCAGACCCTCGGATTTGGTACGACGACGGACCGAATTCGCGGACCAAATCCGTCCTCGCAATAGACGATCGTACTAGATAGTTAGTTGCTCCAAGTACGTCGTCAAGTTCACACCATCATGCCGTCGACGTCCAAGCACGCAAGACTTATAATGGTAGCGGCAACGTTACAGCCCCCACGAAAAAAAGAAAAGAAGGCACAAAATTATAATTAAGAGAATGCGACGAATTTAGTCACATGGAGTTGATCAGAATTGTAGATAACTATGATTTTCGCATATATCTGCGATTGAACCGCGAAGCCTTCGAGGAATTATTTAATTTAGTTAAATCTGTCATTACAAAAAGCGGCATTGTAATGAGATAAGCTGTTTCTGCGCAATAATGACTTATTGCTGTGTTGAAGTATCTTGCATCAGAAGAGAATTTAGAGAACTGAAGTTTAGAACGAGAATATCGTCACAATTAAATTATCTCCCAAATTATCTAAAACCTGTGATGAGAACTACAAAGCGCTCAGATATTACATATAAGTATGTGCATTTCTTGTATTTTTATATCAAACGAAAATCTTATGGGATAATGATAATGGATAATGATAGGGTACTTTTTTGAGAGTTGGCAACGCTGCCTGAACACTTACGAAAGTGAACACTTCTTCGGTATAATTTAAATAGTGCCAATAAAACCCAAATATTTCGACGGAAATCATTGTAACACAATCAATATGGAGAAGTAACATCGTTTGCGCCATAAAACAGTCACAGATACAACGGATCAAAAAAATGGTAAACAAAATTTTTTCTTCTTTTTTTGGTTTGATGGCTCCACCCAAAGAGGGTGATTTCTACCAAAATTATTACTGTGTTGTAAAAATAACTCCAAGAATACCCCCAAGTATATTGACAACTGTCATATCGCATTCTGGCGTTGCTAGCTTGGGCAATAATCACGGAATATGAACATGACGGAAATTTTGATGAAACAGGAGAGTAATATTATTAACGCATATTAATCCTAAGAATTCACTAAGAAATCTATAAATGTCCACGACAAGGATAACAAGACAAGCACTGAAAAAAAAACTCGGAATGGACATCTAAAAATCAAAGTTATAAAAATTCCACACCTCAAACTAGAGCAACAAAACAGAATGAATTCGCAAAATACATGAGGTATCCGCGTACTGGAAATGATGATTTTTCAAGCAGGAGTCACAGAAGTAACGATGACAGTGTCAACAACTCAATGGAACAGAGCATATTGTACCGCTCAGTAAGTGCTCCAAATTTATCCAGGATTCCAGATGTAGACATTTCTTCTTATATGAATAAAATCTCCTCCCTAGAATTGGAACTAGAAAGTGCTCACAATGAGATTGAAAATTTAAATCAAGAGAACCAAATTTTAAAGCAGCAGCTATCAAAATCCACTGTGCTATCAAATCGATACAAGAAACTATACACACAAACGTTAACCTCAGGAAAATACAATGTTTTTGGATTCTTCTTGGACAAAACATTATAAAAATTAGTTTGATTGATTATCTGATTATTGATGATTATTGCTTTTGTTTGATCATTTCTGATCTGCTGGTCTTAGTTTTATCAGGATCATCTGGATCTGATGGTTTTAGTTTTACTGCTTGTTGATTGCGCCTTATATAGCTTCTACTTTATGAAGTTTCTTCTAAAACGAAATGTTGTATGCTCTCTGGGCAGTTTGTTACTTAAACATTGTATGTTTTTTAAATAATTCACACAATAAAGAACTTGAACTTGAATGTCGTCCATGGTACGATGCTTATACTGCAGGACCCAATTCCCCTTTCTTACTACTCAACGATATATTATTTGTACTGGGAAATATAATAAAAACAAAGGTACAGGTTGAAATGAGATATATTTTCATAACATTGTCCTATGGCTTAAAAATTTTTAAAGAGATAATAATGCTTCGATAATGAAATAAGTTGTAGATAATTAGAAAAAGTATTTTGGTTTCTTAAAAATCAAACAATCTTTTAAACATTTGCATTGTCCTCTTACCACAACTATCATCTCTGGAGAGTGAATGTGAGAGTTAATATGGTGATTCAAATATCAGAGTATCCTTAAGTATCTGAAATGCTTGGTTTAGACTTAGAGATTCTCTGTTGCAATAAAGCTTTTGGGATGTATCCCATAGCATTGTTCAGCAATAAACGAAGGTAATCTTATTTTACCTGAAAATATAAAAAGCAATATACACTAGTAGATCACTAAAATAATATAATAATGCGCTTATATTCAGTGGCGGATACATATGGGGGGCGCGGGGGCAGCCCCCCCCCCCTTGACGCGGTCGGCCCAGCACCAAGCGGCATTATGACCCATGTGATAATGGCAGTTGGGCCATTATAACCCATGTATTAGGGTCGGCCCAACTCACAGCTAAGCACCCATGCGGCAGCTTCCACGCAGAAGCGCGAGCCCGGATAGTACTTTGTGCCTGCGGGCCAGTTCCCTAGGAATCGCTCTTTGGCTGTTTGCGCACTGGGCGGCGTCAGCCAATCGAATATGCATTCAGACTGATAACCGGCTGATAACCGGGTGCGCCGGGTGATAACCGGGTGCGGGTGATGACCGGGATAACCATTCCGACTGATAACCGGGTGCGCCTGGAAACGGCTTTGTTTCCTAAAGAGCGGGAATGGTTGTTAACATCACGGTAACTGCTTTTGAAACAACCAATTCGACCACCCTATCCCGAGAGGTAGGCGGGCAATGGACGCCGTGGTCCGCGATAGATTCGGTAGACACTGAATCACCGCTACGTAAGGGAGAGGACTGCGCAAGCGACCTCGAACCCTTAACCAGTCGGGAGGCCGAAGAAATGTTGCCTAAATTGGTAGTAACGGCGCGTGGCCGTCCGCTAGGTCAAACCCAGTGTCTGGCGTTAAGGCGTTGGCTTCTTACGGGCGAGTGGCACAACTAAATACTGGACTGTTTCGTCCTAAAGTCTTCTACGTTTACCTCACGGGAGAAAGAAGGATCAATATCGTTGAAACTCCGTGGGGTGACAGGTTCGCCCGTTGTAGTTGACACCTCTAAGTATCCATCTATACGCAATTTATTTGTCAGTCGAGTAGTTGTACTTGCATAGGTACCATGTTAGCCTTTGCATTTGACGATGATTTGTAATTACACCCATAGCTCAAGATGTATTTTAGCTCCCCCCCCCTTTGAGATTTTTCTGTATCCGCGGCTGCTTGTACTTAGAAAAAAAATATTTTTACCTTGTTTAACTTGTACCTATATCAGATTTTTTTGTCACATTAAATGATGATATCTTTGATTGTGCTTTTATATTATTTGATGATACCTAGCGTGATTGGGATGAAGTAAGAGCACATTTCCCTATTAATATCATATTAATATACCTATTACTACAAACAATATATAGCATACTTTGCGCCGTTACCTATTTTTCGCAGCCAGCCTGAAATTCCTCTTCGCATTAATTTTTATGAAATTGTTGGTATTTTTTTTGTTTGGCACTTGTGCCTGTACTCGGTTCTTCGTCTAACGACATTTTGACTTAGTATTATATTTTTGGTAGATACTTTGCTGTTAGTAACTCGGGGAAAGTTTATCTTCTAAATGATTAAAAATAATAAAAAGAAAACATCCAAATTCTAGTTTATATAGACAAGTGAATTTGCTCGGGCAAATCCATCATGAATTTCAGAGATACAAAGGGCTGTGGCTTGGAAAATCGCCTTAAAACGAAGGTTGCTAACTTTAAAATGTAAAATCGCGATTTTTTTCTTATATTCTCAGAAATCATTAAAAAATCGTTGCATTTCGGTATTTCGGTAGGACAGACCCCATATCAGTAACAATACCTAAAAATCGTAGGTCCGAGACCACTGCACGGTCGTTAGCACATTGGTAGTTCCGTTTACAATTTTGTATTTGTTATTAGTTTGGATTCTTGAAGCAATTCAATGATTTTGGGTTATATTACTCGATTTTAAATACCTACTGCAGTTACTGGATAGCACCCAAATATTAATGATTGTCTTTCTATTGATTACTATCTGAGAGCAACCCTCTTTTGGATATTTCGAACAGAGATTTTTTGAGTTGTCACCCTGCATTCAGCCCCATGTTAATAGTTAGACCGTTTACTCATTTGATTGGCGCGATTATTATTTGAAATGTTAATTCGTTTCCATCTGCCAATCAAATATTCAGTCGTTTCTAAAAAGAGCGTTGCTTTTCATTTTCGCTGAACGTAGAGAATTTTCGCTCACCCTTTTCCGCTATATTACTTGACAGATTGCCGTGTCTGCCGTTTGTTGATTATTTATTTTATTGTGATTTTACGCGTTTACGGCGAAACGGCGCGGATGATTTGTTAATTTTTCTAATATAATTATGAAGGAACGTGGCGCGAAAGTGTCGGCAGCGCTCGGAGCAATTTTCTTTTATTCACGATGAAGGGTAACGATATTGCACGGATTTCTCAAGGAGAAGGCATGACAAACAAGCCAATTGTAACTTGTAAGTTTCCCATTCATTAATTGGTGGTAGGTGCAATGACGATGGCTCAATTGGGAGAGAAATAACTTCTGCTGGGTCTAGAAAGCGATTTATCTGAACCAGGGTTGGTGTCTGAAAAGAACCTGTAGAAAAAAGACAGAAGAGAAAGCCGATACCCTTATTATTTACCTTGGCTGCATTTTAGCGACAGCTGGTTATAGAGTTTGACAGAAACTCGCTTAGTTATTTATATCTAGTATTTTTAGTATAGTGTAGAGTTGTTAAATTATTGTAAGCCATAACAAAATCTTTATAATTGATGCTTTCAAATTCTGTAGCGCAACAGATTAAAATTCCCATTAAAATAACTAAAGTGCATATAGTGGAAAACATAGGTATGTACCTATGTTGCCGAAGAGGCATCAACCTAAACCTGAAGATCAGATTTCTATCAGACTAAGTTTTGAAATCGATATAATTGATAATGTTGGAGAACGAGATTCATTATCGTGTTCAGTCCAAACATAATAAAGTGTACTATACGTGTACATTTATATCTATTACAGGGAATTCTCGATTGATTGTTCCCCGAATCTCTGTTTTCCCACATGTATCATGTAATTAGTATGGTCCCGTATGAATCTCATATAAATCACAAAAAAAACAGATCGCATCTATCGTTCCTCAATACATCGTTTCACAGTAATGATTAAAATCAATCGATCGACTTGCGAAAGTGGTGAACGGGCGCGGCCAATACTGTTGTGAAATCACTAATAAACAAATTAAAAAAAACAATACAAAATTACTTTCTACTTTGGACAGTTCGTGGTTCACCAGGAGATTCCCTTAAAGTCACGCCAAACCACGACTTATAGACATCGGCCAATACTGCTACCATTTTCCCAAAAAGCAGTCGGTTAGCAAAAATTCTATTTTATCATAAATCTCTATGAAATTACAATAACGTAATTTCAAAAGCACAAGGCAAAATAATATAATTTCTATGAGAAACATACAGCCTGTCTGTAAGTGTCTAGCTTTCCATATACAGTGAAACCCGCTTATATCGAATTTTAGGGGGTCGGAGTAAAAATTCGAAATAAGCGGGAATTCGTAATAATCGGGAAACGTCTATTTTCGCTTGTAAAGGCCAGAAAATGGGTAAAAATTAAACATCTCAATAGGGGCCACTAATATTACGGTTGAAATGCGTTTTCAATAATTAATATGATCAAATACAAACATATTTTTATATATATTACTTGTTTGCAACTTATATCATTTTGAACTTGCAAATTTACGAGATATTCAAAATGCTGGACAAAGTAGACAATCTGACCATCTCTGCAGCTACCCAACACCTCAAGCAATCAACCCTTGATGACTTTTTTAAGAAGTGATGAGTATATTACTTAATTTCTGTCGTGTCCAACTCCAAGTGGATTATACTGTAATTTTCTAGTTATTGATATCTAGTCAGGCCTTTTTTTTTTACTTGAACGTTCATTAAAAACATTTTTATCATGTATAAATGTGAAATTTCCTATACCTAATCATTGTCTTTTCCCTTGATTTTATCCAACATATTTCAAAAAATTCTGAATATTATGGCATTTTTCCAAGATTTTTGATATATCTGAGTAAAATTTCGACCAAGGGACCGAAAATTTGGTTCGAAATAAGCGGGAATTCGATATAAGCGGGTTCGATATATGCGGGAAAATAACTACTATCAGCATAGGAAAACTCAAGAGACTGCAAAAAATGTTCGATATAAGCGGGAATTCGTTATATGCGGGTTCGATATAAGCGGGTTTTACTGTACTTAGTATCTTAGAAGTCTGATCTTCAAGTGTAGGTTGATGTCTCTTTCGCCAAATACCTTTTGCATCTTAACCCTTAGAAAGCTAGCCATGGGAATGAAACATGTTTTTAACCCTCAAAAATTTCCATCTTAGTCCACGCATAATGGTGGCTTATTCAATGAAGGCGACTTTTTCTCATATAATTACATAATTGTTTAAATACGGAGATCGGCCGCCCGCGAGTTGCCGCAATGGAAATACCACCGATCGGTGGTATTAGCATTTCAGCGGTTAATGAAAGCACTGCTGGATTTTCTAATGCGGATTTTTATCCCTTTGTTCATATCCCAGTTGTCGTTCAAGTTGCAGCCAGGATAAATAATGTTCTCAGTCTTGTCCAGTCGAATTCCATAAGCTATAACTGTAGGTGTGTTTACGGATGGTTTACTGTACTTATTATGTGCACAGCTTTGTGCTGTCCAGCTTCAACTCCTATTAGTCACATACTCATATAACACTGTCAATGAGGAGCTAAAGCACATCTATACTAATATTATAAAGAGGTAATGTTTGTAAGTTTGTATGTAGGGGGTAATCTCCAAAACTACTTATCCGATTTCAAAAATTCTTTCACTAATGGAAAGCTAAAATATCGAGTAGTGCTATAGGCTATATTTTATTGTAATAAATATTAGTTTTCAATACAAAATCACGTTATTTGTAAATCAAGTCGGAGAAAATGTGCTGGTGATGTGCTTTATAGGCGTGCACAGACAAAACGGTTTTTTTATTTTTGAAAACTATGTAAAACTAAAACGTCGGCATCAAAGGAATCTTAAAAAAGCCCGCGACAGCATATATCCAACTTTTATATTTAAGCTACAATAACTGCTATTATGACTCAAAACATTAAGAAAAAAAGTAGTTGAAGTTTGTTGAAGACATTAGCAGTAAAATATGAATCCTTATCAAAATAAATTAATCCATCATCAAGGGTGTTAAATGGAGATAAAATTAGCAATGTACTGTAACTTTTTAGTTGGAATAGTTTTAGAGATATCATGAAATAAGTAACTCGGGCAAGCACCTCGAAATACCTAGCGGGGGCTGCGCGGCGGCGACTAGCCCAACAAGGTCAGCGTTCAGCGGAAGGCGGCGAGTGGCAAAGAAAAAAAAGCGAACAGGACGTCTTTTACTATATATATAAAGGTAGCGTCTAAAAAGGCAAATATACGCCACCCTACTTAAATTAGCATCTCGATTCAAAACTTTATGGGAAGCGAAGCCGCGGGCAACAGCTAGTGAGTAAATAAACGGAACAGAGACAAAGCTTCTAAAGAGCTTACAATTTTTTTACCTATTTTGGTAGGGTTGGCACAGGAGGATACAATTAAGTAAACAAAATGTTTATCAACTTTTTATTTATTTAATTACGTATATACTTACCTACGATAGAATAATTTTTACAAATTACTTTCTGTAAATATTTTTTTTGTAATTGTAACGAGATAAATAGTTAGGTACCTGTTGTGTACAATTTACTAAAACAAAACACTATTTATACCATTTAATATCTACCCAAACGTTTTTTGCACCACTGGGTTGAGTTTTCTTTCGATGTTGAGGTATACTAAATATATCTTTCTACCACATTAAAAATATTAAATAATATTATAATCAAGTTAGGTAATCTACTTACCTAGTGAAGTCATTTGGGGTAATGAAAAATGATATGTTTTTATTCATTCTATTATTGTTCATACACATAGCTTTTTTTATTTTAAAACACTAATTAAATCAATCGTAAGGCGAAAGACGCAAAATGTGTACGCACGCCAGACGCCCTGAGCTTTGAGTACTAATATAAGCCGATACCAAAGCCGATATAAACTAGTTTCTCTCCGTTCGTACGAAGCCGCCAGTGGCCACGCACACATGCTCCTCGAGCTTGTAGTAGTTTACCTATCATAGCACGGTTGTATGAACCTTTGTCTCTATTCCGTTTATTTACTCATGTGGATAGAGTTCCATTAACCTTTGCCTCTCTTTCATAGTTACGTGAAGATGAACTCAGCTTAAATCTGAGCTTTGTTTACTATGTTATAAAAGAAATAAATAAACTACAAAATTATACATTTTAGGCGCCGGCGACTGGAATTTGTTCTGCAGCTTGGAAGCTCCGCTTGTGGCAGCCCTTCCTCAGGATTCAAGCGAATGGAGACGATCTTACGGCAGGGTAGCCAAATCTGTCTACATTGAGGCTACATTTATCAAATTCGATAAGGAATTTTTGCCGAACGACAAGAATTGGAATCTTTTAAAGCGGCCCATTTTTCATATATTCTGGACCGATTGTGTGGTGAGTTGCACTGGAATGATATTGCCATTGATTATGAAGGGTATTATGTTGCTCAATGCCATAGTAAGTTTTGGCAACCTTTCTGCGCCGGCGACATGCAGGTGGTGCTGAAAGCATTGTCCGGTGAAACTAATAGCAATTTATTTTGTTAACTATAGCAACATCATTAATGCATGGATTTTTATGAAGGACTGTTATTTGAAGGACTGTAATAACCGGTTATTTAACCATTGATACCAATAATATTGTTCAATTATTAGCGGCATCTATCAATTTTTTTATAGGGGTGATTAAATAACAGAAATAATATTGCTTAATTAGAATATCATCTACTAAGTCTAACATTAACTAAGTTTGAACATTAAAACGCGTTATTATTAGGTATACCTGTATACAAAATTACCAAAACCTGTATACGAAATTTAAAATTGACAATATGTAAATAATATTAAAATAATAAGAGTTAGGATTTCAAAATTCGTTTGTTATTATATTATTATTTTGTTTTGATATATGATACTGTAGCGGCGTGTTTGGAACGATATCTATTGGGCTATATGACATAAGAGAAGATTAATTAATGTTTGGAATTATGAGTAAAATCCTAGTTGCCAAAACGTAATACGGCATTGATCAATCTGATAGTTCAATGATATTGCTTATTTTACAAGAAAAATTTGCTTGCGACTTTACAATTGCGTCAATTGCAATAAAGCACCGATTATCCGAAGTAATTGGGGGACATGGGTATTCAGAGTATCAAAATTTTGAGATAATCGATCAGATACATTTTGTAATAAAACCGTTCTCTGTTAATAAATAAAACATTTTTATATCGTTAGGGTGACATCTAATAAAGTACATAATAATTATTTATAATTTAAAAAAAAAACAAATTTATTTATAAATTATACCAGGTGAATTGTATAGAAATTACAGAATAAATTATGAAAAAAAAGTCACTTAACGACGGCTTGGATAATCGATGTTCTACTGTACTTTTACTTTAATTCTTCCTCGAAGTAATGATTTAAGAGCTTTTAAAGGAGAATTTCCAAAAGAAGAAAAAAAATAAAAAACCTTATGGGCGCCACCCCGTTTTAAAACCGAAATGCGGATACTAAAATTAGAAGAGGTCATCAGAGTGGCTCAAGAATGGACCATACAAAGGCTGTACTGATGATGATGATTATGCATTTGATTATGCACTATTTCTTACAGAGTTTCTTTTGCAAAATAAACTTATCATTTATTTTTCGACCAGAATCTTTCTTTTATATTAGTTTTATTCGATTAATTATAGCAGGACTCGGGATTATCGCTTTAATTTTTGTTACAGGATATCGAATCATACAAAACAACCCTCCGCGACAGCATCGACTCATGGCTTAAAATCCTCCAGCAGAAGGATATAACGGATTGGATGATAGTCCTCGTGGAAACGTACGATATTAGAAAAGCTAACAAACTATTACCGAGGACCACCGTTCTCGATAAGATCCGGAGCGATTTCGCCACGAAGCAAGATGATCGGTGCATGTCTGTCATTAATCCCATTAAATCGGAATCGAGATCGGCCGAATCGTGGCGGGGTCTCGTCTCGCGAGTCAGACACTTCGTTTTAACCGCTTACAATAGGACTCTGATCAAATTCGAAGAGCACATGCGAGAGCAAAGGGAGAAACGGAATGATCCCAATTGGAATTTTTCAGAATACTTTATACTGCAGGTAAGGGGTAGAATAATTGATGAGACCGTATTTGCAGAAGCTCTCGCCGCCACCGCTTTTAATTGGTGGAGGTGTAGCCATTGGCAGACCAAAGGGCATAGGGGGCCTCGGAAGAGCCCTCAGAGATGTTCTTGCTCTAGAAATATTTTTTTTTTGTATACACGATAACCCCCCCTTTCAAAACAGCTCAAAATTCCCAAAACAGGTCAAAATGTAGGTTAATCCATAAAATTTAAACGTGTTAATATTAGCTAAAACTATAACACTCTTACCAATAAAATGATCTTATAACCGCATTAAACCCTTGTTATTGTTATACCCGGTATAGCCGAGTTATAACGAAGTTGTAAAATCGTGACCAATAAAACAGTTGTAACGCGGTTATAACTACTCCCTGAAACCAAAGACAAGTCATATTTCTAGCATGGCAACGCCCACTTGGAAGCAGTGTGGCCAACTGAAGCGGCATGAAATGCACATGAAATGTCACTTTTTGTTGTCAGAAAGCCCGTGCCCATTGTTTTGTTACGCGAATGCTGATCGAAATAATAGTGGTATTTCCATCTCAATCGTGAACAGTTGCCGTCGACATTTTGCAGGTCAGCTCTCAGGATATCGATGATTCTTGCGGCGTATGGCTTAGTGAAAAGATATTTAGTTTTAAAATTGTAATCATCCAAATCGAACGGGTTGTATCGCAATTTATAAATTTTTGGTCGCCTATCACGACGCATTTCGATTTCTTCCAATAAATCCAGATCGATCATATCATCCACGTCGTCAAAATCCATTATTAGGCTAAAACGCAGGATTTCACAGCAGTATAAAAGGCGTATCCTCGTCGTAACACGGTTATTACAACGAAAGCGCACGATTCGCGAACGAGAAGCTTCACGTCCGCGGCTGTCAGGTGGCTGTCAGTTTGAAACAGCTGTTACGCCGGTCGGCCATTTTTAAGTTAATACTCCGTTAAACCGCTGTTATACCTGGCCTAGGGGTGGTATAGCGGAGTTATTTTTTTATAGGGATAGTGGTATAGCGGAGTTATAGTGCGGATGGAAATCCAGTACCACTACTCCATGCTTATACCCGAGATGATCAGTGGTGTAAGCTATACCGCGTTTATTGGTCACAGATTTTCTTATACCTAGTAATACCAGAGGTATAAATTTTACAACTCGTTTATTGGTAAGGCTGTATAAATGCAACAGCAATCATTGCTTGTGTAGGAGAGCAAGATTCAACATCAATTTCAGTCCAAGCATAGCAATCTGCGCTATAGTTGGCTTGTTAATCGTCCAAATATATCTACGAGGGCAATTTTTTTTTTGAAAGTTTGATCGGTTGCAAAATAAAAACCACAGTGAAATTTCAATGACGCTGTGCGCAGATGTGCTGCGCAACATCTCTAATATACCTGTCGATCGAAACAGGTCAAAGTTGTCAGTTCTGAGCGTGCAGTGAGCTCTCTTTTTTATTAAATAGTGAGTAGGTACAATTGTTATGATTGTTGATCTTCAATGTTTGACATACACAGTAAAATAGTACCATTATTTAAAAGCGGTAGTAAAACCGACCCTACTAACTTCAGACCTGTATCGATACTGCCGACTCTTAGTAAGCTGTTTGAAAAAAATATGTTAAACCAGCTACTCATTCATTTCCACACTTATAAATTAATGCATAAGAAACAATTTGGTTTCACACGGGGTCGTTCAACAACCGATGCAGGTGTTGAGCTTATTCATGAAATTTTTAATGCCTGGGAGGAGTCACGAGATGTAGTCGGCATATTTTGTGACCTTTCCAAAGCCTTTGACTGCGTACAGCACTAAACATTGGTTAGGAAACTTGAACATTACGGCATTACAGGTAGTTCATTAGCCCTTCTTAAAAACTATTTAAATGATAGGGTTCAGAAGGTTGATGTTGGCGGAGAGAGATCATCCGGCTCGTTAGTATACATGGGAGTACCACAAGGTTCAATACTTGGACCGTTCCTTTTTCTTATTTATTTAAATGATTTACCTTGCACAGTAAAACCAAATTGTGAGATAGTTTTATTCGCAGATGATACCTCTTTGCTATTCAAAGTAGGTAGACAACAACATAATTATGACAATGTGAATGATTCTATCTCGAATGTTGTGGAATGGTTCGGGAGCAAACAATCTGCTACTAAATGAAAAGAAAACAAAATGTATAAAATTCTCACTTCCAAATGTAAAGCAGGTAGGGCCAAATATTATCATAAAAAATGAGCGCCTAGAACTGGTCGATTCCACTGTATTCCTTGGTATCACTTTAGATAAAAAGCTACAATGGGGCCCACACATTAAGAAATTGGCCGACAGGCTAAGTTCTGCGGCATATGCTGTAAAAAAAAATCGTAATTTAACAGATATAGACACCGCGAGGCTGGTTTACTTCAGCTATTTTCACAGCTTGATGTCGTATGGTATCTTTCTGTGGGGTCATTCTGCTGACGCTGATAAAATATTTATACTACAGAAACGAGCCATCCGCGCTATTAATAAATTGGGTGCTAGACAGTCGTTACGCGTAAAATTTAAAGAAATAAATATTTTGACACTTGCATCTCATTACATCTATGAAAACTTAATGTATGTGCATAAAAATAAAGAACTGTTTTTAAAAAACTCTGATAGGCATGGTGTCAATACTAGAAATAAAAAGAAACTTGCTGACCATAAAAGTCGACTCTCCAAAACCACAAAATCATTCAAAGGGCAATGTATACGCTTCTACAATAAAGCCCCAGTAAACATGCAAAATTTATCTGTGATACAATTTAAGTCATTTATTAAGAAGAAGCTGTACTCAAAGGGATACTATAAAATAAATGACTATCTAGACGACAAAGACCCTTGGAAATAAAATGGTTACCTCGATGATTAATATCACGTTATATGTCACAATAATTTGTTATAATGTCACAATATCTTAATTTTTATATCATTTATGTATGTTTGTATGCATTATTGACGTCAAAAAGTTACGATTTCGTACTATTTTGAATAAAAAACTTATGATTATGATTATGATTAATAGGTCCTCCATAAGAAACCATATTCACTTAGATAAATATAGTTTACAATACAATTAATATAACATTTGTAAAATGGTGCGAAAACAATTAATTTAAAAATATACATTTTTGATAGGTATCTATAGAACATTGATCATAACTAGTCTATTTTATTTATATATATTTACATATACATTCGAATGCATAAGCATAAAATAAAATGAATTAAATATCAGGAAAATGTCATTGCATGCTTCTAAAGTTAGATACACATCTATCTGAGCCCAGGTTACATAGCACATATTATTAAACGCAAATGTTTATCTTTCTATTATGCTAAGAAAAATGCAACCGAGCCCACCTTGCTAGGCACCCCTGTGTTAAGGCGAGCTTACATTTTACGATTGTTGATCTTTGCATTTTATATATACATATATTTGAGTTAACGTATGTTTTTAAAAAGAATTGAATATATCAGGTACAATGAAGATAGTCAAAATAGAATTTGATGTATATAGTGAAAACTAATTTTAATTAATGTATTGTACAATCTAGAAATAATAAAATAAGTCTACCATTGTCAAAAGTTTGCTACCATTGTCAAAAAAATCATTGACGATATTAAAACATTTATTCAAGCCAAGTCTTAAATTTGTGCAGATGTATATTTGGACTATAGCATCTGTTATATAGTATACCGGCGACAGGCGGACCGCGGTCCGAATCCGGACTGCTGAGGTCGAAACTTGTTAAATAACTGCCAAATATTGTTAAATGACTTACCTCTCTATGCAATTTAATGACCATTGTCATATAAAATTCTCAATATATTCAAAAAAACCCTGCAAATTGGTTCCCTTTTAAAATATTGCAACTTTAGGATAATTAGTAAGTTGAGTTTTTTTTTCTGGACCTCGATAGAAATTTTCAACAGTATCCGAACCCCACTTGAAATTACTTGCCGACCCCTGTAGTATACTGTACATTGTTATATATTTTAGAATAGATTTTAGAAGAGTAGATCGTTACAGATTTTAGACGTACTAAAGTGGAGACCCATTTTTTTCATTGTCGTTCTAACTTTTGCAAGTCGTCCATTATAGTGCGTCAAACAAATAGAGCTGTCAACTACAACGGGCGACAAACAAGAATATATATCATTCTGCTATTGTAACTAACATTGTTTTATTTTAACTAATTTGCAGCATTCAAACATGAACATTAAAAAGGCAGCATTCACAAATATACAGCTAGACGCCGTCTGTGGCTATAAATTCAAGTAACTTAAACCATTCTTTTTGCAGGAACAACTTGCATTCGTCCTAGAAATGCTAGGCCTCCACGACGAAGCGCTCGTTCAATACGACGAGCTGGATGCTCTCTTCACGCAGTTCGTACTCAATTCTAACGTTACGAAGAGTCCTCTTTGGCTGACGAACTTTCAGAGGCCTGTTGAGGCGTGGCACGGCATAAAACTGGGAATGACCACACCGGTCAAATTACGAGATCTGATCTTGACGAATAAAGCGTCTTTGTTGGATTTCAGGAGCTACCTTTTTCAGCGACAGGCTACTATGCTGTTGCTCGCGTTTCGACCGTGGGAGGTGAGATTTAAAAAATATATCATGTTCTCTTCTTTTGAGGATTTTATGAAAGTTTGAATTTGCAGCGACGGTATTACCATTGATTATAAAAGGTATTAGATTGCTCAATGCCATAATACGTTTTTACAACCCATCCCTGCCATCAACATGCAGGTGACTGATTGTTCGTCAAAACTAATAGCAATTTATTAGACCATCTATAATAACATTGATAATGTGTGTTTTTTTTTAAAGGACTGATTTTTTATAGAGACCCATTATTATACCAATAATAACATTTAATTATTAGTGCCATCTATCCCATTTTATATAGGCTGATTACATAAGACAAATAGTACAGAGAGATTAGAATGCCATCTATTAGTCTATTTAAACTTAAAGCGCTTAATTATTTTTTATTGAAACCTGTATACCAAATTAAAAATCGACATCTTCACGTAAATATGTATTATAAAAAAAAGACCTATGATTCAAAAATTCGTTTATTATATAATAATATTCGTTTATTATAATATATATTATAAAATCGTTTATTATAATAATACGACAGCAATAGTATGGCTCACGCTATTGACCACCTAGCTGGCTCGTGGCCTGCCAGCTAAATCTCTATTTCACCTCTTTAAAGATCTTGGCCTTTCCAGAAAAATAATCAACTCTTTCTTAGAAAAATTATATAAAACTGCGATTTGCGCATCTCAAATTCTATGGCTTCGAAGGGGGAGTGAATGGGTGGTAAGGTGAACGCTCACATGTGGCAAGACAGCTGTCCTAAACCTACCACAGCCGGTTCGTAAGTCCGGAATCCACTGCTCACCCCCCAGAAGTGTAAAAAAATAGTATTATGATGGGCCCGACTCCGGTCGGTGAATTCCATGGCAGCTCCGTTTGTATTTATTATTTATTATAAATATACTGTAGCGACGCTACAAACCCAACTATAAAGTTTATTTTTATTTTGATTTAATGGCTGGCTGAGAACGAGCCCAGCAATATTATTTCGTTCTATTAAAAAGTGGATACATTCAAATTTTAAAAACAAATTTTCGAACTGTCATTCTGTACCTTAACAAGAGACGATTCAACTGAAAGAAATTACGCTCGCGTTATCACGTATTATTGTACATTTTTGTAAAGATAAAAAATATATTTTACACAACAGTTTATCGCGGTTTTTTTACTATCACGTTCTTCGACACACGAAAGAGACGCGAAATTGGTGACCCTGTACGAGGACGCAAGATCGACGGCGCGCCTGAATCGGACTAACGAGCAAGGTCTACAACTCGTCAGACACTCAACGGACCAACAGGACAACCTAAAGATCTTCGCAACCTAAAGAAAATGAATACGGAAGACATTCCTAGCGGCACGGCCGGAAGCAGCAGGCAAGTGCAGGACATCGCTCCGCTGAGCATCAACTCGAGGATACCGACGTTCTGGCATCAGGAACCACGGCTATGGTTCGCACACGTGGAGATCCTGCTCGCAACACAGAAATGCAGCGACGCAGATAAATTCAGCTGTGTAATCACACAGTTAGACAGGACGGCGCTGCGGGAGGTAGGAGACTTACTGCTACAACCGCCTACCCACAACAAGTTCGAAGCGATCAAGACCCGATTAATCAGCGTTTTTGGGGAATCCGAGACACAACAGCTACAAAAATTACTCCATGAGACTGAGCTGGGAAGTGACAAGCCGTCGCAGTTAATGAGACGAATGAAAGGGCTCAACAGAGGGAAGATACCCGATGAGACCATTAAAGCGATGTGGCTCGGTCATCTACCTACGACGATCAGGACGTTTTTGTCGATAAATACTGAGAGCAACCTGGACGTCCTAGCGGACTTAGCTGATCGAATGATGGAATCAACGGCGAGGGAGACGCAAGAAGTGAACCGAGTCGACACGCGGGCGGAAGCACATGACCACATGACCACAATAAAAAAAAGCTCAAGGATCTGGCGGAGCAAATAGCAAAGTTGCAGCGGAACAACGCGGGAAACAGCTCGGCAGGGCAAAATGAACAAACCATCTGCTACTTCCACAGACGCTTCGGGGACGCCGCAAGGAGGTGTCAACAGCCGTGCAACTATAAGAAGCAGAGGAATCAGGCGGAAAACTACTAGAGGCGCCGGGGGTAGATCAACTCGGCGCCGACGACACCAACCGCTTATACGTTCGAGACCGCAGCACCAACGCACTCTTCTTGGTTGATACTGGCGCAAATGTCAGCGTCCTTCCAAGAAGGAAATCCGACAACGGCAGAAGAGCGGACCTCAGGCTTCGAGCGGCTAACGGTACTACCATCGCCACATACGGAAGAAAGGAGATGACACTAAACATCGGCCTAGAAAACCCATTGGCGGCCATCTTCATAATTGCGGATGTACAGCAGCCCATCATAGGAGCAGATTTTTTGGCGAAGCACCGACTATTAGTTGACCTATTTCAAAAAAAATTAATCTCGCCAAACTCACGCACGACAGAAGCACGGGCACTATCCATCCAGGCCATCAAACAATCGCCGAATTACCTAAGAATATTCGATGAGTTTCAGAATATTACATCAGCAACATCTCAACCGAGACAACCGAAACACCAGGTGGAACACCACATTGAAACGGAAGGTCCACCGGTGTTCGCCAGACCGCGGCCACTTAATCCAGAAAGGTACGCAGCGGCAAAGAAGATATTCGACGAAATGATCGCAGCCGGAGTCTGCCGACCGTCGAAGAGCCAATGGGCGAGCCCGCTGCATTTGGTCCCCAAAGCAAATGGAGAATTCCGACCATGTGGAGACTATAGGAGGCTCAACAGTATCACCGTACCAGATCGATATACTATCCCGAGACTACAGGATTTCACGCACTCGCTGGAAAATAGCACCATTTTCACATCTTTAGATTTGGTAAAGGCATACACACAAATACCGGTAAGAAAAGAAGATATGGAAAAGACAGCCATCACCACTCCCTTCGGCCTTTTTGAGATGTGCAGAATGAGCTTCGGACTACGAAACGGAGCACAGACGATGCAGCGTTTTATGGACGAAGTACTGAGGGGCTTACCGTTCATATTCGTGTATATCGACGACATTTTAATAGCCTCAGAAAACGAGGAAGCTCACGCAAGACACTTAAGAGAAACGCTCGGGAGATTAGACGCGCATGGAATCACGATCAACATAGACAAATGCCACGTAGGAAGAACCGAGCTAGACTTCCTAGGATACACCGTGAATGCTACTGGAATACGACCGAAGGCGGACAAGGTAGAGGCGATAAAAAAATACCCGAAACCAGCAGACGTTCAGCAGTTACGGAGATTCCTAGGAATGATCAATTTCTATAGAAATAGCATCCCAAGAGCCGCGCAATATCAAGAAAAATTAAACAAGTTCCTACAAGGAGCAAAAAAGAATGATCGCACGCCAATTCCATGGACAACAGAAACCACAGAAGCATTCGAGAAATGCCGGGACAGCGTTGAAGAAGCGGTAATTTTAGCGCACCCGTCGGCGCATGCACCATTGGCAATAATGACAGATGCATCAAATACCTGCGTAGGAGCGGCATTACATCAAAAGAAAGGTGGAGAATGGGCGCCGTTAGGATTTTATTCGAAGGCAATGTCGCATGCGCAACAAAATTACGCAACTTACGATAGGGAGTTGTTGGCAATCTACCTATCGGTGAGACACTTTCGGAAGATGGTAGAAGGGCGTGAGCTGACGATATTCACGGATCACAAGCCACTAATTCACGCTCTCAAGAAATTGGACGACTATCACGGAAACGCCCATGAGAATTCGTCATACGTCATATATTTCGCAATTTGCAAGCACGATAGAGTACCTGCCGGGAAAAGCAAACGTCGTGGCCGACGCGCTCTCGAGGATAGCAGAAATCGACTGCCCAAACACGTTCGACTACGAAGAATTGGCGGCACAACAGGCAGAAGATCCCGAGCTAAAAATGATAAGGCAACAAGAAAATTTAAAATTTTAAAAGAAAGGCGACAAACCAGTATGGTGCGAAGTGTCCACCAAGAAAGCAAGGCCATACATCACGCCAGCACTGCGGATAAAAGCAATAAAATTGGTACACGACATCAGTCATCCCGGTATCCGAGCGACAAGAAAAATGGTAGCGGAACGTTATTTTTGGCCAAGGATGAATAAGGAGAGCGCGGAATATGCAAAAACATGCATCGCTTGTCAGCGCGCAAAAATACATAGACATACGCGCGCGCCCATAGGGACATTCATGGAGGCAGGACGTTTGGAACACGTACATATAGACATCGTCGGACCCTTAGGAATAGCAGAAGAGTACCGATACCTCGTAACCATGATCGACAGGGCAACGAAGTGGGTCGAATGTATCCCGGTCAAAGATATAAGCGCAGAAACGGTAGCGCAGGTCTTCTACGAAGGATGGATTGCGCGATTCGGAGCACCGATTCGGATTACCACTGACCAGGGAAGGCAGTTCGAGTCCACATTATTCACAGCTTTGACACAGATACTGGGAGTAAAAAAGATACATACCACAGCGTATCACCCCCAGGCAAATGGGATGATAGAAAGATGGCATAGATCCCTAAAAGCAGCATTAAGAGCGCGACTAAAAACAGCGAATTGGGTGAGAGAATTACCCACCGTATTAATGGGATTACGAGCAGCTATTAAAGAAGACTACGGGATCAGCCCGGCTGAATTACTGTACGGGACAACACTCAGGCTCCCAGGAGATTTTTTTGAAAAACAAACTACAAAAACGATACCAGAAACTGTGCAGCAAATGAGAGAGACATTCGAGGCGCACAGACCGCGAAGAGAACGAGAACACCACAATAACATTTTCGTACATCGGGATCTAAAGGAGGCGACGCACGTATTTGTGAGAGACGACACGGTGAAGAGACCACTGCAAAACCCGTATAGAGGGCCATATAAGGTTTTGAGGCGGCGAGATAAGACATTCGACATTGAACAGGACAGAGCCAAAGTTACCATCTCGATTGATCGTTTAAAACCCTGCTACGGCGTGGCAAGCAGTAACGAGAACGAGCAGGAGACAGACAAGGAGGAGCCCAGGTGGGCAGCGTCCGCGAACAACAACCAACAAGGACCACAGCAATACAAGACCAGATACGGAAGAACGGTTCGACCTCCCGGGCAGTGGCACACGACGACCTGTCGTCCTCCCAAAGGGGGGAATGATGTAGCGACGCTACAAACCCAACTATAAAGTTTATTTTTATTTTGATTTAATGGCTGGCTGAGAACGAGCCCAGCAATATTATTTCGTTCTATTAAAAAGTGGATACATTCAAATTTTAAAAACAAATTTTCGAACTGTCATTCTGTACCTTAACAAGAGACGATTCAACTGAAAGAAATTACGCTCGCGTTATCACGTATTATTGTACATTTTTGTCAAGATAAAAAATATATTTTACACAACAGTTTATCGCGGTTTTTTTACTATCACGTTCTTCGACACACGAAAGAGACGCGAAAATACCAACAAATATTTTTTTAATTAATAGCTCTTATTATTTTTATATTATTTACATAGACATCAAATTTTAATTTGGTATACGGGTTTCAGTACGTAATAATTACGCACTTAAGTTTAGATTGACTAACAAATGGCCTTCTATCGCTCCGTATTATTTCTGTGATGTAATCAGCCTATATACAAAATGCGAAACATGCCATCATCCATCCAGGACCTCATCCAGAATGCCATTTTTGTACAAAATTCAACTTCTGTCTTAATTCTGCGTTTTGCCCTAATATTTACTGTTTTTTTGTTCTGATAATTTCGTCTTTTTATGTTTTCTACCCTTTTTATAGTTGTCATGTAGCATTTATCAAATGCAAAGAAACATATATTTTGGGAGACAAATTTTGCACATTTTTACATGATTGGTCAACAACAATATTGGTCATATTTCTCACCTAACTTTTTGAAGTGTGAACGGTGTTTTCTACTGCCTTCTGTACCTGTATATCCACCAGAAATAAGGCTTTTTGGAATCACCCACTGATTGGAACTCCCCCACTTTACCCCTATTCTTGAATCAGTCTGGAACCGAGCTTCTATCCTGTTTCTAGCCGATTTTGTTTCCAGTTTGTATCACTATTCATATTTATTTTTTCAGATAGCGTCTCGCTGTCTCTCGACAGTTCACAATACGGTGAAAGAGCTGTGGATTTTGGAGGTGAATATACCGCAGGGAGCCGCCCAGTGCTGGAGTCTGTTAGCTTGTCTAGATACCCTCAGGGCTTGCGAGAGGCTGACTTCGTCCGCACCTGCCAACGTTTCCGCACAACAAGCCACTGAAATGTGCGCCCTCCATCAAGCACCTCTATGGCATTATGCTAAGGATAAGGTACGGCCCTACTGATACATCTACACATTCATATTGTCAACCTATATGAGAGACCTTGTACAAGCCAATAATTCTAATTTGCTTTTTTTTATTGTTATTGGTGTAAAATTACGATTCGGATCGTTCTGTTCATGTTCTGAGGGCTCAAATTGCTTGGTTTTCTTGTAATTCTTATCGCAGTGGCATCTCTAGGCATCAGTTAATGATTTTATCCGGATATACCTCTTACGTGCTTAGTAATGATTCTTCGTAAACAACTTATCTCTTTGACAGTTTTAATCGTTAGTACAGTAAACTAATATTGTATTTTAGTGTTGTCCCATTTACACAACTAAAACAAAATATCTTATGAATGAAGTTACTCAGTTTTCCCATTCCCCGGAAACTTTGTTTGTTGGCATGTATGAGTTCTCATATACTATAAAGCTAGTGCAAAACTGCATATCACTACTGAATTCCCTGGGCGAAAAGAACAGGGTAATTCTAAGATGGGTTCCCGGCCATGCATGAATCGAGGGAAATGAAAAAGCCGACGAACTTGCTAAGACGGGAGCAAAGGGAACGTTATACGGCCTTGAACCTTGCTGTGGCGTACCAAAAAGCCTTGCAAACCTAATGCTCAATCAAATATGTTTAGAACAATCCGTCAACCACTGGAACAACACGCCAGGGTTGAACCAATCCAATGCTCTAATTAAGGCTTACGGCCCTAAGACGGCCCGTGAGGCCTTGTCGCTAAACAGGAACAATCTACGCATACTGGTGAGGGCGCTCACGGGGCATTGTGGCCTGAACAAACACATGTTCAACCTCAAGCTCAGAGACACAAAAATGTGCAGGTTCTGCCAAGGGGCAGAGGAAACTCCCCAGCACCACATGTGCGAGTGTGGCCCGCTGATGCGTAAAAGATACACCCACTTGGGTGGTCATTACCTCCAACCTGAGGAGGTAAAACAATCTGGCGCCAAAAGCCTGCTGCGGTTCTTAAATGACACAAGGCTTAGCGCAGAACTATAGTAGGTGGCGAACACAATAGATCAGCAATGGTCGCAGTGTTACAAGGCTCATAAAGACCTTAGAAAAGCCCCACTCAACAAATTAAAAAAAATACTATAGAGCTCATATAGAGCGACGATTTGTATCTATCTATACTAATATAATAAAGAAGTAATGTTTTCTAAGTTTGTAAGTTTGTATGTAGGGTCTAATTTCCGAAACTACTCATCCGATTTCAAAAATTCTTTCACCAATGGAAAGCTCCATTATCGACGAGTGCTATATTTTATTGTGATAAATATTGGTTTTCAATATGAACTCTAGATATTTGTAAATCGTCGGAGAAAAATGAGCTGGTGAGTTGCTTTATTGCCGTGCGCTGACGAAACGGTTTTATATATGTGAAAACAATATATGACAAAATCATTGGCCTCAAAAAGATCTATAAAAAAGTCGGCGACAGCATATATCTAACTTATACATTTAAGCTACAATAACTGCTTTTATGTCTCCAAAAAAATAAGAAAAATAGGTAGGCAGTATTTGTTCAAGACATTAGCAATAAAATTAGAATCCTTTTCAAAATAAATTGTTCCATCATCACGGGTGTTAAATAGAAATAAAATTAGCCATTTACTGTATGCTTTAGGTGGTATAGTTTAAGAGATATTATGAAATTAGTAACGCCTGCAAGCACCTTGAAAGAGCTAGCGGGCTGTGCTGTCCCATCAAGGTCAGCGTTCAGCGGAAGGCGGCGGGTCTCGAGGAACAAGACGCATACATCTAGAGATATAGGTAGCGTACCTGAGGAGGGGCGTCTTGCACTATATATCTAAAGGTAACATCTAAAAAGTCAAATAAACGCAGCCCTACCTTATTTAACAAATCGATTTAAAACTTTACGTTAAGCGAAGCCGCGGGCAACAGCTAGTGTACTATAAACAGGGAAGAAAGGCATGCAAAATAATCCCTAAATATAAGAAAATTAACTTCTCGCCTGTGGCGGCTCGCCCTTGAAAATGGCTTAGAAGAGTGATTACTAAGCGTAATTATAATGTGAATTATGAAGACTTAACCCCTAAACTTGTGAAGTAAAAACTCGGCCTTACCTTTTGCATCCCGGAAGGGACGTTACAAGCTTTTTTATTATTTTGATGGTTACGTAATCATATGGTTGGTTACATAATCAATCATCACATAAACGTTTGAGATGAGCTCCAAGACCGCTGGTGACGTAGTCATTTTCGTATTTTATAAGTACCCTATTTTATTTTATCAAAAATTGAGTGGTAAAACTTTTACTTATCTTTTCTCTTAAAAAGAACTGCGAAAACTAATAAAAAAACACCTGACAAACTGAAACAAGCAAACAACAAACTGATTAAAAAAAACGCTAGGTAAAATTTCAAACATCTGTATAGAAATAAAATATAGGCCTGGGTTATTTTGCATGGTAATTGCGGCTGCCTTCGTTATCAATACTTGGTGACAATAAAATGTAAAATAATATTTTTTTATTATTATGTTTGCTTTTTTCGCAAATTCAGATCTAAATATGCCGCTGGGCTGGGAGGTTAACATAGTTTATTTTTTAGCTGTACGAATTAGGGAAGCTGTGCGGATTACTTCCCGGCTCGTCTCCTCCGAGTTCAGAGCAGCTACACACCGTAGTGATGCTGTCAGCCGGAATGGGGGAAGGCGAGGCCAATCCTCCAGGGTCTCCTCAGTCTCCGACGGATCGCCTAAAGGAGGCGCTTTGCTCCAGAAAGGCCTTCCACACTCACTATCTCGAGCTGGCAGAACTCGCGATGGGCACCTACAAGCATATCGGCAGATTGAGGTAGGCGATCATTGATTATATATGGTATTAGATTGCTCAATGCCATGCTATGTTTTGGCAGCTAGGATTTTTCTACGAAACGCATTGTGTGGATGGCATTCATAGTTTCAAACAATTATTAATAATCTTATGTTCAACATAGCGGCATTCGTGGTATAGCAATATGACGGCGCACACCACGCCTATATGGTATCCTATCTCAAAATATATATTTTTTTTATATCCTGCTTGACACAGCAACCTGATTTTCAACATTTAACTGTTCCTTTGTCTAATCACTGTTTGTGTCTATTTATTTTGTTTATTTAGCAGCGACGAATTGTCCATTGACCACTCGCTATTCTTTGAGGAGTCGGTTATACCACCAAATGTACCAAATGACCAAATGTACCAAAAATAACCAAATGCGAGTTTGATCATGTTTGTCCGAACTGTATAATATGTATAATATGATGCATGGACTGAGCAAATAGTGACGCTTTGCAAAGCCCATAAAATTAAATGAAAAAGCGAAGCTTTCCAAAGCCCATGAAATGAAATGAAATAGCGAAGCTTTGCAAAGGCCATGAAATGAAATAGCGAAGCTTTGCAAAGTCCATGAAACGAAATGAAATAGCGATGCTTTGCAAAGCCCATTTGGTGGCAAAATTTGTATTTGTATATCTGTCTGTCTGTTTGTGCACTAGTATGCGTACGATAAATCGAGAATTCATTGCCAGATTTCAAAAAGTGTTTCGCCAATAGGTTTATCCATCAATGGTACGAACTGTATAGATTTAGGGTTCCATAACTGTGATGAAAGTGGAAACTGCCATACAAACGGACATCTTTCAAGTCAAATTTTTGGCCTTTATGATGACCGATCAAGGCACAATTTCAAAAATTCTTTGTCAATATGTTTTATTCGACAATTAAAAGAGGTGATTACATTTAGGGCTCAGACCTACAATGGTAATGGTAGCTGCCGTACAAACGGACTTCTTTGAAATCACATTTTTAGCCATATGATCATTGATCTCCCCTCCCAATGATCACCCCTCCCCCTTTCCCTGACCCCTGATCCACCACTAAAATTTTATTTGATTCTTCGCTTTAACAGGAGACAAAATGTAGTTCGTTTGTGTGCCCAATATCTTAAGAATGCATTGTCCGATTTAAAAAATTCTTACGCCTTAGTAGTAGTAGTAAACGGAGTGGGGGGCTTGTATCCAGCCCTTGATGTCACCTGGATCTATAAGATCTTTTGTAACTACCCACTTTGTTGTTGGGCCAGTGGTCTGCTAGTAGCCGGGTACTGCTTACCAGTCCATCCATACAGATTACTGACCTTCAAGTTGGGCAGATCGCTGGGTTTGAGAAAGGTTCATCCCAGTAAACTGTCTTTTTGCGGCGAGGCCTAGGCAGCAACCAACGATGTGTATGCTGTCTTCAGGTTCTTCGCCACATATTCGGCATTCCTTGCTCTCGGTCAAGCCAAGGTTGAATAGATGTGCTCTAAGAGTCGTGTGTCCGGTGAGGAGACCGATAGTGGTTCTAAGGTTCTTCTTGCTCATATCAAGTAGGGCCTTGGTTTTCATAGGAAGTGGTTGCTCCATCATGGCTTTTGCCTATTGACATCCTTGGCTCTGTTTCCAGGATGCCCGATGTTCTTGCTCCAAGCAGTCCCTGATGATTTTCTTACCTATAGTGAAGGGGACCCCAACAACTGGCTCCACCGGGTCAGTTGTTGGGGTCCCCTGGGGTCGCATTCCAGTGTGCCCAGTTCATACGGCTAAATTCTTTCAAAAATTTGTTTGAAAAAATATGTGCGCTGCAGGCGGACCAACACTGTATTTCTCAGATGTGGACTTTCTCCCCATTCATCATGTTAGAACAAATGAAATGAAGTTCCAAAGTCCAAACAAAAGCCTTTCTTGGGAGAAAATAAAAAGTTTCTTTTAGTTTGATTTTTTATACATATTTTCTTTTCAGATTTGCTCGTTACATAGGTAGAGATTTAGCAGCTTTCTATTCGGATCTCGGTGAGATGGGAAAAGCGGTGGTATTCCTATCGGATGCGTTACGGTCGTACGAGGAGCAATCGTGGAAAGACTTGGCCGCTCAAACTCGGTTAGAATTAGTGGCATGCTTTCAGAAAATGGCCGATTATGAAAGGTAAGATTTTTGTAAAACTTGAATTATTGTTATAGCTATCAATGACACCTGCGGAAATTTTCTATGATGAATTAGAGCATTTATCAGAGATCAAATAATCCAACTTCGTATCAGTTGATGCAGTTTATTGTACTCCAAACTATAATATATGGTTTACTCTACTCCAAACAATAACAAAAAAGGTTGAAAATCGAATTTACGTGGAGTTTGTAGCACCCGATGCTTTGACGATGTTTTCTAGGGTAGACTGAATTGCTGACAATCGTAATAATTTGTTCAGCAGGCAGACTGCAGATAACAGTTGTTCTGCAGATTACAGATTACTGCCCTATTCTAAAGATCCAGCAATATCAAAGCACAAAAGTAAGTGGCCGTAGTGAATCAAATGACCTACAAGCCCATGTAGACTTCTACAAAAAGTTTCTTGATGGAATGGGCCAGAATGGCACTAGTCTGAGGTATTACAGTACAGCCATGATCAATGTGATTCTGAAGAAGTCTCTCTTGCGAGGAGATTACGACAGCAACAGAATGGCTTATGCTATTATATTAGCCTTCAATGCCAGAATTACGAAAACAGTTGAGGGCTTTTGGAAGAAGTTAGGGAATATGCCACTTATTGTAGAATTAACTGTTCCATGGGAATCTAAACATCCCAAAAGACTGCGAGTATAAATTAAATAAATACCATGATCTCGCAAATGCCGTCAACCGGAACGACTTTACTGTACCTTCACTTCACTAAGGTAAACGCTCACATGTGGCAAGACAGCTGTCCTAGACCTACCACAGCATCGATAGTCGAGTCCACTGTTCACCCCCCTGAAGTGTGATAATAGTATTATGAAGGACCCGACTCCGGTCGTTAAATTTCATAGCGGCTCCGTTTGTATTTTATTTATTTATAAAATTCTCCATTTTTCAGATACTCAAAGCTCTCCGCGACGATCGCCAGCACTGTGGAATTAGAAATACTAGTTAGAAATTTCTACTTTGATGAAATGATGAAATCAATCAGGAAAAACCTGGCCGATTTACAATCGACGGTGCTCTGCGAGTTTAGTGATTGTTTCAAGCTGATTTCGGTGGAAGTAATTGCTCCCGAACGAGCGATACACACCAAAGACAACCCGGTTCAGCTCTGCTTCGAGTTCGAGAGTCTACTGCCCAGGGAATTGACCTGCACGAGATTGTCCATCAGCCTTGATGAAGTTAAAGAACATGGAGATGCAAAGAAGGTAGATCGTAAATCCAACGATAAGAGCCAGAAGACTGATTCAACTGCGCAAGGCTCGCCTAACAGGAAGGCAAATAGCGCTGCGCCTGCCGTGGAAACGACTATGCCCAGTTATATTAGTTGGTAAGTATTCAATTTAGAGTCATTTAGTTAACGCACAAGTACCGGTCTAATGTGTACTTCGACTAAAATTCGCCAGCCTTTACCTGCGTGTAACACTAACCAAAGGCGTTCGGCGAGACATACCCCTCTGCCCACATTCCTTACACCCTCTTCCCGCATTGCGCTGTAGCTCGAGGGTAAACCTACTGTTTGGTATACTGTGGTATTGCATTGAGCATTATATTAACCTATACAATCAATGCTGCCACATATCATAAATATTTGATACAATGTTAAGTCTCTATAGTCTAAAGCTGTTTCTGTCTCTCCGCAGTTGCCGCATAGAAGACTTAAAGCCACGCAATCCAATATTAACGCCATTAAACGTCATATCACAACTCCACTACAAGGAAGATCGTACTCTCGACTCTGTGTCGGTGCTGTGCAACACGCCAAAGATGCCCCTGCGACGCTCGGATAGTAGCAAATACCGAAAAGTCTCCGCGACCGTCCGGAGCGATTTCACAAACAGCATGTCTGGGGAGAATTTTTCCATTAAACCCGGCCACAACGAAGTGATCCTCGAAACGCAGCCGAGTAAACCCGGCCTGTTCAAGCTGGGTCAAGTGTCGATGGTGCTCGAGGAGAAACTGGAGTTTTTGTCTAATATTCTTGTAAATAGTAAAGTGTGCTATGAGGTCGCCACTCAGGATGTGAGTGTAGTGCTGAACAAAGTCGACCCGAAGAGGGATTTGTTAGCTGGCTTGGATCACGCGATGGAATTGGTGATACGAAGTGGAAGCGTCGCTATCGAAGAAGTGAGTAAAATTGCTTTTTAACCCGCTCACTCCGTAACATCCGATTGGGGACATTTATGTCGGCCGCCTAAACACCGAAACGTCCGCTACCGGACAAAGCGCTCGCCGCTGCGAAAAATGCAATTTACGATTCGAAACGTCGTTCTATGAACTTTCTGAGCGCGCAACGATATGGCCAAAATATCTTTAATTCAAGATTTCCGTGTCGCAATATCGAACAACGATTTAAAAAGTGAGCATAGACGTCAAACGCCTAGTCTCCCGTCGGCAAACGCACGGCCGCGTACAGCTCCGCGAAATTGGCGATAAAAAGTGTGTGTGTGCAGTTTATGAGTGTTATTTACCGGAGAACAGTGAGTAATTTGCATTTTAAGTAGTTTCGGAATGAGGATTAGTCATTTGAGATAGTCCATTTGCTGTTTTTCACGAATTTTTAAAGAAAACACTTCGGCGACAACAAACGGCTCGCGAAAAAATGGTTGTTATTATTTTGTAATGTTTATGAAATATCCCGATATATTGCGAAATATGACGTAATGTCGCTTTAATTTACTAACAAAATAAGTATTGCTTCATTTACATCCTAAGTTATCACATAATTAGGCGTATTTTGAAAATTATATCTTGTTTTGTAAAATGAATCGCGCAAAGAAACTTGTTTTGATCATTACTATGAGAGAATAAAGTGCGATTTTCCATAGTTTTTCGATGAAATGTGACTCTTTGGAGTATAGTAATTAGTTATTTGACATATAATAAGTCTATGATAAGACAATATAATTGAAAAAATCTAACGAATTTTATATTATGAGCATTCAAAGTTTATTATTAAGTTCGGACGCGGAAACTCTCAAAACCTTAGATTTTTCTATAATATCAGACAAAGCTCAAAGTTCTGGTGTGATTTCTAAGAAGTGTGATGTAGTAATAACGTTATTTTGAAAGAATTTCATATAAAAAAATACCATAAGTAGTCACAAATTAAAAATTAAAAAAATTTTTTTTTACGAGAATACATAAAATTTTTCTTGGCTGAATAAATAAATATTTTTGTATGCAAATAAGTAAAAAAAAAATATCGTTTTGGTAAAGCATTTAATAAAGAACATAACTGTATTTACAATTTTTGCATATTTTACGTATTTTGTGACAAAAAAATCGAAATGATTTTATAGGCGAGTTTTTTCAGTTTGCCAATTTTGTAATATTTATTCATTATTATCTTAATTGTTTTACGAGATAAGGTTATAATGTTTTATATGTCAAATTTCAATGCGATCATTTTTCTCTTTATCTTTTTTAAATCCGTTTAGTGGTTTATAAGTTATGATCGTTTTTCTCAAGGCCGTTGACTCGCGTCGATTTTTTGCCCGAATATGTCGCGCGCAAAAGTGATAGGTGAGTTTTTACTTCGCGACAGGAGGGGTTAAATAAATTATGCTTGATATTGATGATTGTTTGTTCAGTGAATTATATTATAATAAATGAGATTAAAATTCCTACTGAGAGAGCTAGGCCCTATTTTGGTTAATTTTCTGTTTCTTAATTTTTCAATTACTTTGTACTCTGGAAAATAAAAGGATTATTTCCATTAAGTTTTACAAGCATTCTATTTATCTTAAAGTGCCTCTCCATTACTGGAGGTTGGCCGTTGGCTCTGAAAACTTTTTTCGGTCTTGCACCGTCGTATTATTAATCAATATTATTAATAATAGGATTATCATGCTATTATTAATCGTCCAAAAATTAATCAAAATCTACTAAAAAAATAGTTTTGCCAAAAAAATCTGTGTGCTTAGAATAATAACAATAAATAAGTTACAGAAAACAGTATCTAAAAAAATCTGATAAACGGGTAAAATTGACAGAAAGTCTTAAAACACTCGTATCTTATTTCAAAAAAATCCCACCTGCGGGAATCCGCTTCCTAGGATCTGACCATGTTTTTTGGCTACAACATTTTTCGTAAAATATTACTAAAAGGTTAGAAATGTTCAAAAATAGGGATCTTTACTGACACTTGGCATTTACCCCATTTTTTTTTGTATCCTGTTTAACACAGCAATCTGTTTTTCAACGGACTACGGAATGCAAAGTAGACCTGTTTGTGGCAATCCCGAAAATCCTGAGATTAGCCAGGTACTGTCCCGGGATTTTCGGGGTCAGAAAACGTCCGGGATCCCGGGATCTTGGGATCTTGGGATTGTATTCCCTACGAGCAAGCAATGACTGGAGCTCCGTTAATACTAGATCTGTTAATTTTTAGGGCGCTGTCATAAACATCAGGACATCTGCCGGGCTCTTTGTGCAGCTCACCAAAGAAGAGGAAATGGTGCGAGAAGTGACCATAAAAGTACCGCCATGTGAACCGTTTGAACTTGTGAATATCCCGCTCAATATTCTGGCACATTTACATCCAAAGAAGGATGATAAACCCATCGAACACAAGGTATGCTATAGGCCTACCTGTCCAATATAGAGTTGCATCCTTCGCTTGTAGACTGAAGATGAGCAGGAGAGTGTTGTTAACTTCAGCGGGCGAACCGGTCACCCCAGGAAGATACAGGGTATCCGCCGGCAGATTATATACTTTTAATAAAAATAAAAAAATATATATTTATTTTAGCAAAATTATTTATTTACTACAATACAGAAGGATATTGCGGATATTAAAAAAAAAAATACACCACTCAAATGACGTCCGTTTTGCTGCAGACATTCTTGTAATCTGGACCTCATGTTGTCGAAAACTCGCTATTTTCCTGTAGGGGCCCTTATTGTTGTTGACGAATCGCTGTAAACGTGAGATTTAAGGTATCCTCACAGAAAAAAATTACATGGGCTTAGTTAAATCTGGTGATCTGGGGGGCCAGTCAATGTCACCAAAGCGGTTTATCAATTTTTGAGGAAAAAGCTGCCTCACTGGCTATCGAGACCCTAGCGGTGTGGACTGCAGCTCCATCCTGCTGAAAATCAGTCCTATTATAGCCAGCATGCCGATGTAGCTCCGCAGTAAAAAAGTTTTCCAGTATGGTGCAGTAGCGCTCTCACAATTTTCAAAAAACCAAGACCCAATTATGAAATTGCCAGAAATACCGCACGAAACAGTTTTTTTTTCATGTCTCACGAAACAGTCACGAAATTTTAAAAAATATATATTTAAACGCGTAGGAGTAGAAAATCGTTCCAGAAGGACTTTTGCGCAATTCTGCCTTCGTAGGTAGGTAGTCGCCCTTTTCCAATTCGTGGATAATTAGCATCTTGTAAGCATGCATTTTTTTTTGAATGATTTTATGAACAGACGTTGATGCCCGTGGATGATGCAATCTTTCGTATAGATTTCCGTAGATTTAGCAAAATTTCCATTCTCACACGATCTGCGTTTTGCGGAGTCGAAACAGAATTTGAAGGTCCAGGCCGAGGCTTATTACCGGCTGATCCTGTTTCTCTGAACTTTCGTAGTCATGTCCATATCAACTGGTTCGACGGGCCATCCTTTATTCTTCGGATATCAAATTGCGAACAGAAACGATGCCTCGCCAGATTGATTGAATTATTGTTCGCAAAATACGCCTTAACTGCAAAAGCGCGGGCGCATCTGTCCACTGACTCATGGCGACTAGTTAGTTAGTTAGTTATACTGGGCGTTCCTCCGCAAGTCGACATCCAGTGTGCCTATTTTGCGTGTAACGGGGGTAGCTCTATTCCACCCACCCCAGTTCCTCTACGAAAGCCAGCAGGGCTTTCAGGTTTCCTGCTGCCTCGCGCAGGGTGCCTGGAGTCCCAAGGTGTTTTGTCCTGTATACTTCTACCTGTTTACAATCTAGCAGAATGTGTTTTGTGGTTTCTTCCGCCTCCATGCATGCTCTGCACATAGGGCTATTCGTTCCGCCCATGTTGAAGAGGTGTTTGTTTAGTGTGTTGTGTCCTGTTATCAGTCCCACTAGTTTGCGTAGTTGGGGCCTTTTTGTCCTTAGAAGTGTTTTGGTAAGTTTGTGGTTGTATTCCACTACTATTTCTTTGGTTTGTCTGCAGGTGTCTATCTCTTTCCAGTGTGTTTGATGTAGTTGTTTGTAGTGGTTGTCAAGTTGGTTGTTTATGTGCGAGTAGGGTAGGGGCACGATAGGTTCGGGTCCGTATGCCGGTGTGTCTGAGCCCTTACGGGCTAGTTCATCCGCAGCATCGTTTCCTCTTGAGTTACTGTGTCCCTTGATCCATTTCAGTGTCACCTTATTGCCTTTTCCGCATACCTCGAGGAGGCTTTGGTGGCATTCGTATATGAGCCCAGATGTAAATCTATCGCTTCCCAGTGCCTGTAGCACTGACCTGCTGTCCGATAGAATACATATGTTTTCGTGTTTTAGCTGCCGCTGTTTCACTGCGTTGCAAGCTTCTATTATTCCCATACATTCTGCTTGGAATACTGTGTTGTGTGCTCCGAGTGGTTTGGAGATGTGTATATTTAGGTCTTCCGAGAAGACACCACATCCTGTACCTTTGTTGGTTTTTGATCCATCTGTGTAGATTCTTAGGTCCGTTTGATTCAGTGCTTCTTTTGAGTCTTCTGTTAATGATATGGCATATTCTTTCCAGAAGATCATAGTTTTGGGTATTCTGTCGATTGCCGCATCCAGCATTGGAAAGCTTGACAGTATATTATCATATATATTCGTGTGCGGTGTTTTATATTTGGTCCATAAGTTTAGATTCTTTAGACGAGTAGCCGTTGCGGCTGCTTCTTTTTGTATATGTAAGTGTAGTGGTAGAAGCCCTAGCATGATTTCCAGCGCCGCTGTCGGAGTTGTTCTCATGCAGCCGGTCGCTGCTATACATGCTAGCCTTTGCACTTTCTGTAATTTGTTGATTGCAGTAGTAAGTTGGGTGCGGGGCCACCATACTACAGCTCCGTAGCTTATCATTGGTATTATTATCATTTTGTACAGCCACAGTATATTGTGTGGGGCTAGTCCCCATTTCTTGCCCACCATTCTTCGGCATTGCCAGAAGGCGACTGTTGCTTTGTTTAGTTTGTTTTCTAGGTGTTTATTCCAGTTTAGTTTTTCGTCCAAAGTTATTCCTAGGTACTTTACTTCTTTAGAGAGCGTTAGTCTGGATCCAAACAAGGTTGGCATTTTGTATGTACCCAATTTCCGTTTATGTGTGAAGAGAATGGTGTCGGTCTTTTTTGGATTTACCGATAGGTCATTCTCCTTGCACCATTTCTCTACTATTTTCAAAGCTGTTTGTGTAAGGTCGCACAATGTGCTTGTTACTAGTCCGTTGATCATTATTACTAGATCATCTGCATATCCTATTGTTAGGAAATGATTGTTGTTTAGTTTTGTTATCAGGTCGTTTACTACCAGGTTCCATAGAAGTGGCGAGAGTACACCTCCTTGTGGGCATCCTCTCATCACGAGCGCCTGGTGATTTTGGTTTTCAGATAGCCTGATGATTCTCTTTCTTAGCATGTTCATTATCCATTCTGTAATCAATGGTTCGGTTTGATGTCTGTTTAGAGCTTGTTGAATGCTACTGAAATTTGTCTTGTCGAACGCTCCTTCTATGTCGATGAAGGTGCCTAGGCAGGAGTTTTTCCTTGCTAGTGCAGTTTCTATGTTGTTTACAACGGCATGCAGTGCTGAATCTGTCGATTTGCCTTGTGTGTATGCGTGTTGGTTCGGGTGAATACCTATGTTTTTAAGTGCTGTATCCTTCAGTTCTCTGTCACATAGTGTCTCATAGTGTCTCATAGTGTCACATAGAGTCTATGTGTGTGTCTGTGTGTATTCCTCCGCGCTATCGCCCAAACAGTTCATCCGATTAAGAATTTTGCATGCGGGCATCATTTGATCATGGCAAGAGTTGTAAAGATTGTGTTTGAAATCGGTCTACCAGAGGGCACACTAGTCATACTTCAATCTCAAAATATTGCAGTTGAGACTTGAAATTCGGTACACAGATGCCTTGTTGGACCGAAATCCCGTTCTAAAATTTTGGTCGGAATGTCTCGTATACAAGCGATGCAAATAATATTTAAAGTCCGCCATGCTCAAGAAAATACTACATCATTTTTGGTAAAATACTATTTTAATACCACGGAAAATACTACAAATACACTACGAATTGGCGCGCGGTGGGAGGTTGAGTTGGCGCGCGGGTACAGTATACCAAGACAACAGTAGACTTTCTCGAGTGACAGGGCATCGCGGGAAGAGGGTGCGAGGAATGTGGGCAGAAGGGCACGTCTCGACAAACGCCTTTGGTTAGCGTTTTGCGCAAGTAAAGGCTGGTCACGTTTTCAAACGTTTGGGTCCGAGTAGTGGACATCTGGCGGCCATATCCGAGCCCTTATGACTCGTGACGTATTCGCTTCGATTTCAATTTTGTTCTAAGAGAAGCTACTGTCTGTTATACTGTGGCGCAGGACAGGGTGGGGGGGGGGCTTGTCTACCCGCCGGGAAAGTCTTGGGGTGACACAACCAATTTTTTCTTTTTTCTAGGTTTGGCTGCAGTGTCCATGGTGGGAATCGGAAGTGACGGTTCCGTTGCATTTTTCACCACCTTTCAGCCCGTCGTGGCGACTTCTGACTTCCAACGACAGGAAATTCCTTCATGTTACCATTTCGGCAACCGTACCTGAACAGACTGCCTTCCTAGTCTCTGAACCGAAGCTATCTTGCGATTCCAAAGTGAACGTGCTCGATTTGAATCCAAAAAGGGAAAATTATGTAAGTTGATCAATTCATAATAATATCAGTGTATAAAAACGTCTTCGAGTACTGTTCTGTGCAGAAAATGTAATAATTAATAAATACAAACGAAGCTGCCATGGAACTTACCGACCAGAGTCGGGCCATAATATAAAGAGGATTGGCAGAATCCGAAACAAACCTGGTGCTGAGAAAATAACCATGTGTAATAATAAAAGGTACATCAAAGTATAGTGAATATAATCATAAATTGGTCATTATCACCTTAAAGTACCTTAGTTAGGGTCTTTAAACCTTTCCGACGCTGTCAGCGGTGGCCGAAGTGTCTTGGAATGGCACTAAAATTCTTCATACAACATCTCGCAACGGTTATGACCGTTGTGTAGCCCATATACGATATTATGCCATATATTGCGGCATCACGGCTAAGACCGCTGTGCCGTATCATGCCATAAGATAAAGTGGCAATACGGCAACACAGTCATCGCCTATTGATCAAATAGCACAAAATAAGACCAAGAGCATCAATGTTACAACAACATTCATAATAATAATCGAAATTCCCTTTTTTTAGGTAAGTACATTGTTCATAAAAAATAGAAAAACAGAACACATTGAGTTAATATACAAGCGGAACATAATTATAATCTTTATGGGATTATGGTGCAATGTCATTTACATTGATGCCACTCTTCAAAACGAATCAAATCATATTTATTTTCGAAAAACCCGTTTAGGGTGTAGAAAATACAGACATGAAATAAACAATTCAAATGTAACAATTAAATAAAATAACATAACATAAATCCCTAATAACATAGAAGTTAAAACTCACTCAAATTGTACAAACATTTAGATAACAAGTATTGTTTCGTTTGTTTTCTAAACTCAACATAATTATTAATATCTTTCAAGTTTTAGGTCAGAAAGAGGTAGCACAAAGAGGTGGATTTTGTGGGAATCCCTTACACCTTAATCTAGTTTCCTTCTAAAACATTTTTTGGAGCACATCTTGGAGTTCAGATAGGTGACAGGTCTTGTAGCGCCTTCACAAACTGGAATACTTTCCTGCCAATATTTTGCATGATCCTGGTTGAAGAACTCGGCAACTTCTAATTTTGTTGGTACTTTTAGCCAAATCGTGGTAATTTAAATTCGGATCAAGATGAAAAACTCATGGCTCTGCCAACGGAAACGTTTTATTTCTCGCGTTTCTTGCTTATTTATCTGGAATATTATCGAAGTACCGAATGTTATGTGTTATAATATTTTTTTCAGGAATTATCTCAGAACATGACAGTCTCTTTCATGTGGCAGTTGGAAACGGACCCTTTGGAGAAGCCGACATCTTTAAAGAGCATGTTCTCAATGAGGTACCATCTCATCGGAGAGGAAGGACAGTCTCGAGTGTACCGATGTCCTTACGATTTCCAAGACTATATAACCTTGTTTGTCGTTCATTCGAAGCTCGAACCGACGAAAGGTTCTGATTTCTGTCGGGCATCACAAATGTCTTACCTGCAGCTAAATATACAAAAGGTATTCCAAAGTTATTTTGGTGAATCTTCTTCATGTCTTTCATATATTGGCTTTTCAAGGATGTGGTCGATTTCTTAAACCATTCTCGTGGATTATATAATTCTCTGTCGGTTTACAATTGAAATTTGTAGAATGTGAAAGGGATGGAGACATGACGTCATCTCGTATACAATATTTTCTCTATTGATTCAAAATCGAACTCCTAGTCCTTTTGTTTCGGCTATTTTGACTTGAATTATTATAGGCACAACGCATACCATAGGTTTATGCATACCATGAGCAACGTATTCGAGTTTCTGAATCTTTATTGTTATTCCACGTTGTGAAAGTGAACAGTGAAGCCGTTTTGGTTGACGGCATTTGCGAGATCATAGTATTTATTTGTACTCGTGATATTTTGTATTTGATTGCCATGGAACACTTAATTGTACAATATACATCTTCCGAGATACTGAGAACTTAATTCTACATCTTCCGAGATAGGGAGTAAAGAGTTATATCTGGATTTAGGGCTGTGTATCCGAGAATGCAGTAGGGGAATCGCAGTGTGCTTAGAGACCGAATCGACCTCCAGAATCCAATCTGATGCCTTCTCGATTATTGGGAAAGGTTTTACAGTGGAATGATTTTTGTATTTAGAGCCATTCTGTATTGGGGGTTTGGAGGGTACTGTCAAACCCGAGCCACTGAGAGGCTAATTACCTCGTAAATAACAGCAAGGACATTGTTCTTGATCTAAGGCCACCTTGCAGCCAGCTAGAATATGTCTAGCTGTGCGAGGGGCCATGAACGATTTGCTACAAAGGGGACATGAACTATCCTCTAAATAGCTCCAACGAGCGAAGTTACTGGGGTCTAGAAGAGTATGTTGGACGGCATTTAACCCTTCAGGCCCCGCGACTTCGATATCGCAGTCAACCTGAGGGTTAACCGCGAGTAGCGGGGCCTGAAGGGTTAAGTAAAATTTCAGCATCTCTGGCATTAAATCATAAAATATCATTTCCTTCAAGTGCATCGGAAGAAGAATTTAAACGTAACCAACTGTTGTCGCAAGCGATATATGCGGAAAAACGAAACGATCGAGACTTTACTGTTCTTGGTCATTGTCGTGTTCAGCTTCAACCTATATTCATTTTGTCACATACTGTTGTAACATTAACTTGCGGGATATCTTGGATAAAACCCGCCTCTCTTCCTATTAGAGATTTACTACCTGCAATAAATTTGAGAAAATGACAGAAACATTATTTTTTCAGGTTAACGAATCCGATAATTTCTCCCTCATGTACGAAGTACTAGCGGATCAGACGATGTGGGCCGTTTGCGGTCGGACTGCAGGTCTGTAATATTTTTATTCAATTACCATTATTCCTTAATTGCATTTGTAACCCACCTTTTTTATGAATTTCTAGGCGTTATTACAGTAGAAAATGGGGAATCGCAAGTCGTGACGCTTGAAGTGATGCCTTTAGTAACTGGATACTTGCCACTGCCGACTGTCCGTTTATCAAAATACATTGCTGCAAATCAAACTCTAGGAAAAGGTAATAAGTGATTTTTTTTATTTGAAGAAGCTCCATTACATGGTAACAAAAATAGAATGCCCTCTAGAAATTAAGATATCAGGTATAGGTGTTTTCATCTCAAATTCAACGTCAATTTTTTTATTGTCTGAAAAATCATAGTAACAGATTCAAATTAATTAAACCATCTGGAGAGCAGGATGTTAATTGGAGTGGCCTCAGGCTGTTGTTCTACGTAGCTCATTGCGGCCTCAAGTGCAGCGTAGCCGTGTTTTTATTTACGATGCTCAGATTTATGAGAAACTCGTAATTCCGAGACTTAAAATATCGAAACTTTACTGTACATTGATACTGTGGGATGCTTAGAATTGGACATAATTGAGGTTTTGTTTAATCTGGAGTTAGCATAGAGCAGAGAGGGCAGATTTAGAGGTCAGCCAGAGTTGTATCTGGACATGAATAGAGTGGAGGGGTCAGCCGGTTTGGCTAGGGACAGCCAAGATTTCAAATTAGCTGCCATACAAGCTGGACAGTTAAGCTTCGGATAAATCGTAAATGGTCATTACAATTGAGACTTTATTAACTTTTTCTTTATTTTAGACTCAAGTAGGAAAGTCGATGTGGTCCTATCTTCAAACCAGCACCCGAGGTTGGAGCCGTTCAATCCTGGACAGGTGTACCACAGTGGAAAATCGCTTCAAGTTCACGTCTTACCCAACATCACTGTGGCCAACGACGCGCATTGATCCCCCACTAACTTCATGCTGTTCTTTCATTTCTAGTCTGAATGTTTTATTTTGACAAATTAATTCGATCTATTTGGATCTCCCCTGTATACTATTTTCATGTAAGATATCACTTGTTATTCTTTAATGTTGTAAATTATCCATTAGTTGTATGAAAAAGTGTATATTTTTTAATGTAATGGGGCACTGAAATTATATATTTCCATTACCATAACACACCGAGGCACAGGATACTATGAATATTTGTCTGACATATATGCATTGTTATTTATTATTAGTTATTTTCATAATTTTGGCTATTTGCAAGCTGTTTACTGTAACTATGATTGCATGGTCTGCATGTAAATTCCCACAGCTATCACAAAGTATTTGGTATATGCATCGATTTATTAGCGGGGGATCATATCATACCTCCGATCAAATACAGTAATAAATTGAAAAATTCTAATTATGGTTTTTTGTATAAAATTAATCGCCGTTTCTCATTTTACACTCCCAGAAAGAGTCATAACTGTAACTTCACTAGTGCCATTGACGAAATAGTGAAGTAACAGTTATAACTCTTTTTGGGAGTGTAACATGAGAAATGGTGATAATCTTTATAAAGAAACACCATAAGGGGCCGTCCAAATATTACGCAACCGTTTTTGGGTTTTTCGACTTTCCCCCTCTCCTATTTCAACAGACTTAATCAGCTGCCTGCCCTCCCCCACCCCCCCCCCCCAAGATTACGTAATCAACCAAATTTGCGGAAAATGTGAAGAATAGTGAAACCAGCATTTGTAAACATTTTAGAATGCTTTTAAAAATGTACTTTATTAATTCAGAGTAATTCCCAAACTCTTTGGTTTATTTTACAGATCCCAATCTTCAGACCGCAGTGGCTGTAAATGCGGTATTAACCCGTTGAGTTGAGTCAACCAAATCTGGTCGCGAAACAATTATCCGTTGAGTACGAGTCGACCAAATCTGGTCGCGCGTTTTTTTCACTTCTTTGACGTTCTCATATTTATTCATAATTATCTAATTGTTTTACAAAATGATTCAATATTCTATATTCGACATTTCAATGCAATCATTGTGCAGTTGTTCTTTTTATGATTGGTGTAGTAGTTTCGTAGTTATAGTACTTTAAGTCGAGCGCCGTCGATGTCGCCGAAAATCCTGCAGATGCATCCATGAAAATACCCATTTACTCCAAGGGTTAAAGGGAAAAAATATTTTAGAATGCATTTAAAAATGCACATTTAATGTGCAGGTTTAGACTGAAAAAATTGCAATGCGGAGACCAAAGTCGATTACGTAATCAGGACGGGGTACCCCCCCCCCCCCCCCCATGTAATCAAGCGTAAGTCTCAGCCCCCAACCCCCCCCCCCCCTCCACGCCCCCCTCTTCCCCTCGGTGATTATGTAATATGTGAACTGTCTAACTGGAATTTTTCAAGTTACTGTATTTGATCGGAGATGCATTATATATCAATATCTATATTATTTTCTCTGCATTTGACAGCCTTATACAGTCGTGTGGTTTATATCACTTTTGTCTTTTAGTAGATTGTTGTAAGTTATTTAAATTTTGAATACTCATGAACTGTATCATCGCAGATAGAAACAGGCAACCATGTCTGTAATCCTCACCTCTCTGGCCTAAATAGCCATACCTGGGCAGTGGGCTGATCGAATTCGTAGCCTTGGTGTAACTAGGAGTCCATGTCAAGTCTAGACCTGAGTTTCCCTCTATATACACCCGAATTTATAGTCGAGTATTGGTCAACAATTCAGTACCGGCCGATACTTAAGTCATACCTGAGTCTGCGTTTTATAGTCTAGTTAATATGGCGAGTGATATACTAACCAGTAGCTTTACTCTCGAGCTACAGAGCGATGCGGGAAGAGGGTGCGAGGAATGTGGTCAGAGGGGTTTGTCCCGACGAACGCGAACAGTTAACATTACGAGCAGGTAAAGGATAGCGCCGTTTTCGAGCGTTCCGATATCTGCGTAGGCCGAGTAGCGGGACATCTGGCATCCAAATCCAAGCCCTTACGACTCGTGACGTATTCGCTGTGATTTCAATTTTGTTATAAGAGAAGCAACTGGTATACTGTGCATAAGTAGTGATTTGGCGCCGAGTATCGGACCACCTCTACTTAAGTATTACTTCGATACGTGAAGATGCAATTTTTGGATTTATTATGAATTCTTCATGTTATTTCTCATTATTATACAGGGCGAGTTTTTATTAACCGGCATTCTTCAAGAGGTTGAATCAGTTAGAGCAACTAAGCAACTTTTAATTTCTTAAAAATGGAAAAATATATATTTTTTTCTATTATTTTAATTTTTTTTTATTCATTGAAATTTTGCAGAACTCGACTGTTAAATAAAAATTGGACAAGCGTTTGAGCGCGCTGCGTCATCTATAGGTAGGTAAAATATCACTAATAAACAATATTAGCGATCTTTTACCTACCTCTGCACCATGCTCAGCGTTTTTTATACTATTTTTCATAAAGTAATAATTTTCACATTAAAAAAAAAATATATATTTTCCCACAATTTTTTATTAAAAGATGCTTACTTGTTCGTACTGATTCACCGCCTTCAAGGATGCTGGTTAATTAAAACTCACTCTGTATATATCTTGGATTGGACATTTTACGAAAGTTTATTTGGACATTATAACGACCCTGCCTGATTATCGAGGTTTGAAGTTTGCCTATTTTGTCCGTGTTTGTGCATTTATCGCACAAAAACACAGATAATCACACGAAACGCTAACACGATCAAAACAGCTAATATGTTGGCCACACGTGACCAACATGGTTTGGTTTTTTTTTAATCTGGCAATGAGATGAACATTACAAGAATGACGAATATTTGGACAAAATTACATTTAAAAATCAATAAACATAAATGGGTGATGGCAAACCCTATCCTTTATAATGCCCCGGCCACACTAACGGGAAATGCCGTTAATAACGGCGATGATGGGCGTTTTTGCTGCGGCGACACCTAAATTATTGCGATAATTAACGGCATTTCCCATTAGTGTGGCCCAGGCATGAGAAATTAAAGTTTGGTAATTTATTTTCAAATGGTATATGAAACAAAAATATCCCATATGTAATATAAATAAATTCACAGCTTGATATAAATAAATTCACAAATACTTGAGCCATACTTTGCGGAGTTTGCTGGCATTTCTCGTCTATCGTCTACCTCAAGTACTGAACCAATACTCGACTCTATAATCGAATATGTCACCATATGTTTTAGTGGTTTTTAGTATACTCACGAGCCATCACCCTACTATGGGGAGCTCCTCCACCCTAAGCCGTTGGCTCCCCTAAAGGTGCCAAGTTATTAGCCGCCTGGCGTTCGGCGTTAATTCACAGCAATGTTATACTGTATATAATTAGATTTACACTGAGTCAGTTATAGGCGTCAGTGCTGGCGCCGAGAACTGACTCATACTGTTTACTTGGAGTCAGTCACTCGTAGGTATTTCTTCAGGGTGTACGTACGTTATTGAAGTCAGTCTAGGAAAATGCGTCGTTTTTGCTAGTTAAAATTTTCCATACGACGCAACGCCACCCTACAACGCAGCGCCAGCTACTGACTTTGGCGTTTACACATAGTCAGTATCGTTGGCGTCTGAGTTGGGGGGGATTGAAGTTAGCACCGCGACAGCGCTGTACTGTCAATTTACACGATGACAGCACTGGGTGAGCGCTAATATGTTTTGAGCTAGAAGTCAGTAACTGTCTCAATGTAAATCAGCCTTAACTTTATAGTTTCTTATATGCACAAGAAATATCTAATGTTATTTATATCGCATAAATATAATATTTAAATAAATACCATGATAATATCAAACTCTACCGAGGCATGTGTATCAGTGGTGTAGGTGAAATATTTAACAAAATATTATTTAATTATATTTAAATTTAAAACAGAAGTGCTTATATGATATTATGTTTCCCTTGGTCAAATATGGTTCCTGACATGCATTTTCACTTTATTACACCAAAAAATTGCAGTTTATCAACAGATAAATTGGAATCGATAAATGGCAACTACACAATGTTGCAAAATTTTATAAGTGTGTATAAAAGTCTTCCGGAAATATTTATAGCCAAGAGCCAGCGACAAGAAAGTGCAAGAGTTTTGGAAAAGCTGATACTTTCAGATCAGACAGTATTTTGGCCATAGAATGCCGTAGTACAGTCAGCAGACCAGATTCCGGGACACCTGGCACTGGCGTACTAAGAAATATGTAATTTTAATTAGTACCCATTCAGGTTTTTGGAAAAATTGAAAATTTATCAGTAGACAGTGGATGCAATTAAGAACTGGAAACATATGGTTAGACTGCTTTATAGTCAAATGCGTCAGCATCTCCATACAATCATATTGCGCAGTAGTAGACCGATGCGGGACATGTATGGAGATGCTGATGCCACGCGTTCGATTATGAAGCAGTCTGACCATATATTTACAAGTTCTTTATTGCATCCATTGTCTACTGATGAATTTTCAGCTTTTCCAAAACACTTTGGGGGTACTAATTAAAATTACACCTTTCCTATTACGCCAGCGTCAGGTGTCCCGGAGTCTGGCCTGCTGACTGTACCCCGGCATTCTATGGCCAAACTACTGTTGATCTGAAAGAACCAGCTTTTCCAAAACTCTTGCACTTTTTTTTGCCGCAGGTTCCCTAACTATTACCTTTTTCCCTTTTTTTGTGTCTGATTTAATACAAAATGTATAGTAGACGAAAAATAAGCTGGCGTGTTTGTCATTAGGACTTCGGGATCTTTTTCACACCCATCGCCGTATTAAATTTAAATTTATATTAAATTAAATTTACATTAATATTAAATTTATGCGTTCATCAAATTTAACACACAAACACTAATATTGAAAAAGTACACAGATATTACGATAGTTGACCATGGGAGGAACGATATTATGAATGAACATTTCTATTTTATTTTTAAACAATGATATTATCTTAGTTTTAGTGGTATTGTTGTATATTTTGTTTATTTTAGTTGTTAGTGGAACCGTCCTGTACCTATAAATTATTTATATTCTTGTCCTTTCTGTATGTAAGATCATTTGCTCAGCTTATTTATCTATAACCAAAAATAGGCCACCTTTTGTACTGCAATTTTTTCTTCTGTCGAGAAGTGTGAATTTTCAATTGTAATATGAATTACTCATCCTTTCGCATGCTTACAGGGTTAACATATTATTTTAACATTGAAACTTCTGAATACCTATACCAACTTGCATAAGTTTTGTTATTGCTTATTTGTATTGTGCCAATTTGTATAATTTCGTGCTACCAACGAACTAATTAGCGGTGGTGCTTCCTCTCGGGTGTGCTGGCATGAACACTACCATGTTATAGTTTGTGCATCTACATAATTAAGTAGGGACTTGTTATTTGTATAAAAATGTACCTGTAGGTTTAAAGGTGTATATTATTCCACTCATTTATTTTAAAAACTTATGAAATGTAACCGAATTGTTTATTTTCCTAGATATTTTATTTAGGATCCCTTTCATCGGGCCACGGATATCTTGTAAATAAAGTGGATGACCAAAATTTATTTTTTCTTTCTCAATAAATAAGGTTTTGTAGATCAAATGCTTTAGAGCGAATTCTTCAGAATGTTCCAGATTATTCTAAAATACTCCAGAAGGTTGCATAATGGGGGGAGCCCCCCCCTCCATCATTTTGGTGAGGGGGAGCGGGGTCGTCGAATACTACTCGTGGGAGCAAATATGGACTATATAAAAAGTAATAAAAGTTCCCCCCAAAACTCCGACCAGAAGGAAACATTTCGGAGCCAAGGAGCACGACTCAAGTCGACCCTTTGCCCGAACGAATCTCAGCTGTCGCAGGGACAAGCAAAGGTGCAGACACACGAGAAGCACAGGACAGAGTTGTCTGGTGCTGCTCGAAAACGTTTCAGGAGGCTGATGGTAGCAAATGTGAGTGCTAAAGAAACCTCTGTAGAATGCCTCAAGCCCTGGAAAGATATTAAGAGCCTGACCCATCAGAGCACTCCCATATCTGATGGCCAAAGGGCGTCTAAACGCACACGGTCGGAGGAGTCGCCGAGGGAAAACAAAAAAGGCTTCTAAGATATAAACTGAAGAAGGCATCAAGCCAAACTTCAGGCAGGTGGTTGGTTCTTCATGTGTGGGAATAAAAAATAAAAGCCCGATGGAAGAAGACCAAATGCAATTCGTGCACCGCTCACTACCGACCCTGGTTAAAAACATCACTGTCAGAGGCTCGGGCCCAAAAAATTCTAGGTTTCACTCACAGGCCTGGCTGGATCCTGATCAAACGTGAAAATCAGAAGAGCCAGGATTGGCTTGTGGGAGATATCCCAAACCTCAAACCATGGCCCGAGGCAAAGCTGTCAATCATGACGGAAAGCGAAATGCCTAAGCCACTTGTTTGCACAACGTTCTTTACCAGCAGCGAGGCGGCGAACACAAAGGACGCCCTAAGTCTGCTGACAAACTAGAACGAAGGTACATTTCCAGAATACTGGAAAATTCTTAACAGCAGGGAGGAAAGAATGGACACCACGTGACCTTATCGATTGACGAGCCCTCTGGAAACCCTTTGGAAAATCGGCTACAAGGCCACCCTTGGTTTTGGAAAGATTTCCTTCAAAATCAGGGGTGAGGCCACGAATCCCCCAGGAAACAGGACTATCCCGTCCTACTCCAACAAAGGCAAACAAACGCCTGCTCCCATACAGCGAAAGGAAGAGCCGGTAAATCGGCCTTCAGCCTTCTGCTGCTGACGAGAGTACAGGAACGCCTAAGAAGGGGAGAAAATCCGGGAAGATCCCAATCCAAACATGGACGTCCCAAGGCATATCCCAATCCAAACATGGACGGTTTCGTCCTCCATTGGAGAAGGAAAAGCCCGCGACAAAACCCACAACCCCTATGGATCATTGATGGCGAACATCGGCAACTCTACGAGTATTCTCCATATCAACCTCCACCATGCCACTGCCGCCAGCGCAGTGGCGGAGTGTTGCTTTACCAAAGGAGAAATCGACATCGCCCTCGTATAGGAACTCTGGGTAAATAACTCAACTATCCAGGGCTTAAACGCTGCGTGTAAAATCCTCTCTTATCCGGGAGGGAAAAAACCTAGAGCATGCATAGTGTTCAAGAAAAACATTACCTTCCTGCCTGTTACAGAGTTATATACTAATGACCTGTCAGGAGCGTAATAAATCTCAAAGGATGGGATGGACCCAGAGTCATCTTATGCTCAGCCTATCTATCCGGAGAGAAACAAAATCCAACCCACGGAACTTTGGATATACCTACTTATTTACTTGTTACATATTTCTGCCGACAATTTCAGGTTTGTTACGATTTGGGAGGTATCAATATGATCTGGCTCGAGTCGTAACGTAGTGAATGAAGATAAACAACGCCAAAGTCCGCAAGGTTTAATTGATTCCAATTTAGGTTTGTGTCGGGAGAATCATTCTTATCTGTATGAGAGGGGGGGAGGGCAATTAGATTCACTTTAAACGACGATGATGATAGCATTCGCACTGGCAATCTAGGAGAATTAAAACTGTAAACCATGGGGGGGGGGGGTTCGCGTCACAGGCAAAATTTTAGGCTTAGAACTTACGGCGCGGTTTTCACCCGTGCCCGCCGTGAATGAAAATCGCAGTTTGCCGATCGTGTCGGTGTGGCTATCGGCAATCGGTGTCGTCCGCGAATCGACCGCAGAGCGCGCGGGCAGCGGCCGCCAATCTTGCGGGTGACCGCGACCCGCGCGGCTCCACTATAGCAGCCCGCAGACGCTGCGGGGGCTGCCCGTGATTTAGCAGCGCCCGCGCGGGCAAAAATGGCGTCGTAAAAATTGAGAGTCAATTTTACGTACAAATTGACGTTTTCTCGAACTGGCCACTTTGATTTCAAATATCTGGCGTTTGGTAGGAATTTCAGATTATTTTTTTTCCACATTTATGCTTGTGTATTTGTCTTTCAAATTTAGAGATTCGTTTGTTTTCACGTCATTTGATTTTTCTTTGACGACGTTTTGTTCACAATATGGAATACTTAAAATATCGCGTTATTTACGAATGCGAGTTCCACCGTGGCACCAGCACTATAGAAACAGCTCGATGTGTCGGATTGTTGTGAAGGATTGTTGTCGATGTTGTGAAGGATTAATGATGTGTATGGGGGAAGCTACTATAGAAGAAAGCGCGATACGTTTTTAGTTCCAACGTTTTCGTTCTGGAAATTTTGACCAACAGAACAAACCCATAGGCGGCCGGAGACCCTAATTGACAACGAAGAATTAAAATCGTGGAAGCGCATCCATCGGATTCGGTGTGAGTGATACCTACAGCATTTTAATTCACGTGAAACAAATTGGAAAAGTGAAAAAGCCATTACATATAAGTAACTAGACCTCGTGACCAGCTTGAGAATGCGTCAGCCGAATAGAAATGTTATGCTTTAAGTATTGTAAGAAGGTCTTTGGATGAATTGCAAACAAGAAATGTTTATTTCAGCTATATTGAAGCTATCCTAAGTTATGCCATTACGATCTGGGGAAATTGTTATGCTTGTCATAGGGAACCCATATTTATACTCCAAAAGAGAGCAGTGCGAATAATTGCAAAGGTGAAAAGGGAAGAGTCATGTCGACCCATTTTTAAAAGGCTAAGAATCCTCACCTTAACCTCACTCTATCTCTTTAAGTTACTAACTGAGTTTTTTAAGAATAAAGAAACACATTATAAAAAGTTTTCAGATACACATACTAAAAATACGAGAAATAAATTAAACATTTTTATACCATGTATTAAACTAAACACAGCAAGGCAAGACACAAAATACTCCGCGCCATATTACTTTAACAGGCTACCGGAAAGTTTAAAAACTATTCAAGTGGAAAGCTTATTCAAAAAGTTACTTAAAGAATTCTTATTATACAAAGCTTTTTACTCGATCGATGAGTTTGTTAATTTTAAATAATTTTTCAAATTTTTTGGTCATTTTTTTGACAATTTTAAGTAGCATTTTTTAATTATTCTGACTTTTTCTGATTTTAATTTCTTGATTATTTTTATCAATTATTTTAATTTGTGGTTTTAGTAAATAAATCTTAAAAATGATTTGGATGCCCTAAAAGCAATAATGAAGTAACTGTATGTACGTGGTGATAAATTTAAATATTGTAAAAACGAACTAATATACTGTAATTTAAATGTACCTAAATATTAAGTTTCTACAATCTGTTAAGATTTTTTGGAAATAAATTGAAATTGAAATTGAAATTGAAAGAGACAGCTGCATATAGTACCCCTCCATCCTTGTCAAGTCGCGCATGCACGGAGCCACGTACATATTATATCACTATGGCAACGCTTATATATCACCATGGCAACGCTTCGACGCCATAAGTCTGCTATGCCACAGATAAACGCGCATGCGCAACTTGATAAGGATGGAGGGGTACCTATGGAGCTGTCCTTTGTATTCGGTGAACGCATTCATTCACAGCCTGCCTTCGCACTCTCGTTCTCTGTTCACCCTGTGGGAAAAGCTCGAAAAATGGGTACCGCATGAATTGAGTGAAGCACACCAACAAACACGCGTCGGGTGCTACGTTACATTACTCAACCGTCACAATAACGAAGAAATTTTATATCGCGTCGTTAATTGTGATAAAAAATGAATCAATTCTCTACAATAATCGGAAACACTCATCACAATGGTTGAACCCAGGAGCACCGGCCAAATCCTGTCCTAAGCGAAAGTTGACTCAGAAAAATGTACTGGTGAGTGTCTGGTGAACTAGTGCTGGCGTCATCCAATACAGCTTTTTAAAATCTGAACAGACGATTACGGCAGATCTGCGTTGTCAACAATTGCAAACCATGATGGAAAATCTAGCCGCTAAACAACCGAGACTGGTCAATTGCTTTAGCTCACTGCGGCTTCAGGACAATGCTAGACCACAAACTGCGCAAAGACGGTCGCTAAATTAGAATAGCTGCGATTGGGATTTCTCAGAGTCCACCATACTTCCCGTAACTTGCTCCAACAGATTACCACTTTTTTCGGAATTTCTTGCAAGGAAAAAAATAATTCCAACGAGGCAGTCCAAACAGCCTTCAAATATTTTATTGATTCTCGGTCCCAAATTTTTTTCAGCAAAGGAATCAATGAACTACCTATAAAACGGCGAAAGTGCATAGATAGCAATGGTATATACTTTTATTTCGTTTTACTTTTTTCATATAAAACGCCAATTTTAATATGTAAGGGGCTGTCTAGACGATCAAGCATGCTTGTCAAGCATCGACTCGCGGGCTGGGAAGGGATCGTAAACCGCAGGAACTATGCAAATATATATTTTTTATATTTACCAAAAATGCCTAATTTTGTAATTTATACCAGGGAATTGACTGATGAATGACGTGACTTTCTGGTATAAAACTACAAAATTAGGCATTTTTAGTAAATATTCAAAAAATATTTACATATTCCTCCCAACCCGCGACGTGATGCTTGATCGTCTAGCTAGAGAGCCCTTAAGACCCTAATATATGCATTCTACAATGATTCTACTAATAGTTCCAGAGCCAGCGACAAAAACGTGCAAGAGTTTTGAAAAAGCTGATTCAGATCAGACAGTATTTTGGACATAGACTGCCGGGATACAGACCAGTCAGCAGGCCAGATAGGATGGCGCGGGCTTGTAACCGCGGCGGGCGCGAGTGACAACCGCGCCGTGCCTGTGCCTTAGCCGAATATTGCGTTAGAACTGCAGAATTTTTGGCGAAATGCGTTCTTTTCCATACTAGGTCGTTTTAGTATCATACCCATACTTTTTCAATTGCAGCTGGAACACTGCCATAGAAAGGTGACGATTTCATAAAATCGAGATGTTTTGCAGCAATCATGAAAGCATTTCAATCGAACGGCGCGGCGGCTTTCTTCTTCCTTTTCTTTCTGCGGGATTGGCAAACACCCAACTAGCGTGATTTCTGGCCAGATAAAAAGAGGAAACAGCTGGTTAAATAATTGGTAGTATGGCACTAGAAAGCTTATACAGGCTGAGTATTTAATTAGTGACATCCTTGAAACGGGTGAATACGAGAAAAAAAGCAACTTTTAATATTAAAAAATGAAAAAAAACATTTTTTTCTATAATGAAAATTTGAAAAATTTGACTAATAAATAAAAGTTTGACAAGCGTTGAGCGCGCTGCTCCATCTAGCAACAGGTAAAACATTGCGAATCAACAATATTCGCGATATTTTTACCTAGCGCTACATGACGCAATGCAATTTTGAGATATCGCTGCCTTGAGGATCGTTATTTTATTTTATTTTTTTTCAATGACAATTTCAGTTTTTTTATGGCGGTCGTTTACCTAATAAGTGCCCTCTCTCAGAAAAAAAATAATCCACATGGTCGATTTCAGATGCAAAATAGTCCACATAGTTGATTTCAGACCCTTCACACCATTTTAAAATAAAAATGTAATAAAAGATGTTTAAAGCAAATCATGTTTTTTTTTCAAAACTGTAGCAACTTGTGTTCATTCAATTGCAAAAAAAAATGTGTGTTAAAGGAAAAATGTAATGATTTTTCAAATATTTTAGTACTCCTTGTAAATTAGAACTTATTAAAATATATTTTTTTTTCTGGAGACTCCATCTCGAGGTGTCGACTACAACGGGCGAGCCCGTCACCACAGGGAGTTTTAACGATTAGTCGTTCTATCTCCCTGGAGTGAGCGTAGAAGACTTTGGACAAAACAATCCGACGCCTAGCTACGCCACAACCCTTTAGAGACCAACGCCTTACCGCGAGATAGCCAGGTATGTTACCTGGCGGGCGGCACTTGCGCCCTAACTACCAGTTGTGACCAGATTTCTCCGGTCTCTCGATTGGTTCCGAGTTCGAGGTCGCTTGCGCGGTCCTCTCCCTTACGAAGCGGTGAAACGGTGAATACCGAATCTATCGCGGACCATGGCGTCCTTTGCCCGCCTCTAACCCGGGATCGTATGGCCAATGATCATTTCAAGAGCAGTCGCCGTAAGGTACGCAACCACCCCCGCTCTATAGGAAACAATACAGCTTCCAGACTCCCCCGACTGTTAGTCGAAGTGCACAATCGATTGGCTTGCGCCGCACGGTGCGCAGACCGTACAGGAGCGCCAGAGGTTTGATTCCCAGGGGAAACTGTCCAGGGCCAGAGTCCTACCCAGGTTCGCACCCCGTGCGTGGAGGCCGTCGGATGGGTGTTGACCCGTGAGTGTGACCGACCCTGAACACATGGGTCTTCGTGGCCAACCCATCATGGGCCCGTTAGCTCCCCGGAGACTCCAGTTTGTCCTTTAACCCGTCGGACGCCAACAATGCCTATAGGCATTTTGTGTCGTTTGACAGATCCGTGTGTAACCGTTTTGGCCGGCCTCCATAAATATTATATAAATATATAATATAATATATAATAATATATATAAATATATAATATAAATGACTAGCAAGACAAATTACTAGGTAACAAGAGGGCGATCAAAAAGTTTCGGCGTAGTTTTTTGCGTGCGAAGGCTGGCTTTCGATGGGTCAATGATGACATAATTTTATTTTTGGAAGGAAAAAGTGGAAAACATTTTTTTCATTATTTTTTTAATGTTTACGTAGGAGCTAAAAAGCCCACCACCGGCTTGAATAATGATAGACTGTTTTTTGTGTGTGCTGTTTTTTTTAATGCAATCGTCTCCTTTCTGTGGTTAACTATTCATTTGACAAGCCATTTTTTCGATCCTTTCCGCCATATCAATGACGTGGAGTTATACAAACTTTCTCAATGAATGATTAGATCAATGATTTAAGATAATAAGAGCCCCCAGACGCATGTTGTCGTTAATTGTTCAACTGGCCGAGAGGCAGTGTGTGACCTGCATTACTTATTCCTAGGCAAGATACGCCCGCGATTACGAGACAGTTCATTGCCCACATCGCCGAGATGCTTTCCATTAATTAGGCTGCAATAAAAAGGGAGTGCTGAGTGGGAATACGAGAATTTTTCAAGCTGTAAGATGCTCTTTAATAAGCTTATGCGATTACCCCGAAAGTATCGGGTGTCTTGAATATTTGTCATGACTCTGGGCTCGATTGCGTTTCTTCGTGAACTAAAATCGGAAATTAGTCCGTGTGAACGAGACAGGGCAATACGCTAGAGCCGAATGTGAGATGACCGGTTGTCACTTTGGGCCCGATTGCGTTTCTTTGTGAACTAAAACTAAAATTAGTCCAAGCGAACGAGACAGAGCAATAAGTTAGAGCGGTAAATGAAACGAACGATCGTCGATAAATACTACCTGCCGAACTTATACTCGTCCGAATAGATTCAAGCATATTTCGTGCGGTGTAAGATTTGACCTTGGCGGGCAGTTTTAATGCGAAAAAGTGACAACCGTCATCTCACAATTCGCTCTAGCGTATTGCCCTGTCTCGTTCACACGGACTAATTTCCGATTTTAGTTCACGAAGAAACGCAATCGAGCCCTTTTTCTCATTAAAACTGCCCGCCAAGGTCAAAGCACCTAAATTTTACACCGCACGAAATATGCTCGAATTTATTCGGACGAGTATAAGTTCGACAGGTAGTATTTATCGACGATCGTTCTTTTCATATTCCGCTCTAACGTCTTGCTCTGTCTCGTTCGCTTGGACTAATTTTAGTTTTAGTTCACAAAGAAACGCAATCGGGCCCTCTGTCTACTGTCTGAACTCAAATTAGCTTGTATAAAATCGAAGACTATCGCGGTTGTTTGACATTATAAATAGGTTAAAAAACGAATTTACCGCGTGAGATTTGTAGCAGCCGAAGTTTCGGTGATGTTGCAAATATTGATATATTCACAACTAAAGCTGTCAACTACAACGGGCGATCCCGTCACCTCAAGAAGTTTTAACGTTATTGGATCATTCTGTCTCCCGTGAGGTGAGCGCAGAAGACTTGGGACGAACAACAATCCACTGTCTAGTTATGCCACCTGCCCGTCAGAGGCCAACGCTTTGGCCAACGCTTTGGCCTCTGACGGCAGCGACGATCGCTGTAAGCAGCGAGGCACCGGGAAAGGTGCCCAGGGGCAGACTCGCCCCATGACTACCAGTTTGGAAGGATATTTCCGTCTGGAATTAACCTTCAGTATGCCTCCTAACTGGTTACAGGTTCGAGGTCGCTAGCGCGGTCCTATCCCTTACGTCTAACGAATCTATCGCGGACCACGGCATCCTTTGCCCGGCTCTTCACCCGGGATCGGGTGGCCGAATGGACGTTTCAAGAGCAGTTGCCGTAAGGTCAACAATTACCCCCGCTCTATAGGAAACATTACTGTTTCCAGACTCCCCCGGCTGTAACTCGGAATGCACAATCGATTGGCTGACGCCGCACGGCGCACAAACCGTCCAGGAGCGCCCGAAGGTTGACTCCTAGGGGAGACTGGGAGGCAGGCCCGCGTCCTACCCTGGCTTGCACTTCTGCGTGGAGGCCGCCGGATGGCCGACCCTATACAACTGGGTCTTAGTTGGCAAACTGCAACAGGGCCCATTAGCTCCCCCATGATATATTCACAATGTGATTTCGGCACAACAAGGCATCGTGCGCCAAATTAGTAGTCCAAGCATATGAGATCTAATCGTGTCGTTCCCAGGAAAAAAATCCGGAAGTATTTTTATCAGCAGTTTTATATGTATTTTAGACGCTGAATCCCATTTTTACCACGCTTTAATTAGGTCGACCTGTTTGTAACTATGTAATGGAATCGAAGGTAACTAATTTAACCATCTTTTAAGGATCGTAGCGTCATGAAAATTAGCAGCTGTATGTAGTTCTGATGACAATACAATAATATGGAACTGTCGAACTGATCTGATGATGGAGTCGCACGATTAGGTTTCAAGGTCTGATGATAAAGCCGGAAGATAGGCACTGGCATTCCATGATGGAATATCGTATCATAGCCGCGTGTATGTGAATATCGTATTATTTAAAAAAAACACTAAAAACACGCCCAAAAGCGTGTTTTTAGTGTTTTTTAAAAAACTATTAATTTATTAAGATTGAATGAGCGACCGGAATGAATAAAAAAAAGAAAAGTGAAATCACTACGTATTAAATACTATCACCCTAGAACAGATATACAATCTAGTGCGGTGATAAAATCCACAAAAATGAAATCTTATCTGCTTAGCAAAGAAAAGTTGTAAAAATGAAAATTACATTATTATCCCTTTAAATAAAAAATTATTTCCTTGTTTGTGCCAAAATCTATATTTCGTATTGGATAATTTTATAAAAAAAATAATAAAATAAATAAAAACAATACTTTCTATACTCCGGTGGGCTGGAAATGAAAACACACATTTGGTATCTTCGGATTAATAATAATCAAAATTATTAATAGGATTATTAATAATTTTTCGCGTTACGTTACGAAACTTATCGTTACAACAAGCGCGACACAGCTCTACGTCACAAAAGGACACGAGGCCAAAATTTGAATTTGGAATTCGAAGCGAGCGCGGGAAAAATCGAACTAAAACGGCGCTTACTCCCAGTCCCGTCTGTGTAAACAGCCGCTCGATTAGATCACGGGAACAAAAACAATTGCATGGTAATTAATAGCGCTAGATTACAATTTATTATTTGTGTTGGCGTCGGGCGACGCGACGCCGGCGCCCGCCGCTGCGTCAGTACAAATGTGACAGTTGCCGCGCGATCGTCGCCGCCGCGAACGCACTTTTCCCGCGCTCGCTCCGATTCGAAATTCAAATTTCGAACGCGTGTCGTGACGTTTCGTGTCGCGTGTGTCGTGTGTGTGCGTGTTTGTTGTGACGGTCAGTTTTATGACATGACCGCTATCCCCATTAGTTTAGCGAAATTTATTAATAGTCTTAATTATGTATCGATAGCCCAATTTGGCGCACTGATAACGAGTGATAAATAACCAGCACACTCATCAATAATGAAGATTAGAACAGAATTAGGAATGTATGTATTTTAGCAAACATTGAAGATGTTTTAATGTCACCCCACTATATTCATCACACTGAATCCAAATCTGTAAACTACTAAATATATTACAAAGAATAAAAAACACGACTGCCATTACAGAAAGTGAACTATTGTATTTATAATTATTTTTATTACTGTTACTGTTAAGGTACAATATGACACTCGGGCTGACAACGGTTCAAACCATACCACATACTTCTAAATCGGTTCGGGCGATTTCAAGTTATAGTGGAATAAAGAAACGGAAAGCATACATAGATGAACCCTGAACACTTAACACAACTTTTATGTTGGGCAGTCTTATAAAACATGCTCTATCTCTATAATGACGGCATAGTGGTTAGGTCACCTAATCTCTAATTGTAAGGCCTCGGGTTTGATTCCCTGCTGGGTCAAAATTTTCCTTTGGGATAAAATTAACGGAATGGCATGTGAATTTTGTCGATCGAATACAATAACAAGACACACACTTACACTAATGCTAGGTACTTTATTTATTTATTTATTTAATCGTTATTATTGCAGTATACTAACCTGTTCTACATTGTGGTTTTTTTTAACTTCACCCGACTATATTCACCACGCTGATTATAATATTTATTCGGTCTCAATTAATAAGCGAGATATAGGCATTCAGAGAAGCGTCAAACTCATACATTTCGGTAGGTTCAGATAGTTTTTTTTAAAGAATACAAACACCTATATGGCGGTAGGTTAGTTAGTTTTTTTAAATAATCATAAAAACCGAGTTCAAAAAAAAATTTTTTTTTTTAATGTAAATTTGTGTAATTTTCTCTAAATTTTACGCGCCCGAAGCTTTTTTCTTTCACATTTATCATTACAATGATTGAATCTATATTTTTTTAAAAGATATACTACTATATTTCTTTTTTTTTCATTTTTTGAAAAAGGTTCCTATACCTACTGCATAAATTCCGGGTACGAATCCCTGCTGGGTCACCATTTCCCGTTGGGATAAAATTAACGAAATTGCATTTGAATTCTGTCGATCGAATACAATAACAAGACACACACTTACCCACATGTTACACGCACACATACATATAAACACGTCGTGGTAGGGTTGGTTGTAAGAGATTATCATTTGATAATAAACCCGTCAATTGTAAAATTTCACAATATAGAAACAAACAGTTTAACTAACTCTGCCATATTAAATTTACTAAACCTGACGTCAAACACGAGTTTTTGAATTGTTTTTAAATGAAAACTAACGTAACCTACAGAAATGTAGGCGTTTGACGCTTCCTTACCACTGGAATGCCAATACCACCGATCGGTGGTTTTACTGTTGTGACCATAGGTTTATTGTTGTGACAATTCGCGGGCGGCCGATCTATTTATGTAATTGTGCAATGATATGCGGTAAAAGTCGCCTTCACTGAATAAGCCACGGTAATATATAGTAGTATACGTGCACTACTACCCCCTACAAACTAATTCTCGAGGGTTGAAAATATGCCGTCGTGAGTTTGATTTCCCATGGCTGGCTTTTAAGGGTTAAACCCCTACATCTTGCTTATAGAGATAGAGCAGAGAGTTTTACACATTCGGAATTAGATGATGTTAAAACATCTTCAATGTAGACGAGTTTGCTAAACTGTATTAATACCCGATATTGTATACTTAAAAAAGCTATTACGTATCTATGTAAGATGAGGCGCCTAAAATACGAGATTTCCAGTTTTTTTAATTAAAAAAACTTCAACGTTCATGTTGTGACAGTATACCTGTTACGCCGGATACCGCAACAAAAACATAACTAAATGGATAAGATAAACGTTGTTGATAACAGCTCACGTTTGCGTACGTTATACACTGTACACATGGTTCGTTACAACAAAGTTTAATTATTTAAAGGTTTTTATGCATGATCTTTATACAGATACAGTGGTCAGACGCGTAGATATTTTTTGTACTGGGGGTCTCCAGTACCGCACTGGGATTTAACATCGTTCCTGGGATCGGTCGGCCCTCAAAAAAAAAATACTGTGCATCGGTCTTCTTACTTTTCGTTTACCTGCTGAGTATATCCATGCGGAGCCGGAGTTTGGTCTTAGAGCCAGAACAAAAATCTCTCGTTCGATATATCTAAATATTCAGTGATGACATACACTAGATCGACCGCACCTCTGATGTATGATTACTCCATCACTGGTGATGTGCAGGCACGTATCCAGACGTTGGGGGCTTAAATCCCAACTCTCCCCCCCCCCCCCCCACCCCCACCTCCTCCTTGGATACGTGCCTGACCATAGGTGCATAAGTCGCGGATTCTCCGGGGGTCCCCCCACCCCCGGATACGAGCCTGGATAAGTCGCGGATTCTCCCCTGATTCTCATTTTTTGACGACTTTTTTTTTTGCTTAAAAAAATCAGGGGGGGTGGGGGGCGTTCCCAGTGTCGTCGTCCCCCTGGATACTTAGATGGTTTCAGTTTTTTGATTTTAAATCTGGGACACCTCAACCTCATAGGCAAAATAATTGTTAAAAAATAATTAAAATTCCTCGGCATGATATCCATCCTCATAGGCAAAATAATTGTTAGGAATAATTAAAATTCTTCTAAGAAGTAAGTAGTTGTTTTTGTTCTCTCTTTTCCTCTCCCAATTTCCTCTCCTTCGGCATTGTTAGATTTAAATATAGTAGTTTGTACATATTTTACACAAAATAATTTATTTATTTATTAATCTACATTCCACAACGTGCGCATGTACATACGTACCACTGCATTGTGTGCATCAGGCAGTGGCGTAGCGTGCCTTGGCGGGGCCCCGTATAAAAAATTGTTTGGGGACCCTTAGGAAGGGAAAAAATTTCCCACAAAAGGAAAAAAAATGATTGCATAAAATTAAAAGAAATATTTATTCATCATAATTATCTATCTGTCACTTTTTCCAAAATTTTTACAAACAATTCAAATTAAATATACACTCTCCTTGCCTTTTTTCGGCAAACTGATTTATTAAATCATTTATAGCTGATGATGACTTTAGTTTTTCAAAAGTTCCTGCCTCTATGGACAATAGTGACAGATCTGACAGGCGGTCAGGTCCCATCGACGTTCTTAGGTACTTTTTTATCAGTTTTTATTTTGAAAAACTTCTTTCAGCAGTTGCAGTTGTAACTGGAAGGGTCAAGAATAAAAATCATGCTCTTATTACCTCCGGAAAAGTGGATGCAAGACTATTGAATTTTATCAGCAATAATTCAATGAGTTCCTTAATGGAATGAATTTTTTGAATTTCAGATTTTAAGCATGTTTTTAGAGCCTTTAATCGGACATAAAGAATAACTGAAATGTCTTTACTGTATTAAGCCGACAGTTTTCCTATCCCTTCGTTTGAAGAAGACAGGAGTTTCTCCGCTTGTAATATTTCGAACATACTACTCAGGAAAAAAGAAGTTGCTTTTTTTGACTTTTGTCATTTCTGAAATAAATAAAAATTTTGCTTACGCAAGTTGGGGGCCCACGGGGGCCCCCCGTAAAATTGATACGGCAGATACGGCGGTAGCTACGCCCCTAGCATCAGGTTAGTTGCAAGAAATTGCTATGAGGCAATAAGCTCGCCTTTTCGTTTTTTTTTTAATTGCAAAGAAGTATATACAAGAGGTGCCAAAACACAGAAAATATGCATTAAAATATAATATACACCAACGGTAAACCGTATAACCACTTATAGGGTACCTACTCATTGTTTGTATATAGTTAAGAAAAAAGGATAGGTTCGAAGCACACGACAAAAAGTGTATGGTGAGCATAAAACAGCTTTCGCCAGAATTTTACAAATCCCTTGAAGTTCGGACCTCAAAACCACGCGTACCGCGGCTTAGCGTAAAGTGGGGAGAAATTAGTAATTATGTGCGAATTTGGTTATTAACGTGCTGTCTTTTTTGTATGAATATGGAAAATCTATTATAGGTGTATATTTCGGATTAATCTAATATTAATATATATAAACTAAAGTGTAGGAAAGGATTAATATAAACTAAAGTGTATATTTCGGATTAATAGCCTGTATGAACAAAAAACACTAAAAACACGCTTTTGGGCTATGATACGATATTCGCATACACACGGCTATGATACGATATTCCATCATGGAATGCCAGTGCCTATCTTCCGGCTTCATCATCAGACCTTGAAACCTAATCGTGGTCAAAGTTCATTCCAAGACTTTTCTAACAAGTCCAAACAAAGCTATGATACGATGTTCCATCATGAAGTTCCAGTTCATATCTTTCGACTCCATCATCAGATCAGTTCAACAGTACCATATTATTGTATTGTCATCAGAACTACATACAGCTGCCAATTTTCATGACGCTACGATCCTTGGAAGATGGTTAAATTAGTTACCTTAGATTCCATTACATAGTTACATATAGGTCGACCTAATATCGGTTGGGTCACCCCAAGACGTTCCCGACAAGTAGACAAACCGCTATCTCCCCCCCCCCCCCCACCCGCTTACATCGCCCCTGCCAACCCCTCCACTCCGTCAACCCCCAACCCTACTCGTCAATCACCCCGCCCCCCGATAGTGAATATGTTTGATTAAAATCGCGAATGTATTTCTGAGATTTTTGCAGTCTTTCCGTACCAAAATATCACAATGTGGCTTCGGCCCAACATCGCATCTGTGTACCGAATTTCGAGTCTCTAACTACAATATTTCGAGATTGAAGTATGACTAGTGCACCCTCTGGTGGACCGATTTCAACTCTTGCCATGACCGAATGTTGCATGCATTACATTACATTTACATTACATTTTCGTCGTGTCCAATTGACGGCTAAAGACCGCTCTTGGACGTGTCAAAATAATTGGGTTAGGTAGTAAGTTACGTTACTACTCTTTACTGAACATACCTAGGTAGTCAAGAATTAACTACTAGATTGTCAAACTATAAATATAAATAATCAAAATAGAAGCCTAATATTTGAAGTAGTTAGTAATTCGAAAAGACACGTAGTAAAATTATTCATCGCAATATTCAAATTGTCAGTAAAATGTTAAATAATCAAATTAAATCAACGTTATGCATTTTAAACTAAAAGTACGAATATAAGACAATATAAAATAATCAGACAATAAGGCTCTACTTTTTTAAGTAATTTAAATGGGCACAATATTTGAAAAATCATGGCCCTCAAATTCGGCCAGATTATAGAAAGGGTATATCAGCATCTCCTTGATGGTTTTTTTGAATTTTATGTCCTACAGCTGTTTAAATTTTGTAGGGAGTAGATTATAGAAATTAATGCTAAGGTACAAGTAGCTTTTCTGTACTTTTGCCCGTCGTATTCGGGGTACGCATAAAAGGGAGCTACCGCGGGTATGATGCGAGTGAATGTCTGCATTAATTGCAGTTTCTGCGAGGTGCTAGCATACATTAAACACTGGTATATGAACGCCGAATACATAGTCATTACCCTTGCCTTGCTGAAATATTCTTTGCATGAGGTCCTAGTCGTTACCTGATACATGCTGCGCAGTGCTCTCTTTTGCAAAAGAAATATTCTTTTACTGGTTGCAGCATTTCCCCAAAATAGTAGTCCATAAGTCATTAATGATTTAAAATACGCAAAGTATACTGATTTGGCTGCCGCAAAACCATAAAGACTTCTGATTTTTTTAATAGAGTATATCGAGCTACATAGCTTACTAGCTAATTGTTGGATGTGCATGCCAAATTTCAGCTCAATCAGATGAAGAGTTAAGTTGCTGTCGTAGAGTAATACATACACCCAGAGATACACAGATACACACAAAAGTGCATCCACAATACTTTCCTCTCCAGGAAAGTAAAAAGAGGAAGGAAAGAAATAAATATAAATTTAACTCTTTGTGGGCACAGAATGTGCCACACCAAAATAAACTAACACCAATAACGACGCTAAGGTTTAAAAAGAAGGAGAATGGGAAGGGTAAGGGAATCTATGTGGAATATTTCAAATGTCCTCTGAGTCTGTTTTTAAAACTTGCTATGCTTGGCGCGGATCTCACATTTTTCGGCAAAGCATTCCAACACGGGCTCCGTGCACGGTGAAAGAGAATGAAAAGAAGTCAGTGCTGTGGCCAGGGATAGAGAGTAGCAGGTTATCTTTTAGAGAGTAGGTTAGAGCAGGTTAGAGAGTAGCAGTAAATCTGCCGGTGAGATAATTGGTAACGACGCTCTCCAAGATCTTGAAAAGCAGACAATTTTATTCGTTTGGGGCGTGAGGGGGGGGGGGGGGGGGAGGGGCTCAAAATGGATATTATAAAACGATTGCCACCAAATTCTACATAATTTCATCGACAATATTAGGTAACATGTCTAACAAAATTTTACCGCGCCTTCAAAATATTAATATTTTAACTCAATTTTAATTCATAATTATAGTTATATTTTTTTTGTAAATTCATTTTATTTTTCGCAGTAAAAAAGAAGACTTCCTGGATATTGTTCACACACTTTGAAATAGGATTTACCTATGTTACGTGTATTTTATAACTTAAAATGCCTTTAAAAATATAATTTAAGAAAAATAGGTTATAAAGATTCGAGAAAAAAGGTCCGCTTTGCTTATATAGCATCTGCAACTTTAATATAACTTTTTTAAAACTATAAGCTGGGTAAGTTAGGTCCTAGTATGACTATGAAATGAAATATACCTTTATTGTACTAACAAAAAAAATTACATGGGTAAAGAAAACTTAAATTCTATTTTAACTTAGTACAAACGGCGGGCTTATATATATATATATATATATATATATATATATATATATATATATATATATATATATATATATATATATATATATATATATATATATATATATATATATATATATATATATATATATATATATATATATATATATATATATATATATATATATATATATATATATATATATATATATATATATATATATATATATATATATATATATATATATATATATATATATATATATATATATATATATAAATATTATAATAATAAATACATAGAAACTACAGATAAATAATAATAAAAATAACTGCTTATATAAAATGATAGATATTACAGAGTTCTTATGCTTCTATTCAGTCAACAACCCAATGAAAGGGGGAAGGGGGGAGGGGATAGGGGGAGGGTTGGTTCTTAGTTGATATTTTGAGGGAGAAAATGTTTTTTCAGTAACGCCTTGAAACAGGGCAAGGATGTTGCATGACGAATAGCATGCGGAAGCTGGTTCCAAAGTCGAGCAGAATGGACGCTAAATGAGTTAGTGAAAAAAGAAGACTGATGTAGTGGAATTGCTATGGTGTTGTCCTGGCTTGACCTGAGTGGAACACCATGACTTCCTAACGGGAGAAAGAGGTCTTTAAGGTAAGGAGGTGCTATGGGACTATTTAGGACTTTATAAAGGAGTGAGAGGGCATGCAGATTTCTGCGCTCACGAATTCGAAGCCAATGAAGTCCATCGCGATCAAATTTACGCAAGTCGAATATATATCGTATGCAGATATTTTGTAGCCGTTCGAATTTATCCAGTATCTTCTCTTTAATATCTATAGTACCGACATCAGCATAGTCTAGAATTGGAAGTAGCAGTGTTCTTACTATAGTTTGCTTAGTTGCTGCTGGAAGGAATCTCTGTAACCTTCGGAGGCTATGAAGGCCATTGAAAATACGACGACTAATTTGGGTTGGCGTGTGCTTGCCACGAAAGAAATTCGTCTATGACTATTCCAAGATTCTTGACAGTTTTGGTATACTCAATAATATTACCGTTTATTTTGAGGGGTGACATTGACGTTTTGGTAGTATTAGACTTGAGTTTCTGGCCACCAATCACAATCGCTTGTGATTTGGCTGGATTTATGATTATGCCATGTTTTTTGGCCCAACTTGATATGTGTTCTAAATTAGAGTTCATAGTCGACACGGCAGAAGGCAGGTCATCAGGTCTGGCATGGAGGTAAATTTGAAGGTCATCAGCATAATAAATAATAGGATGTAGTTAAGCCCTTGGCAATCGGGTTAATGAAGATAGAGAAGAGCAGTGGGGATAGGACACACCCTTGCGGGACACCAGCTGTGAGCTCGAGCAAGTCTGATTGGCCCTCAGACGATTTAACACACTGGTAGCGTCCGCGCAAGTAGGAGTCAAACCAACTCACCACTCCTCTAGAGATATTGAGCGATCGGAGTCGCTCAAGGAGAAGTTCAAAGGTCGACAGAATTAAATGCGCTACTGAAATCAAGCAGCGTGAGAATAGTTAGTTTTCTATCATTCATAGCGCGTCTAATGTCGTCGGTAACTTTGACTAGTACAGTAGTGGTACTGTGACCAGGGCGGAAGCCAGACTGAAGGGGATCTAACAATTTGTTGTTATCTAAGAAATTATTAAGCTGGGTGTAAACACCCGCTCTAAAACTTGGGAGAATATTGGTAATATGAAATAGGCCTGTAAGCTGCCTTATAAGCTGTGTAAGGGTGGGTCTTGTAACCAATATACAGCATTTGGTGCAGTAAGGGTAATGTATGTAGCTTTTGTTTTGTTTTTTCTATTAAGGTTATTTATTCGACCACTATACATTACATTACATTACATTTACGTCGTGTCCAATTGGCGGCTAAAAACCGCTCTTGGACGTGTCAAAATATTTGTGTTTCAAGTAGTAAGTCTCATTACTACTTTAATATTTACTTAACATACATATATTATTTTTTTTTAAATGTATAGTATCTAAGAAACTTTGGAATCTACTAAAAGTTATTCGTCGTAGAATCGTATTATAAAACAAATTAAAGGCTTATTTAATAAAATAGTCAATAATTCTAATAGCTACCTACTAAACACACAATAATTGAAATGGTCAGTTATAAAGTTGAATAATCAACGCAGAAGCCTAACAATTGAAATAGTCAATAAATCGAATATATACGTACAAAAAACTGTACATAGTAACATCCAAAGTAGTAAGTAAATTGTTAAATAATCAAGCTAAAGCTAAATCTTACAATTTAAATACTAATAGTACATATATAATTATCATTCAAATTGGTACGATATTTGCAGTCATGGCCCTCGAATTCGGTCAGATTATAGAAAGGGTGGCCTATCAGCATCTCCTTAATGTTTTTTTTAAATTGTTTGTCCTCCAGTTGTTTGATAGTGGTAGGAAGTAAATTATAGAATTTAATGCTAAGGTATAAGTAACTCTTCTGTACATTTGCCAGTCTTGTTCGGGGCACGCATAAAAGGGAATTACCGCATGTATGGTGAGATTGAATGTCCGCTCTAGTTGCGGTTTCTGTTAGGTGCTGTCTGGCATACATTAAGCACTGGTATATGAAAGCCGAATACATGGTCATTATCTTTGCCTTACTGAAGTATGCTCTGCATGAGGTCCTGGGCGTTACCTGATACATGCTGCGCAGTGCTCTTTTTTGCAATAGGAAGATTCCTTTAGTGTTTGCGGCAGTTCCCCAAAATAGTAGTCCATAAGTCATTAATGAGCCGAAATACGCAAAATACACTGATTTGGCTACCGCGAAGCCACAAAGACTTCGGTTTTTATTTATTGAGTATATAGAACTACATAACTTACTACCTAATTCATCGATATGGGTATTCCATTTTAATTTGCTGTCAATTCTTAAACCTAAAAAATTTATATCTTCTGTGATGTCAATTTCGAGATACTCATATAATTCATTTAAATAGTTGAAATTGGTCGGTCTTAAGCGAAAGGGAATTATTTTTGATTTTGTAATATTTAGACATAATTCATTAGCATTAAACCAAATTAAAAGTTGTTCAATCGTATATCTAATTCTACTTACTAATGATTTCTTATTCTTGTCACAGAAGATAAGGGATGTGTCATCTGCAAACTGTGTAATGTCATCATTCTCGAATGACACACATCCCGGCAAGTCATTGGTGTACACTAAAAATAAAAACGGACCTAATATGGAGCCTTGAGGTACACCCTTTGATACAAGGATCGGTTTGCTTCTTGTTCCATTTACCTCTGTCGTTTGATACCTATTTTGTAGGTATGATTGAATTAAATTTAGCCCTTTGCCTCTAATTCGATAGTGTTCTAATTTATTCAGGAGAATATTGTGATTAACGCAATCAAATGCTTTTGATAAGTCACAAAATAGACCAATTACTATTTTTGAATCATCCATTCCCATTTAATAACTTATGGAGTAGTTTCGATGCAGCATTAACAGTCGATAGTCCTGCCCGAAAACCAAACTGTTTACTGTTAATAACGTCATGAGTGTCGAAAAATTGTTATAAATTAGTCATAAAACAGCTGTTAGTCATAAAATGGTTATAAATTAGTATGCTTTATAGCGATTATACCACCCTTATTCGTCTAAAAGGCCTTATACGACAACATTATATGACTAAAAGGTAATATAAGCCAAAACGCTTAAATGACACCTTTACATAGCTGAAAGTTCAACTGAACGCCTTTACATGACTTTTAATCAGCTGAAAGCTATATTCTGCACTTCTTATATGGCTTTTGTGCATGTTGGGTAGTTCGATTTTTGTAACGGCAGTAGTATTTTTTATTTCTTTAATATATCTACTTGTTGCTTTTGATCCTTGAATGTAATCTTTTCCCTAACCTAACCTTTTCTCTTACCGTTGGTCGTACGGGAAAGTAATATGAAATAAGAATTCTCGGCCATTTTATCTGTCCTTTGGTCCTTCCCCGATTTAAATAGAAAGACCGAGCGTGAGACTTAAGAAATGTCTATTTATTACGTATTAGATACAATGTCTATACAAAGCATATTAGATACGATGCAAAGTATCCCGGGAAGAGATATAAAACCTTTTCAGACGGTGCTGCAACCAAAGTCGTAAAAGTTTAACCTATGGAAGTAATGCCCCCGGAAGATTGGCTGCGGCAATTACGCTGCAATTAAAAGAGAAACGGCCGACTATCATCTTCTCTTGTTTAAGTGCTCTCTCCGATATACATTATATCAGTATGTACCTGTGGGTCCTATGGTTAATGGTTCCTAATGGCACACGCAACTTGTGTGGTGTTGGCCATTTTCACACGACTGCCCAACAAAAAAGTACTATAATGTATTCAGGGTTCATCTATGTATGTTTTCCGTTTTTTATTCTATTATAACGCTCTAACCGATAAGTATGTGGTATTGCTAGAACCGTTATGTCATGCCGAGTGTCATAGGGTACCGTAACTGCCATAAAAATATTAAGTAAATAGTTGTCTATATGTCCACATCTCCAAATGTCAATAAATTAACATAAATTTGTCGTGTAGTGTCAAATGAAAGGTCTGATTGAGTACATTTCGAAAATCATGTATCTCTTTGGATAAATACAAACTTCATTATAAAAAAACGTAACAAAGAATTATAAATACAGTTGTTCACTTTTTGTAACGGCAGTCGTGTTTTTTATTCTTTTTGACATTTATTTTCTTGTTATATCATTTATCCTGTCCAACTCAATTCACGGTTCAACTCCCATCTCCGTAGCCTCCTCGTAGAGGGACTTTCAGCTCAGCCACGGCTGTAATCTGCAGTCGCAGGCGGTTGGGATCAGAAGTTTGCGAATTCGGTGGAACACGACGAGCGAAACTGGGCGGTTGGTGCACTGTTGGTAGCAACCGATTTTGTGCAGCTTGGGCCATAAGATCCATAAGATAAGTATATTTCCATAGTCTCCACACCCGTTCAGTAATTAGTCAAAGTGCACAACCGAGTGGCGTCGCCGAAATGTGCGCAAACCGTCCAGTAGCGCCGGGAGGCAATCCCACCAGAAGAAATCGAGACGCGAGAGTCTTACCCGGGCTAGCCTTCCACACGAGGAGGCTTCTGAATAGGAGCTGCATCGAGTTTGGCCGATCCTATAACAAATTGGATCGTATGGCTCAAGCTGCACGAAACCATTCGCTACCAATAGAAACACACAGATAATGGATCCAATGACCCTCCTAGATTTGTGGGCGATGCACGCGGTAATATTACGCGTGTTTTTCTTTTAATTCTAAAAATAGCGCCGGGTAATTTACATGGCGCCGCTACCCTTTTTGTCAAGCGTCGCCATTTTGGTCACCACGTGTTAAATTTCCCGCCTAATCGGGCGCGACGGAAGTGTCACTTTCTGTTCGAAAAACCATAGCGCGTTCTATTTTAAAATTCCGTTACAGTACAAAGTCAAACTTTTTGATTTGCAATTCGAAATAATTCGAACATATCGTCGATCGAATGCAATAACAAGATACACACTTACAGACATCTTACAAGCACACATACATATAACACGTCATAGTAGCGTTGGTTGTAAGAGATTGTCATATGACAATAAACCCGCCCATTGTGACATTTTACCAATAAAAAGTATAAACAAACAATCAAACAAACAACACATCCTTTTTTCTTCTTTTCGGCTTCAGTTTATTTCTTTATTTATTTATTTAAATAAAAATAAAATAGCGTAGCTTTATACTATTATACACACGTGATTGCAACAACGAGTGTAAGGCCGTTTACTCGTTTCGTACGTTTTATAATTATTTTTAGTTTTACATTTTTCCCGAGCAATATTAACCGCCCTACCTTTTTGGGTTATTATTCAAAAAGTAGGTAAAAACCTTTGTTTTTTTTTCATTAGATTTCCTAATAACAATAACTTGCTTCGAAATTACCAGAAACCCCATTTATGGCTCTTTTTGTATTTAGAATCGCAGGAACAATTTGACGTATCATGCACGCTTTGTGGGTTTCGGTTTTTTTTTGTTTTTTTTTTTTTAATTGAACGTACGTGATACGTTTTGTTGCTTTCGGGCGATAATCGAGCGGACGTATCACGTAAGTTCAAATATGTAGGGCGATTAATTGAAGTTAATCTTTTTAATATTAAAGAAGGCAGTTAAGAGTGGAGAGGAGAAGGAATGGAAAGGAGATTGATTGTATTTTGCTTTTATGTATTTTATGATTTGGCTGTCGAATAAAGTATTCCCACTTACACACACATTAACGTCGTGTTTCATGGAAATGTTGCAAAAAAATACGGCATTCTAGATGGCCTGTATTACGTCATCTGACGTTTTTTTACATGACTGCCCAACAAAAAAGGAGTGTAATGTGTTCTGGGTTCATCTATGTATGTTTTCCATTTCTTTATTCCACCTTAACTTCTAAGCGCTTGAATAGATTTAGAAGTGTGTAGTATTGATAGAATCGTTATGTCATTCCGAGTGTCACAGGGTACCTTATATGTCCAAATAGTGCTGTATAAGAATACCTACAATTACTACTTTTATGTATATATATATATATATATATATATATATATATATATATATATATATATATATATATATATATATATATATATATATATATATATATATATATATATATATATATATATATATATATATATATATATATATATATATATATATATATATATATATATATATATATATATATATATATATAGATGTATAGATTATATGTATAAATGTATATATGTATAATGTGTATGTATATATGTATATGTGTATGTGTATATATGATTATTTAATATTATTATGTATATTGTGTTACTAAAATAGACTAAGTATATGTAATATCTGTATAAATATAAAGCTACCACATAAAACAATGCTACGTTAAGTTACACTTAGCAACTAAAAAAAAAAAAATAAAAAAATATTGCATAAAAGTTTACCTTAGTACGGGCATCACTCCAGCAAGGTACATTTTAATCTTATTAACCTAGTGTTTTAAATGTGTGTGAAATATTAATAAATAAATAAAATAAATAAATAAATACCAAGTGATTAGTTGTTTAAATATCCAAATGTCAATAAATTAACATAAATATATCGTGTTTTGTGTCAAATCAAAGGTCTGATTGAGTACATCTGATTGAGTATATATATATATATATATATATATATATATATATATATATATATATATATATATATATATATATATATATATATATATATATATATATATAAATGGATAAATACATAAGCCTTAAATATTTATTAAGAACCCGAAATAAATACAAATACAGCTAAGTAGGATTAGGCCTCTAAGGCCCCTTGCACGGACTATCGCGAGAATTTGAATCTGGTTTCTGGAGTAACATTTATAGTATTTGTGACGTAGTCGCTAAACAGTAGTTCGCCTTTTGTAACGGCAGTAGTATTTATTATTTCTTTTATTATATCTACTTGTTGCTTTGTTGCTTTTGATTCTTCAATCTTCAGAATGTGGCTCCTTTTCGATTTCCAATCGATTGATCAGTATCCCGGCCATCCATCATCCATCCATGCCAATACTAGGTACATTGTCGGCGACTCCTCTTCTGTGCCATACTATCTAGGCTAGTGATGCGAAAGCTATCACTCCCGCAGTCTGTATATGGTAGGTGGTCGTTGTCGTTGTCGCATATATTAAACCGCAATGATGCGACTGGAGGTCGGAAGAGAAAAGCGGAATGCGACGCAAACGCAGGTTATAATGATGATAGTAAATAAATCTTTAACTGTAGCAAGGGAACGATTGCCAAGTAGCAAAATATTTTTCGACCATACCGCCAGGATTATTGTGACTAAAGGTTATGTGGGCAAATTGATTATAATTGACGCAATTTTTAAATTTAGTGGAAGTCATAAATGAATACACTTACAAAATAATCACCATAAAGAAAATATAACGGTGTCAACTCGATATCGAAGGAAGGAATGGATTATAAGGACAAGCAAAGGAGACGGGAGGAGGTAGGGAAATATTTATGAGTTGAATAAATGGCTCTTTAGAGATTTTTTAAACCCGCTCAGGGTTTCAAGGCAAAGGCACGGAATTCGAGAGTCGGGCTGCCTGCACTGCGAAAGATCTGGACATGAAAGTTGATGAATGCTGGGGTTGATGATAGCCAGTATTGGATTTTCCTGAGAGCCATGGGATGAAAGCGGAGAGAAGAGATTATACAAATAAGGAGGAATGTTTGACTGTAGTACACGGAAGAGTATGGCGAGTTGTTGAAAATTCCGACATCGTCTAATGGGGAGCCATTCTATTTGCCTGGGATAGGTCGATATGTGATCAAACTTCTTCAGGGAATAAACAAAGCGAATACACGCGTTTTGAATCCTTTCCACCTTATCGAGTAGTTCTTAAATCGCTTCTAAGCAGGCCACATTAGCGTAGTGAATTATCGGTAAAAAAATGTGGTTGTGGGAGATAAATTTACAGAGGACTTTTGGAGTGTTAAGGGAGGGAAGATGGTCTACACACAGTGGGGGCTGAATTTTGAGGGCTGTAAGGTCCGAGACGAAATTAGGATAGTTATTGTTAACTAGGCAGTTAAACAAAAGGTGTTCAGCAGTGCAGACTGCATGACCGCAATCGCATTGGGGGTGACGGGAGGACGTGTATCATAGAGAGGTGAGCGGGAGTGCAGCTGTAGCCAATACGCAATCTGAAAATGACTGCTGTTTCCTTGTGGTTAAGTGACTGATGATGGAACCATGGCTATAGTCGGATACCCGACTGTAAGGTGGACTGGACTACTTTTACGCCTTGATTTTGGATGACAGGCGCCACCGTATCCATTGTTGAGATAACTGGGAATCCAGTGTGGGGAACAGATCAGAGCCCCTCTCTGATCTTCTCTCGCAGGCGAATGCAACTCATGAAGATAGTATAGTGTTAATTAAGAGAGTACACAATAGAGGAGAGCATTTTAACTGTGTCCTATATTCGGACACATGATCATACTTGTTTTTTAGGTCTATTGTGTTGTTTAAGTTTTATTACTTTGTTATAGTTTTTGTTATAATGTTTGTTTATTCTCTGTAAAATATACATATGTGCTATTGTCGATTTCTCAATTTCCATAAAATATAATTGGATCCAATGATAAGAATATAATAATATTTTATGAGCCTTATCCGATTGAATTGACTGTTGTTTTGACTTTACTTTCGCTGGCATATCTCGATGTAATACATGAATTATATAATGTAGGTTACTATTCAAGACGAAATAAATGATTATTGATTAATGACAGATAAGAAGTCGCAACAAACTTTTGATTTTTAATTTGTGATCTTTTTGCAGTAAATCTTGCAGTTAGAGCTCCGTTATTTTAAATGGGTACTTATTTATCTTATCTATCGATCTTATTATCTTATTTTTTAATCTATCTATCTTATGTTACATCATCGCTGATTACGATGGAAGGAGGTGCTTTCATGATTACTGCAAAACGTCAATATATTATGAAATCGCTAACTTTTTGCGGTAAAGTGTTCTACAAGCTACGTGTATTAGAATGTTTGGGATACTGATAACGAAACCACCTATTTTTTACAGTAATTTTAAATAGTGTGATATGGAAAGGAAAGTAATTAAAAAAAAAAGTTGTATCACCTGTAGACTTTCCCGGCATGCAGACAAACCCCACCCCGCTAATCCTCCCCCCCCCCCCCGATAGTGATTGTGTCAAGTGATAGCACATGTAGTATTTTTGAAGTATTAAAATGGCTATTTTTCAATATGATCTAGTATTTTCTTAAATACGACAGTTTTTTTTGTGCCGCTTGTATAAGAGATATTCTAACCAAGTAGTTTCAGCCCAACGATTTATCTGTGTACCGAATTTCAAGTCTCTAAGTCCAATATTTCGACATTGCAGTATGACTAGCGCGGCCCCTGGTGGACCGATTTTAACCACTTTTCAACTCTTGCCATGACCAAATGATGCCTGCATGCCAAATTTCAACTCAATCGGATGAAGCGTTTGGGCGCTATCGTGGAGGAATACACACACACACAACACTTTTCTCTGCCGGGAAAGTAAAACGCATTTCGACTAAAGTGACAAAACGCCTCCTTTCGCAATTAGCGATGCATATATGAAAATTAGCAATGGTAATAAACCATGAGTGTACATTGCAAAAAGCGAGGTCGTGAAAATTAAAAACATTATTTGCGTAGAAACTGACCGATACAGTCGAAAGCCTTTCGTCATCGTCAGTACTCCGCATAGCACTCGTGTAGGCTGCAGGCAGATAAATCATCGGAGATCACAAACACTTACGAAATGAAACTGTTGAAGTCTTTCATATTCCTCGCGAACTATGATGACATCATTTAAGCTCACGTTGTAGGTGTCGCTGATATCGGTAGATGGTATCAATGCGAATAGAGGATTAGGTGAGTTGCTCCCGAGAGATTTGTAACCATGGTGACGTCACGCCACGTAGATATTGTCAAAATCCGACTTTCCTCCCATTCAGATAAAGTCAAAATGACCTATACTATATATTTTTATTTATTTATTTTAGTAATGCAAATATAATATTTTAGTAAACAATTTCAGAACTTAGAGACTATGCACAGAAATATTTTTTTAGCATAGAATCAATAACAAAACTGGCCGGCTAACTAGCCCGAGACCTGTTCTAAGATAAACATTTAATATTGTAATTTTAATAATGTTAACATTAGGAGTCGAAAATTAAAATGTTAGCGTATAGAGTCATATCAGAATAACAAATTAATTTAAAATAAAACAGTCAAATTTCAAAAATTAAAAGGTTTAAATAAAATAATCCTGCATTTTACTTATAACTAAAATAAAGAATGTTAAAAATAAAATAAATTACCTCTTCATACGGGGTGTTATTACTGCACGGGCATTTTATTGTGCTATAAAAACATAACTTAATGAATATTACGCTGGTTTTATAAAAAAGTAAATTTATGCACAAATGGCGGCTATAGCGATATCTTACAGTCAACCATTTACTTATAACTAATGCAACCCATGGTATGCAACTTTTGATAAAAAAAAATGGAAAAAAAAATTTTTTTGGGAATAAAATATATTTTGTTTTTTTTTTAATTTGAAATTTTGAAGAAGTTGATTGTTAAATAAAAGTTTGAGAAGCGTTTGAGCGCGCTGCGCCATCTAGCGATAGGTAATAAGCCGTAAATAAACAATATCAGCGACATTTTACCAACCGCTAGATAGCGCATCGTGATCGTAGCTTTTCATACTATTTAAACATAAAATAAAAAAACAAACTTTAGAAAACAAATTAAAAAATATATATATATACATTTTTGTTTTTTTTTTTATTTTTTTTTATTAAAAGTTGCTTATTTCGTTGTACTGATTAACCTACAAAAAAAAATCTCGTGCAGTAATAACACCCCGTATAATGTAAAATAAAAAATAGGTAAAATAGAATATAAAAAATTAACCAAAAAATTAAAATATTCAAAGCTTGATATTTTATAATTAGAGATACGGAACTTTATATCGTTTTACATCGTTTAAAAAAACAGAGTGAAATAGTGAAATTTCACTAAAATACGCATATATTACGTATATAGGTAAAGTAAAACGGCATTTTAGACACGTAACATTTATATTTAATATGAATTAAAAGCTAGCATTCTTGTAATTTCAACATTTGACTGTTTTAGAGACGTTCTTCTGTCCGTAACACCGACATTATAAATACTACGTCTGGTTTGACTAGCTGTTAGTTTGACTCCAAATGCTCTGTAACGCTGCTTCAGCAAAGGTTTAAAAGCAGCATTTAGTTAACATTTAGAGTAGATTTAGTAGACTTTATTTTATTTATTTATTTATCACTTATTCTATATAATATTTTTACCGATGCTTAGGTTACTTGTACATGGCAATAAAGATTTTAAAGCCCTGGAAATATACCTACTACATAGTGCGGCTTCGACGGGTTTTTATCACCTCACTAGGCAGAGCCTGTATTTAGGTGATGATTTGTGCGGTGTTTATGTGTTGGGTCAATATAGAAGATTATATGGTGTATATAGAATAAATATTATAGGTATACAATATTTCACTAAAACCTTAGTTAATAAATTAAGTAGATCATATAAGTAATATGTGAGATAAACATTAATAGAGTTATAAAGTTATAAAATAATAATAATAATAATACCAAGATTTAAAACACCAATGTACTTATTTTATTTAACAACGCTGGTTACTGAAAAATTACAATCCTCCCCCGTCAAGTTTATCAACCAGTATGTCACCAGTCTTTTATAATGGGCGTCATTTTGAACGCTTGTAGCCTGGCCTAGGTGTTTATTAATGGCATTGTGGATTTTTTTCGCGTAATGTCTTTGTCCAAAACTCTTTCACATTCTCAGTTATGTCGTGGGTATGCGCGATACAGCCGCGGATACAGAATTAACTCAAAGGGGGGATGGGGGCGCTAAAACACATCTTGAGCTATGGGTGTAATAACAAATCATCAAAAACATATGCGTCACATATGCAACGGCTAACACACTACCTATGCAAGTGCAACTACTCAACTGACAAATAAATTCCGTATAGATAGATAATTGGAGGTGCTAACTACAACGGACGAACCCGTTATCCCAGGAAGTTTTAACGATATTAACCGTTCTGTCTCCCGTGTAGTCCGGTGAGCGTAGAAGACTTTAGGACGAAACAGTCTGTTTTCTAAATATTCACTTGGTTTGTAACCAGCGGACGGCCTAGCGCCCTTACTACCAGTTTTGGCCAGATTTCTTCGGACTGCCGACTGATCACAGGTGTTAGGTCACTTGCACGGTCGTCTCCCTTACGTAGCGGTGAGTCGGTATCTACCGAATTTATCGCGAATCAGGAACTGTCCCGCAGGCACCGAACCCTAACCGGGCTCGCACTTCCACTTGGAGGCTACCGGATGGCTGCTGACCTGTACGTTGGACCGACCCTAACACATGGGTAATAATGGCACAACTGCACTGGCTCTTCGTGTAGATGGATACGTGGGCGGGAGTGAATCGCCCGACCGCGTCAAGGAGGGGGGGAGGGCGCCCCCCGCGCCCCCCATATGTATTATATCCGTCGCTGGTGCGATACTGGTACGCTTCTCTTTGTCCCGTTGGAGTTCCTTCCTATAGTATAACTGCCGTACCTGCCGTATATATAGTTGTCTTGCATCCAATACCATGAAATCCCTGTAAAGCTGATATTTTGTCATTCTTTCCTTATTCCCTTATATTTGCATATTATAAAATGCAACGTATGCCTGAATGGCTGTGTGTTGAGAAGAAATTGAAAACCACTTGATTAATTTCGATCGGGTTTTTTCATACACAATGTAGCTTACATACTACTTTATACGAGGAAAAAATATGTTGAATAGTTTTCGAAAAATTATACAAAATTTCAGACAAGTTACAGGGCCCGTTAGCATAGTGGCTAGGTCGCCTAATCTTACATTGTAAGTTTTTCCAGGGTCGATTCCGATAAAATTAATGGAATTGAATTTGAATTATGTCGATCGAATACTTACACACATGGATATAAACACATTATATTAGGGTTTGTTGTAAGAGATTTTCGTATGATAATAAACTCGCCCATTATGAAATTTTCTAATAAAGAGTAGAATCAAGTCGGAGAAAAATCCAGGGATGCTTCCTATTATCCTTCCCTGCGGGCGTTCATGATGGTGTACCTATATGTATTAACTTGTATTTACATAGCTTGTCATATTATGATTCCTTTTGAGACAGGACTAGGACGCCCTTCTTCTGTCCATATTTAGCGAACTCCTCAAATTGAAATTATTGTATCACCAGATCTTCCCGTCCAGCAGATAGGTGCTCGTGCCTTCAAAAGTGTCGATTAGATTAAATTTGCATTAGCCAGTGAATATTGAATGAAGTGCTAACGAGTGATACGATCAGTGTTAGCTGGCGCACGCCCGAGCGCTTAGTGTGGAAGTTACGTCATGGGATTGTGAAAGGACAGCGGGTGGCGTCATGATGTCGTCGCCGTCGCCAACGTCGTCACCGCAGCGCAAGGTCACGTGGGTGGTGGAGGTCGGTGAGGCGCCAGCACACAGCAATGCACCGTACGAGAAGCATCTGCACAACAGCAAATGTGAGTATATTCAAAATTCTTTAGGTATATACTTATAAGCTTATGCTGGATGAATAATGATGCTTATAATGACCCGAAACACCATGTCGCATAATAGAAATAGGTATAACTTTATTGAGCTGTAAGGAGTAAAAACATTAAATACCTAACCTGTTCTTTTCGCCCAGGGAATTCAGTAGTGATACGCGGTTTTGCACCAGCTTTGAATTGATGGTATTCGAGGCTAGTGCCATAAGAGCTGCCTTGTTATCCGAGTGGATATACATAGATACGGTGGTTGGAGTAGTTCTTATAGAGGTTGATATCAGCACATTCAATAATGGCGTATACCTTCGCTTGGAATATGGAGGTGTATTTCCCCAAGTTTACACTTCTTTCGAAGTTTGGTCGCTCTCCATATATACCGCAGCCTTCGTTCAGTCCCGATTTAGACCCATCAGTATACCATTTAATGCTACTGGCCTCCCAGTGCAGTTGGTTTTTTAGCCAGTTGTCTCTGGGCGGCAGTTCCACTGTAAAAAGTTATCCAAAGTTTAGGAGTGGAAGATGGTGTCTGATACCATGTTGAGGGTTGGAGTTTCACTGACTGAGTAAAGAACTGATCTTAGTGCGTGTGAGATCCAGTTTACCTTCTCCCGGGCAGACAGCCTGTACATGCTGGCTTTCGCCACCTGTTGCAAGTGAATGTGTAGGGGCGGTAAGTTCAGCAGTGCATCTAGAGCTGCTCCAGGAGTGGAGAATATTGCGCCAGTTGTTATGTGGCACGCCGTCCTTTGTATATTGTTTAGTTTGGTAATCACAGTTTTCTGTTTGGCTTTGTTGCACCATACCACCGAGGCGTACGTGGTTATCGGCCTCACAATGGCAGTGTATAGCCAGTGGGAGATCTTGGGGTTAAGGCCCCTATTTTTCCCTGTCAGTCTTCTGCTTATACCCAAAGCACTTTTAGCTTTTTGAACGATGAGTCTTAGAAAGATTATCTAATTTGGCTGTTATTTCTTACCAGCCAACCTTATTTAACCTTATTAAAAACCGAGACACATAGCGATAACCGAAAGAAACATTTAGTGCAACATTTACTTACTCATACCATTGATTATAGTATGATCATTGCTTATATTTAGGGATATAATATTTAATCTTTTATAATTTGCATTTAGGTTAAATTAGTAGGCACCTAATAAATTAAATAATTATTATGTTGTATGACTTTTTTTTGTAATTTTTTTCCAAATAGTCAAGTGGTTCATTCTTTTATAAAACCAAAGAGGCCCTTCATTGGTTTCGTGCACAGGCGCAGTCCTACATGTTTACAGGCGCAGTCCTACATGCAGCTATGGTCGGCGCGGCAGTCCTACATGTTTGCTCGATAACTTTCGGGAGAATCGGCAGCGTTATTACTAATAGAGTCGCAAACAATACGGGTACGCCACAGATTTTCGGCGAAAACTTTTAGGGAGAACGGGCTCGGGACCCTAACCATTTTAAAAGCATAATACCCTTTGAGCGCGTACTGGGTCCAGATGCCCCCTCCAGGTGGCATAACGGCTAGGTCGACTGATCTTACGTTGGGCCCGATTGCGTTTCTTTGTGAACTAAAACTTAAATTAGTTAAAGCGAACGAGACAGAGCAATACGTTAGAGCGGAATATGAAACGAACGATAGTCGATAATTACTACCTGTTGAACTTATACTCGTCCGAATAAATTCGAGCATATTTCGTGCGGTGTAAATTTGACCTTGGCGGGCAGTTTTAATGCGAAAAAGTAACAACCGGTCATCTCACATTCCGCTCTAGCGTATTGTGCTCATATCATGGGGGAGCTAATGGGCCCTATTGCAGTTTGGCTACCCAGTTGCATAGGGTCGGCCATCCGGCGGCCTCCACGCAGAAGTGCGAGCCAGGGTAGGACGCTGGCCTGCCTCCCAGTCTCCCCTAGGAGTCAACCTTCGGGCGCTCCTGGACGGTTTGTGCGCCGGAGGAACAGCCGGAGGAGTCTAGAAACAGTAATGTTTCCTATAGAGCGGGGGGTAATTGTTGACCTAACGGCAACTGCTCTTGAAACGTCCATTCAGCCACCCGATCCCGGGTTAAGAGCCGGGCAAAGGATGCCGTGGTCCGCGATAGATTCGTTAGACGTAACCGTAAGGGAGAGGACCGCGCAAGCGTCCTCGAACCTGTAACCAGTTAGGAAGCATACTGAAGGTTAATTCCAGACGGAAATATCTTTCCAAACTCGTCGCTGCCCTCAGAGGCCTAAGCTAAGGCTTTGGCCTCTGACGGGCAGGTGGCGTAACTAGACAGTGGATTGTTGTTCGTCCCAAGTCTTCTGCGCTCACCTCACGGGAGACAGAATGATCCAATAACGTTAAAACTTCTTGAGGTGACGGGTTCGCCCGTTGTAGTTGACAGCTTTAGTTGTGAATATATCAATATTTGCAACATCACCGAAACTTCGGCTGCTACAAATCTCACGCGGTAAATTCGTTTTTTAACCTATTTATAAAGTCAAACAACCGCGATAGTCTTCGATTTCATACAAGCTAATTTGAGTTCAGACAGTAGACAGAGGGCCCGATTGCGTTTCTTTGTGAACTAAAACTAAAATTGGTCCAAGCGAACGAGACAGAGCAAGACGTTAGAGCGGAATATGAAAAGAACGATCGTCGATAAATACTACCTGTCGAACTTATACTCGTCCGAATAAATTTGAGCATATTTCGTGCGGTGTAAAATTTAGGTGCTTTGACCTTGGCGGGCAGTTTTAATGAGAAAAAGTGACAACCGGTCATCTCACATTCGGCTCTAGCGTATTGCCCTGTCTCGTTCACAGTATTCAGTATTCAGTATTCAATTTATTTATTCAGAATATACAATAAAAGCATGAATTATGAATTAAAGCTAATTATCGCATATTAGAATTCGTCAGTTTAAATGTAGATATAAAACGATTAAAGCATAAATATTAATTCAACAATAGCGTTGACTAAAGTCGGCTTTACACGGCAGACAAATAAAATAATAAAAAAAATTGAGCTGAATCCATGTACATGAGTATACATATAAAATAGATTATTATAAGAATATTAATAGTCATCAAGCACTTTATACAAAAAATAATCACACAATAGGAAGTATCAAAACAAAATTGGAAAAAACAACGTATGTATATGATCAGGTATGTTACATTACACATTGTAATCTACATATTAAATATTAAATTCATAATATTATTATTAAACAATAAGAACTAAAATGAGGTACCTGAAAGTTACATAATAATGTTATTCCCATTTGAAGGAATTGGCATGCTCAAAAAAATCACCCAACTTATAGAAAGCATGTGTGGATTGTAGCTTTTGTTTAATAAATCTTTTAAACGCCTTTGTTTCCATCTTTCTTGTGGAGAGTGGTAGCTGGTTAAAGAGCTTATAGCTCAAATATCCAAAGGACTTTTGTGTCTGCGTAAGGCGTACTTTAGGCAGGATAACGTCATCACGTCTGCGTGTATTGTGGGAGTGCATATTCCCGTTTACCTCTTGTTCGTTAATATTTGATTTAGCATAGAGTAGACATTGTAAAATATATTGAGACGTAAAAGTCAGTATCACACGGACTAATTGCCGATATTAGTCTTCACACGGATTAATTGCCGGGAGCTAATGGGCCCATGAGGGAGCTAATGGACCCATGATGAGGTGGCCACAATGACCCATGTGTTCAGGGTCGGTCACACTCACGGGTCAACACCCATCCGATGGCCTCCACGCATGGGGTGCGAGCCTGGGTAGGATACTGGGTCAACCAGTCTCCCCTGGGAATCAATCCTCTGGCGCTCCTGGACGGTCTGCGCACCGAGCGGCGCAAGCCAATCGACTGTGCTCTCCGACTAACAATCGGGGGAGTCTGGGAACTGTATTGTTTCCTATAGAGCGGGGGTAGTTGCCTACCTTACGGCGACTGCTCTTGAAATGACCATTGGCCATCCGATCCCGGTTCAGAGTCGGGCAAAGGACGCCTTGGTCCGCGATAGATTCGGTGCACTCCGTTTCACCGCTTCGTAAGGAAGAGGACCGCGCAAGCGACCTCGAACTCGGAACCAATCGAGAGACCGGAGAAATCTGGTCACAATTGGAAGTGAGGGCGCGAGTATCTCGAGCCCGCCGTGTTTATTCCTGGCTCACTCGCGGTAAAGCGTTGGACTCTCACGGGTTGTGACGTAGCTGGACGTAGGATTGTACTGTCCAAAGTCTTCTACGTTCACTGCAGGGCGACAGAACGACTAATCGTTAAAACGTCCTGTGGTGACGGGCTCGCCCGTTGTAGTCGACATATTAGTTCACGAAGAAACTCAATCGATCCCATTGTAAGGCTCAGGGTTCGATTCTCGGTTAGGTTACTATTTTCCGTTGGGATAAAATTGATCGGAATTGCATTTCAATTCTGTCGATGTAATGCAATAAATAACAAGACGCACACACACACATGTTACACGCACAAATACATATAAACACTTCTTAGTAGGATTGGTTGTAAGACAGTGTCGTATGACGTAAACCCGCATTTGTGAAATTTCACGATAAAGAGTAGAAACACATAAATGCTCGTCGCTCCACGCCTCCCCATGTCACGATTGGTAAAGAAAAACAAAGAATTGGCAACGCCATTTTTGTTTCAAACGTCTTTTTTACGACACCCATTGTCACAGAAAAATCATAAAACTTACGTAATAATAAATTCGTCATAAAATACAAAACATACATTTTATAGTCGTGGTTATTTTTAGTTTGTTGCTACTAACAAAATCAGCATTTTGGCACAGTTTAGTGAAGTACAGTCGAAACATCAAGTTTTTATTGGATAAAAAATATAGAAATTCGTATTTTAGTCGCCACATCGATGTAGAACCTCGATTATCCGTTAGGGGTCGGGACCGGGAAGGTGCTGAGGTGAGGTATATGGGAAACACATGAATAACAGATAAAAGTAGATTACACGGTAGCGTTGATTATATGGGGTAATTGCTCAGTGCCGTAATACGTTTTGGCTGCTAGAATTTTACTATAACACGCAACGTGCAGATGGCATTCACAGTACCAAACATTGATTAAACTTGTTTTAAGTTCAATATGGCGGCTTTCGGTGCATGGGAGTATGGCGGCGCACTATCCTACTACTATTATAAACGCGAAAGTTTGTAAGAATTGCAACGAGACCGTTCTATTTATTAAAGTTTTATTTAAGCAAATTATATTACATATATTGATGTTATTAAGCAAGACAGCGATTTGGTAGTCAATAAGAGATATTTACTTATTATTGAATGATAATGTAGCTATAGAAGCAAGGGGCGCCAGACTACCAAGTACTGGAACGGTTCGCTGGTTGAGCAAGCAGATCCTGCACCGGATACAGGCTTCTGCGCGGCGAATTTTATTGGGAGACAGGATAACACCACCTGAGAGGCCGGCTGCTCATTTAAGGAAGGATGTCGGAGGAGGTCGTGGGGGAACTCTCAGAGAGCGCGGATCTGCGCGCTATTGGAAGGAATACGGTGTCCCTGTGTGGAATGGGGTTCGCCTTTAGGAGGCGTCCGGTCTAGGGAAGAAAAGGTCTTAAAATCTGATGAATTTCTACGTTTCTATTATCGTAAAATATCTATATTTTTTTATTCCTGGCTAATAATCTCATTCTCCATTCGACCGGCCAATGAGCTGGCACGAGCGGGCGGACGCCGACAGCTGCAGCCAACGAAATTTATTGGGCCGCGATCAGCGCCCTCTTTACGTGAAAGTATCGAAGTATGTATCGATGTTTGTTACTCTTACACGCAAAAACTACTAAATGGATTTTGATGAAACTTTACAATAATATAGCTTACACATCAGAATAACACATAGGCTATAATTTATAAAGATATATAGTTTTCTATCATCATTATCACAATTTTCCATTACCACGCGGGTGAAACCGCGGGGCGCAGCTAGTACATAAATAAAACTAAACACGCCTACACGGTATGCAATCTTGAAATAAAATAATAATACAATAAACAAGGAATTTTCAAATCGTAGCTCCTATTATTTTAATATTATTTACATAAAGATAGAATTTTTGATTTGGTACAGAGGTTTCAACATTTTAATAAATAACATTCTATCTCTCCGTGTTATTATGTCAGTCTTATTAAAAATGCGATAGATGGCACTAATAATTGAATGTTATTATTGTTATTATTTCTTAAATTATTGTGATTTCATAATCAATCAGTAGTTCGTAAAAAACATTCAAAATCAATGTTATAATAGATGGCCAAATAAATTGCTATTAGTTTCGACGGACAGTGCTAGCGGCGCCACCTGTATGCCGACGGCGTAGTAGGGTTGCCAAAACGTACTATGGCATTCAGGGAGTTAATGGGCTCTCGCTGAGTTGGCCACGAAGACCCATTCTGTTCAGGGTTGGTCACACTCACGGGTCAACACCTATCCGACGGCCTCCACGCATGAAGTGCGACCCTGGGTAGGACTCTGGCCTTATGGCTAGTTACCCCTGGGAATCAACCTTCTGGCGCTCCTGGACGGTCTGCGCACCGTGCGGCATAAGCCAATCGACTGGGCACTCTAACAGTCGGGGGAGTCTGGAAGCAGTACTGTTTCCTATAGAGCGGGGGTGGTTGCGGACTTTACGGCTACTGCTCTTGAAACGACCATCGGCTACCCGGTCTTGGGTGACAGCCGGGCAAAGGATGCCATAGATTCGGTCGTCCGCGATAGATTCGGTATACACCGTTTCACCGCTTTGTAAGGGAGAGGACCGCGCAAGCGACCTCGAACTCGTAACCAATCAAGAGACTGGAGTAATCTGGTCGCAATTGGAAGTAAGGGCGTGAGTGTAAGCCCGCTGGGTAACACTCCTGGCTATCTCGCGGTTAAGGCGTTGGCCTCTTACGGGTTTGTGGCTGAGCTAGACGGTGGAATGTTTTTGTCCTAAGTCTTCTGCGCTCACTTCAGGGAGAGAGAACGACAAATGTTTAAAACTTCCTGAGGTGACGGGCTCGCCCGCTGTAGTCGACAACTCTAGTTATGGCATTGAGTCTGGCGGAGCTAGACAGTAGATTGTCTTAGTCTTCTATGTTCATCCCTTCATTCTATGGATCAAACCTCGGCCCTTTGCTGTTCAATCTCTTTGTTAACGATCTAAGTAAAGTTATCGTGTCAGCAAAATGTTTAATATCTCCCTTATAGACCCAAACAATCATTTCAAATTCCTCGGCAGAAAAATCACCCATCAGGGAAAAGACGTCTCGGGCGATCATGTTATAGAGCATTTCAAAAGTTGCCTGGCGAAAATAGATGCCTTGCTAATTTCTATCTAACGTCACATTTGTCATGGCCCTTTCTTATTTACGATTTTACCAAAACCCAACTGTCCCGTCTAGATGCGCTGGTGACAGCTAGTTTAAAATCCTGGCTGTCCTTAGCCAAACCAGCTGACCCCTCGACTCTCTTCAGGTCCAAACAAAATTTTGGGCTAGCGCTTAAACTGCCCTCTCTGCTCTACGCCAACTCCAGAATAACCAAAAATTCGATTCTGTGCAATTCCAAAGATCCGGCAATATCGAAGCACGTAATAAGTGGCCGTAGTGATTCAAATGATCTACAAGCCCGCGTAGACTTCCACAAAAAGTTCCTTACTGGAATCAGCCAGAATGGCACAGGTCTGGAGTATGGCAGTACAACCACGAGCGACGTGGACTTGAAGAAGTCTCTTTTGCGGGGAGATTACGACAGCAAGAGTATGGCTCATGCTATTGGCCTTCAATGCCAGAATGATTGGACAACAATTGGGGACTTTTTCATTCCGCCTCCAATGCACTGGAAGGTAATGCTCTATGACTGGACGCCAGAGATGCTGAAATTTTATTTGAATGCCTTTCAGCATACACTTCCAGACCCCAGTAACCTCGCTCGTTGGAGCTTTGCCGAGGATAGTTCTTGTCCCCTCTGTAGCAATACCCCTTGCACAGCTAGACACATTCTAGCTGGCTGCAAGGTGGCCTTAGATCAAGGACGGTACACTTACCGCCATGACAAAGTTCTCGCTGTTATTCGCGAGGTAATTAGTCTCTCAGTGGCTCGTGCCAACAAGGGTTTGACAGTATCCTCCAAACCCCCAATACAGTTTGTGCGGGATGGCTCTAAAGGCAAAAAACATTTAACTACAAAACCTTTCTCAATAATCGAGAAAGCTACAGATTGGATTCTGGAGGTTGATTCGGTCTCTAAGCAGTATAAATTCCCTGAAAGTCTCGGATGCACAGCCCTCCGTCCAGATATAACTCTTTACTCTCTATCTCGGAAGGTGGCTCTTATTGTAGAATTAACTGTTCCATGGGAATCAAATATCCCAAAAGACCACGAGTACAAATTAAATAAATACCATGATCTTGCAAATGCCGTAACCCGGAACGGCTTCACTGTTCACCTTCACGCGGTGGAAGTTGGCGCTCGTGGCCTGCCAGCTAAATCTCTATTTCACCTCTTTAAAGATCTTGGCCTTTCCAGAAAAATAATCAACTCTTTCTTAGAAAAATTATCTAAAACTGCGATTTGCGCATCTCAAATTCTATGGCTTCGAAGGGGGAGTGAATGGGTGGCAAGGTGAACGCTCACATGTGGCAAGACAGCTGTCCTAAACCTACCACAGCCGGTTCGTAAGTCCGGAATCCACTGCTCACCCCCCAGAAGTGTAAAAAATAGTATTATGATGGGCCCGACTCCGGTCGGTGAATTCCATGGCAGCTCCGTTTGTATTTATTATTGCCGACGATATTAAATTGTACATGTCCACTGGAACTGCTGAGGCCTGCAAGCTTTTCCAGTGTGATATTGATGCCGTCTGGTCTTGGAGCCAGAATAAAAATCTCTCATTCAATATATCCAAATGTTTAGTGATGACATATACTAGATCGACCGCACCTCTGATGCATGATTACTCCATCACTGATGAGGTGCTAACTAGGGTTGAGAAGATTAAGGATCTAGGAGTTCTCTTTGATTCCCAGCTTACATTCAAGGAGCACATTGCTGATTTGTACAAGTCCTCTTTTAGGCTACTAGGGTTTGTTATTCGTAACCTAAAGCATTTTCACAATGTACGGGTTATGCATACATTGTATAATTCAATTGTGAGAAGTAGATTGGAAACGAATGAAGTTATATGGAATCCACATCAGGATCATTATATCACTATGTTGGAAAAAAATAAAAAGTGTTTCTTACGCTTTATATATTTCAAGCAGTACGGACATTATCCGTACTTATACCATACTAGTTTTCTACTAGGCATAACTCTCTTAAGTTGCGTAGAGAAATGTTTGCGTTTTCAAGCCTACGTTTTCCAGCTGATCCGGGGAAGAGTTGATAATCCTAGCGTGCTAGGTTTGTCTCTTTGTTCCGGACAATTATAATCGTGCTCGCACTCATAATATATTTGCGGAGCCGTCCTCGCGCACCAACCTAAGTCGACGGAGTCTACTTACCCGAGCTTTGCGGCACATAAATGCGCTATGTTCGACAGCGTCTGACTTTGATATTTTTACAGCGAGCCCGCATCTCTTCAAGGTGTGGGCATTGCGCTACATATTTATGTCAGAATAAGATAAATTGCTTTCACTCTTTATGTACTGTAAGTTTGTAAGTTTTTCAATTCCTAATGCCTGTATTAGTATTTAATGCTTCTTTAAACATGTTGTGTATGTACTTGTAAGAATTATATTATTTTGTATATTTATGTGTATATTGCATATCAACGGATTGGTATAAACTGTTATGTTGATTTGCTTATGAAATAAATAAATAAATAAAATAAATAATATCCACGGCTGAACGAATTATCAATATCGTTATATACCAGACTGGGGTGACGGGTTCGTCCGTTGTAGTCGTAACCGCCCTACTATGGCATTGAGTAATCTTATTACGCCTTGAAGCCTGAGACACGGGAGTCTTACCCAGGGTAGCCTTCCACTCGAGGAGACCTGTGAATAGGATCTGAATCGAGAGTTGAGCCGATCCGAGAACAAAATGCATCTTGTGGCCCAAGCTGCACGAAACCGTTCACCACCTAAAAAGATTTAAAAGCAGTGGTTTTAGTATATTATTATTTCAGTAAACAACTCAACGACACTGTACAAATTTGTAATTTTTTTTCAATACAGTTTATATTGTTATTACTTTTAAAACCTCGTGTAAATTTGTGAGGACAGTTATAACGTATAAGTGTATAATGATTTTATTTGGACAATGGTCATCCTGAGCAGCAGAGCTGCAGTAGTAAAAAACAATTACTAATATTGATGTATTCTAAAGAGCCATCAAACTATGTATATACCGTATGTGACATTATGTTTTTTATTCCGATTTATTGTTTTATTATGCGTATCGTTCCTCATTATTTCCGATTTTTGTTTCGGTTACATAATTACTGTTACAGTGACTAATGGCTTAAGTTATTTTCTCTTATTTTAGATTTTCATTCAGTATGTATAATATTGCAATTTTGTGTCTTGACAACGTTCTTTAACTAAAATGACTTTTTATTATTGGTTTTTAAAAATTAATATTTAGATTTTTGAAACATTGCTTTCTAATCGTATCTCTTTATTTAGATAATGCATTATTCGCGATTTTCGATCAATAGATTTGAAACTAATTGTGTCATTGTTATGATTATATTGTCTACTAGCTGACCCGTGCCCACTTCGTTGGGCGGTAAAACTTTTTACATGTGATGAAATTATGAGTCTATGATTTATTTCTTGACTGCCAAATGAAGGGTTATAATTTTACTGCATATGTATGTATGTATTTGCATGCCAATTTGACTATATTACCGTTATTTGTGAGTGTCTTCTTGTGAGTGTCTTATTTGTGAGTGTCTTATCTCTTTAACCATTTATGCAGTAGAAGGGAAATTATATGCAGTAAATGGGAAAAGTCTTTTGTTTTAAAACACTTGAGACGATAAATTTACTTATTTTGATAAGAATTCATAATTTTTGATAATATGACCAATAAACATGACCTAACCATTTAAATATTTTTTTTAAATATAAAAAACTACTTTTTGTGACTTAAATATAAGAGTTAGACATATGCTGTCGCTGACTTTTTTGTAGGCATTATCAAGCTCTATAACTTTTCTCTAGAACATAATCATATATCTCTCATCGTTAAGGCAGCGTTAGTTAGAAACGTTTTCGTTCGACCGTTTTTTCTCCGACTTAGTTTGCAAATCTGACTACCACGAAAAAGTCTTTTCATTTTTCGGATTAATATATGTCTATTTTTTGGATTAATATAATGGCTTTTAATGTGGTTTTCTATTGGTAAAAGAATTTTCAAAATCAGTTCAGTAGATCCTTTCCTACAACCTCACAAACTTTACCTTTTTATAATATTAGTATAGATTCACTTATTTGTATATTTTGTATAGATTTTCATTGTAATTTCTACGCCCGAAGAGGATTTTGAAATAAAATACTTACTTATTATTTGATCAGTTCACAGCTGTACCGAAGGCATCGTTTTCTCCATACTTGAGCAAAATGTATTCATTGACCTACAGAGTGGTTTCCTTTTGTTGTGCATGCCAAAATGGGCGTTGTGTGGGTGACAGAGTAACGGCTTTCGACTATCGTGGGTAGGTCCAGATAAAAATAATTGAATTTCTGCATATGGAGAAGACTGTAATTTAAATGTAATGTTCAATAGCCCTAAAAAGAAAGCAAGTCGTTTATTGAACCGGTGTAAGGGCTTTTATTTATTAAAATTAGAATACAGTATTTATGCAGTTTCTTAAACTCTTCTGTATTGTCACCTCACTATATTCATCAAACTGATTCCGAATCTGTAAAAATCTTTGCTATATCTCTATAAAAAAGTGAAATATATGCGTTTAAAGAAGCGTCAAACACCTACATATATGGCAGTAGGTTAGGTTATTTTTTTACAATCTTTTATTTACCTTGCATTGTTTGTTAGTTTGTTAAGGTCAAGTCTTGCAAGCTGAATTAGAACCACTTACTACGAAGGCAATTCAGAAACTAGCCTCCGATTGGTCACAGTGCGGGTAGTGGGGGGAGTAGCGCGCCATCTGTGCATTCACATTTCACGCGCTCAGCAGGTCAGTCGGCATCAAGCCGTAGTCGAGTGAACATCATACCTGCGCTAGTTTAGTTTTTGTGGCAGTTTGAAATGTGTGCTGCAATAGAAAATCCCGCCAAATGTTTTGGGATGCCAAAGGGGTGTTGTTGGTTGAATTCATGGAACGTGGGACGACCATTAATCAAGACGTGTACTGTGAAACACTAAAAACATTACGACAGGCTATACAGAACAAACGCCGTGGTATGCTGACTTCCGGTATCGTTTTTTTGCACGATAACGCCCGTCCTCACTCTGCTCGCAGAACAACAGCCCTTCAAGTGGGACGTTTTCAACCATCCACCTTACAGCCCAGATCTGGCGCCAAGCGATTATCACCTCTTCATGCATATGAAGAAATGGCTCGGGTCCCAGCGGTTTGATGACGACGAAGAGCTCAAAGATGCGGTCACAGGCTGGCTCAAGGCACAAGCGGGTGATTTTTATGCAGAAGGAATTTCAAAGCTTGTGAAGAGATACGATAAGTGCCTCAATCGTTATGGAGACTATGTCGAAAAATAGTGCAAAGATGTAGTTGTAAGATGTATATATTAAAATATTTTTACTTAACTTGGTGTATTTTTTTCAATCAACCGGAGGTTAGTTTCTGAATCGCCCTCGTATTATCCTATGAATTCGAAATTTTACATGTTGGTTCAGTTCCGATGACAATGCATTTTTATGGTGAGCATGACCTCATTCTTACCCAGGATCGGCTCCCGACGAGGATACTGTTCTTCAACAGCAGACATATTTTTTTATACGCATTCGGTTATAATAGCCCGTTCTAAATTTCACAATGATATGGCTGCTGGACCCAGGGTTGGCTCCCGACGAGGGGGCTCCTCAATGGTCAACAGGACAGAAACGAAAATTCAGAGACCCAAAATTCTGTATACGCATTCATTTATGATAGCAACTTCCAAGTTTCACCATGACATGGCTGATGTACCCTGGGTTGGCTCCCGACGAGGGAACTCCTCAACGGTCGACAGTAGAGACACAAAATTTTGTATATGCATTCAATTATGATAGAACGTTCTACGTTTCACCGCAAAAGGGCTGCTGCACCCAGGGTTGGCTTCCAATGAGGGTACTCCTCAACGGTCAACTGCACAAAGACGAATTTCTGAATAGCATTTAATTATGATAGCCCGCTCTAAGTTATACTATAACATAGCTCATGCACCCACGGTTGGCTTAGGACAGAGCATTTAACCTTCCGGAAGCCAGTCATTCCACGCAAAATTTTCGAAGCCCTTGAAAATTTCGTTGTAGAATATGAGTGCAAGCATAATAATATCAATGCTAATATATACCGGTGGCTCATTCATTGTCAGGCTTCAATGACAGGTTTTTACCGCAGTGGAGGGAGAAATAGAGCCGATAATTGCATAAATAATGATATAATACGGATAATACGAAAAACGCCGATTGGCGGGCATGGCAACTCAGGGGTTAAAAAAAGGGTTGTATTTTAAAATGCCTTTTTACTACTAACATATTTGAAATATGACAAAGTTAGCTAAACTACGTAAATTCTCATACGGGCTCTATATTTAGTTAATTTCATTGTAACATCATAAATGCGCACTGGCTTAAAATGCACGGGCAAGCGACTAAAATCCCGTATACAATTTGGTCTATTTTTAACATGAAACTAATTTGGTAGTATTGCTGCAGCGCGTCATCAGTTCAGTTTGTCAAGAAAGCCGCTAACTCCAGGCGGCTCTATTGTGTGTGATTTTTCTTCGTTTGTATATGTTTTGTGTGATATATTTTAATGTGATTTTTGACCTACGTAAAATGACCGATGATCTCTGTGAGTATCTACCGTGTTTTTTATTTGGTTATTTTGATATGTTACTTAGAAGCCTGCAGCTTTTCTTGATTTTGATAACATTGTCTAGTACATGTATTTAGTGGAATATATGCATTATATGAACCTTTCTTAAAAATCAACAATAAATTAATAGTTTTAAAAAAAACACTAAAAACACGCTTTTATAAATTCGTGAACTAAAATAGGAACTTAGTTTAACCGAACGAGACAGAGCAATACGTTAGAACGGAATATGAACCTGTCGAACTTATAGATGCTCGAATAAGTTTATTCACATTTCATGCGGTTTTAGATGTGGCTGCTTTATCTTCGGTGGGTAATTTTAATGCGGAAAGTGACAATCGTTTATTTTGCAATCCGCTCTGACGTACCTACTGCTTCTGTCTCGTTCACACGAACTAATTTCCGATTTTAGTCCAAGAGAAACGCAATCGAGCCCTATTTATTTTTCTTGTGTTTATGTATTTATTCATATAAATACAAATATATTTTCGTAATGTACTCAATCAGACCTTTCATTTGACACTAAACACGATATATTGATGTTAATCTATTGATATTTGGAGATTTGGACATTTAGACAAATATTTACTTGATATTTGAACAGTTAAGGTACTCTATGCCACTCGGGATGACATAACGATTCTAACAATACCACGCACTTCTAAATCGGTTCAAGCGTTTAGAAATTATGGTGTAATAAGGAAACGGAAAACATACATAGATGAACCCTGAACACGTACACTCCTTTTTTGGCGGGCAGTCGTGTAAAAAAAGTCGCAAAGAAACACGCAAAATTTTGATACAATAAAAAATAAAATTTTCTAGCTGTGGATTAAGTAAGTAATTTAGTTTTATTTATTATTTGGATTAAATTTAGTTTTATTTTATTTTATTTTTATTTTAAAAAGATTTGAATTTTCTATTTTTAATTTAATTTTTTGTAGACTATTTTAATAATTAGTTTTATTTGATTGTGTCTAGAAATATATGCATTGTTAATAAATAGTAATCATAATGCACAAAGAAAATTGCTCAAGTCTGCCTTAGAACAGGCTCAGGCCTAGTTAGGCGACTTTCGGTCATAACCATGTCTCAGTCACAATAAGAATCAGTTTTCTGCTATTGCCTCATTTACATACAGTGTGACATGGTAAAATGTACTAGTTAAATTTTGTAATACCTACTCTAAATAAATAAAATATTTGAATGTTTTTAATTGCGAATTATAATATTATTTGTGAATTGCTTTAAATTAAAATTGGTATTTAATATAATTATCTAAAATACTTAGTTATGGGACAGTTTTGTACTGAAACTCTTGTACGGAAGGGACATAATTTGTGAGCAAAACTATCTGCTCAATCAAAACTAAACCGATCTGCGCTATACTTAATTTATTTACTCAAAATATTTCATTTAAACTAAAATCGTGACTTTCCCATTTTTGTGAAATAAAACAATGCCGTCAAAAATTTTGGTAAGTAGCCATGTATGTTTTTTATCTAAATATATAGTATTTTTTTCAAAAATACTAGTCAACCATTGAAAAGTTATAGGTTATTTAAAAAGAGGCGCCAATATTCATTTAGATTGTCAGGTTGTCATTCTGCTTGTACGCTGCGCGGCTTCTCTCTCGTTCGCCTTTGAAGAAGCGAGATGCAATATACCGCGCGCGGTTGGTCAGCTTGTATGGAAGTAAATCACATTGCCATTTAATAAACACAACGCCGAGACGGTGGAATTTCAGCTTGCGCACTGGCAATAAATAAGTTTGAAGTTTGCGAGCTTGTGTGCGATTCATGTATGCAACTTGTGTGACGTGCGTGCGTTTGTATTGTGCGGCTGCTGCGGCTTGGCTGTCATGCGGGCGCCCTGTTCGGCTTTTTTCGATGTTTTCAAAGCATTTATAACAATTCGACTGTGAATCCGTGTAAAGTTTCGCGAGTGCGTCGGGTGTTCCGCGTCGTTTCGCCGCGTCTGTGTGCGTTTTGTGTCGCGGTGAAAAGTTTTCACAAAGTTTTTGTTTGGGGAGCGGTGACATGCCGCAGCTGTGTGTTTACACCTGTGTGAATGTGTAAATTTCAAGGAAGTTTACTTTGATTTCGCAACCGAGATGGACCCCGTATTCGTAGGTGAGTCATGGCCGCAAACAGTATTTAGCGCCTTGCTTGGATTTTGTAGTTAAATAGTACGTGCAGTCGGTTGCGCTTCAGTACTCTACTAGATAGGTACACTTGCAATACAGGTTCAAGCGGCTCTCGACGGAAGATAAGATTTCGAAATCGCATCCTTGAGCAACGAATTCGTATTTTTCTTATAAGAATATTAAAATATACGTCAAAACAATCCAATAGGTATCCAATAATATCAAAAAGTCATACAAACACGCTCCATTGTCAATCTTGAAAATTCTAATTTCAAATTTTGATTTTTTCCCGCGGGCTGTCAGAGAAGCTACCAGTTCTACATTGTCGATTTTTTAACGTCACCCGAGTATATTCACCACGTCAATTCCGTAATTGCAATAATCTTTTTTCGGTCTCAATAAATAGGCGAGATATAGGTATTTAAACAATCGCCAAACATTTCGGTAGGTAAGGAAGTTTTTTTTAAATGTAAATTTATTTTTAAAATATTGCATGTCCGACGCTATTTCCGGTGTTGATTCATTATAGGAACCTGTTCTACATTGTTGATTTTTAACGTCACCTGACTATATTCGCCACGCTAATTCCGAAACTGCAATAATATTTTTTCGGCATCAAGAATTTTATTCTTGATATCCTCACATATGCGAGATATAGGCATTATATTACAAAATAAAAAAATAAAAAAAGACTCCAAAAATACCGACTCTAGGGTTGCTCCCTCGTCGGGAGCACAACCCTGGGTGTAGAATCAGGTCATGCTTACCATACAAAATGCATTGTCATCGGAACTGAACCGACATGACATCTATACTTCATATTTGAGTAGTTTCCTCAAATCCTCATGGATCCCATGATCAGAACAGGATTTTGATGGGACCAATCTGACCAATTTGATGGGACAATGGGACCAATCTGAAAGTACCTATATCATTCAAAATAAAAAAAGAATTTTCCAAATCGGTTCATAAATGACGGAGTTCTGAGGTAATAAACATAAAAAAAAATTACAACCGAATTGATAACCTCTTCCTTCTTTTGAGCGTCAAACACCTACATTTCGGTAGGTTAAGTAAGTTTTTTTTAACAATACATAAACACCTATAGGTTAAGTTAGTTTTCTTTAAAAAATATCTTAAAAAATAACTATAAAAGGATTTTTCCACACATGGTATGTAAATTTGTTTTTTTTGTTGTTGTCTCGAAGCATTACGTATCCGATGCTTTTTTCTAGCAGATTTTGCATTAAAATGGTCGAATTTAGTAGTGTTTTTTAATAAACGAAAATGGTTCATATAATATATAAATTCCCATTCGAAACACCACGCTGATTCCGAAACTGCAATAATCTTTTTTCGGCCTCAAGAAATAAGCGATAGGTATATAATAGGCATTTAAAGAAGCGTCAAACGTATTTATGTAAGTTAAGTTAGTTTTTTAAACAATGGGTCCATAAACACCTATAAGTGAGGTTACTTTTCTTTAAATAACTATCTTAAAAACTATCAAAAAAAATATTTTTCCAGGCATGTACGTAGATTTGTTTCTTTTGTCTCGAAATATTGTCTCTCCAATGCTATTTTCTCTCAGATTTTTTTGTTTCTAAATGTTAAATGTTCCTATTATAAACTCTTATCCGAAAAATACGTCATTTTTTACACGACTACCCAACAAAAAAGGAGTGTAATGTGTTCAGGGTTCATCTATGTATGTTTTACGTTTCTTTATTCCACTATAACTTCTAAGCGCCTGCACCGATTTAGAAGTGCATGGTATTGTTAGAATCGGTATGTTATCCCGAGTGTCATAGGGTACCTTAACTGTCCAAATATTAAGTAATTAGTTGTCAAAATGTCAAAATATCAATAAATTACCATAAATATATCGTGTTTAGTGTCAAATGAAAGGTCTGATTGAGTACATTTCGAAAACATACATGTATCTAAATGGATAAATACATAAACCACAAATTATTTTTTAAATATATTTACTTGTATACTTTAAATTATTTAAATCTTGTGAGTCGAATGTGTCTACTTGGTCTTTAAGATAAAGTATTATGTAAATGAATGGAATCTGATTAAGGAAATACCTATTATATAATATTTATCATATGTCTTCCTTTGAATTTAAGTACAGTTGTGCTTTCATTTCATTTGAATTAAGTCAACATTCACTTCATCATGAAATTGTGCTTAAATTACAGCTTTTATTGTCGTTTTCTTGGCCCTGAAATCCGAATACTTACACTCGCCTTACAATCGCCCTCAAATCTGTCATATCTGCATATCAATCAAATTACATCTGTTGGAGGTAAAGTCCATACCAGATTTTATTCTTTTTAACCGACTTCAAAAAAGGAGGAGGTTATCAATTCGGTTGTATCTTTTTAATGTTTGATACCTCAGAACTCTGCCATTTATGAACCGATTTGGAAGATTCTTTATTTAAAAGGATATACCTACTTACAGATGGTCCCATTTTTATCAAAATCCTTTTCTGATGATGGGATCCATGAGGAATTGAGGAAAATCCTCAAATATTATCATATGAAGTTGAAAATGTACATGTTGGTTCAATTCCGATGACAAGGCATTTTTTTAATGGTAAGCATGACCTGATACACCGTGGGTTGGCCCCCGACGAGGGGACTTCTCAACGGTCAACAGCACAGACACTATATTTTGTATATGCATTCAATTGCGATAGCCCGTTCTAAGTTTCCTCAAGGTATGACTGCGGCACCCAGGGCTGGCCTCCAAGGAGGGAACTCCTCAACGGTCAACAGCACAGACACAACATTTTGTATACGCATTCTATCATGATAGCCCATTCTAAGTATCACCATAACATGGCTGCTGCACTTATAAAAAATGGCGTCGGTTTTTTTTTAATTTGTCTATTATTAATATACCTACCTATTTACTTGTGACAAATTCAAATTTGAAATTTTGAATTTCGTATCTGCGGGCTATCAGAATGAAGGATGACGACATTTGCCAGCCCATTAAGGCACGTCATAATAATAAATCTCTGCGACCTCGTAATTTAAAGGCAAAAACGTAGCTACGAAACAATTTCGAGAATAATAACTAGGTAATTATTACGATCAACAGGCGTTGAACTTGCGAAAATTCGGTTCCCTCGAATGGCCGCAGGTCGACTCGCTCGAGTCGCAATATACAAAGAAAATAATTTGGAAAAGTGATTTTCATCGTGGATTTCGCTTGTGAATGAGTTTTTAATGGGTTTAATGAGGAGATTAACCTCCGCTTGCCGCCATTCCGCAATTACAATTACAACAACGCTATTAATAAAGCTAATTTACAATTATAAAGTAGTTCCGGAGGTGACAACAGTTTTTTTGCCAGGTGTGTTTTCTATTATTTATTATTTTTGCCAGGTGTGTGCCGTTTTCTAGACGCAAATAAAAACATCTGGTTGATGCACGTATCATACTTAATTCCCCAAATTTCGTCTTGATGAAGCGACATACATGATGCAATTCGTCGCTGTTCTTTGTGTTGGCTATATAAGCGCGATAATTTATTTGCATTTTATTTTCAAAGTCTTTTGTTCTTTAGAAACTTTTATTTACTTCGCAATGTATGTTAGTATGTTTGTATGTTTGTTTTGGTCAAATCTTGCAAGCTGAATTAGAACTACTTCCTCTTATCCTATAAAGTTGACATTTTACATGTTGGTTCTGTTCCTATGACAATGCATTTTTATGGTGAGCATGACCTGATTCTACACCCAGGGTCGGCTTCCGACGAGGATAATCTTCCACAGTCAACAGCACATACATACGATTTTCTATACGCATTCAATTAAGAATAAGAATACGAATACATTTATTTTCATAAGTAATGTTCCAAAACATAATTCACAAAGTCTGCCTAACTAATCCGAAGCCCGTACCAAGGTAGACTCGTCTAGGTCACTTGTAAATTTTATATTGTGCACACACTTATTAAAGTACTATTACTGAGAAAAAGAAAAAGTAAAAAAAAATTAAATAAAGTAAATCTAATAACTACGTAGTATAAATTTCAAGAATTATTTTAATGGTATATAATACCTGTTGGAAAATATAATAATCATGTTGGAAAATAGAAAAGTATAATTATGATAGATTGTTTTAAATTTTACCATGACATGGCTGCTGCACCCAAGGTTGGCTCCCGACGAGGAGACTCCTCAACGGTCAACAGCACAGACACGAAATTTTGTATACGCATTCAATTATGACACCCCTTCTAAGTTTCGCAGCAGGACTGCTGCATCCAAGGTTGGCTTCCGACGAGGGGACTCCTTAACGATCGACAGCACACACACGAAATTTTGTATAGCATTTCAATATGATAGCCCGCTATCATATTTGTCTATGACACGTGTCTATGACAGCTGCACCCGAGGTTGGCTAGAGACCATAGAGACAGAGCATTTTAATGAAAGCTTGTTTTTAAAAATGTGTTTTTGCATTTAACTTATTTCTCTTGGAATTAACTCATGTTTAATTCTACTACTATTATAAACGCGAAAGTTTGTAAGAATGTATGTATGTATGTTTGTTACTCTTTCACGCAAAAACTACTGAATGGATTTTGATGAAACTTTACAATAATATAGCTTACACATCAGAATAACACATAGGCTATAATTTATAAAGATATATATATAGTTTTCTATCATCATTATCACAATTTTCGATCACCACGCGGGGCGCAGCTAGTCGGCTATATAAAAGGCAATTTTCAGGTTCGATTATCAAATTCTTCATTTAAAAATTTCAAATATTAAACTCGTAAATCACTAAACAAACTTAAAAAAGAGTTGGAGTCATAATTCTCAGGATTCTAAGATACGTTTGTTTTGCATTCTAAATATCGGAGTTTTAAATTTCCGCACTTCCTCACAATAACGGAGTTAGAAGTATTACATTTTCAGGCTATAGCATTTTTAATTTAAAACCCGCTGAAAATGTCCTAAAGTGACGTAAGCAAAGGTTGTAGGCAATATCTTCAGATTCTTAATTATGTGTATTATTTTCTGGAGTTTATTTATTCTTCTAGAAACAATATTTTGAAACCCAATGGCGGATATCTCTTATCAGATTTTCAAATATCTGCATTAGGATATACTATTTTTTACGTAATTTGGTCTTAATTGGTCGTGTAGTTTCTGAGACACAGAGATTTTTATTTTATTGGGTACAGAGATTTTTCACGCCACACCAGATTTTCCAGACCATAAAATACCAGTATTTTCGCATCAATGGCGTAATTGTGATTGTGATAATATTACAGTTTTTGTTACTTCCGAGTGCCAAATTCGAAATGAAGTCGGCTGGCTAGCTGCGTTATTCTAGGGGCGATGCCGCGATGTTTCTCGAAGTGCCCCGAGACGCCGAATAAACGGCGTGTCTGTGTTGGTGTCATTTTTCGTTCTTTACGTGAAGTTAAACTACTGGTTACATTTAGTAGTAGTGGTTTCTCTATGGGTCAACGATCTTATCAAAGTGGAGTGATTGAATAAACATTCTAGGATTCTTATCAAAATTTTGATAAATAAATCAATTTATCGAGCAAGGCGCGTCGATACATGGCCGACGCATCAAAATGATTTCTTTACAGAATAAAAGACGGGGAGCTAAATGCATCGTCAAAATACTTATACTCGGCAAGTTGGCTTGGAAGTTATACAGGATACCGAAGAGTTAGTACAGCTTGTTTATCTCAAAAAAACAAAAGCTACGGTCCCAAAAACGTAAAACTTGGCATGCACGTAGCTTTCATGTACATATGATTTTTTTGACAACTATAAGTCCTATCGACATATGTTGTTTTTGTAGATAAAGTAAGACCCATGCGTAGGGTCGGCCAAACGCACGGGTCAACACCTATCCGACGGCCTCCACGCATGAAGTGCGAGCCTGGGTAGGACTCTGGCCTTATGGTCAGTTTCCCCTGGGAATCAAACTTCTGGCGCTCCTGGACGGTCTGCGCACCGTGCGGCGTAAGCCAATCGACTATGCACTCTGACTAATAGTCGGGGGAGTCTGGAAGCAGTACTGTTTCCTATAGAGCGGGGGTGGTTGCGGACCTTACGGCGACTGCTCTTGAAACGACCATCGGCTATCCGATCCTGGGTGAACAGCCGGGCAAAGGACGCTGTGGTCCGCGATAGATTCGGTATACACCGTTTCACCGCATCGTAAGGGAGAGGACCGCGCAAGCGACCTCGAACTCGTAACTAATCGAGAGACTGGAGTAATCTGATCACAATTGGGAGTAAGGGCGTGAGTGTAGGCCCGCCGGGTATCACTCCTGGCTATCTCGCGGTTAAGGCGTCGGCCTCTTACGGGTTTGTGGCGGAACTAGACGGTGGACTGTTTTGTCAAAGACTTCTGCGCTCACTCCAGGGAGATAGATCGACTAATCGTTAAAACTTCCTGAGGTGACGGGCTCGCCCGCTGTAGTCGACAACCCTAATTGTATTGACTGCCAGTATAATTATTATTATATTTTTTATTATTTTATAAATATATATTGCGATAGTTAATACAGTCTTTACAATACTTACAAAAAAGAAATAATCTACTATATATGTACATATATTACATTATTCTGTAAAAACCCCTATTTCGACTGCCTCTTTTTTTACTGAAGGGAATGTCCAAATATCAAAAGAAACCATAATTCAACAGTTCAACTCAGGATTTATTTAAATTGATGTTAAACCAAATGGCGGAAGATAGCGAAATAATTCTCAGTTTAATATATAAGGAAACAGTCTGGACTTAATACAGGTGAGTTTTTAGATACTGGCATCATTAAAGTGGGTGAATCAGTAAGAGTAAATAAGCAAATTTGATACAAAATTGTGGGAAAAACAAAAAATATATTTACCTACTTATATATTTATTTCGAAGAAAACAAAACTGTTTTCAAGAATTTTTCTTTTCGAAAAATAGTATAAAAAGCTTTGAGCACGATGAGCCATCTATCGGCAGGTACAATATCGCGGCCGCCGTGCAGAAGCCGCCGGCCGCCGTGCAGAAGTGCGAGCCCGGGTAGGACTCTGGCCTGTGTGCCAGTCTCTCCTAAGAGTCAACATTCGGGCGCTCCTGGACGGTTTGCGCACCATGCGGCGTCAGCCTATCGATTGTGCATTCCGACCGACAGCCGGGGAGTCTGGAAACAGCATTGCGTCCTATAGAGCGGGGGTGGTTAACCTTAAGGCAACTGCTCTTGAAACGACCATTCGGCTACCCGATTCCGGGTCAAGAGCCGGGCAAAGGATGCTGTGGTCCGCGATAGATTCGGTAGACACCGTATCACCGCTACGTAAGGGAGAGGACCGCGCAAGCGCTCTCGAACCTGCAACCAGTCGGGAGGTAGGAGGTATCCTGATAAGTAATTCCAGACGGAGATATCCTTCCAAACTGGTAGTCAGGTAGCGAGGCTGCCCGCTGTGTACCTTTCCAAGTGTGTCTCGCCGTATGGCGCTGGCCTCTGAGGGCCGGGCCACACAATGCAGTGTGGCTGCGGCGCGGCGCCTGAGCGGTACCGCTGCGTGCGTTCCGGCGTCGCACCGCACGCAAATCGGGGATATTCGCCGGAGCGGCACCGCTCAGTTGTTAAGTGCAATCGAAGGAGGGTACATGCTTGCCTTTTTCATTTGGTTTTCACGTATTTTTGTTAATTTTTCATCGAAGTGTTTACAATGAGTACCAACGAAGAAGATATTGGCATTGACTACCTCATTTCACTAGTTCTACGTACAATTCACTACAACACTATTGCGCCCACTGCTGCGCCGTAGTAACGCTGCGGCGCCGCACCGTGCACTATACGGCGAAATCTTTGCGGTGCGGCGCCGCACGCATCGTGTGGACCGGCTTTGACAAGCGTGTTGACTTAGCTAGACAGTAGATTTGTATTTGTCTCTAAGTCTTCTACGCTCATCCCACAACTGAAAGAACGATTTCATATCGTTATACCAGTCTGGAGCGATGGGTTTGGCCGTAGTCGCCCACTGTGCAACAGTATCAGTTTTGTTTTTGGTCTGGACACAATCAATAAAACAGGAATTGAGAAAATATTTTATCAACTCGTTAGTATGTCGATACCCACTCATCCAAGCAACAACACAGCGCCTGACGATTTTTATCGAAAGCGCCACTCATATTTTATGAAACGCTTATGTTGGTCAATCGGCCTGAGTACTTTTTTGCTATGATATTGTGAATTGTTTATCTAATAGCAGAAGTCGAAAATCACGTCGATCTTAAACGGTACTTCTTCTTCTTTTTTTATTTGATGGCTCCACCCAAAGAGGGTGATTTTTGCCAAGTGTGCCGTTGAAATAGGAGGAAACTTTTTTGTGTTGGTGGACGTCACTGAAACAATTAAGACATCACTCCGTCGGGAACACAAAATCGAATAATAATAGATATAGTGAAATACATATATACGTTTAACACACAAACACTCTATGGAGGAACATTCATTAATTATTATTAAAGGGACATACTGTTGAGTTTAATAAATTTACAGATGATTTTGTAGACATTGCGGGAGTTGAGAGATTAAGAGGTCCGAAATGAAGTTAGGATAGTTGTTAACAATGGGACAATTAAAAAAATGTGGAACGCTTCACGATTTTGCGTGTCATCCTTGCGCAGGGGCCATGCTAATCTTCTCTGTATCGTTCCAATTTTAGTATATGTACTGCCGAAGCAAGTACTCTTAAACGGTACAGGAGTGGAAATCGCAAAATGTTGTCTCAGGGATCGTACCTACATAATACCTGAATAGTATTAGCATTGATTTAAAATCAATGGTATTATTAGTAAAGTATAATCCTACGGTACACATTTTTAAACTTTTAAACAACATTTTATACGTCACCTAAATTTCTCATTTTCCTCCAGCTTGTCATATGCCGAAGGACTGTAACACTGTGGTTTAGAGACATTGGAGGACCGGCAGATAGCATTAGAAATACCGCTTTTATATGTGTAAAATAGTTCATTCTGAGTTGGAGAGTCCATATCTCCTTAGCAGTCGATCGCCCTCCCGACTCGCGCGCGATTTATTTACTTTTTACATCCTAAAGAGGCAATATAACAACATTTTAACAGTCTCGAACTGTGTTCCGCGAAACCTGAGAGTTCCGCGAATTTTCTCTTTCGACAACTTCCGCTGTCTTTTGATTATAGATAGAAAAAAACTATCAGTAACTGGAAACGCTTTTATGATTTTACTTCCCTTTTTAAGTGTCGTGTATATACAAAAAACATATTTTAAGTAGACTTGATATTTTCTCGGATTAAGGAGTTGAAAGTCCGCCATAAAGCCGAATTTCAATGCGATTGTCAATAGAATATTTAAGCAATATCATGATTCTAAATTTATTTGTTGTTTTATTGATAATTGCCTTGATAAATTTACTTGCACATGCATCAAATATTCGGCTATCGAAACGAGTCCTTACTTTTCTAATAAAGTATTTTAAACAATAGAAGGTTTTCATTTTAGACTATCATTCTCGACTCAATTATTAAGCAGATTTGCCTTTTTGATTGCAGATTTGCCGGTTTTTGTATTATGACGTATTTTGACAGTTAACTAATTTCGATATAATAGCCTCCAATTCGTTTAATAGATTGTATTTTAATAGCACTTGCTGGGCTCTTACCGTCCTTAAAACGACCCCCCCCCAAATAGTTCAGGGTTCCGCCAAACCTAACCGACTTACTAAGGTTCCGTATCTGAAAAAGTTTGGGAACCACTGGTTTAACACATATAGCGCAATGGATCAAGAAATAAATTAAATTGTTATTATTATTATGGTTTTACAGACATCATTGCTGTCTATAGATGCAGACATATATCATAATTGCTGATATGTCTGTATTTGACACAGTTTATTTATAATATATTTTTTAATGTACATATAGTCTATTTTTAAATATGTTAACACTATACACTTCAACCGCTTTAGCGGATAAACTGATCCACTGGTCCATAATCCGGTTGGCTAGGAAGGTTCCCTGCGATTGGTTTGGAATCGTTTTTTCTCCAGTTTGCAGATGACGCATGTGGTTCCGATCAAAGATTGAAGATAACTCGGGGCAATTATAGCAACCGTTGAGGATCTTATACGTCTCAATGAGGTCACCCCTGCCCCTGATCCGACGATCCTTGAGTATGGGCAGTTGCAATCTGCGGAGTCTCTCTGAGTATTCCAGCTTTTCAAAACCCATTGGTATCTGGGTCGCTGGACTTTCTCGAGATAATCCTCGTCTTTCACAAAGTAGGGATTCCAGAAGGGGGCATTTATTTGGCCATTGATAACGAGTGTTTTTTTTTATAAATTGCTGATTGATTATTAAAAAAAAACAATATTTTAAACAATTATAACAATATTTATCGCATTTTTATATAGGGGTGATTACATCACCGAGATAATACGGAGAGATAGGATGCCATCTATTAGTCTATCAGAACGTTATTACGTATTGAAACCTGATACTAAATAAAAAATGACATTTTATGTGAATAATATTAAAATAATAAGAGTTTTGATTAAAAAAAATCGTTTGTTATTATATTGTATTTTATTTCAAGATACCGTATTAGAGTGCCATTTATAGGGCATCGCCATACTGCCATACCACGAACGCCGCTATATCTATACTTCTATACTAATATAATATTATAAAGAGGTAAAGTTTGTGACGTTGTAAGAAGTAATCTCTGGATCTACTAAACCGATTTTGAAAATTCTTTTACCAATAGAAAGCCACGTTGTTTGTGAGTGTCATAGGCTATATATTAATCCGAAAAATGAAAAGACTTTTTCGTGGTAGTCGGATTTGCAAAGTAAGTCGGAGAAAAAACGGTCGAACGAAAATGTTTCTAACTAACGCTGCCTTAACGATGAGAGATATATGATTGAGTCCTAGTGAAAAGTTGTAGAGCTTGGTAATGCCATTGATTTTATAATTACACTATAAAATCAATGGTAATGCCTACAAAAAAGTCAGCGACAGCATATGTCTAAATTTTATATTTAAGTCACAAAAAGTAGTTTTTTTATATTAAAAAAATAATCGTTAGGTCATGTTTATTGGTCATATTATCAACAATTATGAATTCTTATCAATATAAGTAAATTTATCGTCTCAAGTGTTTAAAACAAAAGACTTTTCCCTTTACTGCCTATAATTTCCCTTTTACTGCATAAATAGTTAAAGAGATAATACGCTCACAAATAAGACACCCACAAGAAGACACTCACAAATAAAGGTATTATAGTGAAATTGGCATGCAAATACATATGCAGTAAAAATATAACCCTTCTTTTGGCAGTCAGGAAATAAATCATAGCACTCAGTACTAACCGAATCACACTCATAATTTCATCACAGGTAAAATGTTTTACGCCCAACGAAGTGGGCACGGGTCAGCTAGTAATGAATATAAGGGAAGATTAATGAATATTTGGCACTATGTAAGAGTGAAATCTACATATTGCGTTTAAATTCAGCAATCTAATCCGCTTTATAATCAATGTATCGTTCGGCAGAGACGAGATCTGGCTCGAATCGTATGCCCATCTTGAGAGATTCGCGTTCATTCATTCTCTCGCCGCGGCGCCGGAAACTCAAGGCACCGAATGGGCGCGCCTCATTTTGTTTGTCGATGCATTGCATAAGCGATCGCGTAGCGCATGCAAAATAGCCCGTAGAAAAGGCGCCTCGGGCGGGTGGCTGCCAACCTCGGTGTGAAGGGGCAAGCATACTTAATGAGCAATGCCGGATAGCTGTTGACTATTTTAGGCTCTATTGTTTATTGGCTGGCGTTTGTCAACATAGCGAACCGTTGCTTTGGCGGGTATGGCGAGCTATTGTCGCGCGGACGGCGTGGCCAATTGCCTTTACAAGTGGATTTTTAGTACTGTGCGAACATCATGGAACCGGGTCATGAAAACATCGTACAACGAGCTTTCAAACTCTTCTAACTCTCCATTATATTTACATACATATATAGGTAATATTAGATGTACAAATAATTTGGTGCCTTAATAAATCTTTCTTGATATTTCCTTTGAACATTTAAGTAAGTTCTGATCATTAAAACGTTGTAAATTGGCAACACTGAGTTTTTATCACACCTGGTGTTTCATCTTAATCTTCTCCTTCTTAGGGTGCCTTTTTAACTAAGTGAAGGTTGCATACTTCTTTTTGTCCTTCGCTAGTCAAAACAATTCGGCAACTTTGTCGAATGTTCGAATGTCCCGCAACCAAGATTTCCGTCTACAGCCTGGTCTCCTCTTCCCTGCAACTTTCCCCATCGTAATGAGTTGCAGGAGTTCATACCTGTCGTGCCTAAGCACGTGACCCAGGTATCCAGCTTTGGACTGTTTGATGCCTGCCATAGCTTGCGTTTCAGCCGACACGCCGTAGAACTTCCTCAATGGTGACTCTCTGAGTCCAAGATATCGACATCATGTGTCTGTATGCCCACATCTCGAATGGTTCTATACGTTTCCTGAGATCGTCCTTAGTAGTCCAGGCCTCACGTCTGTATAGAAGTATGGGCCAGATGTAGCACTGGAGAAGACGTATTCGAAGTGGGATTTTCAGGCTTCGATTGCAGAGGACCTTTTTAATTTTTCCAAAGGCTTGCGACTTCGATGCTAGCCTTGATCTCCACTTCATCTTAATAAATCAGTTAAACTCAAAAAACAGTGGTGAACACGATGGCTGCCGATAAACAAAATTTAAGACACTGCATTCTTTTCACATTTCAATTGAAGGAAAGAAGCCAGGGATTTATTTAATCTGAATATTTATTTCACAAATAAAGTCGATGAGCAGTTGGCGAAAATTCCTGTCAATATGCGGAGCAAGGCAATGAAATGTTGAATTTCGAACGCGCGTCATCTCATTCAATTTAAAAATCAAATTGCAAACGCAGGTCTTCGTGAGCCTTCGAATTCGAATTTCGAACGAACCACGCATCGCAAGCGTTGCCGATTTTAGGGACCTTAGTAAATAATTAATGTATAGCAGACTTTAAATATTACGACTTAAAATATTTACGACTATAAATATGACGATTATAAATATGACGATTATAAATATGACGATTATTTATATCTAATTGAAACTTATTTGAAATGTATTTGAAATATATTTGAAATGTATAACATCCTTCCGGTCCCAAAACAACCTAGTGGGGTGATGTAAGTATTATGCCCTTTCGCGATTTTTTCTTATACATATAAAAAAATGTGTTCAAAAAATGGAACGCAATGTATTTAATGTAATTATAAATAAAGGATAAAGTTTAAATAAATTAAAATAATTTTGCGACTATGTAAGTACTACTTAAAATATTATGAGTTTAATATCAACCAAAATCGATCAGAAGGTTGCACGTTCAGGTCACGTCGGGGTCACCAGTGTGAGGGACCACCCCTTACTAGACTCCAATTTATTCGGTGGTGTCATCTCGCGGGTTATCTCCGTATTAAAAGTCGATTTTAAGTATATCAGAAGGTGTTTATTGAGAGTTAGATATTGCCAGTTTGTAACGCTTCTCGAATGGGATATGTTGACGCGAATGTATTGGCTATCTGCCTGAAGCTACGAGTGTGTATGGATGAGGATTGTACTTGTGATCCTAGTATCTCGTACTGGGCACGGCTCGAGTCTGTGGGAATGCAGACTGATGCGTCTCCCCTCGATAGGGAAAGGAAGGAAAAGGTAACCAAGAAGCCGGGGTACCGAGGTATGCTGTCGCTATCTTGGGGGAACACCAAGAAACCGGGGTACCGGGGTATGCCGTCGCTGTCTTGGGGGACGTAATCACTCGAGGAATGATACTTTGGTTGCTTTTTCGCCGGTTTATATAGGCCGAGAAATGATGCAATCCAAAATATTCCGAGTAAAAGTATTGTTTCATCGTGCTGATTCATCGCTGCACGAGGTAGAATAATAGCTGAATTTGTGTCAGTGCATTTCACTGGAAATAAATGCATTTGTTGATTGCATGTAACGATACTTAAGGACCGTTACAACAATATCATTTCGGCCCAACAAGGCACCTGTGTATCGAATTTCAAGTTTCTAAGTCCAATATTTCGAGATGGAATTATAACTAGCGCGCCTTCTGGTGGACCAATTTCAATCACAATCTTTTCAATTCTTGCGTTGACCAAATGATGCCTGGAGCTCAATCGGACGAAGCGTTTGGGCGCTATCGTGGAGGAATACAGACTGTCAGACAGACACACAGATGACAGACTCACATAAGTGCGTCCACAATACTTTCCTTGCCGGGAAAGTAAAAATGTAAAAATAAATTCTTCCAATGATATATTTTCTTGCTGTTTCGCTCTAATGTTATGTGTATTACGTAAACGGATACATGTAATACCTAGCATAGTATAGTAACGAGTACTAGGGCTTACTAAAGTACTAAATACGACCACTAACTGTATCTAGTTACATATATGTCAAGGCAAGGCAGTGTACATCCACCTTAGCCAATTGTAAGACAAGATGGTGGTATTATTTATTTCTCGATTGGATTGCTGAGCAAATCTTAGCGAACAAGTGCTTATGCGGTTTATTTTCGGTTTGATAAGATTGTTGAATCGCATGTAAGTAGATATACGCAGCAGGTATAACGGAGAGATTACTGGGAGAGTTATTTAGTATTCTGACTAAATTATTAGATGGGGGCTTTCAGTAGATAGTGTTTTTTTTTGTTTTATTAGGACCTTAACTATATTCTTCTTCTTCTTCTCCTTATTTCGGTGCCTCTCCACTATCGGAGGTTGACCGTCAGCTCTCCGTATGCGCTTCGATTCTTTGCCAAGCAAAATAGGTTTTTTACACTGGCTATTCCTGATGTTCCTCCTGTCTATTCCTGATGATTCCTGATGTCCATTCCCTGATGTTCCTCAGCCACGACTTTCTTCTTTTTCCAGCGCGTCTCTTCCCCTCAATCTTGCCTATCATAAATACTTGAAGAAATTGGTACCGAAGCAGGTGTCTTAAGTAACTAGTTTTCTTCTTTTTCATGGTCAATGAGAGTTCTCGGGATCGGTTGACGCGCCGTAGAACTTCCACATTCTCTCTACGGACCCAGCTAATCCTCAACATTCTACGGTAACACCCCATCTCAAAGGCTTCGAGTTTCTTGCTGGTTGATTCCTTGATAGTCCAAGCTTCGCAGCCTTACAACACTACTGGTCAGATAAAACACTAAAGCAATCTAATTCGGAGATTGATGTTAAGGTCTTGATCGCAAAGTAACCTTCTTCATTTTCTTGAAGGACGTATTTTAACTATATTAAGATATCGTATATCGTCCTAAATATCCTTACAAAGGATTTTTCAGATGACAAGTTTTAAAAGAAAAATGATTATTTAATTAATTGACCCCTCTTATCTTGCCCAGTTTTGCCATTAATGTGCCATTAATTCTAAACAGTTTTAAAATGTGCGATAAATAAGCTTTCGGCGAGCCAAATTTTATATTTTGCGATAATCGTAAGTTGTTCATTTTTAGTTTTTAAAATAAAATAAAATAAAATTGTCTTGGATAAAAAAGACTACCATTTTCGGCGTTGAAATTGAAACAATTCCAAACATCGCAAGTTCATGAAATTAGTTTCGCGGAAAGTTAATTTTTCGTTTTTTTTTATTTGTGACATCCTTTATTAAAGTGGGTTATTCAGTACGAGCAAAAAAGTTACTTTTAATCAAAAAAAATAATAGGAAAACACATTTTTTTTTTAAATTTGTCAATTTTGATGTTTTGAAAAATAGTATTAAAAGAGTTTAACGCGTTGCGCCATCTAGCGGTAGGTCAAATATCGCGAATATTGCTTATTCGCGACATTTTACCTATTGATAGATGGCGCAGCGCGCTCAACGTTTCTCAAACTTATTTATCTGTCAAGTATTTAAAATGTTCAAAAAAAACTTTTTTTTTCTGTGGTTATTTAAAAAAAAATGTATTAAAAATTGCTTGTTTGCTCGTACTGATTCACCCACTTCAAAGGTGTCACTAATTAAAAACTCAGTCTGTATAACTTCAATGTATTAGAAACGTATGGGGAATAAATAAGATAAGGACGAGTTATTTACACTGATGGTTACAAATTGGAATAGGCCATAGAAGCTTAATTTTATTGTGCTTCGATGCAAATAGACTAAATGCAAAACTTGTAATGACCTAAGAATTTCAGCGAATCATCTTGCGTATTTAGTGCGCCTGTTTCCTGCCAGTAAATATGTGGTTTTCTATGTACAAGCTACTAGAATAAAACCGAAAGCTGTTTAGTAGGTAACGATTACTGCAACATTCAAAATAGTCGTGTTTGAACCAGTAGCAAAAAAGAAAGAAACACCGACGCATCTATGTTAATTCATTGCGTTTACATGCCAATCCGGTTTTGTTTATTTATGTTTATTTATGTACATTATTTTGTTTATTTATGTACATTGTTTATTTATGTACATTATTTTAGTTGTAACTGCTGTGTGATCACCTAAACAATATAAATTTTAGATATATATTTTTTCATAACAGGCTTTACATTAACCCTTCATGATTGCATGGTGCATGATTATTTGTTTTGATTTGAATAAAATTGTTTGATATATAAAAATAGTCATAGGTTACGTAAAAAATAAATTTAAAAACCAGGTAATAATATGGTATATTTATTTTGAAAAAACGTATGCAGACTTCTAAAATTTCGGCAACAATATGCGTTTATAACTAAAATTACTGTCGACGTAAACAAATAGTCATATTGTATTTATATTCATTAGTATAGGAATTTCCATATAATTTAAGAATGAAATACAGCAAAGCAATCGCGATTTTTGTTGTGAAATAAAGCAACCTTGCATTTGATGCACTCAGTCTGTGAAAATCCTTTACAACCTGGAAGTTTGCATCTATTTTTAAAACTGCACCTTTTTTATCATGACCTATAAGACAGGCATACTGAAAGTTACTGGAACTGGCCACTTATAATAAAAGAAATAGAATATTAATTACGCTTGGTTTCTATTTTGTCCATCTAGCTATTACAAAATCTAGCTTCAAGTATCTAATATATCTTCAAATACAACATTAAACATTGATAGCTTACCTGACAATAGTTGAAGAGTATTTTTTTAACAATATAATAAAACACTCCTTTTTTTAAATTCAAATTCAAAATTCTTTATTAATCTATAATGTTACATATATTTTTAGATTCAAAGCCATCCTAACTAGGAATCGCCTGTACTAAGGTAGGCTTAATATAAAAGAAGGGAGAGTGGTTTTCGTAACTTGCTGTATTATCTTTGTATATTATTATGTTAAATTTAAGAAGATATATATGTTTCCAAAATAATAAAGCGTAATAATATTAAATTTAAGTAGGTATATACATATAAATATACACATACATATACATAAATATATACTTTATAGGGAACTCGACAATAGAAAGTATCTTGAAGTAACATAGAATTACATCACTCATCACATTCAAATATCAAAAAACGATATAACTTACCCGCCAAAAGTAATGTTATTTTTTTCTCTCACACATGATTTATTTTATACGGTTTTAATGTGCATTCGGAAACGGACAAAGTAAGGTTTTTTAATAAAATTAAGTGAAAATATATGTAGACAATTGGCAACAATATGCATTTAAGAGTTAAAACAGGGAGTGGCAATCTCCCGGCTTCATCATCAGAAACTCGTCATAACAAAACAAACGAGCTCAAACTCGACTATCTTAGCACTTCTTTGCAGGATGTTCCAGTGGCAATCTCCGGCTTCATCTTCAGACCCTCGTGTAATGAAATGTACTCAACAAAACATACTAGCCCAAATTCGACTGTTCTGCCATTTGCCATCATGAAGTTCTAGTCCCTACATCTTAGCTCCATCATCAAATCAGCTCAATAGCCCATAATATTGCATTGTCACCGAACTTACATAAATATGCCAAATTTCAGCTCAATCGGATACCAGCAAGTGGTTGAAAATGGTTTGCAAATTTTGAAACGGGACAACTTACATACGAACATTCCAAGTTAAAATAAAGCTTGTAAAAATGAATATGAATGCGTTGTCCGATTAAAAAAAAAAACTGTCGCCAGTGTGTTTTATTTGTCAATGGGAAGTGCTGATTAGATTTTGTTTTCCGTGTATATAATAGAAATTGGAGATGGCATACAAACGCATCTTAGCCCAGTGCCGGCATCTTTAAAAGTATTATACTTGTACGTATTATACTTCTACTACTACGAGTATAGTATTATACTTCATGACTTCAGCAATTAGCAAATGGAATATTTCGCGTAAAGTTTGGTGACAGATTGGAATAATTCAGTTTAATCAGTTTATGATAATAATCAGTTTATTAAATCAAAGTTAACTGCAATATTGTTGAATTCATCAAATTTAAAACACACATTTAACACAATACGAAACGGTAAATGGGCTTGTAATTCAAACTGTTTATGTATAATTAATTTATAAAATTAAAAAAATAGGGAAAAATAAATATATTCACCTGTGGTATATATAGAATAGAATAACTTTATTGTGCTAAAAATATTACACAATGAATATTATACTGGTAAAAAATAGAATTTATGCATAAATGGCGAACTTGCCACTACACCGATATCTTACAGTTAACCATTACCATTACATATACCGTATTTTAACAAGATAGACATAATAAACTATTCGGAATAAGTCATTTAGGAAAGCATAGCTACCATGTATTAAAAATGTAATTTAATCATAAAAAAGTATATTCTTTAGACTTAAAATCAAAACTATTAAAGACACAATTTTGAAAAAAAACACGAAAAATTAACGATTTCTTGAGAAAGTCAAAGGCACGATTTGGAGTAAATAATCAAGAAACCAATAGACCATATCTTTAGTATAAATACTCAACAATCGAACATAAACTAAAAATAATCAAGAAAAAAATAAAATTTTAATATAATATAGTATTACAAATATTTATCTATTTATAGAATTGATTTATTAAAGACATATGTAATAACACAATTATTTGAATAAAATATTCTAATAATTATTCAAAATTAGTCAGGATGATCGAGTGGAGCGCCAATATTTATATATAAGTTTGGAAGTGTTAGATTTATCTTTGGTATAAATAATCAATAAACAAAAAAGACTAAATAGAATACAGAAAAAAAAGATTTAAAGACAATACTTAATAGCATTATTTAAAAAAAATACTAACAATAATAAAAAAACATCCATAATGATCAAGTAACGTGCCAATATGTAAATATAAGTTTAGAAGTGTTAGAATTATTCTCTGTTTAAGCGTAGCTTTTAAAAGCGATGACAAAAACTAAGATAGCTATCGTAACGATGAGAGGTCGCATCTTAGAATCCAGTTATGAAAATGATACTGCCTACTAGATATCCGCAAATCTAGGCAGCATCTCTCCATGGTACAGACAGGTGTCGTATCTTTGCCCATATCTGTAAATCGGCTATCGATCTGGTTGTTTCGATGCGCGATATTTGAATCCGCGTTGTAAGAACATATAGGAGCAGCAATAAGTTGCAATTTATTAAAATTTTCTGTATTTAGCGGACGATAAAGTTATAAACGTAGCCAATGTGTAAAGTGCGAACCTGAAAATAGGCACGTTTTGCTATCCTGACTGGAACGGAGTGAAATACCACGACTTCGAAAGTGAGCCAATTTTCCTGGTTTCAGAAAAACCCATGCAGCGGTGTAAGTATGAAAATCGGGAATGCATAGGCAGTAAGAGATTGTATTATAAATTCACAAATCAATAGCAAAACATGCCTTCAGTTCCACTTAACCGGCCAAAAGCCAACCTTTGCGCTGGTCGATTTTATAAATAAATACTAACAATTCCCTCTTGATACCTAGTAATTAACCTTTCTAGTCAGGTATATTAAATATTTATATAATATATCGGGGCCGGCCGAAAAAACGGTTACGCGCGGATCTGTCAAACGACGCAAAATGCCAATAGGCACTGTTGGCGTCCGACGGGTTAAAGCTTTACTTTTCAACGTGCACTGGTTTAAAAAAAATAAAAACGTCTACATTTATTTTTTTAATTTATTTTTTAATTTTATTTTATAGCAAACTTACAGATAGTAAATAGATAGTACTAGTATTTTAGAAACATATACTCGTACAAACCAAACAAATTTACTATCCTATGAACAGTTTGCAATGCTTGCATTACAAATTAACAGAAATAACATGAACACGTTGATAGTAGAAAAAATATATAATAAAACTAATCATAATATAAGGGTAAGAAAAGTAATAATTAAATAAGTTGTTAATAAGGTTGTTTGGATAAAGCAAAATAGAAGTATGAGTAATTGGATAATAATATTTATTATACATAATATGATATAATACAATAGTATGTTATAACATAGTAATCATATAATACAGTACATTAGGATGGCAGTTAGTGAAATCTTAAGAAGTAGGAGATAGGCTAGGTATGATCGAGTCTTTTATTAAATTAATGGAATCATAAAATATATCTAATCCTTTACACGATTTATCAAAAACGCGACACATTCTGGTAAGAGGTCTGTTCGACACCGAAAATGTTTGAGAGCTCCTCGTTAGTCGCGGTGGCACACGAAATTGAACTTTTTCTAGACTAGCTGGGCTGTCTAGTCGATTGTGCAAAAGCTTATGGAGACACGTTATATCAGTTATAGTCCTACGTGTTTTTAAGTCTATTAGGTTGAAGTGAGAAAGCCGCTCAACATAACCTTTCAGAGTATTTCTGAGGCCACATTTGTTCAACAGCATACTTGTGAATTTCTTTTGGACTCGTTCAATTCTATCGCTGTGAACACTGTAAAGCGGATTGCAGATCACTGATCCATACTCCAGAATAGATCTAATCAATGATGAATAGACGGATATTAGAGGGATATTATTATCTCTTCTTTGGAGGAAAGTCAATTGCTAGGGACGAACTCGCCACCTCCGGGAGTTATAACGACACTTGCCATTCTGTCTCTCATAGAGTGAACGCAAAGACTTTGAGGACACTCACAATCCACAGTCGAACTACGCTAACAGCCCGTGAGAGTCAGCTTACCGTGTGTGTCAAGTGTAAGTGTAGGTGGGAAGTGCCACCCAGCTGGTTTCTCGCACGCTTATTTACACGGGACGGATTTCTCCATTCTCCAGTCTGATCACTTTCGTAGTCGCTTGCGCGGCCTGTACCTGCCGTTAGCGGCAATTTAGAACGATTTTGTCACAGATACGTGGCGTCGTTTGCCTGCCAAGCTCACTCGGTATCGGGTGGCCAACGAATTATTTATAAGGATATGTGACGCCAGATCAACCTATTCCCGCTTCTTAAAAAACGTACGTCTCTAGACCCCCGGTTATTCGTCTGATTGCGCAAACGATTGGCTGACACAGTCTGGTACGCAACCGCCCAGTTCCGCCCGAGGTGTTTCCCAGTATCCAAACTTCCGATCCCAACTGTTTACGACTGTAAGTTGCAGCCGCAGGCAGAGTTCACAGCGGATCTTTCAGGTTAAGTACCTCTTCGAGGAGGCTACCGGACGGGAGCTGAGCCGTGAGTTGAGCGGACCCAAGGAATCACAAACAGGTCGACAAACCTACGCTGCACGGAACGATTACGAACGATTTATCTGTACTCTTAGACTGAGTTACTAGACACTGCGACAGAATAACATCATTGTCCTCCCTGGTATTTTGCTATATCGGGCTAGTGTTTTCAAAATTGGCGTCTCCTTCCTAACCCCACCAAAATTAACATTTGCTATTATAGGAGCAACGTAATATAAGAGTTGACTGGTTTAATATAAAAACAATGCATCTATATGTAAATATGATACTATACATATTTGGGCGTTACTTTGGGCTTCCAGAGCCAAAAACCACCTTCCAAGAACGACAGCGAAGACCTCGACGAGGAACAACATACCATAATCCAAAAGCTCGCTGTATCATCTGGGACTGTTTCTAAGATCCAATGAGGTTTCTGCCATTTTTCTTAAAACTTTGTTTACACAGAAAATACGCATTCTAAAATTGTTAAAAAATAGACAAACTGATAAGGAATGGCTTCATGATTTATATTTTCATATTCATTTTATTAGCATAATCTAATACAGGTCATAATAAAGGTAAGCAAATTTTTTTTTATCGCGATAATAACATTAAAAACTAAATTATTATTTTTTTTAAAAACTCAAGAAAATACAAACAGATAATTAAACACATTACAAAGAAAAAGCATTAACCCCTCAAATGTGAGGCGTCCCTTAAGGGATGCCTTGGCAAAATGTATACAAAATGTATATAAATTTATATAAATGTAAATATAAATGTAAATGTGCGCCGCTTTATTTTAATCCGCTCTATAGTAATGCTATAGCTCTATAGTAAACCCCGCTCTATGTAAATGTAAATGTAAATGTAAATATAAATTTATATACATTTTGCCGTAGGCAACCCGAGCTAATCGCCATTCATTTGAGGGGTTAACACTACTGATTTTAGTCATCACACGAGTAATATTATTCGAGTGAGTAAAGCACCTATCATTCTATTCTTTCCCAAAACAGTGATATAAAAATCCTCACGTGGATTCCATATAACTGCATTATTTTCCAATCTACTTCTCACGATTGAATTATACAATGTATGCATAACCCGGACATTGTGAAAATGCGTTAGGTTCCGAATAACGAAACCTAGTAACTTAAAAGAGGACTTGGACAAATTAGTGATGTGCTCCTTGAACGTAAGCTGAGAATCAAAGACAACTCCTAGATAATTTACCTTCGCAATTCTAGCAAGTACATCACCAGTGTTGGGGGTAGTAATATGTACATCAGAGGTGCGGTGGATCTAGTGTATGCCATCACTAAACATTTAGATATATTAAACCCCTCCAGACAGTAACGTCCCGAATCGGGTACGATGTATTGTAGTCAATGCTCAGTAACGTCCCAAAACGGGTGCGAGCGCGGCGCGACAAACTGCGCTCTCAACGAACTGAATTTACACCAAAATCACACTGCAACCACCCCCTGTTAGATATGTGTGAGAAAGACGGATAAATTCTGTATTGTACGATTATTCAGTCGTGCTTCTCGCAGTCTAGAATCCTTAATATAATTGTTTGTATTCTGGGGGGCACTTAGTCGAGTGGTGCCATTGCTCGGATCTGTGCTTCTCTTCGGATATTATGTAGCTTCTCTTCGGATATATGCATGAAAATAAATAAAACGAACTAATAGATTCGGTAAAGCATGTAATAACGTACACAAATGTGATTACAATTTCTAGATAGGGTTTCGTATTTTGAGATAAAACGTCCATATCGCCGAATAAGTGATTTTTTTCAGTTCTTCAACTTTCTAATAACTATTCATAATTATTTAATTGTTTTACAAAATGAGGTTTTAATGTTTTATATTTCAAATTTCTTCTCATGATCCATCAAGTAGTTTCTTTCTTATGATGAAGTGCTATATTTTGACTTTCAACTCTCAGAAATTACAGGTGACTGCCAAGATTTACACCCGCCGCTTGAGGGGTTAAACGAGAGGTTTTTGTACTGCCTCCAATACCAAACGCCATCAATATCGCGCTGGAAAAGCTCGCAGGACACAGCAGTTGCAGCGGACATAATAATATACAATTTAATTTTCTATATCTAACGTATCGCCACAAAAATACATTGCGTTAATGCATCATCTTGATACTTCAAACGGCCTTACTATTTCAGTAGCTAACTAAATAAAATTTCCCTTTGACTTCCGTCTAAAAATAAAGCGAAACTGACGCAAATACCGCACGCTCTCTGAATTATTCATTGCACCTCGGTATCGATTTATATACGAGGGGCGTTCAAAAAAAGGGATAACGAGTTACAAACTCTTTAGAAACATATAAAAATAAATACTGCCAGGCACAGACATGTGATTATGTTCTTAAAAACTAAAACGCATGTATAAAACCGAAGACTATCGCGGTTGTTTGACATTATAAATAGGATAGAAACGAATTTACCGCGGGAAATTTGTAGCACCCGACATTTCGGTGACGGCTGCAACGTCACCGAAACGTCGGGTGCTACAAATTTCACGCGGTAAATTCGTTTCTATCCTATTTATAAAACGCATTTCTTTAGTTTTTTAAATAATAGTTATTTGTTGGCATCTTGTCGAAGCGCATTAACAAAAATGGAAAACACTGTATTATGCGCGGTATTTGAATACCTTTGCTTGAAAAATTTTGTACGGAGCGAGAGCAAAATTTTCAAGACTTACGAGATACTTTAGAGGTTTGATGCTTCCCATTCATTCTACGGTTACACGTGCATTACTCAAACTGTCCCAATGTTAAATTTTTAAAAAACGTTTGGTTCACCCCAAGGCTTTCCCAGCAAATAGACACCCTCTCCCCATCCCCCTGCCCCCTACTACTTGTCTAGAACAGGCGACAGCCTAGTTAGGTTTTGACTATTTTGAATTAAAACTTTGTAGCTGTTGAATTGATAATAAAAATGGAATTCAACTATTGAAAATTTGAAATGAATAAATTAATTTTAATTTGAATTATAATTACTTACCTGTTATTTTATTATACGATGTGATGTTTAGGGTAGAACAACACACTTCGGAAACATTCCACCCTGCTCATTACTAATTCACAGACGCATCAACAATTTAGCTAGTAAAGTGTCCCTGACACACAGCTATTGACCTCATTTTTTTCTGTTATGATTGACGATGGATCCGATTCTGTTATTCGTTTTAGTTTACCGGCACTGGGGAAAGGATTTTAAACGCGCAAAAAAATCGGGATGGAGACGAGATAATGGTTGACTGTAAGATATCGCTGTAGCGATAAGTCCGCCATTTGTGCATAAATTGTCTTTTTTGTAAAACCAGTGTAATATTTATTTGGTTATGTTCTTATACCACAATAAAGTTATTCTATTCTATAAGACGGAGATATCCATTTTGACACCCCCTGAGACGATTAGAACTATTTACAGGCTGAAGTATGTCTGTATGTGCGTCTCTGCGTGTATGTGTGTGTGCGTGTGTGCGTGTGTGCGTGTGTGCGTGTGTGCGTGTGTGCGTGTGTGCGTGTGTGCGTGTGTGCGTGTGCGTGTGTGTGTGTGTGTGTGTGTGTGTGTGTGTGTGTGTGTGTATTTCTCCACGATAGCGCCTAAAGGCTCCATCCCATTGAGCTGAAATTTGGCATGCAGGCATAATTCGATCATGGCAAGAGTTGAAAAGATTGTAGTTGAAATCGGTCCACCGGAGGACGCAGTCATACTTCAATCTCGAAATATTACAGTTAGTCTTCAAATTCGGTACACAGATGCCTTGTTGGACCGAAATCACGTTGTGAAATTTTGCTCGGAATATCTCGTATGCCGGCTCCACATATTGGCGAATGTTCGTGTCCAAGTGGGTGTAAACACCTATTAATGACAATATATGGAGAACTCTTGGGGCAAAATCATATTTTTACATTCTTTTTTTGTAGTTGAACTAAAAAAAATATGAAAAGTCATTATTTTTATAACTTTTCTAGGATTCAAAGAAATAAAATCGATTTTCGCCCCAAAATAACTAGTAAAAAAAACTATAAATAGTTTTTTTCTGATTTTTTAAGTTATCATATAGAAGACAATTTATTATTCTTTAATTTTTTTTTGGTAACGACTCCATCCTTCAAGTAGTTTCTTTTATCACCGGCCCAAAACGCGTTTAAAGTTACCTTTAAAAAGAAGTGCTATTCCAAAGGTAAAAGATTCGAGTGTTTATTTTAAAATTTCAATTAAAAATAAAAAACATAAAAAATCATTTTTTTTTGGTTTTCTAAACCAGGCTCCCTCTTAAGGTTTTTGAAATGTGCAAATTAGTACCAAAATTCATAGTGTCCCTATTAACACTGTATACCGAGAGAACAGTAGACGCACTCTCGAGCGACAGGGCATTGAGAGAATGGGTTGCGAGGGAAGTAGGCAGAGAGGTACGTCTCGACGTTGGGGTGAAGGTTGGCGACTATTTCCAATGATTGAATATCTGCGTCGTCCGCGTAACGGACATCTGGCGGCCATATGCGAGCCCTTACGACTCGTGACGTATTCGCTTCGATTTTAATTTTGTTCTAAGAGAAGCTACTTTTTTGGCTACCCTGTATATATACCACTGTACATATTTCGTTAGAAAACATTTTTCAATTACAAGGGATGCCATAAGATAAATCTTTAACTCATAGAATATCACAACACAAATCGCTTGTATTACATTAATTAATAATGAAGATATATTTCGGTTCTTTGCCATTATAATCACGAGAAACGGATCTTACCGCCTTTTATTTTAGTGATCCATGTTTTAAATCCTCGACTGTTTCGCACGGTATTCCACAGCTAAATGGTTCATTGCTTATTCATGCGATTTTATGATCTGTATGCTTATAAAATCGTCACGGCTGATGGCGTCTGACAGACTCGCCTCGCATGTGAATTCACTTGAAAACTAACTGAATATTCGCCATGTTGTATGCCGAACATGGTACCAGCAATATTTTAAAAATATGTTTACTCTTACTGGAATTTGGCACATGTATTTTTGCGGTATACCTGCTCGCCTATTCTTATACACTTTCACAAATAATAAAATAAATTAAAAAAGATTTTTTATTACAGATGAACGTGAGGACGTCCAAAAGAAGACTTTCGCGAAATGGATGAATTCGCAATTGGCTAAGGTATATTTTACTTTTCCTTATATTAAGGCTCTCTTCCGAGTTGACGCGACTAAAAATTTAGATATTTTTGCAATGCCACGCGCCCGCGCGCTTTCGATATATACATAAAGATGTATAGGTATACCGCGGCGACAAGGGAATACGTCCCACCGTTGGCAGTGGCCAATTACGAATGACGATTTCGGCTTCGCGCGTCGTCTAATATAGTCGATTTGGCTTTTCAATTATAATATAATATTATCAAATGAATAGTTTTTTATAAAGTAAAATTAGATTACAATAATTAAATATCTGTGTAACTGTGTAATAATTAATTATTAATAATAAGATCACTGTGTTATTTTTTATATCACTTAAAAGTATCTTTAATAAATAGAATAAAAATAATGTTTGGCCATAACATTTCTGGAAATTACGTCATTTTAAACATTTTTTTCTTATATTTTTTATATGGAAGTTCCAAAAACTGTCTTGGTACTATGCAAATAGACCATACGCTGGTGTAAATAGTATTTTTTAATATTGAGAATCATGTCTAGGTTTTTCAAAAACTGAAGACAAATCTCGTCGTTTTTATTTTTTTGGAAAACAGTAACAGAATAAAGATAATTTACAATCAATATGGAAATAATTTACCAATTTCGTTTTGGCGAAATGATAACTCAAGGACCGGGTTTTTAAAATTCGGCATAATTGTATTAAAATTCTTTTTCGTGTTCTCACAACCAGGCCACAAAATTATGCTTCATATAGCTTTTGGCCGCCACGGCCTCTTAAGACTTAATATCTGCGAATCTGTAAGTAGTTAGGAATACCTAACTACATACGTCATAATAAAAGGTATAGTTACACATGTTTTAGCTGCAAATGTTATACGAATTGTCGTAAAAAGGTCTAAAGTTTCCTGTGACTATGGTTTTATTAAATAAACTTCTGTATCCTTAGAGAAATACACCGAGAAATATCGATAAAAGCGAGCTAAAATGACTATATTGATTTTCAGTTTACGATTTTTAAAATAACATCGCAGTGTCTATTTATTTGTTTATTTAGATGCACAAATTTAAATATATTTTTAAATGAGTATATTCATTATATTTTAACATTGAACTAATTACCGAAAATTCTTTAATTTGTATAACATATTTTTTTGGCAATGAATTCTACTTATTTTGACTAGGTATTATTATATTTAATTTTATATTAGGTACTTAAATATTAATGCCTTTTTTTATAATATTCTTGTCTTATTCTTTCTTCTCTTTCTTATAATTTAATTTTTCTTTTTACTTTGACTTTTTTTATACTATTCTTATGTCTTATTCTTTCTTCTCTTTCTTATAACTTTATTTTTCTCTTTGTTTTAGTTGTAAGTCTATTCTATTTATCACACTATTTAATGGAATGTTATGTTCCATTTAATGTTGATTTTATAATTTAATTGCTATTTTTGTTTGTTTGGGAGGATCACATTTTAGGGCAATTTAGTTTTATGAGCATTTTACTAAAACTTTTAAATAATTTATTGTAATATTAGAGCCCTGTCCACCCTAGAACGGGTTTATCTCAGTTGGGTGACAGAATCAAATAAGCATAAGGTAAAGGTTTTGCCATGCGGTTCCAGTTATTTTTGTAAGAAAAATCGATGTATTATAGTAATTAATTTTAATTAATTTTATTTTCCAGAAAACCAGCGTTTTAAATTTAATATTTAAAAATTATTATGCGAAACTATCGCTAATTAAAAAATTTCACAATTAAACTACACTTATTGTGCACAAGAAAAAAAACAGGTTTTACGTAATAGGTTAAATTTCGAGGAAAGGGATAATAAAGCCACATTATTAATTCAATAGATATATTTAACTTATTACATGAAATAAATAGCTTGAACTACAAAATATAATAAAAATAATGTTATAATATTAATAATAATGTATGATAATATTACAATATAAAAAGTATAGGTAATATTACTGGGTATGTTATATACATAATAATCATTAGAATTCCTAAAAAAAATGCGAAAGAATAACTCAATAAGTTGATGAATCTTCTACTTAGTGAAATTCGAAAGTATTCCAAATTGTTTAGTGTTCTTCAACTCTTAACACTGTTATCACCAAAATATTTTTTTATTTTATGTCTCTTTAGGGATTATTATGGTCCTCACAGGAAAAGCTTTTTCAAGTGTTTTAACCGAATTTCTCGCTACATTGAACGTAATGCGATATAAATGTTTGTTTACATCGTATCGAGTTTTGGGCTACATATACATATATAATTTATAGCAGAATCGTTTGTAAGAATTCTAATATCACCCTCACCTGATGGGAAATGCATTTTGCCCTTCATTAAGCCTTAGTGTACCATTGATTACATAAGGTATTCGATTGCTCAATGACCTAGTACGTTTTGGCAACTATGATTTTACTCACTCATAGTTCTAAATATTGATTAATTTTCTCTTATTTTTAATATGATGGCGTTCATGGTCTGGAAGTACGGCGGCGAACTATACTGCCGTCGTAAATGAAAACACAGTAACTTCATTTACTGTGTTATAGCCTGTTACGGTGTTATAGCCTAAAAATATGAAATTAATAATTTTTTTTTCCTAATTTAAAACACAATATCTAATTTAATTAATTAAACAATTATAATTTAATATATATTTTTATGCAGAATTGAAGTTCTAACTATTTTTGAACATTAAAGATTAAAAGAAATAATCTATATCGATTACTTTGTTCATGAAAACAAATATTTAACATCTGAGCTTTTACCGCGTTTTTCTCAAAACGTCTTTTTTCAAGTTACTGTGTTTTCATTTACGACGGCAGTATAGATGGCGCTCTAAACACGCCTAGAGACACGAAAATGTACAGGTTCGGCCAAGGGGCAGAGGAAACTCCCCAGCATCTCATGTGGCCCGGTGATGCGTAAAAGATACAACCACTTGGGTGTATCTTTTCTCCTGTATCTTACTCCAACCTGGCGCCAAAAGCCTGTTGCGGTTCTTAAATGACACGAGGCTTAGCGCAGAACTTTAGTAGGTGGCGAACACAATAGATCAGCAATGGTCTCTGTGTTACAAGGCTCATAAAGACCTTAGAAAAGCCCCACACAAGAAATAATAAAATTAAAAAAAAACACGCCTATACGATTACGGTATTCTATCTCGAAGTATTGCCTGGCGAAAATAGATGCCTTGCTAATTTCTGGCCCTCGTAAGGCCTGGATCTATGACAATTATCTAACGTCACATTTGTCATGGCCCTTTCTTATTTACTATTTTACCAAAACCCAACTGTCCCGTCTAGATGCGCTGGTGACAGCTAGTTTAAAATCCTGGCTGTCCTTAGCCAAACCAGCTGACCCCTCGACTCTCTTCAGGTCCAAACAAAATTTTGGGCTAGCGCTTAAACTGCCCTCTCTGCTCTACGCCAACTCCAGAATAACCAAAAATTCGATTCTGTGCAATTCCAAAGATCCGGCAATATCGAAGCACGTAATAAGTGGCTGTAGTGATTCAAATGATCTACAAGCCCGCGTAGACTTCCACAAAAAGTTCCTTACTGGAATCAGCCAGAATGGCACTGGTCTGGGGTATGGCAGTACAACCACGAGCGACGTGGACTTGGAAAAGTCTCTTTTGCGGGGAGATTACGACAGCAAGAGTATGGCTCATGCTATTGGCCTTCAATGCCAGAATGATTGGACAACAATTGGGGACTTTTGCATTCCGCCTCCAATGCACTGGAAGGTAATGCTCTATGACTGGACGCCAGAGATGCTGAAATTTTATTTGAATGCCTTTCAGCATACACTTCCAGACCCCAGTAACCTCGCTCGTTGGAGCTTTGCGGAGGATAGTTCTTGTCCCCTCTGTAGCAATACCCCTTGCACAGCTAGACACATTCTAGCTGGCTGCAAGGTGGCCTTAGATCAAGGACGGTAAACTTACCGCCATGACAAAGTTCTCGCTGTTATTCGCGAGGTAATTAGTCTCTTAGTGGCTCGTGCCAACAAGGGTTTGACAGTATCCTCCAAACCCCCAATACAGTTTGTGCGGGATGGCTCTAAAGGCAAAAAACATTTAACTACAAAACCTTTCTCAATAATCGAGAAAGCTACAGATTGGATTCTGGAGGTTGATTCGGTCTCTAAGCAGTATAAATTCCCTGAAAGTCTCGGATGCACAGCCCTCCGTCCAGATATAACTCTTTACTCTCTATCTCGGAAGGTGGCTCTTATTGTAGAATTAGTGTTCCATAGGAATCAAATATCCCAAAAGACAAATTACAAATTAAATAAAATAAAATAAATTAAACAAGTTAAATAAATACCATGATCTTGCAAATGCCGTAACCCGGAACGGCTTCACTGTTCACCTTCACGCGGTGGAAGTTGGCGCTCGTGGCCTGCCAGCTAAATCTCTATTTCACCTCTTTAAAGATCTTGGCCTTTCCAGAAAAATAAACAACTCTTTCTTAGAAAAATGATCTAAAACTGCGATTTGCGCATCTCAAATTCTATGGCTTCGAAGGGGGAGTGAATGGGTGGTAAGGTGTACGCTCACATGTGGCAAGACAGCTGTCCTAAACCTACCACAGCCGGTTCGTAAGTCCGGAATCCACTGCTCACCCCCCAGAAGTGTAAAAAAATAGTATTATGATGGGCCCGACTCCAGTTGGTGAATTCCATGGCAGCTCCGTTTGTATTTATTTATTAATATATCGCAAACGAATTTTTAATCATAGCTTGTTTTATTTGAATATTATTTACATAAATATTATTTTTTTTAATTTAATATACTGGTTTTAATACGTAATAATTATGTTTTATAAAGTTCGGATAGACTAATACATGGCATTCTAATCTCTCCATATTATTTCTGTGATGTAATCAGCCTATTTGAAAAAGCGATAGATGGCAATAATAATTGAATGCTATTATTATTATCATCGGTTTCTATTGGGTTTTTATAATTATAGTTTATAAAATCAGACCATTAATTATCAATGCTATTATAGATCGAAAGAAATGCTTTTAGTTTCGCCAGATAATGCTATCAGCGCCACCTGCATTACGCCGGAGTAGAAGGGTTGCCAAAACGTTCTTTGGCATTGACTAATCTAATACCATATGTAATCAACGATGTTGCAGGAATTTAAAGTTGAGTTATCGGTGGATTTGAGCTTAGCTTCTAGAATTTCTTCATCTTCTTTTAAATAATTCGTTTTTTAGGATATCTAAAGTTTCTAAAAATTCAACCACTTTGTTTGCACTTTTTTCTGCAAAATAAATTTTAGAAAATATTCAACAAACACCTGTCAGGTACTTAAAACATTATAATCACAAAATTTCTGCATTAGGTTCATCTTTAACCTCCGCAAGTTTGATCAGGTATCGGAGTATCGAAATAGCGTTAATTTGTAAATGCAGAAATGTGCCAATCCTCTCTGTTCTTTACAATGTACTCAATAATACAGCAGCCCTATCCTACCTAAAACATATGTTTACTCTTTTAAGTAGTGACGGTCTCCCATTCCAGTCAAGTCAGGATAACACAATTAACATAGCTAGACACACTTCTTCATTCTTTTATCACTTTTTCGCCGTTCATGCAGACCGCCCTTGGAATCAGTTCCCTTCTGTTATTAGAAGTGCAACTTCACTTAACTAGCTGACCCGAAAGACAGTGTCCTGTCTAAATGTCAATAAATTTGTTTGTGATAGTTTTGTGAATTTGTGAAAAGCTATTGGAATATAGACTTTCCCGGCAATCATACAATCCCCCCTCCCCCGCGTTAAACCCCTACCTTTGCCCTTCTAAACTCCACTCCCCCAACCGCATCGCCAACCGCCCCACAACCCCCCACACAAACTCCACCCCCCCAGCACCCCAACCCCAAACTTGTGGTTGCTTGGTTGGACTGAAAAAAGAACAACCTAATACATCGGTGGAAAATACATGTGGGTTGGGTTTCGTTGTTTCCGTCGTTATTATTTTTTACAGTTGATTCTAAGTTATAGATAGATAGATAGAAATTCCTTATTGCACATTTACAAAAAACATACAACAGACGGACTTATTGCCTAAAGTACATTCTCTTACAGACAACCTTCGTGGAAGTGTAAGAATTTAGATGCCAGTAGAGTAAAATAATCAAAATAAACATACATTATTACAATTATTACAACAAAAACTAACCAAATAAAAAAAAAAATATTAAAAAAAAATATTATGGTTTGGAGAATATTTACAAGGAGCGGAGGATAGGAAAGGATGGGATGAGACAGAGGATTACTTGGAATTTAGGGACATAAAAATGCTTTTTCAGAGGCACTTGAAAAGTAGAAACCGTTGGTACGTTTCTAATATTTGACGGGAGCTTGGTTCCATAGTTTAGCTCCATGAACAGTGAAGGAATATGTAAAAAAAGAATTATGAATAGGAATCGCAATTTTACCATCCTGACTGGAACAAAGTGGAAGACCATGACTTCTAAAGTGATTGAATTTTTCGGTTAGGTAGAAGGGAGCGGTAGGATTGTTGATGATGTTATAAAGATAGGAAAAAATAAGCAGGCTTCTACATTCACGTATTTGAAGCCAGTAAGATATCTTAGCATTTTTAAAGTATAGCAGAGTCTGGGCGAAGTCATCATTCTGGCACATTTCAAAATACAGATCAATACCGAAATAAATAAATTGGAATATGAATAAAATAACTACATTTGATGAACAGCTCGCAAAACAACACAATATAAAAAAAAAAAATATGTATATTTTAATTTAGGCTGGAATGCGTTTTTCCGGATTTTTCTCAAGATTTTCCATATTTTTTTAAAAATTAAATACATTTGATTGAAATATTTCTATCCCGAGAGCATAGCGATCAAAACTAAAAAAATATCAACCTAATATGTCGTTCCTATTCAAAATAAGAATTACGAATATCCATTGTTTGAATCGTGAGTAGAAAAAAAAGCACTTTTCCAATTTTTCCTTTCCGTTAGGACCTTTTAATAACATGGACTATTACGGACATTTTAAAGAAAAAATTAGCAAAATAGGTTCAGCCGTTCAACCTAATATGCGATTACCAACTAACAGCATTTCATTTTTATTTACATAGATTTTATATGGTGATTTACAGTTTACAGTTGATGTAAAAAAAATGGATTTAGCTGCAGAAAAAATACTAATTTTGTATAACAAAAATATATGATAAAGTGGCATATTTCTATATTACTTTAGTATTTTTTTATGGGGGGCCTTTACGATGTGAGTCTTTAGGCTGCATTGTAGTCGGCCTACCTTTTAATCCGGCCATGTACATACTATGTAGATTACTTTGAGATTACGACAGCAAGAGTATGGCTCATGCTATTGGCCTTCAATGCCAGAATGATTGGACAACAATTGGTGACTTTTGCATTCCGCCTCCAATGCACTGGAAGGTAATGCTCTATGACTGGACGCCAGAGATGCTGAAATTTTATTTGAATGCCTTTCAGCATACACTTCCAGACCCCAGTAACCTCGCTCGTTGGAGCTTTGCCGAGGATAGTTCTTGTCCCCTCTGTAGCAATACCCCTTGCACAGCTAGGCACATTCTAGCTGGCTGCAAGGTGGCCTTAGATCAAGGACGGTACACTTACCGCCATGACAAAGTTCTCGCTGTTATTCGCGAGGTAATTAGTCTCTCAGTGGCTCGTGCCAACAAGGGTTTGACAGTATCCTCCAAACCCCCAATACAGTTTGTGCGGGATGGCTCTAAAGGCAAAAAACATTTAACTACAAAACCTTTCTCAATAATCGAGAAAGCTACAGATTGGATTCTGGAGGTTGATTCGGTCTCTAAGCAGTATAAATTCCCTGAAAGTCTCGGATGCACAGCCCTCCGTCCAGATATAACTCTTTACTCTCTATCTCGGAAGGTGGCTCTTATCGTAGAATTAACTGTTCCATGGGAATCAAATATCCCAAAAGACCACGAGTACAAATTAAATAAATACCATGATCTTGCAAATGCCGTAACCCGGAACGGCTTCACTGTTCACCTTCACGCGGTGGAAGTTGGCGCTCGTGGCCTGCCAGCTAAATCTCTATTTCACCTCTTTAAAGATCTTGGCCTTTCCAGAAAAATAATCAACTCTTTCTTAGAAAAATTATCTAAAACTGCGATTTGCGCATCTCAAATTCTATGGCTTCGAAGGGGGAGTGAATGGGTGGCAAGGTGAACGCTCACATGTGGCAAGACAGCTGTCCTAAACCTACCACAGCCGGTTCGTAAGTCCGGAATCCACTGATCACCCCCCAGAAGTGTAAAAAATAGTATTATGATGGGCCCGACTCCGGTCGGTGAATTCCATGGCAGCTCCGTTTGTATTTATTTATATCCACAAACTCATCTGGTAGTGGTGCCCGAAAGCACACCTTTATTCAAAGCTTGACTCCTTTTATTTTGATTTCAGTATGGCAAGCACTTAGTTGACGATTTATTCCTGGATCTTCGAGATGGCGAAATTTTGCTCTCCCTACTCGAGATATTAACGGCGCAGCAATACGTAAGTAAATTCTTTCGACATTCTACGATTGATATTATTCCAAAGATCCGGCAATATCGAAGCATGTAATAAGTGGCCGTAGTGATTCAAATGATCTACAAGCCCGCGTAGACTTCCACAAAAAGTTCCTTACTGGAATCAGTCAGAATGGCACTGGTCTGGGGTATGGCAGTACAACCACGAGCGACGTGGACTTGAAGAGGTCTCTTTTGCGGGGAGTTAGTTAGTTAGTTGTACTGGGCGTTCCTCCGCAAGTCGACATCCAGTGTGCCTATTTTGCGTGTAACGGGGGTAGCGCTATTCCACCCACCCCAGCTCCTCGACGAAAGCCAGCAGGGCTTTCAGGTTTCCTGCTGCCTCGCGCAGGGTGCCTGGGTATGGCAGTACAACCATGAGCGATGTGGACTTGAAGAAGTCTCTCTTGCGGGGAGATTACGACAGCAACAGTATGGCTCATGCTATTGGCCTTCAATGCCAGAATGATTGGACAACAATTGGGGACTTTTGCATTCCGCCTCCAATGCACTGGAAGGTAATGCTCTATGACTGGACGCCAGAGATGCTGAAATTTTATATGAATGCCTTTCAGCATACACTTCCAGACCCCAATAACCTCGCTCGTTGGAGCTTTGCCGAGGATAGTTCTTGTCACCTCTGTAGCAATACCCCTTGCACAGCTAGAGACATTCTAGCTGGCTGCAAGGTGGCCTTAGATCAAGGACGGTACACTTACCGCCATGACAAAGTTCTCGCTGTTATTCGCGAGGTAATTAGTCTCTCAGTGGCTCGTGCCAACAAGGGTTTGACAGTATCCTCCAAACCCCCAATACAGTTTGTGCGGGATGGCTCTAAAGGCAAAAAACATTTAACTACGAAACCTTTCTCAATAATTGAGAAAGCTACAGATTGGATTCTGGAGGTTGATTCGGTCTCTAAGCAGTATAATTTCCCTGAAAGTCTCGGATGCACAGCCATGAGTACAGATATAACTCTTTACTCTCTATCTCGGAAGGTGGTAATGCTCTATGGCTGGACGCTAGAGAAGCTTAAATTTTATTTAAATGCCTTTCAGCATACACTTCCAGTATACATTCTCTGAAAGTCTCGGATGCACAGCCCTCCGTCCAGATATAACTCTTTAGCCATCTTCCGAGATTAATCTCGGAAGATGGCCCTTATTGTAGAATTAACTGTTTTTTGGAAATCAAATATCCGAAAAGGCCACGTGTACAAATGGTGACAATTCTCGCAGCATCGTTCATAGCAGTGTTGACCGTTTTTGCTTGTTCTGATCCATTCCACACTGGAATGGGATACTTCGCTGCGCTGAGTATAGCTCGGTTGGCTCTCCATGTACTCCTATTTAGTTTCCTGACGATGCTATTTCTGGAACAAACCTTCTGTACATGTTGGGGCGTTTGGCTTTTGTAAGTTAGAGAATGCTCGAGGGTCACTCTCACAACTAATAATTGAGCCTGCCTGTTTAAAATCTCATTTCGATTTCAGAAACGTGAACGCGGCCGTATGAGAGTCCACCACATCAACAATGTCAACACCGCTATACAAATACTCGAACAGAACAACGTCCGATTGGTGAACATCAGCAGCAACGACATCGTCGACGGCAACCCCAAGTTGATCCTCGGATTGGTCTGGAGCATAATCCTGCACTGGCAGGTCCACTACCATCTGAAGGATCTCATGTCGGAGCTGCAGCAGACCAACCTCGAGAAGACACTGCTTGCGTGGTGCAGACAGAACACTCAAGTAAAAAAATTGTTTAATGTAATAATGATACATCAAACCAAAAACAAAAATATAAATGTTTTTGCTTTTTTTTGCCAAAACTTGCTTGTCCCACTTTATTTTGACCATTCGAGAAATACCATATGTCCGACATTTTGATATTTTAAAACCCTGATTGTCATTAGATAGATACTTATGTATTTTCACAGAAAACAAAACAGCAAATCTATTTAGATACTCTTTACTTATACTTTTTGTTATCTTCTTTTAGAATTACGCCGGAGTAAATGTCAAGAACTTCACCACTTCCTGGTCCGACGGTTTGGCTTTCAACGCTCTAATCCACAGATGGCGTCCGCATCTATTCGATTTTTCAAACATTTCCAAAAAGCATCCGAATGCTAGACTGGAGCATGCTTTTCGGCTGGCGCAAGAACATTTGGGAATCGACAGGCTTCTGGATCCTGAAGGTGAGCCAAATTATTAATTATTCAATTCTACATATTTTCGCTGATGGTTCCGGAGTCTAATAGTTCCGTGCAGTGTGGGCCTGATGACCTGTTTGTTATTTTCGGTCGGCTCAATTCAGAATTTAACTCCGATAAGGTAGTCTCCTCAAAGAGGGACTAATCTGGAAAGGATTCTGTGAACCATGTGACCTGTGACGGCTATGTCGTGGATAGGTGGGATCGGATCCAATTTGGGAAACACCCGGGGAACACTGGGCTGTTTGTGCATCGTGCGGTATTTGCCAATTAACTGTGCACTCTGGAGAATATCCGGGGTGTTGGAGGGGGGTCTGGAAATGCATGTTTTCTAAGCAGCAGGGATGGTTGTTGTCCTGATGTCAGATACCTTTGAAACGATTCGTTGTCCACCTGATCACAACTGATATTGATGAGCAAAGGCTGCCACCGTTCGCGATCAATTCGAACTGAATTACCGCTAAAATCAGGTAGAGGCCGCCCAAGCGATTTCGAATCTGCAATCAGACTGGGCCCGCTGGGGTCACTTCGCAGTAAGGCGTTGGACTCTTACGGGTTCGTTGGCGTAGTTAGACGGTGGACTGTGTTGTCTCTAAGTCTCTGCATTCATTTGATGGAAAAAAGAATGGTCTAATTCCGTTAAAAAAACCTGTTTTGGCAGGTTCGCCTGTAGTAAATGACAGCTCTGAAGTGATAGTTGTGGATGCACACCATCTGTTTTATCACTGATGAAGATGAGTCTTATTATAAAACTAGTTATTGATCCGTGCCTTTGTTGCATCCTCCGCCTAGGACTTAGGTCTGCAGCCGAGCCAGTCCAATTTTGAAATTCAAAATATATAGATAATTTTTAAAATAGGACAGGCACTGGTTAGATTTATGACCTCCTTGCGTACCCCTAAAAAATGAATGATAACCATACCAAATTTATATTTTTACAGATGTAAACACTTCAATTCCCGATAAGAAATCCGTCATGATGTATCTGATGTGCATGTTCCAAAGTCTCCCACATTCCGGCGAGGACGTTGGAGACGTGGATGTTTCTCTTCAATCGGAACCAGCCACCCCCTTGGCTTCACCCACCACCGAGGTAATTAGAAGATGGTATAGTCGTATCATTGATTATATAGGGTATTAAATTGCTCAGTGCCATAGTACGTTTTGGCAACTTTTCTGCGCCGGCGGCATGCAGGTGAAGCTGGTGGCATTGTCTGGCTAAACTAATAGCAATTCATTTGGTCATCTCTAATAAAATTATCATTATCAAGAATTGTTTTTTTTTCTTTTTTAAAGGACTGATTGATTTGTAAAAACCCACAATTTAACCAATGATGATAATAAAAATAAATTATTTTTTGGCTTCGAAGGGCCAAGACATGAATGTGGCAAGACATGTGTCGAAGTGAATGTGGCAAGACATGTGTCCTAAACCTACCACAGCCGTCGTTAGTACGGAGTCACAACCTTAAGCTCCGGGACACAAAAATGTGCTGGTTCTGCCAAGAGACAGGAAACCTCCCCTAAACCTCCTGTGCGAGTGTGGCCCGCCGATGCGTATAAGATACACCCACTTGGGTGGTAATTACCTCCAACCTGAGGAGGTAAAACAATCTGGCGCCAAAAGCCTGTTGCGGTTCTTAAATGACACAAGGCTTAGGGTGGCGAACATAATAGATCAGCAATGCTCGCAGTGTTACAAGGCGCATAAAAGACCTTAGAAAAGCCCCAAGCAACAAATTAAAAATAGTCCGGAGTCCATCACTCACCCCCCAGAAAAGTAATAATAGCAACGACTCTGCTGGTCGCAGAATTCCATGGCAGCTCCTTATCTTTTTTTAATTTTATTTATTTATAGTGTATTTGAACATCAAAGAGCATAATTATTACGTATTGAAACCTGTATATCAAATTAAAATTGACATATTTATGTAAATAATAATAAAATAATAATAGCTGTGGTTTCAACATTCCTTTGTTATCGTATTGTTATTTTATTTGAGATATGAGACCATAACGGTGTGTTTAGAACACCATCTATAGGGTTACTGAACATAAGATTAGATTAATCAATGTTTGGAACTATGAGTGCCATCTTCACGTTGCGTTTCGTAGTTAAATCCTTGCTGCCAAATCGTAGTATGTATTGGATTTGAATTAGTTTTTCGTTTTCATGTTGTTTTTTGTTCTAAATTCGAATCCATTAGTAAGATCTGTCAAACAGCCATTGTGTAAGAGTGTGTTTCTTTTCTGCTACAATTAAAGGTGTTGTGTGATAAATAACGTTTCATTGTTTCTTTTTGCTCGACCACTGATAATCTCTAATAGTATGGTATTGAACAATCTAATAATCAATGATATAACTGAACTAATGCATCTGTTTATGAAACTAACTTAATTTTTCTTTATCGATTGATGATTCAGTTTACAGATTAATGTTATAGATTATAAAGTGTCATAGACGAAAATGTCGATTGGGTTCACGCGACATTGTTGCTGCAGTATCTGCAGCGACGTTGTTGTTATTGATGAAATGAAAAATATTAAATGAAAGTTGCTTTATTTATTTCAGACTCCGCAAAGCCGTCCGCTATCCTTGGCAACTAATGCTTCAATGGAACTCGGAAGTTACGGTACTGCCTTGGAAGAAGTATTAACTTGGCTTCTCGACGCTGAAGATAAGCTGAGCGGTTACCCTCCGCTGGATCGGAATAACCTGAACGATTTGAAAGGACAGTTCTATAGCCATGAGGTAAAGTATCTTTCTTTAAAGTATCTTCGTTATATTAATGTAACTAAACCCAGCCACGCTTCGCTGTTGCTCAGTCTGATATGATATGAATGGGAAACGTATTGATGTCGAAGCGCACCGATGATTTCAGCGGGGTGGAAAAACTTTTATCAAAATTTTACTTTAAAAACATTACAATGTGCTTATTCAAATGCAATGTTGTGTCAAAGTCAATCCACCGATTACTCTATAAGGTTTGCGAGCATAAATATATGCAGGCTGAATTTTTATTTACAGGTAAGTTTAATTAACCGGCACCCTTCAAGGGGGTGAATCAGTATGAGCAACTAAGTAACTTTTGATAAAAAAATATTAGTTTTTTTTACACTTGAAAATTTAAAGTATTGACTGGTAAATAAAAGTTTGAGAAAGCATTTGAGCGCGCTGCCCCATCTATCGGTAGGTAAAATGTAAAAAAAAACTATTTTTATTGATTTTTCCACAATTTTTTATGCATCCTTCAAGGATGCCGTTTAATTAAAACTCAGTCTGTACAAAGATTTTATATTCCTTACCATATACTATATTTAATTTTTATGACCTTGATATTTTATTATGACTCTTTCTTTTATTTCTTTTTCTTTTGTTGACTTTCTTTTTATCTTTATTTTGGTAATAAGTCTAACCTATTTTACTCACTATTTACGGATATTTATATTCAATTTTAATACCGATTTTATAATGAAATTGCAATATATTAGTTTTAGTAGGTACCATATTTTAAGGCGATTTAATTTTATGAGCATTTTACTACAACCTTTAGATCATTTATTATATTAATAGAGCGCTGTCCACCCTAGAACAGGTTAGTCCCAAATAAGTGACAGAATCGAATAAGCATGAGGTTAATTAAGGTTTTGTTATTCGGTTCCTGTTATTTTTGTAAGCAAAATCGATGTTTTATAGAAATTAATACTCAAATAAATAAATAAATGAGTGTATGACCTCAACGCGCATAGCACAGGGCTAAAGTGGAGGCAGTTTTAACTTGTGTGATATATTTTGTGAAAGCCCCAGAAATTTTCTAATATTCCATCACTTCATACTGCCCGCTATTAATGAATCCACTCTTCCTATTTCTACTTTCAGAGGTTTCTGTTTGATCTTACTGAGCACAAGAGGCGTCTATCGGCAGTACTAGACGAGGGATACAAACTGCTCGAGGACAAAACCTTAAATAGAGATGAGATCAACGAGATTAAACTGCAGATTAAACTGCTGAACGAGAGATGGGAAGATTTGAGAACGAAGGCGCTGGAGAGACAGAATCTAGTCCATACCGCTCTGATGAAATCGCAGCAGCAGCATTTGAATCAGTTCAGGTATGTCAGGATGAAGAGAATATTCAATATTTGGTTGTCTTGTTTGTTTTTTCTTATATGTTATAAATAGGATAAAAACTAATTTACCCTGGGAAGTTTTTAGCATCCGAAGTTTAAGCGATATTGCAACCGCCGTTGTCCAGTGCTGTCAATCGTCACCTGCGGGTAGGCGTCAAACTGCTGCTGTTACTTTGCAGATTATAACGGGGTTTAGCGCATGCGAATTTCGAAAATCCACCATGCACACAACACTCACAGTATCTTGTGTTACGTCCTTGCGCTCGGCATTGGGCGTTGAGAACATTTTAAGAAGTGGGTTCCACGCGGTAGAGAGTTTGTAAATGTTCTTCCCTATTGAAGTTCTCTGGGTTGTTCTTATTTCAATGGCTTCCTAGATCACACAAAGTAAATTGTTCTTTGGACAGCACAATGGAATTTTGAAAATGCACCCACTGGTTAGTTCCGCTATCGAATATCGTCGTTCGAAGGTCGTCGATTTTTGTCGCTGAACTTTTTTAACAGCTTTGAACTTGATACCATCTAATTTTGCAGATCCCAAAACATGCCTGTAATCTTTCGATGTTTACTTCCTGGCTCCCGCGAAGAAGGACATCTTTTATGGTGCTCCTAAACGGGCTATACTTTTACGAAAATATGCGGCCGCAATATTAGCAACTATAGCCTGGCCATCACTGCAACATTTTATTGCAGCATGTGGTTTGTCAATTTGTAACCCGGCCATTCTTGGCAATATTTCTGCTAAAGTATGGCCCATAATTTTGACTCGTAAATGGGCTACACAATCGGGCAACAATGGCTGACAAAATCATACGTGTCGCACCGGCTTACATTGTTTTAAATGAAAATTTAAAACGACAATAAAAGATGCGAATGTGGATTCGACCTGACTTCCATAAGCATGATACTTTAGATATCTAAGCCTGAATGTTTTTGATGATTTGTGTACGAAAGATCTTCTCCATATGAATTCACTATTAATAATAAATTCACAATACAATTATCTATTAATGATGTATATAAACATTTAAATACACTCATATATAATATAAATTATTTCACGCAATTTTACGTAACAAATCAGAATAGATAATAATATTTTATAGATCAAAAAATGAATCATCAGATATACTAAAATTATTTCCAGCCACATATTGCAGCGAAAATGTGGCCTGTTTAGGAGCACCATTAGATACGCGGGAAAGCTCATCTTACCTCTAATGATTAGTGTAAAAAATGTACACTTTTATGTAAAAAGTAAATAAGTACGTAAAAATGTAATAGGTAGGTTGTAACTGGAATTTTCGAACTTGTAACTTCCGCTTAAATCCGTTTCTCCTTACCTCAAAAACTACAAAACCGATTTTAATTCGGTTTTTCACTGTTATTTGTCGTAATATCCTATCATTAAAGACTATATATTGATTTTCCAATAGGAAATGGCTGACGGGCACGGAAGATCGTATCTCCCACATGAGCACCTCAGTGGGAGGTCCTCGCCGCGTGAATGCTCAGTTGAATGCAGTGATGGCCCTTCATTCGGACCTCAAACAGCAGCAGCCGCTGGTCGATTCTTTGGCGCACGCCGTAGTCGTGGTCGATGGCGAAAATCAGGAATCCGGTATGTATTACTTACATAGAATGTTTTAAATTGGACAAATCTTTCTAGAACTATATTATCCCTGATATTTTACTCAACGTAAGAGTTTATGAGTAAGACAACATGATTATGAGTTAAGCAAGGTTAGCCACTGCTTTGGATGTATTATTATATTTTTTAACGTGTATAGAACCGCAGGTAGCCAGCAAATGGTTTTTCTTCTACCCAGTTATGATATAATAAAATTGATTAAATCCACAAATATGTGGAGATAGCTATGGTCAAACCAGAAGTTGAACGCTTACCAAAATCCTACAAGAAAAGGCTAAACATACATATGAATTCGTTAGCAGTGGCCCTAAGTGAGCCAATAGAAATCAGACGCCTCAAAAGGCAACACATCTGGGATCTGGCACTACACATGGTGGTGCACAAAATATAATCGGCTCTAACAAATAAGCTGTCAACACTTGCCGCCTTTATAGACAGAGAAGGGGCTTTTGACAAAACCATGCACAACAGCATAAACCACGCCCTACAGGAACTTAACCCTTCCAATCGCGAAGTAAAAATTAAGCTGTCACTTACGCCGGCGACATTTTCGTTTGTAAATTCGGCGCAAATAAATGAACTTGAGTAAAACGACTATAACTTGTAAACCACTATACGGATCATAAAAAGAATAACTGTAAAATGATCGCATTGAAATTTGAAATATAAAACATTGTAAGATTATCTCGTAAAACAATTAAGATAATAATGAATAAATATTACAAAGTTGACGAACTGAAAAAAAGTCGCCTATTCAAATAATTTCGATGTTTTTATCACAAAATACGTAAAATATGCAAAAATTGTAAATACAGTTATGTTCTTTATTAAATACTTTACCAAAACTTATATTTTGTTTTACTTATTTGCATACAAAAACATTTAGTTACTCAGCCAAGAAAAAATCGATGTATTCTCCGAATGTCTGATGTGTGATGTCAAATTAGAAATCAAGTTGAATTGAGCAAAATATAGCCAATTTTGTGATTATATACGATGTAAATCAAATAATAGCTGTTTCATAAGCGAATTAAACGAATCTTACGTCATAATTCGCGAATTTGCGTCATAATTCGGGAAAAGAATCGAACATTTTTTGCAAAGCTAATGTCAAACTATTTTACGCGATAAAACGTGAAAAAAATCAGATGGGCTGTCCCAAATTAGAAATTCTCTTTCAGAAATCTTGCTAGAATGCAAATTACTTACGGTTTGGTAGGAAATAGCACAAAATTAACACAAAAATCACAAAATCACAGAACGCGGACGATGAACAAACGCTTCGCGGCCAATCGGCAATGGCGCGGACCGCTGGCCGGCGCGGCTACGCGATACTGATGTTTTTAGAATATTTATCGGCAGAGCGTCGTCGTTTAGAGTTGGACCGTTCGATCTTATTCGATATCTGTTACTTTAAATATGCGGAAAGGATCGCAAATCGAGTAATAAATCGCATTTTACGCAGAGCGGAGCGCCCAAACCAAAATTGATTAGCTCAAATCTTAGCGTTTGTAAGCGTCTAACCAAAAATGGTTAACTCGCATAGGAAGGGTTAAGGTGGAACCAGTTACCATAAAATGGATCACGGAGCTGGTTAGCAAAAGGGCGGTCCAGATAGTGATGAATACTACCACAAGAGCTAAGGTAGTTAAAGGATGCCCCCAAGGGGGGTCCTATCACCACTTCTATGGAACATATTAGTGGACAGCCTCATAAAAACACTAAATGAAAGGGGTTACACTACTATTGGTTATGCCGACGACCTAACAATAATGATAAATGGAAACGCAGAAAATATGCTATGTAAAGTCGTGCGCTCAGCTTTGCAGATAGTAGAAAAATGGTGTGACAAACATAAATTGTCAGTAAATCCGAAAAAGACAGAACTCATCCTCTTCACCAACAAGAGGAAGTTACCAGAACTACAAGTACCAACATTATTCAACACCAAACTCTCCCTATCAACACAAGTGAAATATCTGGGAGTCATCCTTGACAGTAAATTAAACTGGGCGAGTCATATCGATGCCAGCAAATGGTTTTTCTTCTACTCAGTTATGATATAATAAAATTGATGAAATCCACAAATATATGGAGATAGCTACAGTCAAACAAGAAGTTGAACGCTTATCAATAAATAAAATACAAACGGAGCTGCCATGGAATTCACCGACCAAAAATCGGGCCCATCATATACAATTATTACACTTCTGGGAGGTGAAGGGTGGATTCCGGACTTACGACCGGCGGTGGTAGGTTTAGGACAGCTGTCTTGCCACATGTGAGCGTTCACCTTACCACCCATTCACTCCCCCTTCGAAGCCATAGAATTTGAGATGCAGAAATCGCGGTTTTAGATAATTTTTCTAGAAAGGAGTTGATTATTTTCCTGGAGAGACCAAGATCTTTAAAAAGGTGAAACAAAGACTTAGCTGGCAGGCCACGAGCGCCTACTTCCACCGCGTGAAGGTGAACAGTGAAGCCCTTCCGGGTGACGGCATTTGCGAGGTCATGGTATTTATTTAATTTGTACTCATGGTCTTTTGGGATATTTGATTCCCATGGAACAGTTAACTCTACGATAAGGACCATCTTCCGAGATAGAGAGTAAAGAGTTATATCTGGACGCAGGGCTGTGCATCCGAGACTTTCAGGGAATTTATACTGCTTAGAGACCGAATCGACCTCCATAATCCAATCTGAAGCTTTCTCAATTATTGAGAAAGGTTTTGCAGTGGGATGTTTTTTGCCTTTAGAGCCAACCTGCACAAACTGTATTGGGGGTTTGGAGGATACTGTCTTGTTGGCACGAGCCACTGAGAGGCTAAGTACCTCGCGAATAACAGCAAGGACTTTGTCGTGACGGTAAGTGTACCGTCCTTGATCCAAGGCCATCTTGCAGCCAGCTAGAATATGTCTAGCTGTGCAAGGGGTGTTGCTACAAAGGGGACATGAACTATCCTCGGCATAGCTCCAACGAGCGAAGTTACTGGGGTCTGGAAGTGTATGCTGAAAGGCATTTAAATAAAATTTCAGCATCTCTGGCGTCCAGTCATACAACATTACTTTCCAGTGCATTGGAGGAGGAATGCAAAAGTCTCCAATTGTTGTCCAATCATTCTGGCATTGAAGGCCAATAGCGTGAGCCATACTATTGCTGTCGTAATCTCCCCGCAAGAGAGACTTCTTCAAGTCCACATCGCTCATGGTTGTACTGCCATACCCCAGACCAGTGCCATTCTGGCTGATTCCAGTAAGGAACTTTTTGTGGAAGTCAACGCGGGCTTGTAGATCATTTGACTCACTACGACCACTTACTACGTGCTTCGATATTGCCGGATCCTTGGAATTGCTTAGAATCGATTTTTTGGTTATTCTGGAATTGGCGTAGAGCAGAGAGGGCAGTTTTAGAGCTAGCCCAAAATTGTGTTTGGACCTGAAGAGAGTCGAGGGGTCAGCTGGTTTGGCTAAGGACAACCAGGATTTTAAACTAGCTGTCACCAGTGCATCCAGACGAGACAGTTGGGTTTTGGCTAAGAGCCTACAAGAAAAGGCTAAACGTACATATGAATTCGTTAGCAGTGGCCCTAAGTGAGCCAATAGAAATCGGACGCCGCAAAAGGCATCACATCTGGGATCTGGTATCTGAGTAGGGACAAGGAAAGCCAAATGAGGAAATCCGTTGATGGAAGGAAATACCTCGCAAGCCACTTATACGATTATAATATCTGCTCATGGTCCTTGGACCGATCGCAAGATTGTCTTAATAATTAAAAATAAAAAGTTATGATATACTATAAAAATCAGTTAGGATACACTGAAAAAACTATGAAAATTCGTTGCAAAGGGTTGGAATCATGCAAAAGGGTTGGAAATGCCTCTTATATTCTACAGATTTTAGTACAAACTTAAAAACAACACATTAATAAAATACAGCAGCTTAGCGAGTTGAACATATGGCCGATTGGGTCAGTTAATAACTCCATAAATTTATTGGTCTTTTTCATGCATTTCAGGCAACTGCGAGATAGAGGACGAAGTCACCGCACTCGGCGAGAGATGGACTCACACTTGCGAGTGGACCGACGGTCAGCTCAATCGATTGGAAATGCTCCGTGCGCAATGGGATGCTTTGGAACATCAGTACAAGCAACTGCTCAAATACGTCAACGAGAAAGAATCGATATTGAAGGAGGTAGAGTATAATTTTTAATATAATAATAATATTAAAAAAATAATCCAAAAACAAGGTTAGGTTGGCGTGCCTGGTTTTTGATAGTCGTTTTCCAGTAATTTGTTGAGTCATGTTTAATGATGTTAAAGAGACGAGCCCGATGCTTCAATTCCCCATTCAATAGAACTTGGTTTCTATTAATCTGTTAACCACATTGGATTGATTAAGCACCTCAGCTGCGAGGGGATTTGGATGGGATGCCGATCGTTTAGAATGTTTGGTTTTGTATCGCTCACTTTCTGTGGCATTAGTGGGGACTTTCAGGTAATCCATTTCTCGTAAACCTCGGTGCATCCACAATATCCTGTAGAATACTATTCTGCATGCGTGCAGAGAGAGTATGTTATTTTTGCTTGCTACACCCCACAGTTGAATGCCGTATAGCCAAATGGGTTTAACCCCTCCTGTCGCGAAGTAAAAACTCACCTATCACTTTTGCGCGCGACATATTCGGGCATAAAATCGACGCGAGTCAACGGCCTTGAGAAAAACGATCATAACTTATAAACCACTAAACGGATTTAAAAAAGATAAAGAGAAAAATGATCGCATTGAAATTTGACATATAAAACATTATAACCTTATCTCGTAAAACAATTAAGATAATAATGAATAAATATTACAAAATTGGCAAACTGAAAAAACTCGCCTATAAAATCATTTCGATTTTTTTGTCACAAAATACGTATAATATGCAAAAATTGTAAATACAGTTATATTCTTTATTAAATGCTTCACCAAAACGATATATTTTTTTTACTTATTTGCATACAAAAATATTTATTTATTCAGCCAAGAAAATTTTTATATATTCTCGTAAAAAAATTTTTTTTTAATTTTTAATTTGTGACTACTTATGGTATTTTTTTATATGAAATTCTTTCAAAATAACTTTATTACTACATCACACTTCTTAGAAATCACACCAGAACTTTGAGCTTTGTCTGATATTATAGAAAAATCTAAAGTTTTGAGAGTTTCCGCGTCCGAACTTAACCCCTCAGGCCCCGATTGGCCGATATCGGCCACAACACGATTCAGTGTGACAGCTCCGTTTTAATTTTATTTTAATTTAATTTGTTTTATTTTATTATGTTAATATGTTTTATTTTATATATGAGTACAGTGGTTTGGCAGTAATTAATGTTTTGGTGAGACAGTGTCATAATTCATTTTTTTTACTAATATTTACTAAAAATTTTTGGGACATCAACTTGTCAATCGGCTGAGGGGCCGAGGCCTGAAGGGTTAATAATAAACTTTGAATGCTCATAATATAAAATTCGTTAGATTTTTTCAATTATATTGTCTTATCATAGACTTATTATATGTCTAATAACTAATTACTATACTCCAAAGAGTCACATTTCATCGAAAAACTATGGAAAATCGCACTTTATTCTCTCATAGTAATTATCAAAACAAGTTTTTTGCGCGATTCATATTACAAAACAAGATATAATGTTCAAAATACGCCTAATTATGTGATAACTTAGGATGTAAATGAAGCAATACTTATTTTGTTAGTAAATTAAAGCGACATTACGTCATATTTCGCAATATATCGGGATATTTCATAAACATTACAAAATAATAACAACCATTTTTTCGCGAGCCGTTTGTTGTCGCCGAAGTGTTTTCTTTAAAAATTCGTGAAAAACAGCAAATGGACTATCTCAAATGACTAATACTCATTCAGAAACTACTTAAAATGCAAATTACTCACTGTTCTCCGGTAACAAACACTCAAACACTGCACACACACACTTTTTATCACCAATTTCGCGGAGCCGTACGCGGCCGTGCGATTTGCCGACGGACACTGGGCATTTGACGTCTATGCTCACTTTTTAAATCGTTGTTCGATATTGCCACACGGAAATCTTGAATTAAAGATATTTTGGCCATATCGTTGCGCCCTCAGAAAGCATATAGTACGACGTTTCGAATCGTAAATTGCATTTTTCGCAGCGGCGAGCGCTTGGTCCGGTAGCGGACGTTACGGAGTTTAGGCGGCCGACATTTATGTCCTGTAGGGGATGTTACGTAGCGAGCGGGTTAAGGCACTTGCACGAATACGCCATTTTTGGAGCCATCTGTCAGTTTCGTCCAATAGACATTAAAGTTTGGTGCTTGCTGTCCTTTGACTATCATCAATAGCAAAGAAGGCGCTATCATCAGCATAGGTTGCAACAGTTACATTTTCAGTGGTAGGTTGATCTGAAGTAAAAATATTGTACAGGACAGGCCCAATAACTAAGACCTGTGGAACTCCAACCTCTAGAAGTCTAAGTGTGAATCTTTCCTCACCCTGCTTTACCTGAAATAATATATAATAATAATAATAATAATAATAATTTCTTTATTGTGAACTATAAGTAGGTCGTACAAAATGGATAGGTACTATTATGTGCTATACAGTTTACCAATCAGGCGTACAAAATTTATTTTTCTATAATTAAATATATGTTCACTTCGCAAGTTAAAGGAAAACAAATCCGAAAAGTATTACGTTCTAGACATAGGTATTAACAAAAATAATAATTAGAACTTTTGTCTACAAATTTAGTAAATTTCCATAATATATAAAGTAAATGTCAGTTTGTTTTTAAATTCAAATTTCAAATTGGAATTATTAGGCTATCTACGGTTTTTCAAATTTAGAGCTGGAATGAAATAAAATGTTTAAAGTTTAAAATGTTGGAGACTTACAGTATGAATATGTTAATCATATTAATCATGTTAATCATGTTAATATATCAATCGGGTAAAAGGCTATTAGGTTGAACATTGGGTGGGTTTCTCTGTCATCTTGCATAAAAAACCCTTGTGCCATACCCCATCTAAATCCTGTTGCACGTCTAAGAATTCTGCAGAATAGTACTTTTTGTTTATAACACTTCCTGATTTCGTGATATACCGTGTTAACTTGTTCAAATCCAGACCAAACTGGTACGAAGGTACAATGTTCCATAAATGGCTTGAGGCGAGTAAGATTTGTTTTTTCCCCCCAAAGTTTGGAAAACACAATTGTTAAGCTTATGGGACGGAAAGATGAGGGTTCATGGGTAGGTTTTTCTGGTTTATGTATCATAGTTATGAAATTTTCCATACAACTGGGAAGTATCATATTCTCAAAATAATCTTTAAAAAGGCAAGCCAGAAGGGAGATACATTTATTGAATTATTTAAGATCTTCAATAATTTTTGGTGTAATTATATCAAAACCCGGAGCTTTCTTCGTTGGACATCTGAAAATATTGATAGAGAACATTGCCTATATCAAACTCATCTGATAAGTTTTCGTTTGAGGATTATTATATAATTGGAAGATTATTAAATATAATTTAGAAAAGATTATTAAATAAAACTTTTATCATATGAAACTTAAGATATTTATCTAATTATTTGTGTAACATTTATGGTTGAAACATTTGTAATTATATCTTTTATTTTGGTTACATTATGCAGTGTTTTGAACACTTTAAGACCTTATTTGCTGACTACCTCGCAGATAGATTCAGAGAAGAGGGCAATATCATCTGCAAATTAAAGATTGCAAAATCGACCCATACACAATCCATTTCTTTATTTCCTTGCGCTCTCTTTGTGGTCACGATAAACTCATGGTTAAATTCTAACGAAAGTTATAAGAAACATTGAGGAGATCTGGACTTACATATAAACCGAGCATAAGCTGACTAAGCTTACTAGACTATGGCTTAAATCTATTTAATTTTAGATGGAAGCCAATCCGGCCACGGAAATCGGTGAAGTCCTCGAGAGGATCAAACATTTGCAGCAGATCAAGCAGTCCATGAATCTTCAGCAGAGTAGCCTCCTCACGCATCAGGATCTGACCTCGCAGATGATCGCAGATGCCAAAGACGATAACCTCACCAGCTACATGGAGAGGGTCGAGGCTTTGCAGGACCGCTTCGATGCGCTGTTGTTGATCATCCAAGTGCAGACTCAAAGGGTATGTTGATAGTTGTGACAAGTTATAAACGTAATCTAAATATTGACAAACGCACTGTCTTTCATATCGGCATAAACCAACCTATAATCTATGGCAGTGATTCCCTAAGTGGTCTATATGGACCCCCAGGGCACAGTATACCAACCAGTAGCTTTACTCTCGATCTACAGGGCATTGCGGGAAGAGGGTGTGAGGAATGTGGGCAGAGGGGTACGTCCCAACGAACGCCCTTAGCATTACACGCAGGTAAAGGCTGGCTACGTTTTGGAACGTCTGGATATCTGCGTGGGCCGAGAAGCGGGACATTTGGCGATATCCGAGCCCTTACAACTAGATGTATTCGCTTCGATTTTAATTGTGTTCTAAAAGAAGCTACTGTCTGGTATACTGTGCCCGGGGGTCGACTTGGAATTGTATAGGATCTATGTTAGCAAGAAAAAAATGGGGGTGAACGAGATGTAAATGTGGGTCCACATGAAGGAACCTCATTTAGACATAAATGTCTAATAATACCTAAAACAGTTTGTATGTACAGAATAGTATTTTAAAGTTATATTAATCGCAATAAACAAACGCGCGTGTCACAAGTGTCATGGAAGGAAATCAACACTCAACCCTAATTGCATCACTAGTCGATTTGGAGTCTAACGCGGTAAGAGGAAAGGTGCGAGCGAGATATGTGAATAAATTGTCCTTAATTGGTATCCGGTATCCGTGCGAGGGAGTAGGATAGATGCTTCACATAAATGAGCAAGCGAGATAGTGCTACATGTGAAGTTGTAAGATGCTTCGTAGTTCAAGGACATGAAGTTATAGATGCTTCGTAGTTCAAGGGCATTTTACTACAATATTATTATCATTGTTGTTTATTAGGTACCAGTGTATTTGTTAACTTTGAAATATTTTCATATATAGAGTAGGTTTCAACAATCTGTAAAGATTTTAGAAAAACAAATTGAATTAAATTGAATTGGTCGTTTAGAATTTTTGCGCACTGTGCAAAAATTTAAATATTTTTCAATAAAGCTACAAATAAAAATTGTATATGTTTTTAATTTTTTACAAATGTCCACATTACTAAAAACCCTATTTAAGTGATCAGTTCTGAGCCAGCTGTCAAAAACACATTTAAAGTTAGTAAGTTTAGGAAAATTCTATATTAGGCAGCGTCTACAGTCCGACGGGCTACGGAAAGCAAAAACAAACAGCAAGTGATTTACAGGACAAAAATGTTTGGGCACCTCTAATCTAGGACCTGTACCTTTACAAAGTATCAGGAAGCAGAAGGATCCGGGCGTCGATGATGATGAAATTAATGATTTTGGGGGTTGGTTTCAGTTTTTTTTAGTGTCGAGGGAAATATCTATTGTTTTTGAAGGTACTTGCATAAAAAAATGCTGGAAAACAGTTAATGCTGGCAAGGTGTGGAATCTTTAAAAAATAAATAAAGGAACAATATTCATCTTTAAAAAATCTACATAATGGGATATAAAGTATAAAAAATTAATAAGTGTTCAAAATTACCACAACGAAATCCTTACATGATATTATAACACTACATATACACTGAATTTAAAATTATTGGATATTAAAACAATAGGAAATGGTTAATTTTAAAACTCCTTCATTGTTTGCTTTTAAGTTGGCGGGACCATAATTAATTAGAATTTTTTCTGTAGTACAAAATTACATTCTTCTCACCAAATTCAAAAATGCTTTCATTCACATAAGCCCCCGAAAAGGTTGGCACAGGCGACGGATCGTCCTCATCCTCAACCTCTTGAACTTTCTCCTTCAACACTGTTTTGAGTAGATTTTCTATTGATTTATGATGTCCGTCTGAATGACGTCATTGAAATATCCTAAAAACTTACAATAAAAGTGCCAGGTGCGTCGGTAATTTCATAACAGTATTGGCCGTGCGAACTTTCGCAAATCGATCTATATTTCTGTGTTCTATAAGGAATTCTATTTGGAAAATTATTTAGGACCATATAAAATAAACGATACAATTTTCTCATACAGATACAAGACCTTGGCTTTGAAGTGAACGCGGAGATCACTGAAGAAACCGTTGAAGGGGCAGATGCAGACTTTAAAGTAACGAAAACGACGACGACAACGATGACAGTAGAGAAAACGACTGTTACCAAGATGGAAGCGCCAAAATCGGTTGAAGAACCTACCACCTCAAAGAAACCGCGCCTTTCTTCCGAGCGTAAGGCTGCTGAGTTCCAAGAGGGATTTAAAGTGAGTAAATTATATAAGGTCATAACCTATTTTCATATTTTCAAATAAAAAAATGAGTTATGACATCATTTTCGAAAACTTATCATCCAGATACGGTCGGTTCAAATATATATTTTTCATGCATTTTTTTAGTGTATCTTCTATAGAATTACAACTTCATTTGTAAAAATCTAATATTTGATTTGCAATAATTGAAGGTTTTCCAAAACTGGGCGATGAAAACAGAGGCGGAACTGGAAATATGCAAAGGAAAGTTGGAGTCAAACAAACCAAATCTAGATGAGATTGCTCCGGAGATAAAGCGCATCGGCGTGGAAATCGGGAAGCAGAGAGCCGAGTTTTCTCACGTTGAAGAGATTCAGGATAAGATAGCATTGGAATTCGGCATAGACGGTGAGACTTTAATTATTATAGCTCACTCCAAAACCAATGTGCAAATTTTCTTGTAACGTAAGAGAAATATAAAATCGGTAATAAAAAAATCAAACGGTCCTGGTGGGTTGCCACCATCAATATTAAAAATTTGCTCATCCTAAGAAGGTGGAAAACTAACTGTTTGGGAAAACTCAATGACACCGAACTGTGAAATGTATTTCTAGGTTATAAATTACTGCTGAATTACAGAGGAATAATGCTGAAAACTGCAAAAACCCAGATTCACAGACAAGTGATTTTTGTATCATTGTGATACCCTTACACAAAAAGGGTCATAAAAGAGATATTAAAACTACAGGCTGGTTGAATTGCTATGAAATTGCAAGTAATAGCAATTTATTTAGCCATCTATAATAACATCGATAATGAAAGTTTTTTATATAAGTTACATAACAGAAATAATACGGAGAGATTAGAAAGACATCAGAGATTAGAAAGACAGACAGAGATTAGAAAGACTATGCGGGCGAGTCCAAGGCAAATGTTTTTGCCTTGGACTCGCCCGCATAGGCACAAAATTTACCTTCAATGCCAGAATGATTGGACAACAATTGGGGACTTTTGCATTCCGCCTCCAATGCACTGGAAGGTAATGCTCTATGACTGGACGCCAGAGATGCTGAAATTTTATTTGAATGCCTTTCAGCATACACTTCCAGACCCCAGTAACCTCGCTCGTTGGAGCTTTGCCGAGGATAGTTCTTGTCCCCTCTGTAGCAATACCCCTTGCATAGCTAGACACATTCTAGCTGGCTGCAAGGTGGCCTTAGATCAAGGACGGTACACTTACCGCCATGACAAAGTTCTCGCTGTTATTCGCGAGGTAATTAGTCTCTCAGTGGCTCGTGCCAACAAGGGTTTGACAGTATCCTCCAAACCCCCAATACAGTTTGTGCGGGATGGCTCTAAAGGCAAAAAACATTTAACTACAAAACCTTTCTCAATAATCGAGAAAGCTACAGATTGGATTCTGGAGGTTGATTCGGTCTCTAAGCAGTATAAATTCCCTGAAAGTCTCGGATGCACAGCCCTCCGTCCAGATATAACTCTTTACTCTCTATCTCGGAAGGTGGCTCTTATTGTAGAATTAACTGTTCCATGGGAATCAAATATCCCAAAAGACCACGAGTACAAATTAAATAAATACCATGATCTCGCAAATGCCGTAACCCGGAACGGCTTCACTGTTCACCTTCACGCGGTGGAAGTTGGCGCTCGTGGCCTGCTAGCTAAATCTCTATTTCACCTCTTTAAAGATCTTGGCCTTTCCAGAAAAATAATCAACTCTTTCTTAGAAAAATTATCTAAAACTGCGATTTGCGCATCTCAAATTCTATGGCTTCGAAGGGGGAGTGAATGGGTGGCAAGGTGAACGCTCACATGTGGCAAGACAGCTGTCCTAAACCTACCACAGCCGGTTCGTAAGTCCGGAATCCACTGCTCACCCCCCAGAAGTGTAAAAAATTGTATTATGATGGGCCCGACTCCGGTCGGTGAATTCCATGGCAGCTCCGTTTGTATTTATTTATAAGGGCTTTATTATCTTCTTTATAGACCCAAATAACCACTTCAAATTTCTTGGCAGGAAAATCACCTGCCAGGGAAAAGACCTCTGGCGATCATGTTATAGAACATTTCAGTAGTTGCCTGGAAAAGATAGATGCACTGCTAATTTCTGGCCCTCGTAAGGCTTGGATCTATGACAACTATCTAACTTCACATTTGTCATGGCCCTTTCTTATTTCCAATTTACCAAAACCCAACTGTCTCGTCTGGATGCACTGGTGACAGCTAATCTAAAATCCTGGTTGTCCTTAGCCAAACCAGCTGACCCCTCGACTCTCTTCAGGTCCAAACACAATTTTCGGCTAGCTCTAAAATTGCCCTCTCTGCTCTACGCCAACTCCAGAATAACCAAAAATTCGATTCTTAGCAATTCCAAGGATCCGGCAATATCGAAGCACGTAGTAAGTGGCCGTAGTGAGTCAAATGATTTACAAGCCCGCGTTGACTTCCACAAAAAGTTCCTTACTGGAATCAGCCAGAATGGCACTGGTCTGGGGTATGGCAGTACAACCATGAGCGATGTGGACTTGAAGAAGTCTCTCTTGCGGGGAGATTACGACAGCAATAGTATGGCTCACGCTATTGGCCTTCAATGCCAGAATGATTGGACAACAATTGGAGACTTTTGCATTCCTCCTCCAATGCACTGGAAAGTAATGTTGTATGACTGGACGCCAGAGATGCTGAAATTTTATTTAAATGCCTTTCAGCATACACTTCCAGACCCCAGTAACCTCGCTCGTTGGAGCTATGCTGAGGATAGTTCATGTCCCCTTTGTAGCAACACCCCTTGCACAGCTAGACATATTCTAGCTGGCTGCAATGTGGCCTTGGATCAAGGACGATACACTTACCGCCACGACAAAGTCCTTGCTGTTATTCGCGAGGTACTTAGCCTCTCAGTGGCTCGTGCCAACAAGGGTTCCACAGTATCCTCCAAACCCCCAATACAGTTTGTGCAGGTTGGCACTAAAGGCAAAAAACATCTCACTGCAAAACCTTTCTCAATAATCGAGAAAGCTTCAGATTGGATTATGGTCTCTAAGCAGTATAAATTCCCTGAAAGTCTCGGATGCACAGCCCTGCGTCCAGATATAACTCTTTACTCTCTATCTCGGAAGATGGTCCTTATCGTAGAATTAACTGTTCCATGGGAATCAAATATCCCAAAGGACCACGAGTACAAATTAAATAAATACCATGACCTCGCAAATGCCGTCACCCGGAACGGCTTCACTGTTCACCTTCACGCGGTGGAAGTAGGCGCTCGTGGCCTGCCAGCTAAATCTTTGTTTCACCTTTTTAAAGATCTTGGTCTCTCCAGGAAAATAATCAACTCCTTTCTAGAAAAATTATCTAAAACTGTGATTTCTGCATCTCAAATTCTATGGCTTTGAAGGGGGAGTGAATGGGTGGTAAGGTGAACTCTCACATGTGGCAAGACAGCTGTCCTAAACCTACCACCGCCGGTCGTTAGTCCGGAATCCACCCTTCACCTCCCAGAAGTATAATAATTATATATGATGGGCCCGATTTTTGGTCGGTGAATTCCATGGCAGCTCCGTTTGTATTTTATTCATAGACTATTTGAATGTTATTGTGCCTAATTATTATGAATTGACACCTGTACAGTATATTAAAATTGACATATTTGTGTGAATAATATTAAAATAATACAAGCTATGATTTAAACTAGGGATGCGCTGAATGTTCGGCCGAATATTCACATTTGGTATATTTGGCTTATTTTTTAATGTTCATATTTGGCCGAATATTCGGTTAGTTGCCGAATAATTACCGAACATTTAAATAGTGCTATTTTAAGAATGATATATGTTTAAAAGTCTTTAATCTGACACCCGTACATAGTATTTGTAAATTAAATAATAATAATGTTGTCTAATCATCAATTATTCAAAAAATTAAACATAAAAAAAATCAACATAATTCAAGTTTTATTTGAATTAAATTACCGTTTTTCTTTTCTAACAAAAGACAAGGTTCGCTAATTAACATTTACCATTCTAATAAACCAAAAATTTTAGGTCATTAATTTAAAAAAAATATCCATCAAATAAAATTTACCAGTAGCCGGAATCACCAAATTTTATAAAATATTTTAGTTATAATTTAACAAGTTGTCACTTTGTTCAACAATTAACAGCATACAGAGATATGTGAAAAGTCAGACTCTTTAGTCAAGTTTTGAAGTTAACAAACATAATTAATTTATTTTTAACATTTAAGAGTGGTAAATTATCATGTAGAAAAACAAAACTCTCTGCCATTTGAGGTAGCAATCAATTTTTTTTCTTCTTAACCCTTCACATCGCGAAGTTAAAATTCGGCCGTCCCGTTTGTTTTGTCAGTTTGGCGCGTGAAATTGGCGAGAGTCGATGGCCTTGAGGAAAACGATCATAAGTTATAAACCACTATACGGATCATAAAAAGAATAACTGTAAAATGACCGCATTGAAATTTGAAATATAAAACATTATAAATTTATCTCGTAAAACAATTAAGATAATAATGAATAAATATTACAAAGTTGGCGAAATGAAAAAACTCGCATATAAAATCATTTCGATGGTTTATATAACAAATTACGGAAAATATGCAAAAATTGTAAATACAGTTATGTTCTTTATTAAATGCTTTATCAAAACTATTATTTTGTTTTACTTAATTGCATAAAAAAATATTTAGTTATTCAACCAAGAAAAATTTGATGTATTCTCGTAAAAAAAAAAATCTTAATTTGTGACTTACTTACGGTTTTTTTTAATATGAAATTCTTTCAAAATAACTTTTTTACTACATCATACTTCTTAGAAAATCACACCAGAACTTTCAGCTTTGTCTGATATTATAGAAAAATCTAAAGTTTTAAGAGTTGGCGTCCGCAACTTGATAATAAACTTTGAATGCTCATAATATAAAATTGGTTATATTTTTTCAAATATATTGTCTCATTATATACTTATTATATGTAAAATAACTAATTATTATACTCCAAAAAGTCACATTTCACCGAAAAACTATAGAAAATCGCACTCAAAATATGGTAATTCTCTCATAGTAATTATCAAAACAAATTTATTTGCACGAGCCATATTACGAAACAATTTAAAATTTTCAAAATACGGCTTATTATGTGATTACTTAGGATGTAAATGAAGCAATACCTATTTTATTAGCGAATTAAAGCGATATTACGTCATATTTAGCGATATTTCGTGATATTTCATAAACATTACAAAACACAAAAGACCATCTATCCCCAGCGCGTAAGTTGTCGCCGAAGCATTTTGCATAAATATTCGTGAAAAACAGCAAATGGACTATCTCAATTGACTAATCCTCATTCATTAACTACTTAAAAATGCAAATTACTCACTGTTCTCCAGTAAATGGCACAGAAACACTGCACAAACACCGTTTTTATCACCCATTTCGCGCGACTAAGCTCGGCCGTGAAAGCGGCCGGCGATCATTGACGTTTGACGTCTCGGTTCACTTTTTAAATCGTCCTTCGATATTGCCAGACGGAAATCTTGAATTGGAGATTTTTGGCCATATCGTAGCGCCCTCAAAAAGTGTATAGTACCGCGTTTCGAATTGTAAATTGCATTTTTCGCAGCGACAAGCGCTCCGTCCCGTAAGGGATGTTATGTAACTGGCGGGGGCCGACCTTTGGTCCCGCAAAGGATGTTACGGAGCGACCGGGTTAAATATTTACTGCTTCAGAAAATTTTAATTCGCTATACACGGACATAGCCGGAGAGGATAAGAAAGTTCTGGTTTAAATAGCCATGTGTTCCTTGGTTTTTTGCCCACCATGTGAAAGGACTCAAATAGCGATCAAAAATTAACCGAATCATTCGGCCGAATATTCGGTTCGGTACATTTTGGACCGAATATTCTGCCGAATATTCGTATTCAGTTGAACCCCTATTTGGCGCATCCCTAATTTAAAAATTTGTTTGGTTTTATATTATTCTTTTGCTGCCAAGACATAGTACGACAATGAGAAATCTAATTCCATATATCAGTGATGTTCAACCAGTGGGTTGCGACCCCCTGGGGGATCACAAGCAAAGAGATCCCTGGGGGGGGGGGGGGGGGGGGAAGGGGGGGGGGGGGGTTGCAGGCTATCTAAACATAAAAATCGAAAATATTACATTTTTTATAGGCTTTTTTTATAGATTTACAGCTTTGGAAAAGAACATATTTATTATGTGCTTTGCTATTGCTTTTACAAAACTTTATGTTGATCTAGGATGGAAACAGTTAGGTACATCTTTGAAAGTAATAAACAGTTAAACTTAATGTGGTTTATGTCATTGTTTTTACGAAAACTTTATTTATTGTATGTTTTACAGCTGTAGAAGAGACAACAGTTTAAGGGATTATAAACAGGATAAAGAAAATTTATTGCGCAAAGTTTGTACCACCCGACGTTTCAACGACATTGCAGCTGCCGTTGTCCAGGGTAGACTGACCAGTCTACCGTGGACAACGGCGGCTGCAACGTCGTCTTAACGTTGGGTGCTACAAACTTCACGCGGTAAATTCGTTTTATTCTATTTATAATGTCAAGCAACCGCGATAGTCTTCGATTTCATACAGTCTTAAGGGTGTTGCGTAAGAGTTTTATTTTTATTTTACCTAAAAAGGGGTTGCAATCTAGAAAAGGTTCAAAAACACTATCCTATATAATCATGCTACTATGTAGTGCTTATCGAAAAGTATAAAAAACCATCCAAATACGAAATTTATCCATTTGTGACTAATTATGTTTTGAAATAATGCTTATCATTTACTCGTAAAGATTGACCTTATATTTTTCCAATTGTAATTTCTATACTTCCAGAAAATGATGCTTTGCACCGCGACAGCATCACCGAATTCAAAACACGCCTCGAAAACATAAAAGAAGCGACCGTCTACTGCCAATCGCTAGTAAACTTACATCGCAAACTCGACACTTTCTACAGCGATTCAACCGCTCTAGAAAAAGTCTTCGAAGGATACAAAAAGTGGACGGAAACCGCTTTCAAATCACCGCCGACAAATAGTCAGCTGGAACAATGCAGAAACAAGTTGAATTTATTGAAAGAGAACGAATTCAAGATTGTTTCTTTACAAGAGACAGCCGAGGAGATACTCCAAACGGATCTGCCGATTTCGGATCCATCGAAATTACAGTCGGATTGCATAAAAGTAAACGAATCGTGGAAGTCGCTGCTGAGCGTGTTTGCGGAGAACGAGAAACGTTTGATCGCCTCATTGGATACGACCCCCTCGAATAGATACAGCGACGAATTCTCATCGCTTTTGAGGAAGATAAGCGATGTGGAATCGATTCTAGAGAATGAAGATTATAAGATACATTCGAGCGCGATTATGAATGGAAAATTGACGAAAGCGAACGAGTTAGAGAACGAACTGCTGAAGGCGAAGCCTTCTTTTGATTATGTTTATTCGATCGGTGTTGAGCGCTACCAGAGGCCCGATCTGGACGCGCAGGGACAGCGCTTGAAGTTTGAGCTGGACGATCTAATAACGCGATGGAGGGAGGCCAACGTTTCTGTATCTGATTGGATCGCTAAATTAATTAAAGGTACAATTTTATCATTATTATCTCATTATAGTATTACAATAATTCAGGCCCATTTATATATTCATATTCATATTCATTTTATTAGTATACTGGTATACAAGTCAGATACAGATTAGCAAACATTCATACATATTAGCAAACAAACATTTTTTTTATCGTAAAGAAAAGATAAAATAAACAAAACAAAACGAAGGAAAAAACAAGAATAATGTAAAAAGAAGAAATACAAGACAAAATGCAAAGAGATCATTAAATATTTTAGCCACCAAAGCGTTTTAGACTTCACTCGAGTAATATTCCTCCAGTGAGTAAAACGCCTGATCTGTAAGGTATCTCTTAAGGCGTCTCTTAAACACGTCAAGAGATTGCGCCTGCCTAATGTGCTGGCTGAGTTTGTTGTAAACCGCTGGGCCGGTGATATAGGCTAGCCTCCCCGACTTGGATAATGCATGACTTACCGAACGTAGCATGCTACGGGATCTTGTTGGATACTGCTGATGCACACCATTCGCTTCAAAATCGGCTAGGTTTCTGCGAACGAACAGCGCTACTTCCATTATATAAATGGACGGCAGCGTCATGACGCAGAGATCTCTAAACAGAGGCCTAGCTGGCGTATCAAGCGCCACACGCGCTATTGTGCGGACTGCACGCTTCTGCATAACGACAGCCCTCTGCCGGTTGGCTGCTCGCCACCATAACTCCGCACCGTATAGCAGGCTTATTAGATTTTTGATGTTAAAAATATAGACAAAAAAAGATTAATTTTGTTGATCATCATCTGCAGGTAGGCGGCAAACTACTGCTGTTAATCTGCAGATTATAACGGTGGGGGGGGGGGGGAATATTGAATCTGCCATGCACTCAGCACTCAGTACATCTTATGTTACGTCCTTGCGCCGAGCGCAAGGTCCTTGCGCTTCTTTAGACATTTTAGACTCTCTCTTTTAGACATTTGTATTATTGCAGTGCCTTTTTGTTAAATAATTATTTTGATTTGGTTTATTATTTTTGACTATTTATAATTTCTGATAATTAACACGTTGAATGCCATGACAGACACCATGTGTCCAACCAATAAATCTAGAATCGTCCAAAAATCGTTAAGGTGCTTTTTTGCATAAATGTTCAGTAATTAACTCAAAAATAAAGGGTGACTTACGGAAACAGCGATTTACTCATTATTTTCCGAGATGTCAAATGGCAGACACCAGTGTCCGTCTCGGCCTGTGAGAATGTCCAACCGTCTTTCCTTTTTTGTGCCAAGTGGTCATGTTGTACTGTAGGGCCGCGCAGGTCACTTGCCTTAGTGAAAACAGTCAAAATGCTGTCCGTTGGCCGTCTACAGGCTTCTGAAGTGATCGAGGGCATGCGGACACATGGTGTCCGATGCGGCCCCCTGGACCCGGTATATAGGCAGTCACAAGGTGTCCGCCGCGGCCCACTGGGCTAAACATGGTTTTTAGTTTGGCGTTCAACGTGTTAAATACCGTTTATTATTATTATTAGTGATCATTCTGGTACCTTTTAGTTCAACTGTTTTTTTATTAACACTAACAGCGGAGCACATACTCAGTACGAGATACAAAATATTCTCTAACTCGCGACTCATGTACTGAGGGCATGATTGATTTTCATACTGCTTGTTTAAAAATCACGTACTCTGTTCGTAATTCGCGTTGTATCAGAGATAGCTTAGTCTTTTATCAATACATACATATGCAATTCATTAGCGTTAATTCATAGATTGAACAAAAATAGATTGAACAAAAATAGTAAAAACAAAAAAAACGAAACTGTCGAGAGTCTAAAGTGTGCGAAGACATTGAAAAGAAACAAACTGGCAAATGAGCACGCAAGGAGACAGTCTACTATAACCCAGATTGCAACGTACCACTATGCTACTATCCATGTTTCAAAAAATTCCACACAGAAAGGAATTATTGTCAATTATTATGTATGATTACTTGATGTACAACTTGCCCTTTTTTAAATAAATAATTTCATAACTTATCATAAGATTTCTTTCAATTTTATTTTTTATCCGGAACATGTAAAAGTTAGTCTAATATTATTATTATTATTATTATTATTATTATTACATTTACAGACAGGCAGCATAATTGCTGATATGTCTGAATATGAAACTGAGTACAACTACAATTTCTGTTTAAGGTGTCCGTCTAGTCTATTTTTGAACATATTGACACTACTCGCTTCAACCACTTCGGAAGGTAAACTGTTCCACTGGTCCACAATCCGGTTGGTCAGGAAATGTTTCCTGGGATTCATGTGGAATCGCGTTTTCTCCAGCTTAAAATTGTGTCCTCGCAGATGATGCTTGTAGTTTCTCTTGAAGATAGAAGACAATTCGGGGCAATTGTAGCAACCGTTGAGGATCTTATATGTTTCAATGAGGTCACCCCTGGTCCGACGATCCTTAAGTGTAGGCAGCTGCAATCTGCGGAGTCGTTCTGCATATTCCAGATTTTTGAACCCCATTGGCATCTTGGTCGCTCGGCGCTGGACTTTTTCTAAGAGATCCTCGTCTTTCACAAAGTACGGATTCCATATCTGGAATCCAAACTCTAGCATTGGTCTGATGTAGGTTTTGTACAGTGACACAAATAAGGCTGGTGTGATATAGTTAAACGACTTGCGGATGAGGTACATAACTGAGTTAGCCTTTTTCACAATCTGTATAATGTGCTCACCCCACTTCAGATCGCTCACCATCGTTACGCCCAGGTCCCTTTGTTTCGTAACACTTTGTAACGGAACCGACCCTAGATAGTACTGTTGTTTGGGGTTGCTCTTGCCGATGTGAAGGACCGTACATTTATCAGCATTTAGCTTCATCAACCATGTTGTGGACCAATCAAGAATTTGATCAAGGTCTTTGCTGAGATTTGCTATAGTAGGATTTGCAAACAGTTTGGTGTCATCCGCAAAGAAACTAACACTTGAAGTTATGCCTTTTTTAAGATCCGCGATGAATAAGTTGAACAGCGTAGGGCCCAACACTGATCCTTGCACAACTCCGCTGACCACATTGAATTCGTCTGACAGAGTGTCGCCAACTCGCACTTTAAATGTGCGGTCATTCAAAAAGGACTTAATCCAGCTGTGCAGTTTGCCTCATATGCCGATATGTTCTAGCTTAGCGAGAAGCCTTTCCAGCGGTACCTTGTCAAATGCCTTTTCAAAGTCCAAGTATAGCACATCAATCGGGATGTGGGTATCCATAGCAATGCTCCATGCGTTCACGCAGGAAAGGAGGTTAGTGGTAACGGATTTCCCAGGAATAAAGCCGTGCTGCTCTTCCGGTAGTAAGTGGTGGTCTGTTGTGTACTTCCTAATAGAGTTAGCCACTATTCTTTCCATACATTTGCATAAAACAGAAGTTACACTTATGGGACGGTAGTTGGCCGGGTCCAGTTTATCTCCTTTTTTAAAAATTGGCGTAATTGTAGCAGTTTTCCACCCCTGAGGTACAGAGCCATTATCAAACGAATAGGTCATAATGTTCGATAGGATGGGACTGATTTCCTTGGAACACTTTTTTAGAACAATGGTCGGTATGTTGTCGGGTCCACATGAGGAGGCATCGTCGAGAGAGTTTAGATACTTCTCAATATCGTCGGCAGTGAACTCCACGTACTCTAGTGTATCTTCGGTCCTTTCACCTTTGATTGGGGGTATTGGTCCAGAGGGTTCACGAACATAGGTTAGATGAAACTGCCTACCGAATGCATCAGCAATATCTTTACTGGAAGTCAGCATTTTACCATTAATCGGATCCTTGACCATTTGGGGCACAGACATCTTGGAAGCCGTTTGTGTTCTCATGTATTTGTAAAATGATTTGGGGCCGCTCTCTAATACGTGTTTCTCGAACGATGCCCTCGACTGCCTCAGGGCTCTTGTCACTTCGTTACAGTGCTGTCGGTATTTTTGATAATAGGAATGGTTGCTTTCGGTGCCATGACATTCTTTGCATCTTTTGTAAGCATCCCAAGCTTTTTTCTTGATATTGATCAAATTTTTAATATGTGCATTAACCCAAGGTTTACTAGTTGCCGGTCGTTTCCTCGTTTTGATGGTAGGTATCTTGTTTTCGACTTCATCTTGGTATGCTTTGGAGAATAAGTTCCACTTGTCGTCAATGTTGTTTGCAGTATATGTATCTTTAAATATGTCGCTATTTGTGAGAGTGTCTTTAATTTCAGAGTAGTCATGGTCTTTGTAATTTTTTCGAGGTTTCTGCGGAGTGTCATCAAGCTTGCTGTTGGTTTGCACCTGTATAGTCGCTAAAATTGATATATGATCACTGATACCTATCGGCGGCAAATAATCCATTTTTGACACCAGTTGCTTGTCATTGCAGAATATAAGATCTAGCCAGCCAGGCTCATCATTGCCTCTGTAGCGTGTTGGTCTGTCTACCAGTTGGTAGAGACTGCTGTTCAGTATCATGGTTGTGAACTGGTTCTCTAGGCTAGATGTATTCTCTGGAGCTTCTGTTAATGGCCAGTTTATTTTTCGAAAATTAAAGTCGCCGAAGATGAGAACATCATGTTGCGAAGATATTTGCTCCATAGCAGTTATGATTTCGTTAGTTTGCTCTTTAATATTTACGTGTGTAGACGTGTCTGGTCTGTATATGCATGCTAGCTCAAATTTTAGATTTTCTATTTGTATGCTAAGCCACAGCATGTCGGAGTGGATGGCTGGGAATTGAGCATTGGGTCGCGCTTGCACAATGACAGATTGAATACTTCCCAAACAATAAATTGCCACTCCACCACCTTTTGTTTTTATTCTGTCTTTTCTATAGAGTACGTATCCAGGTATTTTTACCGCTGCGTCCATTATATCGGGATGTAGCCATGTTTCAGTGATCAGAATGAATGTCGGATGAAACTTGGCTACCTCTATGGTGAGTTCGTCAAATTTAGAGCATAGCGTTGCCAGGTTTGTGTATAAGAATGTGAATTGAAGGATGTTACCGGTGGTTAGTTTTTTGGTTGGATCGAGGTTCTATCGATAATTTTGGGAGTCCCACGGATGTATTTTATGGTGAGGTTATTTTCTCCACGTGCGATGCGATCCTCGAGTTCGCCACGGAGTTTCTTGAGGTGCTCCCTTTGAAAAACGGTTAAATCAGCTCCAATATTTCTTATGTTGTTTTCTCTTTTGTACTTCAGGATGGTCAGTACCTCGGCCTTATCTTTCAGGACAACGCGGATGGGTCTCGATTTATCAGAGCGTAATAGATACAAAACAAATTGTTTCTATATCTAATCAGGTTTTTGTTTAAGCCGTTACAATAATGCCAAAAAATGCCCGCGGGCAACGTAGCACACGCTATTCTGAAAAAGAAGATGGGCAGCGAGAAGATTTCTAATTGTTTTATCTTGTTTTGTCAGGTATTGATCTGCTGCACCAGTTCGATGAGCAGACGGATCTTCTATTGAAGTGGCTTATAAAAGTGAATAAGTTCGTAGAAGATAGCGGTGTGATTCCACTCGGAGATGCCGACTTGCTGGTGGTCAAATTGGATGAAAGCAATGTAAGTATAACCTTTAGAGCAGGGGTTCCCAAACATATTCGTGTCACCCCCCTTCACCCGCTACCACAAGAAAATGCTCACACCCCCCTTCCGCCATCATGTTATTAATTAACCCTTCAGGCCTCGGCCCCTCAGCCGATTGACAAGTTGATGTCTCAAAAATTTTTAGTAAAAATTAGTAAAAAAGTTGAATTATGACACTGTCTCACCAAAACATTAATTACTGCCAAACCACTGTACCCATAATTAAAATAAAACATATTAACATAATAAAACATAATAAAATAAAACAAATTAAATTAAAATAAAATTAAAACGGGGCTGAATTGTGTTGTGGCCGATATCCGCCAATTGGGGCTCTGGGGGTTAATAAAATAAGTGTAAAAAGTGTAATAAACATAATGCTTCTTTATTGCTTATATTATATAATTACATAAAAGTGGTAAAAAACAAATCAATCAATGGGACGGATGACGACCTTGCATCTTTTCAAATTCGTATTTGGCAGCAGAACCATTTTTAATTTCCAAAGCTTGCTCTTGAAATCTTCCACGGAGGGCCCGGCCCTATTCTATTGATAAAGAGAAATGTAGAAATATTAGGTATATTATTATTATTTATTCTGGACAGGCAGCGGTTTGGCAAAAGTAGTATTTTTTTGAAACTTACAGCAATTTGAGACTCATTGGCTATTCCAGGGGTTATAGATTCGATTAGATTTTAACTTTAATTTAGAGAAAAAAACATGAAAACATGGTTTTTTTGGCCTTCTAATCCAGGCTCTCCCCTTAAACAACCAATCTTTCGTCGACGCTTTGGTCTTGTTAAGATACTGCTGCAGCTGTCCACTGCTTAGAATAGGATTTGCGAAAATGTTTGTATCGTCAGCATAGTAGCTGCTCTGCGGTGATGTGTAAGATACAAAATGAACAAAACTGGACCTATCCCTGACCCTTTCGGTACTCCACCATTTGGGTACTCCATATATTGATCACTTTTTTTCCAAACTAAAGTGTAATGTAATTCATTCGCATAATACGCGAAATAAAGAGGACTTGCGTCATATTAAGGTGCGTCTGAGTAAGGTTCGGAATAGCTTTCTCTGCCAATCTTACTTATTCTACAACAAACTTCCATTACACATCAGGGGCCTTGGGGAGGTTCACTTTAAGAAAAAGGTACAGGGTATTTTGACTAAAAACCCCATTTATAGCATTGAGGATTTCGACAATATCAATTTTTCGCAGCTCTATGGACCTACTTGACTATTATTATTCCTTATTCTTTCTATTATTGACTATTTTACAATTGGGTTTTTTTTTCGTCTTCCAACTATTTATTGACTATAATTATTATTACTGATTTCTTTGTATTTGTTTTTTTTCTTTAAAATATCTTCCCGTATGATAATTTGTGAAATTATGCAATATTTGTTTCATTATTTAGTACTTAGGATTATATAGAAAATTAGATAGAAAATTTAACAAAATTACTTAAGAATTTTGATTGAAAATATTGGAAAATGTTGTTTCCTCTACATATATAACCTAGAAAATCTGCGCTTGGATGTTCAACGTTCATACCTTGCAATACCGACGTTCATATTTTATACCTTAATAGGTATTTATATTATACTTGTTATTTTATTACTTTTGACATAACCAAGTGTAGGAACTCCTATCAACTGGTTTAAAATAAATAAAAAAATAAAATTAAAAAAAAATGATTTTCAAATTGAACATTTTCTAAATCTGAATCTAATAGAAATAGAATTCTGTCGTCTGGTTTTCGGTCTTCTGTATTATTATAGAAAGAAAACATGACCAGACTGGCACTTAATCATTTTGCCATTTTGCAGAGTCTGCAAGAAGAGGCGGAGACGCTGCGTTTAAGCCTCACGAAAGTCAATGCCGTAAAGGACAAAATTCTGGAGAGCGGCGACGAAGCGACGACGAAATCGACGAATGAAAAGATCGACGAGGTCAACGACGAGTGGAAGGAAACAGTGGAGAATTGCAACCGGCACAATGAGAATTTGCGCAGGGCTCTGGACAAGACGGAGCGGGTCGTGGAGCAGATTGAGAACTTTGAACAGTGGATGAACGCCGTGGAGGAGGAAATACCCAAGGACCATCAGCTCAACGTTACCGACTCGGCCGGGTTGTACCAGATGAAAGCCAAGTTCCAGGTGCTGAAGGAAAAATGCGACGACAGGACGCAGGAGTTTCGAAATTTGAATGAAACCGGTGAGTCATTATCGGTAATTCCGTATTATACACATGTTTCAGCCAAGATGTCGCTTACAAAGAGGATGTAAAAGATAACTCGTGACTCCTATAAAACGAGATTGACAGACTTAAACTGGTTGGGACTATTGTAGTGCGAAAATAACGAAGGAAATAAATTATTATTATTAGAATGATTGAACCACAATTTGGGACTTTTGCATTCCTCCCTTGATACACTGGAATGTAATGCTGTATGACTGGATGCCAGAGATGCTGTTTTTTTTTTCAAATACCTTTCAGCATACGCTTCCAGACCTCAGAAACCTCGCTCATTAGAGCTATGCTGAGGATAGTTCATGTCCCCTTTGTAGCAATACCCCTTACACAGCTAAACATATTCTAGCTGGCTGCGAGGTGGCCTTCGATTAGGGATGGTACACTTACAGCCACTATACAGTCCTTGCTGTTATTCGCGAGGTAATTAGCCTCTCAGTGGGTCGTGCCAACAAGGGTTTGACATTACCCTCTAACCTAAGTAGTATTTATATACAAAATTGACCAAAAAAGCTACTGCGCCATTTTTGCACGAGAAGGCTGCTTCCGAAAGATAAAGAGAGAGTTGACATCGAATTTGTAAATATGCTGTAGCCCAGGTACATCATAATAATTTGTGAGAATTGTATACGTCTCAACCAGGTCTCATCTTTTATTCTTTGTTTGAGAGTAGTCGGGTCAAGTAATTTCAGGCGATCTTCGTACTTACTCTTCTTCAGGACCCACTGGCATTTTGGTTGCCCTTCACTGCTCCTTTTTAAGGACATCTACATATCTGCTGAAGTAGGGTTGCCAGATGTGATACCCATACTGAAGAATAGGTATCACATATACCTTTTAAAGTTTTATAAGCACCTGTATCAACAGTGGTGGTGCTTTGCTGATAGAGAAAAATCGTATTGTCAAAACTTTATGGGTATCAATACTTTGTGATTTACCTGGTGTTCGCCCCTACCTGTTAGGCCTTTTTAATTGACTGCCCTGTAAAAAAGTAGTGTAATGTGTTCAGGGTTCATCTATGTATGTTTTCCGTTTCTTTATTTCACTATAACTTCTAAACTCTTGAATCGATTTAGAAGTGTTTGGTATTGTTAGAATCTTTATGTCATCCCAAGTGTCATAGGGTACCTTAACTGTCCAAATATCAAGTAAGTAGTTGTCTAAATGTCCAAATGTCAATAAATTATTATAAATATATTGTGTTAAGTGCCAAGTGACAGGTCTGATTGAGTACATTCTGGAGATCTGTATCTATGCAGATAAATACATAAACCACAGATATTCCATTAAATAGAACCGTGATAAAAATAATTATAAATACAATAGTTCACTTTCTGTAATGGCAGTCATGTTTTTTAAATTCTTTTTATGGTGGGGTGGTATGGCCAAAACAAATCTGTATCCTCTGATAAAGGCCCAAAAGGCCTTGGTTAGGGTTATAGCCAGGAAGCCATACCGCTACTCCAGTGACCAGCTCTACAGGGATTTTATGGTGTTGGATGCAAGACAGCTATACGTACAGCAGGTCTTGATATGCTACAGGAAAGAACTCCAACGGGACAACGGCAAGCCGACCAGTAACGCCCATAGACACGACACAAGAAATAAAGGCAGACATGTACAACCAAAAATGAGAACGACCATTGGACAAAGACACTATATTTACCTAGCGAAAAAACTCTATAACATATTTACCACGCAATTAGGTCAAGCTACAATCATTCAAAATGACGCTCACTACAAAAGACTGGTCACTACAAAAGACAGGTTGTTACACTCGACGAGGGAGCGCTGTGAGTCGTTAGTAACCAACGTTATTAAATAGGTGCACAGAGGATTTATATTACTTATTATTGTTATTATTATCTCATTAGCCTCAACTATTCATTTATCTCCCATTTATAAAATATATCTCATTTATTTTAATAAATATTTTTTTTGTGTAATATATATATCTTAATATATATAAATTACGTGTCACGTTGTTTGTCCGCGATGGACTCCTAAACTACTTAACCGATTTGAATCAAATTTGCACACAATGTGCAGTTTGATCCAACTTGAAAGATAGGATAGCTTACGTCTTAATTTATAGTCGCGATATTATTTTATTGCAATGTCTATTATTTGACATGCGCAATTATCTGTTAGTTCCAAACGATTTTAACAGATGGCGTTATCTATTGAGTAATCCATAGATGGCGCTGCTATGTTAAATCTACAAACGTCATAGTCGGCCAAGCGTTATTCTAAATTCAAAATATTGTGAAGGTAATACAGTGAAATTATTTGTGCTTCATTGTTCAAAACTCTTTAATTAAAATATATACATGTAAGTATTATCACATAGTTATAAAAGTGGAATAACTGCAGTATCAGGAACCTCTCTCCAATTTTTTTCATTTTAATGCTAAATCTGGAAGAAAATTGTGTCGGTCGCTATAAATAAGCGAGATATAGGCATTCAAAGTTTAAATTTTAAAAACAGGCCAAAATAATATAATATAAAAATGGATGTTGGTATATCTGTATGCCCGTCTGTCCGAGTTTAATAGACTCAGAAACCGTTTGACCGATCACCATGAAAGTTGGCATATATATGTATTTTTTCATGGTTAAGGTTTTTATATATATCCGCTTTGTTGCAACTTTCAACTAGACGGCGCTGCAGCACACCAACTTCTATACTGCTCAACCGATCGCCATGAAAATTGGTATACATTGGTATTTGAGAACAGATATAACACGGGCAACGCCGGGTAATACCACTCGTATATATATATACTATAATAGTTATACAATATACACTTGTAGGATTTCCCAAGATTACAGAAATTGACGCAGTACTAAATATCACCTCACAGACTCTGCCTATAGTACGGCCATTATCAACGTGCACTTGGAGTCATAAATCATTAGGCCGGACCTCTCGCTCACACTCGCTGTCTTTCGCTCGCACTATGGGGATGCGTGTTTTAAAAATAATAATAGCAGTATCGATGTATCGATGGAATATCGATGGATTATGATGGATCGATGGTTGGATCGATAAAGATGACAAGAGATATCGATGGATATTATAGATTATGATGAAAATTTTCGATGGGTTATTTGTAATAATTGGTTTAGTTAGTTTTAAACTCATTTATTAAGAAAAATTTTCATAAATACAAACTAACGTATACATGCAACAATAAAGTGAAATAAAAGTTTAAAGAATATAAAAAAAAAATCTACATTAACCTAAATATTATCTTAAAATGTAACATGAAACTAAGTACTAAATATTACAAATTACATTTTAACAAAAAATACAATTATAGGTTGGTCAGGCTAAAAAAATATATTAAAAAAGCTATATTTTACTCGTCATCTGAACTGCTGTCGCTGCTATCTTGTAGATTTATAACCAAACGGTGCTGGTCTCTGTAAATATATTTTTCAAAATCAGCTCTTTGCAGATCTTCCGCGTGTTTAACACACTTGGCCCAATTTTCCTGTGTAACATTTTCGACGGCTTCGTGAAACAATTTCTCGACATCTGCTAAATTAAACGTATTGTTCTTCGAAGCGACTTCTCCTTTAACCTGAGCCCAGATGAGCTCAATAGGATTATATTGACAGTGGTATGGTGGTAAGCGTATCAATTCGTGTCCTAATTCGTTTGCCAATTGATCCAAAGCATACACTTTCGAAGGATTACTTGCTTTCACCTTACGTATTAACTCCTCCGTTAAATATTTTGCAATCGCTACTTTTATCTATCAGAATATTTCAATTCATCAGTTATGTATTTCGCAACACTGTAATGTATTGGCTTAGTCATTATTGATTTCTCTTGAATTCCCTTTATTCCCTGAAAACTCATTATAATGATAGTGATGAAAGCGACACGAAGAATTTCAATTTTAATGCCATTTAAAATACCAAATCAAGAAACTCCACATTAATAAAAATGGTTAAAAAAATGATTTCTATAAAAAAATCCTGATGTATTTTTGTACGACATTCTAAATAATAAATATTTTTCATTTTGTTCGGCAACATTATAGGGAATTAAATAATGTAAGAAGTATAAATGTAAGCAATGATACAATGTCTACGCAACTACACATAAGTTTTTAAGAGAATAAATTATTTTATTTGATTTGAGTAAATTATCGATAAGCAACGTCGACTTGTTAGACATCCTTACGCGCGTCGTCCGGCCTAATGCTTTATGACTTCAGGTGCACATTGATATTGGCCGTACAATATTGAGGTGATAAAATCCCGCCGAAGCCGCACCTTTAGTAAATTTCCAGGGTTCTACATTTTGTATGTACGACTAAATCGTGTAAAGGAAATTTAACCCTTGGAGTAAATGGGTATTTTCATGGATGCATCTGTCACTTTTGCAGGATTTTCGGCGACATCGACGGCGCTCGACTTCAAGGACTATAACTACGAAACTACTACACCAATCATAAAAAGAACAACTGCACAATGATTGCATTGAAATTTCGAATATAGAATATTGAAATATCATTTTGTAAAACAATTAGATAATTATGAATAAATATGAGAACGTCAAAGAAGTGAAAAAACAATGGCCGACTTTGGCATTTGCGACACGACATTCAAAGACCCGAAATACTTTATATACACGATAAATGGTACATCTAATCAGTTTAGGGGGACTATATGATGTTGTATAAATGGTTTTACTTACGATTCGTTGAAATAAACACCGAAAACTACACGAAAAACGTATCAGAAAACGAAACACACTCTCCGCGGATTTGACGTTTCGGGAAGGCGGGCGTTCAATTTGCAGCGGTCCGTAATAATATGTTACATGGACTGCGCAGTTGCTGCTGCGTATGCTAACAGAGAGAATTTAATTCTGTACCGATCTGCCATACGCATGAAAGAGACAAAATGCTTTCGATGGTAAAAAAAGAGTTCGAAAGCGCGCGCACCGAGCGGAACCAGATCTGGTCGTATCATACTCAACGGATAATTGTTTCACAACCAGATTTGGTCGTATCATACTCAACGGGTTAATCATGTAATACTAGGGCTAAATATAATTAATAAATATTTACCTGTTACATACATACTTTTATTTAATTTGCAATGCTCGTATGTAAGTAAGTTGTCTGTTTCAAAATTTGCAAACCATTTCCCAACTATTTGCTGGTATCCGATTGAGCGTCATTTGGCATACTTATATAAGATCGGTGACAATGCTTCATTATGGGACATCAAGCTGATTTGATGATGGGGCCAGGATGTAGGGACTGGAACTCCCTGATTACAAGTGATAGTACAGTCAAATTTGGGCTAATATGTTTTATTATCATGAATACTTTCCATTACACATGATGCTGAGGTTCTGAAGATATAACCGGGAGATTGCCACTGGAACTCCGTGATGGAATGTGCTAAGATAGTTGAGTTTGGGCTCTTTCGTTTTGTTGTCATGAGTATTTTCCTTTATACTTGATGACAAGATTCTCAATATGGAGCTGGAATATTATCACTGACACTCCCTGACGGATAGTGCTAAGATAATTGAATTTGGGCTCGTTTGATTTGTTGTCATGAGTACTTTCCATTACGCATGATGATGAGGGTCTGGAGTTTTTAGTTCATGTTTTTTAATTAAATATTGTTTAACCCGGTAGCTCCGTAACATCCCTTGCGGGGCCAACGGCGGACTCCCCCAATTTCCAGGTTATAATTTTTTATATGTCAAATTTCAATGCGATCATTTTGCAGTATTTTTTTTAATGATCCGTATAGTGGTTTTCAAGTTATGGTCGTTTGTATCAAGGTCGGTCGACTCGCGCTGATTTTACGCGCGAAAATGTCGCGCGCAAAAGTGATAGCTGAATTTTTACTTCGCGAGAGGAAGGGTTAAAAAAAATATATAATAATTTAACCCGTTGAGTATGAGTCAACCAAATCTGGTCGCGAAACAATTATCCGTTGAGTACAAGTCGACCAAATCTGGTCGCGCGTTTTTTTCACTTCTTTGACGTTCTCATATTTATTCATAATTATTATCTAATTGTTTTACAAAATGATATTTCAATATTCTTTATTCGAAATTTCAATGCAATTATTGTGCAGTTGTTCTTTTTATGATTGGTGTAGTAGTTTCGTAGTTATAGTACTTTAAGTCGATGTCGCCGAAAATCCTGCAAAAGAGACAGATGCATCCATGAAAATACCCATTTACTCCAAGGGTTAATACAATATTAGGACATATACAACATAGTGGTTAGGTCGCCTGATCTTACATTGTAAGGTCCCGGGTTCGATTCCCGGCTGGGTCACCATTTTCCGTTGGGATCAAATTAACGGAATTGCATTTTCAATTCTGTCGATGGAATGCAATAACAAGACACACACTTACACACATGTTACATGCAAACATAGACAATAAACCCGCCCATTGTGACATTTCACAATAAAGAGTATAAACAAATAAACAAACAAACAGACATATTAATCTATCGAAATTTATATCGACTTATTTGTCACACTGTCACATCTCTAACATTAGTTTTGTGACCTCTGACTATTATCCACAGTGTCAAAATGGCAAAAATAAAATTGCCTCCTTAGGACATGTTTGTAGCCAGTCCAGCATACAGGTATAGAGGTCATTCTTGCTATTTCTTTAAAAATCAATTTTTAAATTACCTACTGATTCGATTTAGTTCCATAATGAAATGTCAAACACTTCAAACTAAATGTCAATCTACGGCCTTATTGGTACTTGTGAATATTTGCAACCGTAGCTTTATTGAACGTGTTTAAAAAATATTCGGGAAACACCCCGTTTATTTGCAGGAAGCGACATGTTACTACAAGCGGAAGGTGCGCCCACAGACCTTGCGAGACGGTTCACGAGACTCAACGCTCGATGGACCTACGTCACCGACAACATCTACGAGCGCTACAAGTCAGTTGTGATTTTTTATTTAGTATGAAACGCTTTTTTATTTGCGGCATTGCCAACTGTGATTTTTTAAAATTTTGCTTAGAGTTTTGGCTGAAGCTTGGCACGAAAGCGGTGAGTTGCGAGCATGGCTAGCACGCGAAGGCGCTTGGCTTGACGGCTTGCAACGCCGTTTGAGACGCAGCCCTAACGCCCCGGCGGACGCTGAAGAGATTTCCGATGAGTTATACGTAAGAATTAATTATATTCATTGTCCTTATATTCTGTTCCTCCCTTCCATATCGAGTTGACACTCACTAATTACTGACAGTTACTAATTACTGTCTTATTTTCTTTACGATGACTATTACGTAAGTGTATTCATTTATGACTTCCGCTACATTATAAAATTATTCTATAAATAAGATTGCTTAAATAAATCTTTAATCATAATATCCCTGGCGGTATGATCGGAAGATATTGCCACTAGGGAATGTAATCTCAGTATTTTTTTATTTTTTTTTATTTGTTGAGTGGGGTCTTTCTAAGGTCTTTATGAGCCTTGTAACACTGCGTCCATTGCTGATCTATTGTGTTTGCCACCTACTATAGTTCTGCGCTAAGCCTCGTGTCATTTAAGAACCGCAGCAGGCTTTTAACCCCAGATTGTAGGTATTGACCTACCTCAGGTTGCAGATATGACCACCCAAGTGGGTGTATCTTTTACGCATCAGCGGGCCACACTCGCACATGAGGTAGGTGCTTGGGGAGTTTCCTCTGCCCCTTGGCAGAACCTGCACATTTTTGTGTCTCGGAGCTTGAGGTTGAACATGTGTTTGTTCAGGCCACAATGCCCCGTGAGCGCTATTGGATTTGAATTAGTTTTTCGTTTTCATGTTGTTTTTGTTCTAAATCCGAATAAAAAATAAGATCTGTCAAACAGCCATTTGGGTAAGAGTGTGTTTTCTTTTCTGCTACAATTAAAGGTGTTGTGTGATAAACAACGTTTCATTGTTTCTTTTTGCTCGACCACTGATAATCTCTAATAAGCGCCCTCACCAGTATGCGTAGATTGTTCCTATTTAGCGATAAGGCCTCACGGGCCGTCTTACGGTCGTAAGCCTTAATTAGCGCTTTAAAATGATTCAACCCTGGTGTGTTGCTCCACTGGTTGACGGATTGTTCTAAACATACTTGTTTGAGCATTAGGTTTGCAAGGCTTTTTGGTACGCCACAGCAAGGTTCAGGGCCGTATAAAGTTCTCTTTGCTCCCGTCTTAGCAATCTCGGTATACAGAGATCTCGAAATACCAAGATTTTGCAAAAATGGTCTAAATGTACAACTTCTTTCGAAAATCATCTAGCCTCCAAATCAAATTCCCAGATTTGAGTCCCGAATTCCCAAATTCCCAATTTCCCAGAATGCGTTTTTCTCAAAACTTGAAAAATGACTTGTTACTATTTTCACCTATTCAATTGTAATGCTGTAAATCCAGATATTATAATACAATAAAGAACTTTGTACTTTGTACATCATTACAGGATCTAGAAAACTATGTTCAAAATCATTCCGACGAACGACTGTCAAGGATCCAGAGCATAGGCAAGCAGCTGATCGACGCCCAGATTATGCCGGAATGGATCCAAGCGGAAATTGATCAAGTCACCAACAGATGGCACACCCTTAATCAGCAGGTACCACTCGGCCGGTTCTTGATTTTAGGGATTTTTACACGTTCTATGTTGGCGATCTTTTATTTTTATTTTAAGCGTAGCATGAATTTATATTGCAGCTATATTCAGAGATCTCTTTATTATTCTCGCATGTATTCTATATTTTTTTCCGTGCATCGCGCATGCTCTTCGATTATGGAACACCTTGAAGTTGCGCTGCAATTACATACACCATACTTTGCACGTTTAATGGGAGAAGTGTTAATATCGGGCAGTCTATTATTACTGTTAATAATGATGAAATAATAGTAAATACTCGTTCTATAAGTAGTATCATTGATTATATATGGCATTAGATTCCTCAATGCCATAATACATTTTGGCAACCCTTCTAGGCCGGCAACATGCAAGTGGTGCTGGTAGCATTGTCCAGCGAAACAAATAGGAATTTATTTGGCCATCTATAATGAATGATTTTTTAAAGGACTGATTGATTATAAAAACCTATTATTTTAACAATGATAAACGATAACATTCAATTATTAGCGCTATCTGTCGCATTTTTATGTATATTAATTACCTGTTGAGAAAGGCAACATCTAAATAATTTAGGAGAGTGTTATGGGGATGTCATAAATCTGTGCAGGACCCATCACGTTGTTTAATTTTGTCTTTATATTATTTAATTTTTATTATTATATATCTATAATACAATGGTCTATAATTAGATTATATAAATTGGTAAATTGATGCAAATATAAGGCGCTGTCTCGTCTGGGAGTTCTGGAGGAAGCGGCCGCGGAGGCCACTCGCTGGGAAGCGGCCCTTGCGGCCCTGGCCGGATGGCTCAAAACCGCCGATCGCACTCTGCTCAACCGACTTCAGGCCGATCTCACCGCCGCCGACCTACCCGAAGACTATCAGGTCTTTCGCGCTAAATAAACATATACGGTGTGATTGTTCATAGATAGTGCGTGCTTAGTATTTTGAAATCGGTGTGCTATACAATGTTGGGATTATATTGATAGGTTTTTTTAGAGTTGCTTTTTTAAAATTTTCTGTGTGAATAACATTTCTTGCATGCTGCCATCGCTCTTTATCTAACGTTTATCTATGCACGATTTTAATAATAGAAGAGCCAATTCAGACAAAGCAATCTCTGGATGAAAGTACCCTCAAAGTTATCACTATGCAAACCTGTTTTTTTTTAAAATCGCTTCGAACAATTACTTCTTAGATTGCTGAAATGATACAAATTATAAAACTTTAAATTATATACGGATAGGTAGATAAAAGTCTAAAATACATCCTGATTAAAGTGTCATTTTGTTAGCAACCGGGACAGTTGCTAAAAAAGTCAGACGGACAGATGCGTCTACAATGTTATTAAAATTGTACCCTCTATCTCTGCAGAATCTATGGGTAATCTTATAAATACTATAATAATTAGGTCATGAAAATCAGTGGAAAGGTTTAAAAATGGTACGGTGGATTCATATTTCTCAGTCATTTAAAATATTATTATTATTATTAATAATATCTATTTTAAACAGGCAGCTTTGCTGATACGTCCAGATCAGATCTTGTAAAACTAATCATAAATAATATAACCCTTCGGCTACGTAACAACCAAATTTGGTTGCACATCAGAACACCGTTGACTACGTAACGACTAATATTGGCGGCTTGCTGCCAGAGCGCATAGTAATATTATTTTTAAATTCGAACGCATCCTAAAATCCATACCAAATATCTTATTATTACCATAGATACATAGAGGGCCGCTAAAATAATTTCGCGCCTTATTTCGCAGATATTTCTGGTAAAAATTCCATTGTCAAACATCATATTTTTTTTTTTCGAGAAATCATCAAATATCTAAATATTTTTGTATCTAAATAATCAAAACGAAATATTGCCTTTGATAGAGAATCTAATAAAGATCACGATAGCATTTACAATTTTTAAATAGGGTTCCGTATTTTTCCATAAGACAAGTACAAGTTAGAAATGCTTTTTTTAAATTTTTCGACTTTCTCATATTTTTTCATATCTATCTAATTGTTTTACAAAATGAGATTTAAATATTCTATATACGAAATGTCAATGCGATCATTGCACAATTATTCTTTTTATGATTGCTATAGTAGTTCCATTGTTATAGTACTTTTTGCCGAGTGCGGCGATATTGCAAGAAATTCCAATAAATTGCCGCGGTCTGCCATGAAATTATGCCGCTACTCGAAGGGTTAACATGTTTTTAGATACAAATCATGTCTATTTTTAAATTGATTAATAGAGTTTACATTAATCAATTCAAATGTTAGTGTATTCCACATGTCCACCACTCTATTTTGCAGAAAGTTCTTAAGAGAATGAGATTTAAATTTTGCACGATTGAGATATTTGTTTTGACCTCAAAGATTTGTATTGACTTTGAATTTGGAAATATTCTTCAGCCCAGGGAAATCGTAATAATTTATGAGAATTTTATATGTGTTTGTAAATGAAGCCTATTTAATGTCAAAGACAGTAAGTCGAGAACGTTTTAACTCAAATTGAAACCTTTTCAGATTGTATATTTCATTTCATTGAAATGCAACAAAATTTCATTATTTTTATTAATTTTCCATTTCAAAAATTTGTAGAATTTACTGAAAATTGAAGTTTTTAACTCTTTTAGACGCTTAATCAACTTACTGAATTCAATATTTTTTCGCAAGTTACTTATTATAAGATATAGAAGATTATTAAATTAAACTTTGATCATGTGAAACTTTAGACATTTATCTAAGAATTCGTGTAACATTTATAGTTGAAATATTTGTAATCATTTGTAAGTTTTATTTTGGTTAGGTGTGTAACGTGTTGTATTGGCCACTTTGACATGTAACACCCTCTTAATATATGATTTTTGAAAACCTTCATTTTTAAAATTTGTCATCTCTAGCACTTGAATCTTGTTACAATGGCAACTTTATCACCACGAAGATAATCGTTAATTCTATTTATTTTAATTATACAGAAAACTCTTTTTATGAGTTGGTTACAAATTTTGGTTGCATGGATGAGAAAAATGCATCATCTGCACTGGCTCTGCAACTAACATTATAATGTTTATTACCTGAATATATCCTAATTAATATATTATCCACAGCGTATTAATGAGGAGTTTGAAAGCCAGAGAGCTGTTCTGAAGGAGGTTGAAGATCAAGTAGAACTGTATCAAGGAGCCGGCAAGCATGAAGCTGCTTCTCGGCTGAAAGAGCAGCTGAAATTAATCAAAGTAAGTTTGTTTCGTTTGTTTGTACTCGTTATTGTGAAGTTTCACAATGGTCCGGTTTAATACCATATGACAATCTAGCAATTATCATATAATATGTGTGTAAGTGTGTGTCTTGTTATTGCATTCGATGGACAGAATTGAAATGCAATTCTGTTAATTTTATCCCAACGAAAAATCGAGACTCAGCCGGGAATCGAACCCGGGACCTTACAATGTAAGATCATGCGACATAACCACTAAATAAAATAAAATAAAATACAAACGGAGCTGCCATTTAATTCACCGACCGAAGTCGAGCTCATCATATAGTGTTATTACACTTCTGGGGGGTGAGCAGTGGATTCCGGACTAACGACCGGCTGTGGTAGGTTTAGGACAGCTGTCTTGCCACATGTGAGCTTTCACCTTACCACCCATTGACTCCTCCTTCGAAGCCATAGAATTTGAGGTGTGGAAATCGCAGTTTTAGATATTTTTTCTAAGAAGGAGTTGATTATTTTCCTGGAGAGACCAAGATCTTTAAAAAGGTGAAACAGAGATTTAGCTGGCAGGCCACGAGCGCCAACTTCCTGGTGACGGCATTTGCGAGATCATGGTATTTATTTAATGTATGAGTAAGTGTCCGTAGCTTTGAAGTAATATTTAGATAGTTGTAATTTATTCATTGCTGCAGGAGTACCTGCCATCTTGGGATGTTATATTCTGTTGTCATCTCGTTATCTTGAAATAAGTCGCAAAAACTTTGAGTAGAAAACAATCTACTGATCCAGCTCCGCCATGAGCCCAGCACATGTCAACCTTAAATCGCTTGCCACTGGGAATGAGTTCTAGCGGGGCCCCTCGAACCCTGCCATCAGATTTGGATAAATTTCTTTGCGCTGGTTGCAGTTCGAAGTTGCTTACGCGGATCTCTACTTTTTGTGTACGCGTTTTGTCGTATATCTGCGGTGCCCTATGCCTGCGTTAGTCCAGCAGGATAGGGTAGCCAACAAAGGTGACAAAACGTCAACATCTGCCTCGGTAGTTTGCCGTTGCACAGCTTTAGCAATGCCTAGTGCGTGCAGCACTGCACTATGTGGGATTTTTTTTGGGTCACTGACAGTGTAAATACGATGGTAGATTGAAAAGTTTTCAGAATGGGTAAGAGACGGCGCACGTATTGCAAAATGGTCACGATGGTCGGTAACACTTATTTTAGGAAAGCTGACAAATTTTCAGACAGATACGTCGCACATTTCTCGGTGACCCGGCAGTTTTGCGAAGCGAGTCAGGCACTTTTGCAAAAATGGAAAAATAACTAGTTTTGACCTTCCGACTACTGCTGGTTTTCATCGAAGTTTCGGACGCTCTCCATGAAACATTTTAACCATTGCGGAGATGTCGAAAAATAGGTTGACGTTTTAAACACCTCAAAAGATGACCGGTTTTTCCCGGAGGGCAGCCGCAGATCGCCAGAGAGACGGGGAAAATGCGTAACTAGCGACGGCGCATACTTGGAATGAACCATTTTACCTTTCTCCCAATTTGAACAAGTTTTTTTAGGAAAACATTGAGAATTATTAATCGCCACACCCGTGTATAATATGAGCGTGTATAATATCCTCTCTGCCATTGGCAAAAAAAGTTAACACGAGAAATTTTCAACAAGATAGAGGCTTTGACGCGGGTGGAGCCGCACCGCGTAAGGTTCGTATCATATAAATGAGTGTAAAATTTGTTTTGTACTCTTTTATCAGTATCGTATAGAAATTTGGGGGGTTCCAAACGAGGGAAGACGGAGGGAAGGTCTTGATCCTTCTCGGCCACTAGTCCGCATACTTCTTACGGTCTGTTTTGATTATTCCCGTGTTGAATATTAACCGTCACGATCGTTATCCAGGAGAGCTTCTCGGATGCGGAGACGCAGCTGGCGGCCTTCGCGGCCTCGGTGAGCGCTGGCGGTGCGGAGGGGGCCGGGGGGCTGCCGGGGCGGCTGCGGGCGGCGCTGGGCGCGCTGCGGGCCGTGCAGCGCGACGCGGCCTGCCTGCTGGGGCTGGCCGGCGCCGACCCGGACGCCGTCCGCGGGCAGCTGAGACACTGCCTCGTGAGTCTTCCTCTTTCTCGCTCCTCCTTCGCTAGTACCCCGACTATAGAAGACCGGGGAAATGCACTTTATTACGTTTACACATTTTACTGGGCTTTCACCTTTTAAGGTCTAAGAAACCCAAATTGAGGTTTTTAAAAAATGCATATCCATTTTCCGCGCTCGTATATCGGCACAAATAGTCATATATGAAACTACTCGACTGATTTGGATAAAATTTGGTAAATGGGGTATTTTATGTGTGTCTTTTTGTCATTTTAAAATTATCGTTTTTACGCAGAATTAAGGGTACCTGCCCTAGTACTATTATTTAATAATATAAATAATATTTATTAATATAAAAAATATTTATTATATATAAATAATATTTAATAATGTAAAAAGTATTTATTTATGTAAATATTATTTCATAATATAAATATTAATTATTGATATAAATATTATTCGATAATATAAATATTATTTGATAATAAAAATATTATTTATTAATATAAATAGTATATATTACTATAAATATTATTTATTAACTTAACACTTAAAAATTACCGAATTATTTCAATAAAAGTTTGTTTAAAATAGGTGTTACGTCTCGTCTGGTGGCGAATTTGTTAAGCTGGGCATTGACGGTCAGTTTTTCGCGTCAGTCTAGACGTAAAACTGTGGCGTCACTCCAAATGGTTTTATGCCAACTAGATTTGCCCATTGACTGGCGTCACTCCGGCTCTTCAGTTTTCAACCGGCCCAGCCGCATAAAGGACGTATCTCTTTGCGGACATCCACGGATAAAAGTGGATTCCGATTCCGAAAAAAAAACATTCCTTGTTACTACGGCTACTGTTTGTTTTATTTTATTTTATAACAAACTTACAGATAGTAAATATATAATACTACTATTTTAAATACATATACAAATCAAACAAATTAACTATCCTATGAACAGTTTTCAATGCTTGCATTACCAGTTAACAGAAATAACATGAACACGTTGATAGTAGAAAAAATTATAATAAAGCTAATAATAATACAAGGGTAAGAAAATTAATAATTAAATAAGTTGTTAATAAGGTTATTTGGATAGAGCAAAATAGAAGTATGAGTAATTGGATAGTAATATTTATTATACATTATCAGTCTTAAACGTAACTTAAAATTTGCGATGCGTCTCAGACACAGCCGAGCGAAAATCGTGATTTATAAACGTTGCCTAACGCTAGGACACGGCTCAGTCGCGTCCTATCTCAAATATCACTTTGCGCACCGGTCGTACCGTGTTTAGCGAATTAAGTACAGGTTTTGTGGCTGTATTAAGCAATAAAATGGACGATTTATCGGTGAATTCGGTATTTTCTGATAATCTGCGGATGTTAGGACAGAGGCGGACTACCAAAACATACAAAAAACATTTTGACCCGTTCACCGAGTTGACGGAAGACGAATTTCGATATAAGTATCGATTTTCTAAAGTGAACTTTACGAAAATAGGCATTAAACAGTATTAAAAATAAAACTAATCAGTCATGCAAATTACTTTTTATTTCTTTCAGATTCCTGGTCTAAAATGGCCATTCTTTTTAAATAAATCGCCTCGTTATCCCGCATCATCTGCTCACGCAAAGCAATTTTCGCTCATACAAAGCAATTTCCCGCTTCTCTCTATTCTCCAACTGTTTCTTTTGCAGAAGAAACAGCTTGCTATTGCGAATTGCACCTCAACATACGCAACCGACGACCGAAAAGATCTGACAGTTCGATGAGCGTTGTGTATGCAAAACGCGAAAATAGCCGGTTACATCACTGTATTGCCAGGATTAAATTGACCGCCTAGTGCTCAGACACAGCGGAGCTACGTAGCGCTTATGTATCGTTTATAAATAAGCATCGTATGGCTGTGTCCTAAGGATATAAGTAGTGCGTAACTAAGACGGAGCTGAGACGTGTCCCAAGCAAATCTAATAAATAAGACTGAATATGATATAATACAATAGTCTGTTATAATATAGTAATCATATAATACAGTACATTAGGATGGCAGTTAGTGAAATCTTAAGAAGTAGGTGATAGGCTAAGTATGATCGAGTCTTTTATTAAATTAATGGAATCATAAAATATATCTAATCCTTTACACGATTTATCAAAAACGCGACACATTGTTAAACAAAATACTAATATGAGACAAGCTATAAACCCTCATGAGAGATTCACTGCCACTCTTCGTTTCTTAGCATCGGGAATGAAATCTGACTTCTATAATATCTAATTCAATTTTATAAATAATATCTAAATAAAATTGGAATATTTTATCTAAATAAAATCTTGTACAGCTTTTTGTCGATACTGTTTCTTTTTTTAATTTTTGTCGGTTATTTTCCATAAACATTCTGAATTTCTATATTTTTTGATGAAATCTATCATTATGACAAGTCCGACATCGCCATGATGACGACGACGACACCGCCATGAAAAAACAAAAATGCAGCACGCGCTGTCACCGCTGTCCGCGAGCGCTGAGAGCGAACTGACGCATTGGATTGCCGATTGCGCACTCACGGTCAGTTCGGCGCGACGCGCCAGTTGGTTTATGGTAGCCACGAAAAATATTCGTGGCGCGTCGTCAGTTAAAACTCTGGAATGACGATTCGACATTCACGACCAAATTTTGGATGCACGCCAGTTCAACTGACGCGAGAAACTGACCGTCAATGCCCAGCTTTAAAGCGCAGGATCATTTTTGATCTAGACATACACTGGTTTGATCCCCGCCACATTCCCCCGATACTGTATTGTTTTTTTTTTTCAATATGATTAATTTAATCTCCTAATAAAATAGATTTTCTTACATTGAATAACATTTTTAAAAAGATAAATAACTATCATAAAATCAGCAATCTTTTTTATTTTCATCTAACGACTGGCTGATAATGAGCACACTATCATCTTTTTACAACATTCGAAATTTAAAAATATTGCAAAATGTCATCCTATATATGTGACTGCATTCGCCAATTTAATAAATGTGATTTATTCATTGTTCTTCGCTTTAATTTGGCTCCATTGGAGATAATGTGGAGGGAAATATGAAGATGTCTGATGTCTGATGTCTCACTGCCAGAAAATATCCCTGTCTCGCTCACTATCATCAGGTGTATCTTATTTTGTTGATATTGACCATATCAAAATGCACCAATATGTGAATGAATCAAAAATGCTAATTTCACTGACCATTTACCATTTTACATAGCGATCAGTCCATATGGATATTGTTGGAAGAGCGCACAATACAATGGGACATACCTAATTTCATTCGTTGGCTAGCGTTGCGCTTCACTGCTCGCCGGTTTTTAATGCCTGCTTCGCGCATGCTACACTCTGCATTTGCAATTTTATTGAAGCGGTTTAATCAGAGTGCGCATCGATGACCGTTATTATCGATTCAGATGTAACACACTTTTTTATATCATGCTGAGTTGTATAATTTACAAATGTATAGGTGCCTTATTTAAAATTTGACAGCATGTTGTTTGTTTACATCAGTTTTGTGATCGCAGTTGTGTTTTACTTAGTTAGAAATGTGAGTAATTCAATGATTTTCAGTGTTGATTGTAAGCAACGCCTATGGATTTCAAGAAGGCATTATTATCCACTTATAAGCGTAAGGCTGATGCGAGTATATCTCGAACACTTGTGACTGTTTTGCACTAAGAAAAATGTCCAGTTTATTCGTAAACCTATTGACAGAGTCAGCACTTATCACTTCCTTTGGCAATGCATTCCAAGCATCCACTACTTGGTTTGCCAAAAAGTGTTTGCTGGGGTTTGATGCTGCAATTGCCTTATTCAGTTTCAACGAGTGTCCACGCTGTTGCTTGTTGGTGTTCATGGTATACATGTATCCGAGGCTGGGCACACTATAATAACTGTGAAGCATTTTGTAAGTTTCTATTAGATTTCCTCGCTGCTTACGTTTCTCTAATGTTGTCAGGTGGAGTTCTTTCAGTCGTACTTCGTACGATTTGTTGATTAGCGATAGCACCAACTTCGTTGCTCTTCTCAAAACTCCTTCCAGGTGCTCTATATACTTCCTTTCTCGCTTCTTCTATATTCTATTTGACCGTGTTATCTATGATGCTTTGCTCGGTAAGCTGGTTGCTGTCAGTTTTTCTGATAAGTTGTTGAAGCTCTTCACATACTACTTTGGAGGCCAACGGCAGTTCGTTAAATTTGGCCGATTTGAATTGAAATAATACACTTCACCATATCTGGAGTTCACCCTATTTTGTTGTTAAATCTATTTGTTAATAATTTGAGTAGTAACAAGTTCTAAAGATTTTGGTTTGATCAAAAGTGTGTCCAGTTTGGGTAACTTTTTTTTTTAATTATGTCCCTTTTCTGTTGTTGTTTTTGCTTATCAGCGCCACTTTTTTTTTTTTTAATCCATGATATTTCCTTAGTTGTATTTTTGAGTTTGACTCCACTTCACACACAGTCAATAAAAGAAAATTTAACAAATCAATTCAAATGCTTCTTGTTTTTGTGCTTATCGAAACAATACCGCAATGCGCATAACGCACGCACGCATAGCTACGAGACGATCATCGCTAACCGGCAGCGTCCGCGCCAATATCTGAAATCCTGGCCATTTGCTGTAATGCGCCAGAAAGATACAAGCGAAGCGCAGTCCGTTATCTTGCTCGGCGAAACAGCTCGCAAAAACTAGGAGGGAAATTAATGAGCGTGAAATCAAGCGTACTTTGAGACTGCGTTTGAAGCAATACAAGCTCGGTGCTGTCTTTACGTATGTGGGTAAAGTATTCCAGAGACGGCCTCCATGTACGGAGAAAGAGTGCGACTATAAATCACTACTGTGACCAGGGATCGAGAGCAGTAGGTTGTCTTCAGATCTCAGAGGGCGTCCGTGAGTTGTTAGAGGTTTGAACCTACTTATGAGATACATCGAGGCAGTCCCCTTCAGGATTCTGAATAGCAAACCGAAGACTCTTGTATCTCTCCTTTCTCGGGTCGTCAGCGAGTGAAGTTTGTTTGTTTGAAAAGCTTTATTGCACACACATAAGAGTACAATGTGGTGGGCCTATTGCCAAGTGGGAATATCTTACGGTCATACCGCCAGGGTTATTGTGACTAAAGGTTTATGTGGGCAAATTGATTCACAAGTAATAAACGAATACACTTACATAATAGTCATCATAGGATAAAATATAAACAGTGATTAGTAACATATGCCAACTTCGGTATTGAAGGGTGGGGTGGAATATAAGGACAAGCAAAGGAGACGGGAGGGGAAGGGGGTATTTATGAGTTTAGTAAATGTCTCTTTAACGATTTTTTGAACCCGCTCAGGTTTTCAAGTTGTCTTATCGGTAAAGGCACGGAATTCCAGAGGGCCGCCTGCACTGCGAAAGAATTCAAACATTTGTATCAACAAGAAATCAAGCGAAGAAGTCTCCTTCTGTCAAAGAAATCAAACATTGAAAGAAGTCAAACAATCAACCAAAATATCAAAGCCTGTGCTGTCCTGTCTGTCCTTCTTCTTTAACCACTGGAATGCCAATACCACCAATCGGTGGCTTTTTCTGTTGTGCCAATTCACAGGCGGTTGATTTTTCCGATTATGCAATTATATTTGGTAAAAGTTGCCTTCATTGAATAAGTCACTGTTATATACTAGTATGCGTGCACTAACGCCCCCTACAAACATATTCTCGAGGGTTGAAAACATGTCGTCGTGAGTTTCATTCTCATGGCTGGCATTCTAAGGGTTAAAGAAACAATATGTAATATAATATAATTCTTTTCATTTTTAGAGGTTCTATCGTACGCTCAGCGACTCAAAATCAGAAGTCGAATCAGTAATCAAGACAGGCCGGAAAGCAGTCGAAGAAAAAACAGTGGCCGAGCCTCAAGATTTCTCTAAAAAAATCGACACCTTAAAAGAAATATACAACAAATTAGGCGCGCAGATCACCGAATCGAAATCCATGCTAGAAAATGCATTGATTATCACGAGGGAGATGCAAACCGATCTGACCTCTTTGAATAAGTGGTTCGATAGTTTGCCGGCCGACATTTCAAAAGAGACGCTCGAAGCGGAAATGGCCAAGATGGATCCCATTCGAGATAAGCTCAATTCGAATTACGACGAGTTTGCGAAGCACTGCGACGTCGAATATTTGGAGGGGATCAAGGAGCAGATTGATCACGTGAATAAGAGATGGCGGCTGTTGACGAAGGGCGGCGCGGGTAAGTCGCAACCCGTCGACGTATTCCTGAAAGACGTCGAGCAACAATTGAATAATATAGACAAGTTGTCGTATGAGAAATTGAAAGGGATGGAACGGGAGATGATGGCAAGGAAAGGAGAGATCGATGCGAGCGGACCGCTGTTTAAATTGTGGAGGACGGTAATGCAGAAGATTGAGGTATGTACTTTTTTTTATAATTTGTTATGCTTTTTTGGGTATTGACTCACACAGCTTGGTTCATATATCGTTTCATACATGCACTCACTTCTGATGGACAATAATAACTATAGGAAACACTCAATAGGGGACATTCACATATTACGTAATCACGTTTTTGGGTTTTTGACCCCTTCCCCCCCTCCCCCATTTCAACAGACGTAATCATCGGACTGACACCCCCCTTCCCCCCCCAGATTACGCAATCAAAGAAATTTGCGGAAAAAGTGAAGAATCTAGAACGTTTATAAAGTGTTTGAAGACAGTAAGTGGAAAAAAAACATTTTAGAATGCTTATAAAAATGTACTTTATTCTTTCAAAATAATTACAAAATTGCAAAATCTTAGTTTATTTTACACATCTGAATCTTTAGACCGCAGTGGCTGTAAAGACAGTATTAAAGAGAAAAAAATATTTAAGAATACATTTAAAAATGCACATTTAATGTGCATTTTTAATGTAAAATAATTAGAGAGGAGTGATAATCATGATTGATCGTGTCAATCATGTTGAGCTAATAGCTCGTCTGTCGTCTATGGGCATACATGGAGATCTGTTAAGGTGGATAGCATCCTACGTTTTCAAGCGAAGGCAGGCCGTTGTCGTTGGTGGATTTAGATCTAGTTTCTTTGGCATTGAGTCTGGTGTTCCACAGGGATCCCATTTAGGGCCTTTGCTTTTTAATGTTTATATTAACGACATCGGTACTTGCTTTAATCACTGCGACTATCTCCTTTACGCAGATGATTTGAAAATCTTCATGGGAGTGAAGAACCATGGCGACTGTCAACTGATCCAGGAAGATCTGAATCGTTTCACTCGTTTTTGTGAACAGCGTAAACTTTCTTTAAATGTAGCTAAGTGCCATAAAATCTCATTTTCGCGAAATGTCAATATTATTAACTTTAAATATACAATTGGCAATGATGTAATTCTGGAAGTAGATCGAGTGCGTGATCTAGGAGTCATCTTAGATCGCAAGCTTTTAATGGATAAGCACATTGATTCAGTCGTCAACAGGGCTTACAGCACCCTCGGTTTTATTATGAGAGTTTGTAGACCTCTTAAAAACACTCATTCTTTGACAACGGTTTATGTTGCATACGTACGCAGCCTGCTTGAATTTGCTTCTAATATTTGGTCTCCACAGTATGCTACATACAAGCTGAGGATTGAGCGTATTCAAAAACGATTTATACGTCATCTAAATTACCGCTTATTTTCCAACGGCTTGTCGTACGCTGAAAGTCTGCAACGCTACGGTTTAGAGACATTAGAGGACCGGCGAGTAGTGTCAGATATGTCGTTTCTACATAAAATTATTCATACTGGGTTGGACAGTTCATACCTCCTGAGTAGGGTGAGCATACGAGCGCCTTCCCGACTCGCACGTGCTCACTCAACTTTTTACGTACCAAGGTTCAACACTAACTATGGTTCCAATTCGTTATTGCCGCGCGTTATGCATGCATACAATGTATGCTTTAACGATATTGACATATTTAACCATCAGAATAGTCGATCCTTTGTTAAGGAGGTACGTGAAAAGCTGATTATCAGATCGGATTGAATTAGCATGCACAAGCACTCACAAGCACATTCGCACTACAGATACACACACCCACACACACATACATACACGCACACACACATACAAACACACCCTTACACACACTCACACATACACGCTCTCCATCACACAAACACACACTAACATCCATACACTCGCACCTAGCGATTTTAACTGTTACTTTTAAATTCTTTTTGGTATTATTTATTTTGTATTGTTTAGCATATTTTGTAATCCTTATATAGCAAATAATTTAAAACATCATTGGCTTTGTTACTGGTGTATATATTATGCTTATACGTATTTTTTTATGCTGTATGTTTTTAAGAAAAAATAAAAAATAAAATAATGCTTTGGCGAACGTACTGAGAAACTCCATGTTTATCCTCCAATTAAATTTTTACATTTACATTTACATTTTCGTCGTGTCCAATTGGCGGCTAAAGACCGCTCTTGGACGTGTCAAAATAATTGGGTTAGGTAGTAAGTCTCGTTACTACTCTTTACTGAACACACATAGGTAGTCAAGAATTAACTACTACATTGTCAAACTATAAATATAAATAATCAAAATAGAAGCCTAATACTTAAAGTAATTCGAAAAGATACGTAGTAAAATTATTCATCGTAATATTCAAATTGTCAGTAAAATGTTAAATAATCAAATTAAATCTACGTTATGCATTTTAAACTAAAAGTACAGATATAAGACCATATAAAATAATCAGACAATAAGGCTCTACCTTTTAAGTAATTTAAATGGGCACAATATTTGAAAAATCATGGCCCTCAAATTCGGCCAGATTATAGAAAGGGTGATCAGCATCTCCTTGACGTTTTTTTTTAATTTTAAGTCCTCCAGCTGTTTAATTTTTGTAGGGAGTAGATTATAGAATTTAATGCTAAGGTACAAGTAGCTTTTCTGTACTTTTGCCAGTCGTATTCGGGGTATGCGTAAAACGGAGCTACCGTGGGTATGATGCGAGTGACTGTCTGCATTAATTGCAGTTTCTGCGAGGTGCTGTCTAGCATACATTAGACACTGGTATATGAACGCCGAATACATAGTCATTACCCTTGCCTTTCTGAAATATTCTTTGCATGAGGTCCTAGTCGTTACCTGATACATGCTGCGCAGTGCTCTCTTTTGCAAAAGAAAGATTCTTTTACTGGTTGCGGCATTTCCCGAAAATAGTAGTCCATAAGTCATTAATGAGTTAAAATACGCAAAGTATACTGATTTGGCTGCCGCAAAACCACAAAGATTTCTGATTTTTTTAATAGAATATATCGAGCTACATAGCTTACTAGCTACCAGCTCTTTTAAATCCACCATATTTGATGCACCGCACGAGCACAAGCGTAAGCCTCAGCTTCAACCCCCCCCCCCTTTTCCCCCTCGGTGATTACGTAATATGTGGATGGCCCTATATTAAATAATTTATGAATCCTACTAATATTATAAACGCGAAAGTTTGTATGTATGTATGGATGTTTGTTACTCTTTCACGCAAAAACTACTGAATGCATTTTGATGAAACTTTACAATAATATAGCTTACACATCAGAATAACACGTAGGCTATAATTTATAAAGATATAGCGTGAATTATCTAAAATATAACGATAACTGTCAAGTAAGTAGGAAAAAAATCTAAGAAATTGACTCGAAATTTAAATTCTATCCTACTATCCTACTAATATTATAAACGCGAAAGTTTGTATGTATGTATGGATGTTTGTTTCTCTTTCACGCAAAAACTACTGAATTGATTTTGATGAAACTTTACAATAATATAGCTTACACATCAGAATAAGACATAGGCTATAATTTATAAAGATATATGGTTTTCTATCATCATTATCACAATTTTCCATCACCACGCGGGTGAAACCGCTGGGCGCAGCTAGTTTAAAATAATGCAAAAACTTTCAATAAATACACACTTCTACCCCGGTATTAGTGAGGTATGCGCTCGTTGAAAACCTTGTTGGATATTGATTTTGCAAATACCCGGGTTTCTATTTCCATACAAAAAAAAAACAATCTTACGTCACTAGGAGTCCTATCATTTTAAAACAAGTAAATATATAAATCTCATAGAAGCGCTATTCCAGCAATGCTAGTCACATAAGATCGGAATATTCCTACACATATGGCATTTTAAACCCCAGAGCGATTTGCTCAGCAGTTTGCGATAGTTATAGTTAAAACAGCAATAATGAAGAAGTCGAAAATAAGAAAACTTGTTTAGGCCTAACCATTAATTATAGACTATTAGTTTCTACATTGGCGACACACATGTGGCGCTAATAGCATTGCCCGGCAAAACTAATAGCTGTTTATTTGGCCATCTACAATAACATTGATAATGAATGATTTTCTTATAAAAAACTGATTGATTATAAAAACCCCATAACTTAACCAATGGTAACAATAATAACATTCAATTCTTAGTGTAATATATTGCATTTCTTATACAGCTGATTACATCACAGAAATAATGTAAAGAGATAGAATGCCATCTATTTGTCTTTCTGAACGGTTCGGTTTATAATCGACCACCCTATTGACCGGTAGCTAACAGTTTCGTGCAGCTTGGGCCATAAGATCAACTGTGTTTCCGGGTTGGTCCAACTCACGATTCAGCTCCTATTCAGTTGCCTCCTCGTGTGGACTACCCCAGGTAGGATTCTCGCGTCTCAGGCCTCTCGACTGGTGGATCTGTTTCCCCTGGAGGAACGCCTCCCGGTGCTACTGGACGGTTTGCACCTTGTGTGGCGTCAGCCAATCGGCTGTGCACTCTGACTAATTACTGAACGAAAATGGAGACTATGGAAATATACTGTCTCCTAAGCAGCGGGGGTGGATGTTGACCGGATGTCAACCATTCTTGGAATGACCCATTTGCTACGTGAGCCTGAATTCAGAGATGCCAATGGTCTGCGATAGATTTAAATTTAATCACCTCTGAATATACGGCAGGTAGAGGACGCGCTAGCGACTTGAGACCCGTAACTAGTCGGGAGGTTGGAAGTATTCTGATGGTTAATTCCAGACTGAGATATCCTTCCAAAACTGGTAGTCAGGGGGCGAGGCTGCCCGCTGGTTATCTTTCCCGGTGCCTCGCTGTAAGGCGTCGGCCTCTATCGGGCATGTTGGCTCAGCTGGACAGTAGATTTGTATTGTCTCTAAGTCATCTTTGCTCACATCACGGGACACAGAACAATCACTATCGTTAAAATTTCCTGAGGTGACGAGTTCGCCCGTTGTAGTTGACAACCCAAGTTGACCACCCTATAACCCCCACTAGATTTTCTATCGAACTTTCAATCACCCAGTACATACTTACATATATTCATATATGCATATACACATACATGCATGCACGCATACACATATATACATGCTGGCATGTTCTTTTTTATACATTCAGCATATGAATGTCCTTTTTGTAACGAAATACTTTTATTCTGTTTGCATGTTATGTTAGACGAGCTGAACAAATTAATTATTAAAAAATATATATCCTACAAGAAGCTCTATAATGGACCAGTCGCTTTAGTTGTATTGCAATGATCGTAATTTCAGAACAGTGAAAGAAATAAAACATTAAACGATCTTAGCAATACACTAGAAATTTGGGTATCTGATTGTTTATATGGAAACTTTTGTCACTTGTGTGCATTTCGGTACTGATTTAGACTTTTCAATACTCTTTAACTTTTGAACAGTGTTTACTTTCAGGTGAGTCAATATATTTGTTCATTATTTTCAGTAATTTAGTATTTTATTTTTTAAATTTATTTATTTACATATACAAAGAGTATGCAATATTAGCAATAGAATTAGCATCGAAAGCGTCAGCTTTAACTAATTTTTTACTTGAAATAGCAATTTTTTAAATAATATTTCTAAATGGAAATATTTTCTTTAATGCCAAGCGCGCAAGAAGACTCGAATTCAAGGCGAAAGAGTCAAGGTGAGAATTCCATTTTGTTACTCATGCGGCAAGATCCGTTTCGTATAAATATAATGACTAAAATGTATTTATTATTTACTTGAGTACTTGAATTTTTAATTAGAAGTGAATTTTAATTAAAAAATATTTTAATAAAAGTTGTTGCGCTCTTTTCAAAAATATATTTTTTTCCATTCCTTTCAAAACCGGACAGCAATAAGACTTTTTCCTACACTGAAAGTCTACATATTAGTATCAAAAACGTACACCTACACACAATTTTAATTTCAAACTATATATTTTTGAATTTGTCTGGATGGACAGATTTAAAAATATAATTTCACTTATTTATCAAAAGAAATTGATGTTGGTTACCTCACAATATGATTTCTGGAGTATTCAACAAAATAAAGAAAAAGAAACACACCAACAATTTTAAATGATTTTTCTCTAATTCAGGTAAATGACAGATGTAGGTAATTATCATTTATCCTTTTATTATTACAAATTTACTTAATATCATTACTTTAGGTCTCCTTTTTCTAAAAAATGTCTAAATTATGTTGTCAATTATATTAATCGAAGTTGTATAAAAATAGGTGTCAAGTACAAACTATGACACAGGTATCACTCCAGAACAGAACAGAACAGGCTTTGGTCTAGTGCAGCTGATAAAATCCATCAAATCTGTACTTTCTTTGCTTCGCAAACAATGATTAGGTATCTGTTCGTTTCTACACTTTAATTTATGTCAACATTGTAAACTTTTATTTTGGATTTAAATAAATAAATTTTAAAAAAATGTCTGCCTTTGATACTGACGTACTCATATTAATATAACAAAATAATTCAATGAATAACCATAAAGCTTAAAAAGAAAATATAATGTATAAATGAATAATATGGAATATGTAAATCAGTACTCAAATGCATAATAATATGGCATAATAATATGGGCCTAATAATAATGCCTAATAATATGGCCAGGTACTGTACAATGTAAATATTTTGTGTAAATAATTATGTCCTCGACATCTCCATGTTACATATCCATTGTTTTATATCCGTGTAAATAAAATAAAATGGCACAGCACCGGTGGATTGGCGACACTGAACACTCGGGGAAACGGATCACTTATGGCTTAAGACCCCGCTGGCTTCTTCCTATGTTTGTGCCGTTTCGCATTAACCATCATCGCAATCATGTAATATAATCATCTCTGTGTTTATTATGAGGCTAATTCGATGATTGGAATCTGGCGAATTCTTTCTTTTGGATTATTCTATTGTGATGCAGATTTCTATGTGTTTTAGTAAGAAAAGAACAAAACTATCATTATTGCGGTCGATTAATATTATTAATTATTCTGGACGGGAAGCTTTGCTGATATGTCAAGATCAGGTTTTTTAAGGCTAGTTATAAACAATATTAACAAGCTTTTAGGTACAAATCGAGGCTGTTTTTAAACTGGCAGAGCTTCCACTAATCATTTAAAAAGGTAATTTATTTCACGTATCCACCATTTTATTTTGCAGAATGTTCTTAAGAAAATCAGATTTAAATTTTGCACAGTTGAGTTTTTTGCTGTGACCTTGAAGATTTTTGTTGACGTTGAATTTGTAAATATTCTTTAGCCTAGGCACATAGTAACTATTTGTGTGAATTGTATATGTCTCAATCCGGTCCCCTTTTTGTCCCCTTTGTTTGAGAGTAGTCAGTCCAAGCGATATTCATAATTCCTATTCCTTAGGCCTACTGCCATTTTGGTTGCCCTTCGCTGCACCTTTTCCAGGTCATCTAAATCTTTGCATAAGTAGGAGTTTCAAAGCTGATAGCTATAGTCAAGAATAGGTCTCACATATGCCTTGTAGATCTTTACTCTATTTTACAGAACGTTTTTAGGAGGATAGGATTTAAATTTTGAGTTGAGACATATACAATTCACAGTTGAGTTTTTTGCTGAGACTTCGAAGATTAGTTGTTGATGTTGAATTTGTAAATATTTTTTATCCCAGGTATATAGTAAATATTTGTGTTAATTTTATATGTCTCATTACGGTCCCTCTTTGTCTCCTTTATTTGAGAGACGTCAGTCCAGGTATTGTAATTCCAAGTGATTTCATAATTCCTATTCTTCAGTACCACTGGCATTTTGGTTGCCCTTCACTCCACCTTTTCTAGGACATATCCTCTTTGTCTTCTTTGTTTAAGATTATTAAGTTACCTGGTATCCGCACTTGGTCCTGCATTTGGGGCTTTTAAGGGTGTCCCTACATAAATTTAACATATCTATATATCATGATATTACATGCAAGATCCATCCATGATTGTTGGTTCTCATAGCATATTTGTTTCTGTGTACTTTTATCTAAAGGTATTATTTGTGCTTTGCCTAAGGAACAGTGATTCAGGCGAAATTCAACATTCTAATTTGCCTACAAATCACTAGTGTAGTTGCCATTAAATTTAAATATGAAAAGGTTTGTTATTTACTAGAGAAGGTGGAAGAATTTCGCAACGGAAGAGGGCTGATGGTAGATGGTAGTGAAGGGGTTGTACAGGCCGTATCGCCTCTCAACACTGCGACCAGTCCTGATCTTATGTGTTATATCCTGCTTCTTAATTCACTCAGTCTATCCCGAGACTTCTTATGAATATTTTAAAAATCTGGGTGTGTTGATGCTGACCTCCTCAGATGCTAATATCCACCTTTTCTATATAACAGAGTCTTTGGTATGCAATCAGTTCGCATATCCATAGTAGATGCTCCACCATTTCAGCGTTTTCTATGAAAAAATTACCACATTTCATCCTCAGCAATTCCCATGTTTTTTAAATAGAAGTTTAATGAACACCTCTGCCGAGAGAAAGTAGTCTAAATGTCTTTCTTGATGTAAGGTTTATGATTTTTTACATTTGTCTTCGTTCTGGATCGGATTTGTTCTGCAGTATGGCTTTTAATCACGACAGAATGGTTCAGGTCCTGTGAAGGGCATATTGGCCCATCTAAAAGTTGAAAAACAGTTTTTTTAAATTCTATATTACTATTGCCATTTATTGGCTATTCACGCGACTACTTTCAATGAGCTTTCAATTACATATCACAATAGTTGCGTGAATAACTGATAGATGACAATTGTAAAATAGAATAAAAACACTGTTTTTTTCTACTATTAGGTAGATTTTAGGCCTTGTTTTATTTGTAATACCTATTTTGTTTTAAAATAGGTTTAATATGTGGTGGTAAATGTCTCAAATATTCCAAATATACTCAAATATTCCAATAGCGCAGTGCCATCTGTGGCCTTGCTTCCTGACTATTGTGTTATTGAACGTTATTCAATGCCACCGAGTTCAACGACCTCAATCCATAAGCAAGGTCAGACAAAAGATTTGGAATAAAATGTAATTTTATTATTTTTTTTGATTCAACAATTTCTTGTCAAAAGTTGCTTATTTGCTTGTACTGATTCACCCATTTCAAGGGTTTCACTAATTTTAAAATCATCCTGTAGGTGAGTTCATACACCATAGACATTGGAAAACTAGGGGTAGACAGTTGCTGCTCAGCGTTTCGGCGATGTTGCAATTGCCAATGTCCAGGGTAGGCTCGTTTTTATTTTATAATGTACAACTCTTAATTCTGCTCCATCTAGTGTTATCCAGTGAGAGGGTTGTAATACTTGTATCTTCTTTTCGGGTGGGGTATCCAATATTGGACGTAGGCGACCATGACTGCGATTTTCACCACCTTGCCCTAGAAAGCCGTGCTTGTGATGTTCGACTTTGCAGCCATGGGGTGGCTATAAAAAATAAAGTGTTGGTTTTCCGTTACCTTCCGCACTGCTGGTAAATTGCTGCTACCATGGTTGCTCGTCCAGTGTAGCACCTGCATCCTGTTTTTAGCCGGTATTAGAAAGCTAGCCGCCCTGTTTCTAAGACGGATTTTAGTGGGATTTAATTCACTATCAACCCGAGGGATGCCGGGTTATTAACCATCTGGCATTCGGTCTAGAGTCGTCAGCAGTATGAACATAGCAGGATTAAAAAACTCAACATAGCTTCTAGAAATACTGACATTAACAACTGAATAATCCAAATGTGTACGAATTCACTAGATTTTCCGATAGTAGCAAACGCCGTCATTCATCACCTGAAAAAAGAAAATCTACATGATTTAAAAATTGCAGGAGGCTTCGGCACTAAAATCGAACGATGATTCGGACGCCGCTAAAGTGGAATACGAAGTAGTGACCGATACGATCAAACGCCGATTGGAAACGCCGTCCACTCCGGACGAATCGGAAAAGGCGATCGAAACGAAGCGTACTAGAATCCCGGCGCCGCTGACGCCGAGCGGGCGCAGCCGATCGTCCTCGCTCGAGCGAAACGCGGAGCCGCCGGCGGACGGGAAGATAGCCAGCACTTTCAACCTGTCCAAGGACAGCGAGCTGTTCTCCAAGATATCGGACAACGCGCTCGTCATCCGCACGCCCACGCCGAAGCGCAAGTCGGAGCAGACGTGCCGCGTCGTAGAGGTGAAAGAACGGGAGATACTAATCGGTAACGTTCAGACGGTGGAGCCGATGTCCGTGTATCCGTCCGACGTGGAGACGACGATGGAGTTCGGTCCGCAGACGGTGGAAATGGTGGAGATCATCGAGGACACGGAGACGGATTCGGACGCGGAGGCGCCGCTCGAGCCGCAGACGTTCCTCGTCGAGGTGTCTAAAATTCAGGAACGAAAGCTACCTCTCGTCGGAGTGTTGAAGCGGAAGCAGAACCGCAGCGATGACGAATCGGATATTAAAATGCTGCGATCGAGTCTCGAGAATATACTTCAAACGTCGAGGAAATCCGAAACGCAGACTCCGCCTCCGACGCCCTCCATCGGCGACGACGACGCCGACTGTCCTCTGCTTTACGATCTACGCATCAAAAACATGCTCGAACGATCGAGCTCTAAAGATGAATCGCGCAACGAATATGGTATTTTAGATGACGATAAAGATAATCAAAACGTTCACAATGTACAATTAGACGCAGAAGTGAGTACTGTTTTGTTGTTTTATTTTATTTACGCTTATGAAACAATTTGTGACATGGAGTTTGTTTGTCGTTCGGTTAAACGTAACAAATGCGATCGTGTATTAACTTATGACGCTTTATAGTTTTTAACGGATCAAATCCAAGGAGTCGCATCATTTTAATGACAAAATTATGTTATATTTTTATTATATATAAAATATGTTACATATTTAAAGTAATTTCTTCTTTGAAATCGAAGACTACTGCGGTTGGTTGACATTATAAATAAGATAAAAACGAATTTACCAGGTAAATTTTGTGGCACCCGACATTTCGATGATGTTGCAACCATACCAGGATACACTGAAAGAGCAGTCAGTCCGTTGTTTAGCGGGTAGGCTGCTTACCATTGTTGCCACTGCGTAGATTATAATTTGTACATTATATCTAATCTACGCAGACCACTGCGTAGATTCCATATAGTGAGTGTTGTCTGTACGGCGGATTTTCAAAATTTGAGGGCGCCGAACTGGCCGTCACACCACCCTACTGTTATAATCCACGCAGTGGCGGCAGCGGTATGCCACCTACCCGCGCAACAAGGAATTTATAGTCTACCCTGGACAACGGCGGTTGTAACGTCGCCGAAACGTCGGGTGCTACAAACTTTATGCGGTAATTTAATTTTTATCTTATTTATAATTTCTTGTTTTATTTTGCAATTTGCAATTTTGAAAATTCCTGCAAAATTGTCCTAAAAATTGTGCTCACTGGTTTAAATAAAATTCGAGAGCATGTAAAATAACCGAAGTGTGTATTTTATTCCCTTAGGCCAGACTCACCGCGCCGGCTGACGATAGCAAACATCCTCTCTTCACTTCGACGCCGATAAAAAAACCAGAACCCGTTCACGTCGTGGCCGTCTCTCCAAAATTCCCTTCGAGTCCGGACTCTGCTCCCGGCTCGCACGCGGACAAGTTTGAAAAAATTCAGTCTCCGAAATTGGAGTCGAAAGTGAAGAAATCGCCCCCGAGCCCGCTTCCGAAACCAAAGACGCCCGACAGCCCCAAGCCGGTGGTCCCGTCCAGCCCCGTGGCCAAGGCCAAGTCGCAAATCCCGCTGAGCAAGGAGCGCCGGCAGGGCAAGTCGCCCACGTCGCCCAAACCGGCACACTCCGATTTGAAGAGGCGTTTCGGGATCGAGTGCGATGTCCAACTGATGGAATTCGAGGAGGCGGCCAATAATATGATGCGGAAGATGGACATGATGCTGATTACGATAGGCGGAGTCAACAACGAGAGGGATCCGGGTAAAAGACTGGAGGTAAGTTAAGATTTTACTATCGTCGAGTAGTCATCCCACCGGTAGACATCGCCCGTAATCTTGCACTGCACATTCATGACCATACTCTATTCCAATTCCACATAAATCTCTCTCGCCTCTGAAATATTTGAAGTTAAAAAAACATTTCTTATCAATAATAATAAATACAAACGGAGCTGCCATGGAATTCACCGACCGGAGTCGGGCCCATCATAATACTATTTTTTTTACACTTCTGGGGGGTGAGCAGTGGATTCCGGACTTACGAACCGGCTGTGGTAGGTTTAGGACAGCTGTCTTGCCACATGTGAGCGTTCACCTTACCACCCATTCACTCCCCCTTCGAAGCCATAGAATTTGAGATGCGCAAATCGCAGTTTTAGATAATTTTTCTAAGAAAGAGTTGATTATTTTTCTGGAAAGGCCGAGATCTTTAAAGAGGTGAAATAGAGATTTAGCTGGCAGGCCACGAGCGCCAACTTCCACCGCGTGAAGGTGAACAGTGAAGCCGTTCCGGGTTACGGCATTTGCAAGATCATGGTATTTATTTAATTTGTACTCGTGGTCTTTTGGGATATTTGATTCCCATGGAACAGTTAATTCTACAATAAGAGCCACCTTCCGAGATAGAGAGTAAAGAGTTATATCTGGACGGAGGGCTGTGCATCCGAGACTTTCAGGGAATTTATACTGCTTAGAGACCGAATCAACCTCCAGAATCCAATCTGTAGCTTTCTCGATTATTGAGAAAGGTTTTGTAGTTCGCCGGTAGACATCGCCCGTAATCTTCATCCCACCGGTAGACATCGCCCGTAATCTTGCACTGCACATTCATGACCATACTCTATTCCAATTCCACATAAATCTCTCTCGCCTCTGAAATATTTGAAGTTAAAAAAACATTTCTTATCAATATTATCAATATTATACCATTTACGTATTAGTAGACCATCCGGAATGTTGGAAAACCGGTCCTATGGATGTATGCCTCGTCTGTATAATGACCGTTGGAATTTTTCGTTTAGGTAATAATTTGGTTAGGTATTTTAAATCATATATTCAAAAATCAATCAATAACAAAAAAAAACTTGAAAATCTATTGATTGTAAACTTATTATTTATTCTAATTGTAGAGGTTTTTTATATTACAGACAAACTAACTCTGGTCTTGGTCTATAAAAAAGTGTAGTGTCTTAAAAAAAAAAATGAAATTAGAAATTATTTAAAATCAGACTATCGCGGTTGTTTGACATTATAAATAATAGAAAAAAAAACAAATTTACCATGTGAATTTTGTAGCACCCGACGTTTCGGCTACATTGCAGGCGCCGTTGTCTAGGATAAACAGTCTACCCTAGGCAACTGCAATGTCGCCAAAACGTCAAAATTACTGCGTTTTTTTTTATTTTTTTATTTTTATTTATAATAGAGATTATTTCTATACAGATGTTAGGATTCTCCTAAAAACACACCTTCATTTTACCCATCCTTGATTACGGTGACCAGGTATGGTTTAGTTTCCACATTCCACATAAAACTTCATTTTATTGTAGCTGTATAAATCTAACATCCCAGACACATCCAACCCCTGGCAGCTTCAGCTCGCAAATTTGCTACCCAGGTGACTCATCTATTTATGTTTGTCGACGATACTAGTGTCATTGTCCATGCGTAAAGCTAATCGGCTCTGTTGACCGGTAATTGCCTTTAGCCATTTTATTTAAAAGGACTTACAGTATACACTGTCAGACCACAGCTGCAGCCTTGCTTGCTTTGAGGGCGGATTATTAGAATGGCTCTTAAAAATTTGGTTTACTGGTTTATTAATATTTTTTAATTTTCTATCTTTCGATCAGATTCTTAAAAATGAGCTAGGAAGCTTAGCAACAGATGCCGCTTCTCTCATCTCACACGGCGATACCCTCGTGTACGAAAATCACAAGAAGAACCCTCTGCTCGCTGAGCATTTGCAAATTCACTATCAGGATAAGCTCCGAAACAAGCGCTCGCTCGTCATGTCGGAGATCGAAATGAAGCGAAACCTCGCCATGAAAGCCGAGGACAACCTAAAAGAGTCTCAGAAATTGACGGAAGACCTGCAGAAGTGGTTGAGCGCCGTCGCCGAAGAACTGGAAAAGGCGAACAATCGCGACAATCAAACTCTGTCTCTCCGAGACGACTTCAAAGCGAGAGAAATCGAAGTTAAGAAACTTAACGACATCTGTCAAGAATTGAAGCTGTCGCGGGTTGGATATCCGGAGAAGACGGTCAGTGATTTGAACGCAGAATGGCTGAAGATCGCCGAGCGGTACGTCTCCATCACGACCAGCAATAAAGACAGAGAAAAGGAGAAAAAGAATAAGAATGATTCCATAGAGCAGAAGGGTGCAGATTTTGTGACTAAAGTAAACAAGGAAAGAGAGGCTGTTTCAATCATCTCCCGGTCGTTAAATTCTCACCCGTTGCAAGGGAGAGTCTTCGAGGAGTTTCCTCAGCAGGAGGATGCACTTAAGGTGAGTGTAGATAGATCTATTTAATAATAATAATAATATACTCTTTATTTGCACTTAATTATGATACAAAAAGGCAACCTTATTGCCACATAGCAATGTCTTACAACTATACAGTAAATATAAATAAATACAAACGGAGCTGCCATGGAATTCACCGACCGGAGTCGGGCCCATCATAATACTATTTTTTTTTTACACTTCTGGGGGGTGAGCAGTGGATTCCGGACTTACGAACCGGCTGTGGTAGGTTTAGGATAGCTGTCTTGCCACATGTGAGCGTTCACCTTACCACCCATTCACTCCCCCTTCGAAGCCATAGAATTTGAGATGCGCAAATCGCAGTTTTAGATAATTTTTCTAAGAAAGAGTTGATTATTTTTCTGGAAAGGCCAAGATCTTTAAAGAGGTGAAATAGAGATTTAGCTGGCAGGCCACGAGCGCCAACTTCCACTGCGTGAAGGTGAACAGTGAAGCCGTTCCAGGTTACGGCATTTGCAAGATCATGGTATTTATTTAATTTGTACTCGTGGTCTTTTGGGATATTTGATTCCCATGGAAGAGTTAATTCTACAATAAGAGCCACCTTCCGAGATAGAGAGTAAAGAGTTATATCTGGACGGAGGGCTGTGCATCCGAGACTTTCAGGGAATTTATACTGCTTAGAGACCGAATCAACCTCCAGAATCCAATCTGTAGCTTTCTCGATTATTGAGAAAGGTTTTGTAGTTAAATGTTTTTTGCCTTTAGAGCCATCCCGCACAAACTGTATTGGGGGTTTGGAGGATACTGTCAAACCCTTGTTGGCACAAGCCACTGAGAGACTAATTACCTCGCGAATAACATCGAGAACTTTGTCATGGCGGTAAGTGTACCGTCCTTGATATAAGGCCACCTTGCAGCCAGCTAGAATGTGTCTAGCTGTGCAAGGGGTATTGAAGAACTGGTTACTTATTAGAAAGGTAGCCAATTTATAACGTGGGATTAGAGATTCAATCGCGTTATACCAACACAAAAAACAAGAGCGCCATCGAGTTTATTCAAAACGCGAAAAAGAAAAAATCATAAGTTAGGTTATAACCGAAAAAATGAAAAAAACAACCACAGGGTCGGGGAAAGAATTTGGTTTGGCACTAAATTTGGCAAAACGGAGAATAAACCTTTGCAATTTTAAAATAAAACTACAAATTTAAAGTTATAAAACAAAGGTCCTTTATTCAGCAGGTAGCTCCGTCAATGTCTTCTTCTGACATGTGACATGTTGTACGTTTTCAATGTTCGATTTTATCTTTAAGGGGAGTCTTAAATGATGGTAAAGAAGGGGAGTTTCATATATTTGCCGGGTGATTGTTCCAGAGTCTTGCACCATGGACACAGAAAGAGTAGAAATAGAAATCAGTATTACTACGTGGAATTTTTTAGTAAACTGTCAGAGGCTGACCGAAGTATGAGACCCTGGAAACTTAATAGTTCAAAAATTACGTGGAGATAGGATGGTGTTGATTGTTTGTTTGTTTGTTTATGCTCTTTATTGTGAAATGTCACAATGGACGGGTTTATTGTCATATGACAATCTCTTACAACCAATCCTACTATGACGTGTTATATGTATGTGTGCAAGTAACATGTGTGTACGTGTGTGTCTTGTTATTGCATTCGATCGACAGAATTGAAAATGCAATTCCGTTAATTTGATTCCAACGGAAAATGGTGACCCAGCCAGGAATCGAACCCGGGACCTTACAATGTAAGATCAGGCGACCTAACCACTACGCCACCGGGCCGTTGATTGGAAGAGTACATGATATAGGAAAGCAAGTATATGAACTTTTCTGCCTCATAAAAGTGAGGGTAGATCGTAAAATCCAATGTTCTTTTGCAGCCTAATTTGCTCATATAAAGTTGTTTCTTTCCATTTGTTGTCTTATTTTTATAATTGTAAAGATATATTGAAATTAAAAAAAATCGACTGGCCCAAGCACAAACAAATTTAATAAGGTTATAGTAATAATAATTATACAGGTGATCCAAAGCAGGCAGGGTGAGGATCTCAGTACTATCAAAATAACACACATATTTATGTTCAGTGATATTTACTGGGTATAGAAATATTTAACTTTCTGTGCTATGTATTTAATCTTCGGATCTTCTTTATTATTTTGTTTTACTGGTCAAACTTATTGTTACGTTTTTTAACCATTAGGTTAATCTTCTTCTTCTTCTTCGTCGTTCCTTCATTACTGAGGATCGTGGCCACTAGACAACAGTTTGCCTACGAGGCTCCTCCACGAGCCTCGAGGTCGAACCTGTCTTCTGCATGGCGGGTTGCAGATTGTATAAACCCTTTTTTAACTTCTTCTATGAGGTCGTTCCATCTGGCCGGTGACTCTGCTTCTTCTTCCCTCAATTTGACCCCCGGAAAGCATTTTCTTCAGATCTTCCGGGTTTCCCTTGGCAACATGAGCAAAGTACTGCAGGACCCTTCTCATGCATACGGTGGAGAGCCTCACTTGGATTGATTTGTTGGTGCGGCAAGCTGTCCATGGAATTCCTAGTGTAATACAAAACTCATAGAAGCGAGACCGCTCTGGACCGGGCAGGAAGTCACTTTCTTGAATTCCAGTATGGTATTTTGTTAGTTAATCATCTTACCAACTTTATGCTCTACAGAAAGTGAAGGCGTCCATCGTCGAGGCAAAACCGAGGATCGAAGTTATCGAAAAGGAATGCAGCGGATTAATAAAGAAATGCAAACTGGAACAGCTGGAGCAAGTGAAGAGAGTGATGGAGAAACTAAAGGATGAGTGGCAGACCGTCAATAAAGCGTACAAAGAAAGGCAAGAAAAGTAAGTTTAAAATTTTCATTTACTTGTGGTTTTCATTTATGCCGAGAACTGACTCACACTGTTTACGAGCAGTCAGTCGTCGTTATTTCTACACGGTGAAAGCACAATATTATAGTCAGTGGGGAAAAAAGACCTTTCGAAAACGACAGAATCTTATACAAGCGAATTATTTGTTCAGAAAATGTTCCTATTTGCATAGAAGAGTCGAAGTAAATGTTAAAAGAAAAGATATTTAAAAAGAAACGAATGAAATGCATCAGTTTTGCTATTTAAAATTTTCTCGTCGACGCAACACCATCCTACAATGCAGTGCCAGCGACTGACCAACTACTGACCTCGGAGTTTAGACAAGGTCAGTGCCGCTGGCGCGGTTATCAGAGGGGGGGGGGGGGCAGGGGGGGGGGGGGTAGGGGTGGACCGACTTAAAAAATATATAACAGGTATATTGAAGTCAGCACTGAGGCTATCTCGCTGTACTGACTTAAAATCAATTTACTTAATGGCTGAATCGGGTCAGCATGGAATTGTATTGAAGTCAGTAACTGACTCAATGTAAATCTGCTTTTAAGTCAAGGAAGGAGGTCGTCACCACTAACGTACATACGGATGCGTGCCTTTGCCGCTTTATTAGCTAATTCATTTCTAAAAATGCCGCTTCATACTATAGTTCCTTGTACATCCTTTTATGGTTTTATCCGGCAGATGGATTAAATGTCAGTCAACCTGGACCGGTCTGTACACGAACTTGGACCAGTTTGGCGAGTGGCTAGAACAAGCCGACCGGATGGTGCTCGAAATTGGACGGGAAGGGGTTCCCCTCAAAGACATGAAGCAGAAACAGAAAGATTTAGAGAAACAGGTAATTTAAGGATTTCTTATAGAACTACTTATTTATTGTTTATAATCATCTGCGCACTGATAGATAATCAGTCTTGGAATGAGATATCTACTTAATATTACTCTACCTATACGGCTCTTGCAGCTTGTTGCTTTCCCGGCTGACGGAAAGCTTAAGACACTCGGGATGACATGACAATTCTAACAATACCACATACTTCTAAATAGGTTTGAGCGTTTAGAATTTATGGTGGAATAAAGAAACCGAAAACATACATAGATGAACCCTGAACACTTACACTCCTTTATTGTTGGGCAGTCGTGTAATAAAAGATTTTCGCGATTAATAAAAGAGCGCTTCATTTTGTCTTAAACTTTAGTGTAGCGTTTGTCTACATATTTAGTGTAGCGATTAGTCTTTATTACATAAGAGATTGGTTCTCTTTAACACCTCTTATTTACATAGTAATATTATCTACACAGTAATATTATTTACACAGTAATATTATTTATACAGTAATATTATTTACACAGTAATATTATTTTCTTCTTGAAGAACATGTTTCTTTGTCGGTTTGTCTATTCCAGGTTGCGAATAAGCATAGACAAATGGGCACCATCTCATCTGTCAGCATGGACGTCATCAGCCGGTGCTCGTCTCCGCTCTCCAAGGACATCCAGGAACAGGTGGATCTCCTCAAGGATCACTGGCTCGACTTGACAAACAACATGGCGAAGCTCAGAGAAAGGTAATATATTAAAATTTACATAAGAACTCGACTCCAATTAGTGAGTTTTGCTTTGACATTCGTTTATGCTCATAGGATATCAGGTCAAGAAACAGCCAACTTGATGAAGGAAGGCGCGCAGATTTGGCTGCAGGGTGTCCAAAATTGCCTACAGAATGTCGGCGAACTGCTCGACAGGTCCCAAGCCAACCCGTCTGATGACACTTCTCTTTCCATAAGGCTGAGTCTCGTAAAGGTTTGTCCTTCATTTAATTTGTCTATTCGATTTGGTATATGTAATTACAAACGGAGCTGCCATGGAATTCATTATTATTATTATAATTCACCGATCGGACCAGAGGTCATTATAATACTACTTTTACACTTCTAGGGGTTGAGTGGTGGACTCCGGACAATAGGTTTAGGACAGCTGTCATGCCATATGTGAGCGTGTACCTTACCACCCATTCACCCCCCTCTTCGAAACCATAGAATTTGAGATGCGGAAATCGCAGTTTTAGCTACTTTTTTCTAGAAAGGAGTTGTTTATTTTTCTGTAGACAAAGATATTTATAGAGAAGAAACAGAGATGAGGCTGGCAGGTCACGAGCGCCAATTTCCACCGCGTGAAGATGGACGGTGAAGCCGTTTCGGGTGATGGCATGTGCGAGTCTACTTGTGGTCTTTTGGGATATTTGATTTTTCATAGAACAGTTAATTCTGCAATATGGACCATTGCATAGGATAGGAAATAGTTATATCTGGATAGAGGGCTGTGCATTCGAGACTGTCAGGGAATTGATACTGCTTGGAGACCAAATCGACCTCCAGAATCCAATCCAATCCGAAGCAATTATTAAGAAAGGTTTTGAACTGAAATGTTTTATGTCTTGAACCATACGCCACAAACTGTATTGGTGGTTTAGAGGGTACTTTCAGACTCTTATTGGCACGAGCCACTGAGAGCCCGATTTGTAGTCATCCCAGAAATAACTGAGAAAGTATTATTTTGATTGAGTTTCTTCCTAGACTAATCAATAGACTCTGACTAGGTTTCAATATGCCAGATGGCAAGATCGGCCATGAGCAAGCTAGAAAGGCTGTGGAAGAATCGGGGTATAAGCAAGCGGACTAAGGTCAGGCTGGTTCGAGCTCTGGTTTTCTCGATCTTTCTCTATGCATTGGAGACATGGACCCTGAAGGCTCGGATACGCACCAAAATAGATGCACTGGAGATGTGGTGTTGGCGTAAAATGCTAGGAATCCCATGGACAGCACGCCGCACCAACAAATCTGTCCTGGAAGAACTCGGCATCCAAGTGAGGCTCTCCACCGTATGCATGAGAAGGGTCCTGCAGTTCTTCAGTCATGTTGCCAGGAGAAACCCAGAGAATCTGGAGAAAATGCTTTCCGGGGGTCGGAGGGAAGAAGAAGCAGAGGCAGATCACCGGCCAGATGGAACAACCTCATCAAAGAAGTTACAAAAGGGTCAATACAATCTGCGACCCGCCCAGCAGAAGACAGGTCGAAGCTCGTAGGCAAACTGTTGTCTAGTGGCCACGATCCTCAGTAATGAGGGAACGACGGAGAAGAAGAAGGTTTCAATATATCAGAAGACGATAAGAAATATTGATTATTTTGGTAAAATTGTATTTATTTAAACCAAATATTAAAAAGTGAAAACGGTTAAATTAAAATAATGGAGTTAAATAAAATAATCCAACACCTACCTGTTAAATAAATTGAATTAAAATGAAATCGAAGTACTCACTGAAATCACTGACTTTTAACGCTAGCAAAAAGTGAAATATCTTAGAATCGGACAAACTTTCCTATATGTTAACCACTTAACTATGGGATAATCAGAAACTTCGCCACTACCCTGTCCTGAGACCACCTTTCGCGCAGCGATGCATGGTAAGATCATTGATTATATAGTGTATGGTTGCTCAATGCCATAGTACGTTTCAGGTGGCGCTGGTAGCATTATCCGGTGCAACTATTACTGTAAATAAATAAATAATATATATAAATAAATAAATACTAAATAAATAAAATTACACCAGGGATTTGGGTGTCATAATCGCAGAAGATTTAAAATGGGAGGCACACATCATAACTATGGTGAAGAGAGCGAACTCATTGCTGTATACAATAAATAAAGCTTTCTCACATATAACCCCTGAGCTTTTCCTAAAGATTTATAAAACATATGTCCGACCTATGCTGGAGTATGCATACCAGATCTGGAATCCCTACTTCAAGAAGGATATTGACCTGCTGGAACGAGTACAACGTAGAGCTACAAAAATGCCAAATGCGCTGAGAAATAAAAGCTACGAAACCCGGCTGGATGAGCTTGGCCTGAGCACTCTACAAGAGCGAAGGGAACGGGGAGATCTCATTGAGACTTTTAAGATTCTGAACGCCTTCTACAGCGTTCCCAGGCTGCAAGATATGTTCTCCCTTGCTAATACTACAAACCTGAGAGGACACTCTAAAAAGCTGTACCACAATAAGTTCAAGCAGAACCCTCGCCGGCACTTTCTCACCAATAGAGTGGTAGAATCTTGGAACAATCTACCCAGTGAAGTTGTAAATGCTGTCTCCGTAAATGCTTTCAAGAACAAAGTGGACGATCATATAAAACATAGAACAAAAACAATAACAAAAACTGTTACTAAAAAATAAGTGTTGTGATATAGGCGCATCAGCTAAAGCTGCTAGCCTATTATTAATAATAATAATAATAATAATAAACTAATTGCAATTTATTTGGCCATCTATAATAACATTGATAATGAATGTTTTTTTTTATAAAGGACTGACTGATTATAAAAACCCAATAATTTAACCAATGATAACAATAATAACATTCAATTATCAGTGCCATCTATTGCATTTTTCATATAGACTGATTATATCATAGACATTATACGGAGAGGCCATTATTTATTAGATCTCTTAGCAGAGATCAGATGCGAATGGTGAGGCAGAGATCATTTGCTATGGATTTGCAAGGACTATGGGCAAATATGTATGGGCGCTGCCCCCCCTCTCCAATAACAATAACGTATTTACCATTGGAAAGATCTATTTATCTAGAATATTTATGACTACTACAACTTACCTCAATCATGAACCGTTTCGGTGTTTAAAGTTCGTAATCTTCTTAAATATGGCTAATTATACGAAATCCTTAATGCCATTTATTTAAAATATATTATTTGCAGTGAAGATCCATAAAAGATAGCATATTATGGTGTACGTGGCACTGGCACACTATGCTGGATAGCTGACAATACATACTTCAGTAAACAGAGCAGCGATGACATCATAAGGCACATTACGGAGAACAAGCAACATATCCTAGTATTTCCTTTCCATATACTGCGACAAACTCGTTCTTAGGAATATATAGTTTGTACCCACACAGCGTATGTACTTATTTATTTATTTTATTTATTTATTTATTTATTTATTTTATTTGCAGCTGTTATAGAAAACATATACAAAAAAAAAACAAGAACACACAGATTTAAAATTAAAACTATAAATAGACAAAGACTATGAAATAAAGCTACAAACGCTGCAAATTAGGGGTATCCTCAGGATATCTCTTATCCTGGTTTTCAGGACACACCTATTAATTATTGATACATAGGTATATGATTTTTAAAATAAAATAACCAAATCAAATAAATCTTAAAACAAAAAATCCAAATAATCATAATCAAATAAATACACAAATCGAAATAATCAAAATCAAGATATTTAACATCAAATGATATTAAAAGAAAATAACGTAATTACATAAATTTAATAATCTACATATACCTTATAAATCAAAAATAATCAAAATCAAAATATTTAACATTAAATACTCAGGTTGCAAATTAATAAATAAACGAAGACAATAGTAATAATCCAATTAGCAATAGTTATTTTAAAATAAAATCAAATTATGACATCTAAATATCTTCCTTTAATAATAAACTTTTAAAGTGGTCCTTAAATACTGCAATTGATTTCGATCGCAAAGCCATTCCCAACCGATTCCATACAACCGCAGAATAATACGAAAAGCTGCACTGGAAATGTGTAGTTTTGTGCTTGGGTATTATAGGAAGTTGTTCACGTGCCCGTGTTGAATGGACATGCCGGTTACGGGACCACGTCATAATCGAGTAAAGATATCGCGGCTGTTTATTGCGTACTACCTTGAGTACAAGGGTCGCAAGATGGAGCTGCCTTCTTTTACTCATATTCAACATGGAAGCTTTCGCAAGGAATGGTGACACATGATGACGTGGAGGAATCCTAAAGCAAAATCTTGCGCAGGCATTTTGCAGTCTCTGAAGACTTCATCTTTTCGGGTATTTTGTGATGAAACGACTCATAATTGAGATCAGCAATTCTAGTAATAAATGTGTTATAAAGAGAGATCTTTCCGTTGGTATATGATTAAAGCTATTGGAAAAGTTGGCTCAAAATACCCATTCTCTTTTATCTCTATGAAAATATTAATAGTTTCCGAATTCTTTTTTCTGGTGCGGAACAGTGAAAACTGAAATACCTGGCAACTATGAACTTACATAGACCTACAATTATTGCGGTGATGATTGTTATGAAAATCCAGAAAAAATCACTCTGTAAATATAATTTTATGCTTTATGCATGGACCTGTGTTTTTATTTTGCGAACACCCACATATACCCACATTGTATTTTACGGGGGGAGGGGGGGGGGGGGGGGGGTAGACGAGGAAGCGCTAAAACAGCATAAACGAAATAAAAAAAAATAGAAATGTTTCAACTCTAAGTATTATACGAATGGTTAGATAAAAGTCCAAAGTTTCATGACATTAAAGTTTTTTTAATAATCTATATCTTATACAGAAATACCGATAAAAACGAGCCAATGTGACTAGCAATTTTAGATTCCTATTTTTTAAACAACATATCTCTATGTCATTTATAACTCAGTAAGTTTATGAACTCTCTAAGAGAGTTTAAAATCTTTCAGCGTTCGCTACATTACTATAAAAATTAAATTCTTAATAACCGGAATCTGAATAAAATTGGTGACGACCGTTGATATGAAAGCTCGAAATGAAAACAAAGTGTTTACCAAAGTTAAAGCCAAACTACCAAAGTTAAAGCCAATGTAGTAAAAATGCAAAGTACATATTAAAGTACTACCTTGATCAAAAATTAAGGACAGTTTTATTTTTTCTCAAGAAGTGGGAGTTTGGTTGTACATTGATGTGATCCCTTCTCGTACACTGTTGGTCGTACCCTGATTCTCCCTGGACTACACTTGTGCTAGCGTTTTTTCCAGTCTTCAAAACATTTCTGGAAAGCACTCTTTGGTACGGCCTCCAGCTGCCGTGTCGATTTTGCTTTTATCTCTTCTATGGACTGAAAACGTTGACATTTAGCATCATTTTCAATTTAGGGGAAAACAAATAATCACAATGAGCCATATCTGGAGAATAGGGAGATTGTTGCATCAAATTTATGTTGTTCTTGGCCAAAAACTGTTCTGGTCTTTTATGGTCTTTTATGTCTTGGCCAAAAACTTCAAAAGTTCTGGTCTTTTCTTCGAATTTTCTCGCGCAAATTGCGCAAAACTTGAAAATAATACTCTAACTGTACCACCTGGTGGTATGAACTCATAATGCACAAATCATCAGACACGCATTATCATCAGCGCCTCTTTGCGGCCATCTTGAAACCGTTTGTACCATTCGCAAATCTTCCGAGTTGACATAACATTTTGTTTTGACACAAACCTATTGTTATCATTATTTATTCCGTAGCCGTCGATTGGGGAGGGGGTCGCCCACGTAGCCAATACGCTGCTGTCGGTGCCGCTGGATCTCGTACTCCATTCACGATTCGCTTCCATTCTTGAGGATTTTTTGCCACGTCTCGGGCATCCTAATCGTTGATTTTTAAGGTCGTCTTTGACTTTATTTAGCCAGGTTTTCTTCGGTGCCGATCGCTGAATTCTCCATTCTGTCGGACGGTCTCGCCAAAGAAGTTTACGTGGCAAGCGATTATCGTTCATTCGGCAAACATGGCCGAACCATCATAGTCGATGTTTTTGTACTTCTTCTTCGATCGTTGTTACTAGATCGCATCTTTCTCTAATGGTCTCGTTTCGAATTCGGTCACGGAGTGAGACACCGAGAATCTGCCTTAGGCATCGCATTTGGAAGACTTCAAAATGCGATGCTTGACTGTATGACCAAACTCCACTGTATGTAAAGACATCAATGTATGACCAAACTCCCACTTCTTGAGAAAAAACACAAACTTATCACTTCACAACACAATTTTGTTGTGAGACACCGAGAATCTGCCTTAGGCATCGCATTTGGAAGACTTCAAAATGCGATGCTTGACTGTATGACCAAACTCCACTGTATGTAAAGACATCAATGTATGACCAAACTCCCACTTCTTGAGAAAAAACACAAACTTATCACTTCACAACACAATTTTGTTGTGAGACACCGAGAATCTGCCTTAGGCATCGCATTTGGAAGACTTCAAAATGCGATGCTTGACTGTATGACCAAACTCCACTGTATGTAAAGACATCAATGTATGACCAAACTCCCACTTCTTGAGAAAAAACACAAACTTATCACTTCACAACACAATTTTGTTGTGAGACACCGAGAATCTGCCTTAGGCATCGCATTTGGAAGACTTCAAAATGCGATGCTTGACTGTATGACCAAACTCCACTGTATGTAAAGACATCAATGTATGACCAAACTCCCACTTCTTGAGAAAAAACACAAACTTATCACTTCACAACACAATTTTGTTGTGAGACACCGAGAATCTGCCTTAGGCATCGCATTTGGAAGGCTTCAAAATGCGATGCTTGACTGTATGACCAAACTCCACTGTATGTAAAGACATCAATGTATGACCAAACTCCCACTTCTTGAGAAAAAACACAAACGTATCACTTCACAACACAATTTTGTTGTTAACACAAACTTAATGCATTCTTTAATGATCCTTTGATCATTTGCCAAACTGCCAAACATCTCAAAGGGCGTCACTTTCAAATGACTGTTATAAGAAAAGTACAAAATCAGTATGGCGAAACTTCGTGAAAATATTACAAACAACCGACCGACCAACTGACGATTAAAACATTTACGAGATTAGAGAGAGAGAGAGAGAGAGAGAGACATACATCGAATGGGACGATCGAATTCGTGAGCGCACGGCGCGCCCCTAACTATAGTGGATAGGGTGAGGTATTGTCCTCAAAACCTGTACCTACCCTAACTCAGGTAGTCGTTTTTTTTGTGGGATATGCATTTCGTCAAATTGACTTTTGGCCACATAGATCGCTAAATTACCCCTCTATAATCTCTGTATAAATATATCAAATCGAAAAACTCCTCTGTCGAACATTTAATTTTTATTTCTTTGTATATTGCTATGCCCCGGTATCCACGGGAGGGCCACCATGTGTTTGAAAAACAGGGTTCAATTAGAACTCTGACGGTATTCCATCAGAAGTCAATTAGGATGTTCAATTGGGATCCTGATGGTATTCAGTCAGAAGTCAATTTGGATGTTCAGTTAGGATCCTGATGGTAACCCATCGGAAGTTAGTTAGGAAGTTCAAATAGGATCCTGATGGTATCCCATCAGAACTCAATTAGGATGTTCAATTAGAATTCTGGTGGTATCCTAGACTTGTTTGGACGTGACTCTCCTCGCGTTTTTTAGTGTTATTAGAGTCGCTTGACGACAGTCATGTGCGTTATGTATTACGGCGTTCAATAAACAGTGACAATGAAGTTAACTTTTATATAACGTGTTTTTGTTTTTCGGCATAATCACCTTTTAGGTTTATAAACTTGATATAGGTATATTGTTTTCTAAACATATAATACCCTTCCCCAAAAAACTCTTCATCCCGATCACCTAAAAATTCATGCACTACCGCATCTATTACCTTCAAATATTCGACCTCTCATTGCGACCTTCAATGCTAGAATGACTGGACAACAGTTGAGAACTTTCGCATTCCTCTTCCAACGCACTGAAAGGTAATGTTGTATGGCTTGAACGCCAGAGATGCTGAAATATTATTTAAATGCCTTTCAACATACACTTCCAGACCCCGGTAGCTTCACTCGTTGGAGCTATTCAGAGGATGGTTCATGTCCCCTTTGTATCAATACTCCTTGCACAACTAGACATTTTCTAGCTGACTGCAAGGCGGCCTTAGATCAAGGACGGTACACTTATCGCCATGACAATGTCCTTGCTGTTAATCGCGAGGTAATTAACCTGTCAGTGGTTCGTGCCTATACCCTTGTTGGCGGCTGGGATTTGGAGGGTACTGTCAATCCCTTCTATAAATTGGTTTCTGAGGGTCAATTCGGTCTTTAAGCAGTATTAATCTCCTGAAAGTCTTGGATGTGCAGTTCTCCGTCCAGGTATAACTCTTTACTCTATATATCAGAAGATGGATCTTATTGTAGAATTAACTGTTTCATGGGAATCAAATATCCAAGAAGACCACGAGCAGGTGAAAGTAAATAAATACCATGATCTCGCAGCAAATGTCGTGATCCGGAAAGGCTTCACTGTTCGCCTTCACGTGGTGGAAGTTAACGCTCGTTCCTTTAATATCGTAAATAGATAGAAACCACAAGGGGCGCGGTTCAGTGTGTATGGAGGATGTTCTAGTATTACAAAGCCAGAATTTCAGTGGCAGCCATCTCAACTCTGGACTTGTGTCCTGGGACGTTATCTTGGTGACAATGCAAACAAAAATGCGAGTTGGCCTCGTCGTTTTCATGTATTTCGTTTCGCATTTTTCTTTCATGGCTAGGAAAGTATTGATGACGCACTTCTGTGTCACTGTGTGTCTGTACGTCTGTGTGTATTCCTCCGCGATAGCGCCGAAACGCTTCATGCGATTACTCTGAAATTCGCCAAGCAGGCATCATTCGATCATGGTAATAATTGAAAAGATTGTAGTTCAAATCGGTCCTCCAGAGGGCGCGCTAGTCATACTTCAATCTCGAAATATTGGTCTTAGAGACTTAAAAGTCGGTACACAGATGCCTCGTTAGGCCGAAGTCACATTGTACAATTTTGATTGGAACATCTTATGTACGAGTTGCACTAATAATAGTCAATTTCGTCATACAAATGTATGGGGTAATCAAGTATTTAAATTTGCGGCGTCGCGCGTTTTCGATTAGAATGTTTAAATAAGCGGCAACGCCCGGTTGGGATTTAAATGTTCATTGCGTTGTGTCGATCGTTCGAAATTTAACTGCGAATTTTACGGCGATGCTCGTTTGCAATTCGATTTTTGAATTGAATGAGATGACGTCCTTGGCTAATAGCCGGGAAAGTATTGGGGTGACACAACCGTTTTAGGCTCCGTTATAGCAGTTCCATGATCAAGGTATTCAATCATTACGACCCCTTGACTGTATCAGAAAAGAAAGCCCATGATCTTACCTTGGATTTCTTAAGAGTTGATGGCCGTTTCCAGGTCATGGATTGTTTCGTTTTTGGATCGTAATAGCGACGCCATTTTTGAACACACTTATGAATCGAGCCAAAAAACAGTCAGGATCCTGTCGCAACAACTGCAAAGAGCTTTGCGAAATCGTCAGTCTAGTTTTTTTCTGCGCACGAGCGTCCGTAAGAATTCTAGGTACCCAACATTCGGATACCTCTTTCAACCCTTAGCGATCATGTAACATACTATGCGCACCACCTAACAAAATCTTCACTTCTTTAACAATAGAACTAACCGTGATACAACGATCAGGCAAAACAATTATTTCCACTTTTTTAACCATTTCTTCAGTGACTATCGTTATCGGTCATCGTTATCGGTTATCGGTCATCATTATAGTCGCCGTCATACAAACTGATGACCGGCCCCGTACCTGCCATTGAGCGTAGGGACGGCTATTTGTCGATAAAAGATTTATTTAAAAGTCGATGTCCTTATTTTAGTTTTATTTATTAGGCATGTTATAACATTATTTAATTACTAATAGGTTCAAGCACTATAGAAAAGTAGGCAGGTAGACATGCTGTCGGCAAACAAACCACATCAATTCGTGAATCAAAATAAATTTAAAATGTGGATATATTATAGTTCGTTACCTAGTTGGCAGTATACTACGTGTATACCGGAGCCTGTTTTGAGTATTTTACAACGCTTTTGGCAACGGTATTCAGTGAGTACACACATAATTTTGATGCTATAAAATAGTTAATATAGAATTTTGACACGAAATAACTACTGAGTAGTGCAGTTTACAATATTTTATATTTTACAGTATAAAAAATAATACAGTATAAAAAATAAAAGGGTTAAAATTCGTCTTCGCTGTCACTATCGTCTTCTTAAAGGTTGATAATAAGAGGTCGGATATCCATTTAATGTGTAATAAACAATATCCACAATATCGATAATATTTTATCGATATTTCTTTATGCGACATGACATGACATGACCTTTACTACAGATATGAGTGAGAGATCGTAACGTTATGAAAGTGCGAAAGGGATGTCATGATTCCAATGATTTTTGGCCCAGTCATCAGTTTGTATGGCGGCGACTATAGTTAAGGTTCTTCAACGCCTAAACCCAGCACAACAACGTGCAACCGTAGATTATGCGGGCATCAACCCCAAATGTACCTCGTAAGAAATATTCGCTCAGTACATTTTTAATTACCGCGTGAAAATATGTTTTTTTCCATTTTCGCTAACATTCTTCGAAAAGATGCAAACAAATGACTCATACGTAAAAAATTAACAAAATAAAACAGTTTTTGTTTGTTTAGAACGTAATAACAGATGTGCTGTGCCTGCCAGTGTTTATTTTTACATGGTTCCAAAGAGTTTGTAAATCATTATCCCTTTTTTTAACGCTTTTCGTATACGGGATGAGTTTCTATTAACTGGCATCCTTCAAGGGGGTGAATCAGTACGAGCAACTGAACAACTTTTGATAAAACAATAAGGAAAAAAAAAAATTTGGATTTTAACATCCACCATACACACCGGATTTTACACCGGATCAATTTTGAAAAACTTAACTGTAAAATAAAAGTTTGACAAGCGTTTGAGCGCGTTGCGCCATCTATCGGTAGGTAGAATAAGAACATACCTGATCATATACATACGTTGTTTTTTCCAATTTTGTTTTGATACTACCTATTGTGTGATTATTTTTTGTATAAAGTGCTTGATGACTATTAATATTCTTATAATAATTATCTATTTTATATGTATACTCATGAACATGGATTCAGCTCTATTTTTTTAAAATTTTATTTGTCTGCCGTGTAAAGCCGACTTTAGTCAACGCTATTGTCGAATTAATATTTATGCTTTAATCGTTTTATATCTACATTTAAACTGACGAATTCTAATATGCGATAATTAGCTTTAATTCATAATTCATGCTTTTATTGTATATTCTGAATTAATAAATTGAATACTGAATACTGAATACTGAAACGATATTAGCGATATTTTACCTACCGCTAGATAGCGCATCGTGCTCAGCGCTTTTTATACTATTTTTCAGAAACATAAAATTTTCGAATTAAAAAAAAAAATATTAAAAAAAACCTATTTTTGTTTTTCCCACAAATTTTCTATCAGAAGTTGCTTATCTGCTCGTACTGATTCACCCCTTCAAGGATGCCGGTTAATAAAAACTCACCCCGTATAGTCTGATTTTCTAGTTTTTCTACAGATGTATAATGCTTCCGGCAATTTTCAATTTTGTCTTTTGTTCTTGTGCCATTTTCTGAGCCACATGGAGCGTCCCGTCGTAAATGTCATATTTTATTACCGCGTCATAATTAAAATGTCCCCGCGTGGTTAGAAAACAGGAAGATAAATAATAAATAAGTTGTTTACGATTTAATCACAGCCAGACCGATTACCTACCTAGCGACATGTTAAGTGACGGTCTGGAGATCACGTCGCAATTTTTTTTATTTTTTATTTTTTCAAATAAGCTAGTTGGTAGGAATCCCTACTCTTGGTATAGTCAAGTTGAATAACTGGTATTATACCTTATGTGGTATAATTATTTTTTTAAATTTCGACTGTTATTTTTTAATTGTAAAACAATTAATATTTCAATTTAAAATAAACATTTAAGATCTTTTTAAAATAATTGGAGCTGCTTAAATACTGTAGATAGTCAAAATATAAAAACGAAGAGTCGGTTATAAAACAGTAAAATTAAAATTATAAAAAATATAAAATTAAATCAATAACAATGTCGCAATAGAAATGGTCAATATATTTTTTTTATATTATAATCCATCTTTGATAATCAATGATTGTATTTAGTAGATAATCAAAATTAGAAAATAAAAAAAAAAATAAAATGAGAAAAGATTGTAATATAAATAATTATGGAAGGTTATGAAAATCAATACTCTCGAAGTCCTTAACAGAATACATTGGATTCTTAATAAGCATATCCTGGACCTTGCTCTTAAATTGAACTTCTCCAAAACCCCTGACGCACAATGGAATCTTGTTATAAAATACATTGGACTGATACAGGAAACTATTTCTAACCTTACTTAGTCGCACTTTGCAAGGACGCAAGTCTTGTTTGTTTCGCGTGTTGTGCGAATGAACATCCGAATTTGTTAAGAGTGGTGGTGATATTTTTTCGTGCGTACATAACACCCTGGTATATTATAAGCGGCATACATTGTCATGATACCAGATACAACGAAATACGGCCTGCAAGATGTTAGCGATGATATGGTAAAATTAGTTGCGAATCGCTCTTTTTGGAAGTCTAAAGATTCTTACCGAATTTGCCGCCATTCCCCAAAACATGAGATCGTAACTTAGTAAGGAATGGAAATATGCAAAGTATACAGACTTTGCGGCTTCAAAGCCGCACAACATTTTAATTTTTTAATAGCAAACGTGGCACTACCTAATTTTCCGCTCAATTCATCCAAATGAGTTGACCATTGGAGTTTACTGTCTAAATGGATACCTAAAAATTTTATATGATCAACATTTTCAAGGTCATTTTCACCATAGCGGATGCTAATGACGTCATCTCGGGAAGGCCGAATAGAGAAATGAATTGAATTTGATTTCGAGGCATTAAGGGATAGTCGGTTTACGTGGAACTAGAAGGCTACATAAATGGTTTACATTTAAAAACTACTAAGCAAGTTTACAAATTATAATAAAAAAGAAGGAAAAACTGATTTTCTGGCCCCACGTTGGGCGCCATTTATGTAGCCTACTTGCAGGATAACTGCAAGGGTTACGAATTAAAAAAACAATATAAATTTAGAATTGGGCGCCGGTAAGACTATAAGCTAGCTTGAGCAAAAAGACAATCAAATACACGGGTCGTGAAAAAGGTAAATTAAAATTAATCAGTGTTTCTTTCTTTATTTATGCGAGGCCTAGTGCACATACTAAAAGACCTAAAGTTTACATAACCGTTTCACCACACAATAAAAATTACAATTAAATTACAAATTGCAAAAAACGACAACTTCCGGAATGGTTGGCAGCAATACGTAAAAATATATAACAAATACGGGTTCTACTTCCGACGGCGTAATACCGGACTTCGTCGCGGAAATTCAGTTCCCTCGGGTCAAAACCTACTGCGAAAAAGCCGGACCTGGGAGTCAAATGGCTGGTCGAAGGCAGAGCTCAAGGATCATAGAGCTGTTCTCCAGCCCAAGATAAATGCCCTGGGAATCACCCAAAATTCGAAATTTCGCACTACTCAAAAATATGGAAAAAACGAATAAGCAACTCACAGATTTTCCTGGACTTTTTGACGAACAACTGGAGAACTGGCACTAGCTCCGCAGTTAAATTTTAAACAAGGTTTAAACACCGATTTTATGCCAAAACTGATTTTTATAATTAAAATGCCGCAGCCCGCACGTACAATTCGATGAAGCGCTCTTGCTCGCTCTCGAAAGCTGTCAGTCGACAATTAAATAGAATATTTCACCCACTATGGAAATCTAGCGGAATTAATAGGCATTTGTTTCAGCCAAGAAACAAACCTCAATAAACATTTTATAAAACAAAAAAAGGTGCCATAGAAAGGAAATTTAGAACAAAGATATAAGTTTAACGAAATTCGTTATAGGACCCAGGATAGAGCCTTGCGTAATTAACTGGGGCTTACTAACAATATTTTGTATTTTAGTTACTTGCGTTCGTCCTTGCAAATAAGACTATTAGATTTAGTTCCCTGCCTCGAACGCCATAATGCTCGAGTTTACATAGCAAGATGGTGTGATCGACGCAATCAAAGGCCTTGGATAGATCACAGAATAAACCCAGAGTTTTTTCCGACTTATCCAGGCTGGAGAGCAACTTTTCCATAAGACCCGCAATCGCATCTATTGTGGACAACGACTTGCGGAACCCGAATTGTTTCGGAGTTAAAATGTTATTTTAAGCGAAGAAATTGCTAATTTGCTGTAAAATAATTTTTTCAAAAATTTTACTAAAAGTTGCCAAAAGTGATATTGGACGATAGTTGGTTTTGTCCTGGCGAGCACCTTTTTTTATAGACAGGAACCACTTTTGCCAATTTTATTTTACAAGGAAAGTCGAAACACATATTAAAAAGTGTACTCAAATGTTCAGCTACTACCGCCACAGAGCTCTTCAGGATTTTTGTCGTTATCAATAATTTTTAATAATATAATAATTATAAATAATATAATAATATAATAATTTTTCAATAATTTACTAACGTTTATTATTTCTTGGGGAGTCGTTTCTGTGAATTTAAAACTACTATCACTCCTATTACGGAAAGTTAATAAAAAGTCAAGAGACGTTTTTACAGTATCAAATGTTTTCTATTTACATTTACTGTTATCTTACCGCGCGTTGTGCGACGTGACGAATGTATATAGTGCCGCAATGCCGCATTGCCGCAAGGATTTGCCGGAATCCGTCTAGAGATCGCGTCGCACGAATAGGCGGGGACGAGAGAGAGAGAGAGAGGGGGGGGGGTTACTTTTTTTGTCACAGTGAGTTATCTTGGTGAAAATGCAAACAAAAATGCAAGTTTGCCTCGTCGTTTTCATGTATTTCGTCAATGACAATTCATTGATCCATGGCGTATTATAGTTATACACATATGAAGATTTGTATATTCGGGTGCTTTTGTAACTTTTATTGGGTAATGAATCTTATTAAAACTGGTTTGTTATGTAGATCTACCAAAATTTTACGCCTTTAAGCTCATTTTCTTTCATCCCCACATTTTCTTGTGGGTAATTAACCATAGATTTCGGAATAAAAAACTATATTTTATTAATAAAAAGCTAAAGTAAGTCGAAAGACGTGTGGTTTAACCAACAATAATCTCTTTTTCTTTAGAGATAAAAAGTGAAAAGTGAGTATATTATCATATTCCTTATAATATTCTTTTTCTATATACTGAAAATAATTTAACTAACTGAATTATTTAGACAAAACGCATTTTAGGTTGGCAAATCGCGAATAATAAAAAAACAATGTTTGTTTATTTTAAGACGCTATAACCGTTTAGCCACTGATTACAGCTTAGACACCATATAATGAAATGTCACATATTTAGTAGGTAAGCTTTTATTTGGTATACAGTGTTTTTACTGCATGGGCATATTTTTAAAGGGATGAATCAGTACAACAAAATAAGCAACTTTAAATTTTTTTTTCGAAAAAAACGAAAAAAAATTTTTTTTGGTTTTTTTTATTTTTTTTATTTATTAAAAGTTTGAGGAATAAAGGTTCGAGAAGCTTTTGAGCGCGCTGCGCCATCTAGCGGCAGGTAATATAACGAATATAAACTATTTTAGCGACATTTTACCAACCGCTAAATAGCGCTTCGTGATCACAGTTTTTCATACTAGTAAATAAAATAATTAAAAAAAAATGTTTTTCTTTTTTTATTATAATTTTTTATCAAAAGTTGCTTACCTTGTTGTACTGAGTCGCCCACTAAAAAAATGCCAGTGCAGTCAAAACACCGCATATGTCTCAAAGTGTTACAACCAAGGTACGATACCGTCCATTGTCCTTTATAAATATTTTTTTTTCAATATGGTAATATAGCGGACGTATCACGTACGTTCGTATAGGTAGGGCGGTTTAATACGATAACCCAACAGATATACGATGTAGTGGGGTGGTAAAGTCCACATGAATGCTATCTTATCTGGTTCGCGAATAAAAAGTAGTAAAAATTCATAATATTTGTATTTTCGTTTTGCCTATTTTTATATTAGATAATTTTATAAAATTCTAATTCTCTAGCTGTCTGCAATTCGTATGACTAATTCATTTGAAAGTAATCCCGTGTCTGTTGTCGATAGTTTGGGCGATGCTGGTGTTCGCCTACTCGGAATGGTAGCTAGAGCGACCGCGGTGGTTTTCGGTCTATTTCTGGAGACGCATTCCCCACGGAAGACTATGAAAGTATCTGTCACTGCCCCAGCCTAAGCGCTCGTTCGACTATCGCCCCTCGGCGCCTCTGCGCGAAGGATCATTTTCCTCTAGCCGCCAGACGGCGCAGCTTCCAGATATATACGCGTTTGCTAGCGATATCCATCTCTGAAAGTGATCCAACGTTGCCAGATCGAATTATTTCATCGTTTGGACTGTATATGGTGTATACCTGCCAATAACTCGAGAAGGAGTGGGGGATTTCGAATAAGTTTCTTCTGATGCATAGCTTTTCAATTTCCATGACGTGCAACAAGTTGATTATACAGCATGGGCCCGAAAATTTGATGGATTTGAAAAATGTATTAAATAAGATTAATAGCAAGAAGCATATTTAAAAACAAGCTTTTATTAAAATGTTCTGAATAGAAGAAAGAACGGGCTACCATAATTGAACGCGTATACAACATTTTGTGTATGGGCTGTTGACCGTTGAGGAGTCTTCTCGTCGGGAGTTAACCCTGGGTGCAGTAGTAATGTCGTGGTGGAACTTAGAACGTGCTATCATAATTGAATGCTATACGAAATTTCGTGTTTGTGCTGTTGACCATTAAGGAGTCCCCTCGTCGGGAGCCAACCCTGGGTGCAGCAGCCATGCCATTGTGAAATTTAGAATGGGCTATCATAATTTATTTATTGATTTATTTTATTTAAGAATTAATTACTATAAAACATTGATTTGCTTACAAAAATAACAGAAATCGAATGGCAAAACCTTAACCTTTTGCTTATTTGATTGTCACCCAACTGGGACTAGCCCGTTCTAGGGTGGACAGGACTCTAATATTACAATCTAGTTTGCTTGATTGCTTGATTGCTTACAAATGTACAAGTTTTAGTAAAAAGCTAATAACACTAAATTGCCATAAAATTTGGTCTCCTAAAAAAATAAATAAATAAAAATAATAAAAAATATTAAAAGATAATATAATAAATACAATGCAATTCCATTATATAATCAGCAATAATATAAAATTCGATTAAATAATATAAATAAAGGTATATGTGAGAAAAGAAAAAAACAGTCATTATTATTGAATACGTATACAAAATTTCGTGTCTGTGCTGTTGACCGTGGAAGAGTAGCCTCGTCGGGAGCCAATTCTGGGTGTAGAATTAGGTCATACTTACCATAAAAATGCATTTTCATCACAGCTGAACCAACATGTAAAATCTCATCTTCATAGGATAAGAGGAAAAGGTTCTAATTCAGCTTGTAAGATTTTACATAATCAAACTGACAAACATTGCAAGGTAAGTAAAAGCTTTTAAAAAATCGATTATGTCACACCACTACTTTCCCGGCAAGTAGACAATCCCCCTGCAAACCCCCTTCCCCTACTCACTCCTTCGCCAACCCAAACTTTCCCTGCGCGCCAATTTGTAGTATATTTGTAGCATTTTCCGTGGTATTAAAACGGTATTGTTTTTTAAAAAAGAAGTATTTTCTTAAATATGACGGACTTTAAATATTATTTGTGTCGCTTGTATTCGAGATATCTCAAGAAAAAAATCACAACGTGATTTCGGTCCAACAAGGCATCTGTGTACCGAATTTCAAGTCTCTAAGTCCAATATTTCGAGATTGAAGTATGACTAGCGCGCCCTCTGGTGTACCAATTGAACCACAATCTTTTTAACTCTTGCCATGACCAAATTATGCCTGCATGCCAAATTTGAGCCCAATCGGATGAAGCATTTGGGCGCTATCGTAGAGGAATATACATACACACAGACAGACAAATTTCAGTCTGGAAATGGTCTTGATCGACTCGGGGTGTGTAAAAATGTATATAGCCGTATCTTCCTCTCGTATATATCTTCATCTCGAAATATAAGTTTAGCGCGTTTATAATTCTTTACCTCCTCGTCGGTTTATAAAGAAAAAAAAACAAAAAATTAGTACATAAACAAACCTATATTCAAATTAAAATGGAAATCTGAGAAATATTTTTTTTCAAAATAACATCATCCAGATGTGATCCATCTCGCTGTAAACTCGCTTTAAATTTGCTCCTCAAATTGGTAAAAACTCGCTGGCACATTGCGCGCTGAATAGCGGCTATTTCGTTTTGGATATCAATTTTCAGCTGCGTAATTGTGGTTTGATTATTGCAGTAAACTTCACTTTTCATGTACAAAAAAAAGACTGGTGGAGTCAGGACTGGATTCCTGGTAAGCCATGGAATATTCCCTAGTCGCGATACGAGTTTCCTAGAAAACATCTCGTTTACGACTGCCGTCCAGTTATGGAATGTGCCGTTTTGTGAAACCGTATCGCACGGGTATAGACTTGTAAATTCTCGCAGTTTTTTGAAGAAAAATCCTCGTACTATGGTGCTGTATCGAACGGATTTTACGGTCACAGACTGCCCTCGCTGATTCTCGAAGAAATTTCGAAATTCGGTAATTGCTTCTGTTTTTATTGACCTTGGGCGTCCCGCTGGTTTCTTGTCAGACAGTGGCGGCGGTGATAAAAAGGGAGGGGGGGGGGGTAGGTTAGGTTAGGTTAGGTTAGGTGATAGGGGGGGGGGGGGGGGGGGGTTAGTGTGATTAAATAAATGAAAGCATAACTATAACAAGTAAAAATGCTATTAGACTAAATTAGCATTAACATCACTATGTAGGATAATTAGGGTAAACCAAGCTAGTTAAGATAAATTATGTTATGTTAGGGCATTACTATAGTGTAATCATTTATTATTGTAATTGTAACCAAAGTAAGTACACATATTTAGTGTATACCAAGATAATTAGTATAGGTTAGGTTATGTTAGGTTAGGTTAGGAAATATGTATATTAATTTAGTGGAAAATCTTTTATTTACTGTAAATATTTATAAGTGTATATTCAGCTAGTTATTATAGGAAATATAGGTTAGTTTATAGTTTAGGTTTGGTTAGGAAGTCAATACATCTACTTAACGTAAAAAGTTATAATAGTTAATATAATTATAATAGGTAATAGATAATATAAGTCAGATATGAACACATTATTGTTAGTTACCCACTGAAAAGGCACTAGCCTTAGTGGGGAACTGTGACATGTAATTTGTATCTTTTTTATGAATAAAGACTACTAAAAAAAATAAAAAAATATTTTGCGCTACATTTCAAAAAGCGACGCTTTTCGGGCAGTGTCTTTGGCTTGCTTGACAATACATCTCCACGCCCGCTGGATAGTCAATCTCTTCCCAATATTAAGCTCCACAAAGGTTGAGATATTTTCTGACGTTATCTATCTATCGATGATTAGACCTAGCTACTGGTCGTCTTCCTGTAGGGATTTCTTCCTTCCACTAGTTTCGGTTGATTTTAATGTCCTAAATGGTCTTTTAAACATTTGCATTTGATTTCGGTCCATTTACTGAGTTTGTTCTCTCAATTCCTTTTCCCCATGCAGTATCATCGGCGCTTTTTAAAAGCGACGTATCGTTCGCACTGCCAGCTCTCATTACCTATTGGATTTGTATGATATATTTGGAATTTCGTTTCGCATTGGTTGTTTTGGTTCCTACTGGTTCCGTGCAGCTTGGGTGGTGTTAACCAAACTATATCATCTGGCCTGCCTAACTCACGGTTTAACTCCTATCTGGTAGCCTGCCCGTAAAGGGTTTTAACCTGTCAGGCTGTGAGCTTCTGCAACGGCTGTAAATCCAGCAAATAGAGCAGAACCCGTCACCTCAGGAAATTTTAACGATTAGTCGTTCTATCTCTCGTGAACTGAGCGCAGTAAACTTAAGCGCAGTAAACAAAGAGTCCACCGTCAAGCTCCCCCACATGCCCGTAAGAGGCCAACGCCTTAACCACGAGATAACCAGTTGTGGTACCCAGCGGGCTTACATTCACGCCCTTACTTCCAATTGCGACCAGATTTCTCCGGTCTCTCGATTGGTTACGAGTTCGAGGTCGCTTGCGCGGTCCTCTCCCTTGTGAAGCGGTGAAACGGTGTAATCCCAATCTATCGCGGACCACGGCATCCTTTGCCCGGCTGTTCACCCAGGATCGGGTAGCCGATGGTCGTTTCAAGAGCAGTCGCCGTAAGGTCCGCAATCACCCCCGCTCTATAGGAAACAGTACTGTTTCCAGACTCCCCCGACTGTTAGTCAGAGTGCACAGTCGATTGGCTTACGCCGCACGGTGCGCAGACCGTCCAGGAGCGCCAGAAGTTTGATTCCCAGGGGAAACTGACCAAGGCCAGAGTCCTACCCAGGCTCGCACTTCATGCGTGGAGGCCGTCGGAAGGGTGTTGACCCGTGAGTGTGACCAACCCTGAACAGAATGGGTCTTTGTGGCCAACTCAGCATGGGCCCATTAGCTTTCACCCGTCATGTCAAGAAGTTTTAACGATATTGATCGTTCCGTCTCCCATTAAGTGAACGGGACGGACTTGGAACGAAATAGTCCACTATCTAGCTACGGCCAACATGCCCGTAAGAAGCCAACGCTTTACCGCGAGACACCGGGAATGTACCCACAGCGGGCAAACCTCGCGCCTTTACTACCAGTTTCGTCCAGATTTCTCCTGCCTCCCGACTACTTACGGGTTCGAGGTCGCTTGCGCGATTCTCTCTTATTTATTTATTTATTTATTTATTTAAAGCAATGCACATAATAAGCGACAAGCGTAACAAATTATATTTAATATCTACACTGCACTAAAACCCACAGCAAGTTGTGTCACGCTTATAGTGAAGATCGGTCCCATGTCGCCCAACTAAGTATGAACACTTGTTCTAGGGCAGACATATTAAACTAATACTAGTTTAAAAAGAAAACATAATCAAAAGAAAAAAAAGTAGTTTAAACAAAAAGAAAAAATACGAAAATGGAAAAAAAACATTGAATTAAATATAAATACCTATGCATAAAAATAAAATATGTAAATATATAATTATAATAAAATAAAACATTGAAGTAAATAGATAATTAAATACACATATCCTTCAGGTAATAATAAACTATATAGTCATAATTTAAATTATAAATAAAATTTGTAATATTATGTTAACGGTGACTCGGATTTAACCGAATATATAGCGGACCACGGCGTCCATTGCTCGCCTACCACTCAGGATCGGGTGGCCGATTGGTCGTTTCAAGAGCGGTTTTCATAAGGTTAACAAACACCCCCGCTCTATACGAAATAAAACCGTTTCCAGACTCCCCCGGTTATTATTCGGAATGCACAGTCTATTGGCTGGCGCCACACGGTGCGCAAACCGTCCAGGAGCACCCGAAGGACGATTGCCAGGGGAACTAGTCCGCAGACACAAGGTCCTACCTGGACACGCACTTCTACGTGGAGGCTACCAGATGTGTGCTGACCTGTGGGTTGAACCGACCTTAACACATGGGTCATAATGGCCCAACTGCACTGGCCCATTAGCTCCCCGAGCCTGTGGATTGTGTTGTCCCTAAGTGATTGCTTTCTCCGTTGGGACTCTCATATACATAACGTGGCTACGAAGGTGCGAATCCTTAGATATGTTTTCAAAGAACTGAGGATTATTCTTGTTTCCAAAACACAAAACTGTTTATTATGCTTTATGTGAATCGCTTATTACTTACGGCATAATTGGATGGGGTGGATGTGGTAAAACCCTGCTAGCGCCATTGCAAGTTGCGCAGAAATTTATATTAAAAATTATTTTACGTAGACCATGTCGCCATCCCACTAATGAACTTTATAAAGAAGCTAATGTTCTTGATTGTAGGCAACTTTTTCTAAAAACTTCTCTCTTAGGGCTATTTTTGGACAATAACTCAAATCTAGGAATAATTCAGAACCGAAGACCAACGAGACAAGTTTTACAAAATAGCCTTATAATACCCAGAATGAAAACATCATTTGGACAAAGACATTACGCTTTCATTGCGCCGAGATTTTACAATCTAATCAATATGGAAATAAAAATGAATTTGACATTTAGAGAATTCAAAATAAATGAAAGAAATGGTTATCGAATCATGACAGACTAACCATACATCAGATGTTAGAAATAATAGTCCCAGTTGCTAGTCCCAGTTGGGTGGCAGAATCAAATAAACAAAAGGTTAAGGTTTTGCCATTCGGTTCGTTATTTTTGTAAGCAAATCAATGTTTTATAGTAATTAATTCTTAAATAAAAATAATAAATAAGTCTGCGCAAATACCCCACGGTTGAAATAATGATTATGTAATGGTATACCTGCCTGAAGTGTTGGATTCGCCCGTTGCAGTTGAGACCTCCAAAGTTCTCGGCTTGGCAACTTCGTCCAAATCTCTCCATATCGGTGTTGGTTGTCGACGCCGCACACGGCTGTTGACTGGCGCTGTTTACGCCTTGATTTTTCCCGAAAACGTGCTCGTTTTTAAATCGACAAGTCGGCGCGAAATATGTCCTGACACTCGCCGGCTAGTATACAAAGCTGGCGTTTCTATTTCGGGGTGTCTGATATTGTTTTGGTCGCGACTTCAGTGGCTCCTCGTACACAGTTTCAGTACTGTTGTTGACGCGCGCCGCGCGCCGGCTCGCTCTTGACAGTTCCGGAGACGCTCCATTAGTGAAGAGGTTTGAAGTTGTGTGATCTTAGCGTATTTAGTGCGATTTGACGGAAGTTTATTTTCAATGAAATATTTCGATTTCAATTTTATTTGGAATTTATTAGGTATTGCTACCTCGCCTATTTAAAAACAATACTACTAAATTCGATCATTTTATTGTTAAAACTGATAGGAAATCGTGTCGTTTTTTTTCAATTTATTTCTTTTTTCTTCAATTTTTCAATTAGTTTTATGGTGGGTTTAAAAAAAACTAACCTAACCTACTGTAAAAATTGATACTGTTTAAAATAAATAACCTACCGAAATGTAGGTGTTTGACACTTCTTTAAATAGGTACTTACGGGTTATTGCCAGATTAGCCATAAGGCCAAGTAGGTCCTGGCCTATGGGCCCACGCCGTTTAGGGGCCCCCGGGCCCCCAAACAAGTTATCATTACAATCAAAAAAGTTATTGTCTAATAGAAAAAAAAAGGAATTATTGCAGTATAAAAACCTTTCTCAGAAATCGAAAAAATAAAGAAATACTACTAGATTCGATCATTGTAATGTTATTGTTTTACAAAATGGATGTATCTAAAACGCGACCTACGGTGAAAAAAACGTACAGCGGATTAGGGCTCAATTTTTTGTCTTCTGCGGCGCGGCTATCGCGCCGTACCGTAAAAAACCGTGCCTTGGACAAGTGGCCTTAGGGTTTCGCCTTCGAACGTAGATTATAACTGAGCACTTTGGAGGATTAAACTATGAAAGTGAAACTGTTTTACACTGAGGAAAATATAACGATATAATACACGTGTTTTTACAAGTATTACATATATAACTCAGACTGTGGTACATACGTATGAATTAACATGACGCGTAACGGTGTTAGCGTTAGGGTAATAATAGTGTCGTAATGTTAAAACATAATTTAATTTCGTTACGTCGCGACCTTGGGATATTGCCTTTAATATGACAGCATGTAATAGCATACGTACGGTTATAGTCGGACACATGAATCGTGTTGAAACTACAGTATACTGTTATTTTCGTATTAACCGTAAGGAAATGTATTATAAATATAATCGAGTAATGCAGTTTTAACAAAGTTCCTTGTAATTCCTCAAAATTACGATACAAACACCGTAATAACAAAATGGTAATTGAGAGAAATAAGAATCAACCATTTTTTTCTCATTGTATATTCGAAAACATTTAACAGGTCGGTCCGTAAGTGGATACGATACAGTCACAAATGTTACTTATTTAGCAAATATTTTTTTATCATCTTTATAAAGTAGACATTTTCTCGGTGATAAGGCCCTTAAAAATCATTGATCGTTAGCATGAGTAAGTCGACTTAGCGTGAGTTAGATCGTTAGTCGATTTCAGAGTTCCGCTTCGCGACTAAGGGCCCTTTTAAGTTTACAACTTCCAATTACAACAACCTTTTTATCTTGAACTTCCTACACTTCCTTCAGCAACCTTACATTCGCGGAATTTTTACATTATAAGGTTGAACCACGTGGTCATAAAAATAAAGATCAAGGTTTGCAGTATTACCGTTTTTCGCAGGCTCGCGAAGAGGAGCTCGTCAACAAGAAGAAAGACATGGAGGTCTTGAGGAGGGCGAAGCAACTGCCGAAGACAGATCAGATCACGTCCATCCAAAGTCAGATGGACAAGGCTTCTACGAATCTGGCAAGCCACAAAGAGTATATAAACTCCAAACTGGCGGCGCTGAACAAGTACAACAGTCGCCTGGATGCCGTCATCTCTTGGGTCATGGAAACCAAGACCAGGATCAATATCTCAAAGGATATTCCAGTGAAGGATAAGATGCGGGTCATTGATAATATCATGGTGAGTAGTATTTAATTACCTGAAAACGTCTTAGAATCTCTTAGAATCTTGTTTTAGAATCGCTTTAAAATCTCACCGCCTTCAAAAATACATACAGTAGCTTCTCTTAGAACAAAGTTGATATCGATGCGAGCGAGAGAAATCTTTCTTAGAATCTCGTTTTAGAATCGTCTTAAAATCTCACTGCCTTCAAAAAAGGCGATGAGAGCCATAATAGAGGCACAGTATGCAGACAATAGTCTATTCATCATTGATTAGATCGGTTCTGGAGTATGGCCAGTGATCTGGCATCCGCTTTACGAGTCCAAAACAAATTCACTCGTATGCTGTCGAACAAATGTGGCCTCAGAAATACTCTGAAAGGTTATGTAGAGCGGCTTTCTCACTTCAACCTAATAGACTTAAAAACACGTAGAACTATAACTGATATAACGTGTCTCCATAAGCTTTTGCACAATCGACTAGACAGCCCAGCTAGTCTAGAAAAAAATCAATTTCGTGTGCCACCGCGACTAACGAGGAGCTCTCAAACATTTTCGGTTGTGGCTTGCAATAACAACATCGGATCGAATAGACCTCTTGCCAGAATGTGTCGCGTTTTTGATAAATCGTGTAAAGGATTAGATGTATTTTATGATTCCATAAATATAATAAAAGATTCGATCATACCTAGCCTATCTCCTACTTTTTAAGATTTCACTAACTGCCATCCTAATGTACTGTATTATATGATTATTATATTATGACATACTATTGTATTATATCATCATATTATATATAATAAATATTATTATCCAATTACTCATACTTCTATTTTGCTCTATCCAAATAACCATATTAACAACTTACCCTTATATTATTATTAGCTTTATTATATTTTTTTCTACTATCAACGTGTTCATGTTATTTCTATGTTAATGTGTAATGCAAGCATTTCAAACTATTCATAGGATAGTAAATTTGTTTCGTTTAAATATGTTTTTAAGATATTATTATCATATATTTACTATCTGTAAGTTTGCTATAAAATAATTAAATAAATAGCTTCTCTTAGAACAAAATCGAAATCGGAGCGAGCGAGAGAAATCGATCTTAGAATCTCCCTGCCGTCGAAAAAGGCGGTGAGCGCCATAATAGAGGCACAGTATACAACATACAGTATCTTAAAACAAAATTGAAATAGAAGTGAGCGAGAGAAATCGATTTTAGAATCTCTTTTTAGAATCGTCTTAGAATCTCGTCCTAAAGTCTCACCGCCTTTAAAAGCGGAGGTGAGAGCCATATTAGAGCCATACACAGACGGTAGCTTTACTTAACAAAATTTAAAAGAAGCGAGTCTCGTTATAGAATCGTCTTAGAATCTCAATGCCTTCAAAAAAGGCGGAAAGAGCCATAGTAGAGGCACAGTATGCAGACGGTAGCTTCTCTTAAAACAAAATTTAAATCGAAGCGCGCGAGAGAAATCGATTTTAGAATCTCTTAGGATCTCGTTCTAGAATCGTCTTAGAATCTCGTCTGAGAATCTCACCGCCTTCAAAATACGAGGCGAGAGCCATGTTAGAGACACGGTACAGAGTCACTAGCTTCTCTTATAATAAAATTGAAATCGCTTGCATATGATCGTTATATGGCCGCTACTCCCGATACAGATATTCAATATTCCACCTCCACCCACGTGTAACCTGGCGTTACAATTGGCTTTGTTTCAATTAATTCGTACGGTACTGTATATAATGGGAGCTAATGGGCCCTTGCTGAGTTGGCCACGAAGACCCATTCTGTTTCAGGGTCGGTCACACTCACGGGTCAACACCCATCCGATGGCCTCCACGCATGGGGAGCGGAGCCTGGGTAGGACACTGGGTCAACCAGTCTCCCCTGGGAATCAATCCTCTGGCGCTCCTGGACGGTCTGCGCACCGAGCGGCGCAAGCCAATCGATTGTGCTCTCCGACTAACAATCGGGGGAGTCTGGGAACTGTATTGTTTCCTATAGAGCGGGGGTAGTTGTCTACCTTACGGCGACTGCTCTTGAAATGACCTTTGGCCATCCGATCCCGGTTCAGAGTCGGGCAAAGGACGCCTTGGTCCGCTATAGATTCGGTTCACTCCGTTTCTCCGCTTCGTAAGGGAGAGGACCGCGCAAGCGACCTCGAACTCGGAACCAATCGAGAGACCGGAGAAATCTGGTCAAAATTGGTAGTTAGGGCGCGAGTGCCGCCCGCCAGGTAACATACCTGGCTACTCGCGGTAAGGCGTTGGACTCTAACGGGTTGTGGCGTAGCTTGACGGTGGATTGTTATGTCCCAAGTCTTCTACGCTCACTGCACGGTCGATAGAACGAACAATCGTTAAAACGTCCTGCGGTGACGGGTTCGCCCGTTGTGGTTGACAACTCAATATGGTACTGTATATAATACCAACTTGGCATTACTGGTTGTCGATCATTTTGGCGGATTTTTACACATTTTGTATCTTTCGATAATTAGGTTTCTGTTCGAGATCGCGAAGCTGATGTCAATGATGCCTTGGAGAATTTCAATAACATTGAGAAGGAATGCGAAGCTGCTAACCAGCCAGTTTCAGCGGAACTTCGAGAGAAGATCAACAAGGTAGTAATGATTGATCGTTGGTTATTTCTCGTTTTTTAAAAACCGATTATGCAATGTTTTTTTTTATTCCGACCAGCTCCGGTCTGATTGGACATATGTCCGCGCGCGCGGCGAGCTGTCCACTGCTGACGATGCCTTTGTTCCTCGCGCCGCAGAGCCGCCACTCGGAAGCTCCAAGGTTGCTGCTACTCCAGATATCCCGGAAGTCCGGTCGTCGAGGTCTTCCAGCAATGATGGTAAGTCACTATTGTTATATGTACTTTTTTTTCCTTTGTTGTACTTACACCATTTACAGCTCTTCACGAAGACTGGTGTCTTGTCTGTGTGCGTTTATGATTAATATTTGTATTTAATCGATATACATATTGTAAATTATATGATTCGTAATTATGTACTTGTTATCGAGACACATTGCAGGTACAATTAAATTTTATTACATGTAACATTTCATAATTGATCTAAAAACATTTTTTATTTTGAATTTTATATTTTTCTCTCTTTCTCTGGCCTATACTCTGTCTATGAACTAATTAAACTGTTTGGGTACTATATGATTTAGTTAAATTCTTCTTCTCCGTCGTTCCCTCATTACTGAGGATCGTGGCCACTAGACAACAGTTTGCCTACGAGCTTCGATTTGTCTTCTGCATGGCGGGTCGCAGATTGTATAGACCATTTTGTACCTTCTTTGATGAGGTCGTTTCATCTGGCCGGTGATCTGCCTCTGCTTCTTCTTCCCTCCACTTGACTCCCGGAAAGCATTTTCTCCAGATTCTCTGGGTTTCTCCTGGCAACTTTCTCCCTCCAGTAATGGAGAGGCACTTCGAGAAGAAGAAACTCTAACTACAGAAAAATAATGTATCCTATGTATATAGTTATATGCCGAGTCTACAATTTATTTCCACGCCGTTGGATGTCGCCACTCATGCGTGCGGCTTTTGTTCGAGACCGACAATCGCCCCATCCCGCTTACGTTCTTCACGTATCTCTCTATCTCCCTCTCTTTAACGTGAATTTTCAAAGTATTCCAATGTCGTTTTGCGTTATACAAGTTAACGAAGTCTTTTTTAGCCGGTACAGTAATGATCTTTTTCTTCCGTATGCTTAACCTCTGGGACGCCATTACTACCATTTGGTGGTTTGTCTGTTGTAACAACTATTGACGGCAGGCGATCTTCGCATTTATGCAATTATCGGCTCTATTTCTCCTTCCACTGCAGCAAAAGTCGTCTGTCATTGAATAAGCCACTGTTTTATATTAGTATGCAGGCACTAACACCCCCTTTAAACAAATTTTCGAGGGTTGAAAACATGCAGTTATTAGTTGAAAGCTGAGCTTTTCAAGTTCAGCTCTACCTCGGTGGGGGTGGGGGAGGGGGGGGGGGGGGTCAAAGTGCATATATCTGTCCATCTCGATTTTTAAAAATTACAAATTACACTTTTCAACATACACATTTAGTAACAATAACCACTTGGCAATAGGATTATCGTATTCTACTCTATTGTGTGCGTGCAATATAGTTTTTCAAACAAACGATTCGACTGAAAAAACAGAGAAAAAGTCCGCAGACAGAGAAAAGTTAAATACTGGAAAAGCACCCAAGCACCTCCCCCCCCACCTCCAATCCTCCCCCCCTCCCGCTCGCTAATTCGTAGTATATTTGTACTTTTTCCGTGGTATTAAATAATGGTATTTTTTCCAAATATGATGTACTGACTGTAAATGGTAATGATTAAGATAATCCAATCGAAATTTCACAACGTAATTTCGGTCCAACAAGACATCTATGTAACGAATTTTAAGTCTAACTGGAATATTTAGAGATTGAATTTGGTTGAAGTATGACTTGAAGATGACATATTGAGAGAAATGAAGTAGCGCGCCCCTGGTGGGCCGATTTCAAACACAATATTTTCAGATTTCTTTCACAATCTTAGACCGATTTCAACTCTTGCCATGACCAAATGATGCCTGGATGTCAAATTACAGCTTAATTAGATGAATATCTCATATACAGGCTGCATTAACAATATTTACATTCCGCCCAACATTTTAATTATCTGCTGGCGCTTGGCCCAAATCCGCCCTTAGCTAAGAAATAAACCGCGCCGCCCGAGGCGGTCGCAAATGGGAGGGCGCTCATCGATTATATTTATGAAATGAATACTATTATGATCTCACTCCTTGGCTACTTGCCGGGTCTTAGGGTGACAAAACCGATTTATACTTATGTAACCTTTCCTGAAAACGTAATCACACTCATGTACTATGTTCTCGTGATTTTCACGACATTTGGCCGTGGCGAACTCAAAACGACATTAGAGCGCCTATCGGCCGACAGATGTCGGTAAACGGTTTTGGCAACGTTCGCCCGCCCGCCTCAATTGGCCGTGTCTTGCATCCCTTTCCGGTCGTTACTGCCGCCTGCGATAGAATCACTGTAATGACGTCACGCCTGACTCTATCCCTACCCAACCACGTACACGACTATATTGATATTATATCTATCGGATACGGTTGAGGCTGTGATTCTTACTAACATAGGTTAACTAAATGTTGATATCTCATTTTAATAAATGTTTTTTAATGCATTTTATTCTGCAGACTCGAGAGCGTTGACCTCACCATAGTTCAAAATTCAACACTTAAAGTTTATTTAATTCCAAAAACCCTGCAAGGGAACACAATTATTATTATTACATATGTTATTTAAAATTCTTATTTTAATCATATATCTGGCAAAAAGAAACATTACACATCTGAATGCCAATAAACTAAACAAAATTAACCATTTCATTGTCTAAGTATTAAAACGACATTTAAAATGAGAATTAGGAAATATCTTAAACAGAAATACCAACTCCACGACAATTTAACAAAAAAATATATGTATAGAATAGAAAGAAAATCATCGAAGACTATCACGGTTGTTTGACATTAAAAAAAGGATAGAAAACGAATTTACCGCGTGAAATTTGTAGCACCCGACGTTTCGGTGACGTTGCAGCCGCCGTTGTCCAGGGTAGACTGTATGAGCTGTCGATCCGTTGTTTTGCGGGTAGCCCGCATACCGCTGCCGCCACTGCGTAGGCTATAACGGTGGTGGGGGGCCGGGCTCGGAGCGCGCGAATTTCGAAAATCCGTCTTGCACACAACACTCACTGTATCCTGTCTGACGTCTTTGCGTACGGCGTTCGGCGGCGGTAACATTTTAAGAAGAGGGTTCCACGTAGAAGAGAGTTTGTAACTGTCGTCTCTATTGAAGTTCGGGGTTCTTCTTATTTCAATGGCTTCCGGATCATGCGAGGAAAGTAGAATTGTTCCTTGGATAGCACAATGGGATTTTGAAACTGCATCCAGTGGTTACTTCCGCTATCCAATATATGTTCGCAGATCGCCGATTTTTCTCGCTGAACGTTTTTATCAGCTTTTATGTGTTGTCAGTCGCGTGGCTATGGGCCGTTTCGTTTGTCCAACGCTTGTTAACGTTTCGTTTGCCAAACGTCGGGTGCTACACATTTCACTGGGTAAATTCATTTTCTATTCTATTTATATAGAAAAACCAGTTGAATAATCGTGAAGAAAAAAATTAAATAAAAATAACAATATCAAGATGAAAGTAAAAATATAAAAATGAAAGCATTATTCCTAAATCATGTTACAAAATCAGTAGATAAATTGTCTATAAAATGAAATGTTGAAAATAAAGTTAAAAAAGTCTAAAAAATATAACAAATTTAAGTTAGACGATTGTGAATATACTTTACATTTTTTAAAGTGTGTGTCATATAAACATTTTTGTAACAAACACTGCTTGGTTATTTTTTTAAATAGTGCATATGTTTGTATACATTTTTTTAAACTTCCGTTTAATTTAGTTTGAAGTGGTGATAAATTAAGGATCCGATTTTTTTCGCATGTTCATTTTTTTATCGAGTTGTCGGCTTATAAGTGCAGGGTGACTATTATAAGACTTATTTTCGCATTTTGTAAAAGTAATTAAATCTAGTCTGTTATTGGTGCTAATCGAGAAATTCCGAGTCTGGTGAGGAGCCTGCGATGGGTGGCTGGGCGGTAGGTGCATTTAATCTGTACTTTTTTCCCAGTTATAAAACTTTTCCATTCACTAGAGTCGATCATTAAATGCACAAAAAAAGCAATCTGGCTTATTTAAAATTGAACGAAGCTAGTTTAGCGGGAATATTTTAAAAATGACAAAAAAGAAAAAATCCATAGATTTACGATTAAGTCGCCCTTATACTTATACAGGTTTAACACTTATAATACAAATTAATATTGTCACAGATTATCCCTTCAAAGAAGTCTGGCTACTTTAAAAAGTCGCTGAATGCGTCTGGCGGTATTTAGAAATAAGACAAAAATACAAACTCATTGCTCTCATTTTCAGTCTCTGATTTTTTTGTACTGGGTAATTGATCCTATAATTACACGAAAAAAAACACATCTGGCTAATGTTATTAGTAAATAAAGCCTTGCCAGACTCTACTGAAATGTGTGCCAGTGCGTTAATTCGTTTAATGCGCGTCACGGTGAGAATTAAACGAGTTTGGCAACGTTTTGGCGATCGCAAATTACATCCAGATGTTATCCTAAGCTATCGTTATAATGTTAAGTTTCATCTGACCAATTTTCAGGTTTGGGAAAAAAGGGCCACCATTTTGTTATGTATAAAAGGTGCTAGACACCTTTACCAACGCTAAAAAATCAGCAAGATTATTATTTTTCTTATTAATGTTGCATTCGACTTGAGAGTGAAACTATTTTCATTAGTGCTAAAAATAGTGCAGTACGTTTATATACTCATAAGTATTTTTCAGCACAACCCACCGAAAAATCCCCCTACATAATACAAGTCCACGTTTGGTGACTAGGAAAATCAGTACCGAAAAAAATCACTAGCTCCCCAACTATAATTATATATTTTGTTTTTAATGACAGTAAATCATGATTTACGCACCAATCAATATGACTTTCAAGAAAGGGACGTTTTTTTGTTTTTTTTTTTAAATCTACGGTTCTCTCTCAGATTATTAATGTATACTAGTTGGCGAAACTCTTTCTGTCATTTGACCTGCCCAACTCACGGCTCAACTCCTATCTAGTGGCCTCCTCGAAGAAGGCCTTACCTTCTCAGAGCCGCTGTGAGCTTCTGCCACGGCTGTAATCCTGCAGTCGGAGGCGGTTGGGATCAGAAGATCGCGGATTTGGTGGAATAACTCGGGCGGAACTGGGCGGTTGGAGCAAAACGGAGAAACTCCAGTCGGCGAATATCAGGGGGGTCTGGAAACGTATGTTTCCTATGACCGCAGAGTGTAGGTGTCGACCTGACGTTTTCATTCAACCCTTGAATCGATCCGTCGGCCACCCGATCCCGAGTGACCAGGGGGGGGGGGGGAGCAAAGGGCGTCGCGGTTCACAAAATATTTAAACTGAAGAATTCGTGACCATCTCCATGGCCTGGTCACGCTGTGAAGGTCACAACGTGCCCCGACCGGGGGACAGAGAAATCTGGCTTAATCTGGTACTTTCCAGTGCCTGGTGGTAAGTCGTCGGCTTCCTACGGATATATTGGCGTAGCTAAACTGTGGACTGTGTTCTTCTGAGTCACTGTGTAATCACCTCACTCACGGCTGAAAGAACGATCTATATCGTTATAACAGCCTGAGGTGTCGGTTTCGTCCGTTGCAGTGGACAGCTCCAAAATGGAGCGACATACAAGGTGTGTCCGAAAAGTAATGTCACTTAGGCGATTAAATAACATTTATTAACCCGATCGGTACAATACATTAAAAGGTTTCAAAAAAGGCTCCTCCTGCGTCGATACATGGCTTCCTGCGAGATTTTTCCAGGCATTGAAGGCGTCATGGTACGCGTTTTCAGGAAGGTACTTTAGAGCCCTGGTGCACGCATTTTTGACATGTCAACTGGCCTGAAATTATGTCCTTTCAAGTTTTAAAGCGCGGGAACAAGAAAAAGGCTGGGTGAGCCACGTGAGGACAATAGGGAGGCTGGGGAGGCGTTGACACCTTGGAATCGGCCAGTAAGCGGGTCGCGGGAAGGCGGCGTGGGCTGGCGCGTTTGTTATGGTAAAGTTCTCATCTGCAGATTTTTCGTCACAATCTCATAAGCAGTGCTTTTTGGAATGTTTAATATCTGTGTCATTAAATTAAAACTCAAACGACAACCCGAGTTCAAGAGTTCAGTCACACGCGTCACATTGTCGTCGGTTGTGGTCGTTGATGGCCTTTCAGGGCGGGCTTCATAGCTGACCTCTTCACGACCTTAAAAAATGCGTTATGCCACAAGAGTAGACTTGGCGTTTCGATAAACAATCATCAAATCTCTTTATCGTGGGAAAAAAAATTCACTGCGTACTTGCCGAGTTTCGCACATAACTTGATGGCAATCTTTTGCTCCATCGAGCGCTGCATCATGGCTTGCATGCGAGACAAAAACGAGTTTCACGAAAATGCCTGTCCTTACTCTCCGGATGGTTTGAGATGACTGAGCTATGTCGCATGCGCAGGGTTGGATTCAGGCCCTCAGAAAATTATTGTCTATGGAACTTAAAAATATACTACTTGCCTAAAATTATACTACGTTTCGTTTATTGCCGATTCTGTATTGAATTAAAACAAAATTGCATTCTTTTTTTTAAATCAAAATTGCATATATTTAAAATATTTACAATTACAAATATTAGATACAATTACAATTACAAATATTTACAATTACATCTCCTCTTTCAACGCGTTTCTTCTTTGGTGTTGAAACACCAGCCTTTTCTTCGTCCTCGCTTTCACTCATCATTAAAAATTACGACCACAAAATATATTATCAAAATTGTCAAAGCACAAGAAACAAAAATGTGTATTGTCCGCTGCATTCTTTTTGAGCTCTCGACCACAGTCTCAAAAATGCTTACACAGATTAAACACAACCTCGTCAAAACTGCACATGAGAAAGAAAATCAAATGGCCTCGTGCTAGACTAGAGCCGCTATATGTAACGGACTTCGCCGTCTTCCTTAAAACCAAGGCATGTACAGCCAACGACAGAATATTTGATATCGTGATGTTGTATTGAAAATTTAAAATTGGCTTTTATAGTCTAATTAACAAATTTAAATTCAATTTCAAATATTTTTATTCAATGTAAATACATAATATACACATACTGAACGTCAAAAGACAGTAATTGTACTTTTTCCTATTTTTTCCGGCGAGTTCTACAAGTAAGATTCCACTGGAAAGAACCGCCAAATAAAACCAGTGACCACTTTTTTGGTACTATTATTATCCATAATTTATATATAATCAATAATTCAAAAATATTTCATGTCCCCGGTCCATGTATTTACTTTATCGATGTCCCCGTGAATTGAAGACATGAAACAGAAAGAAAAAAGGCAGGCAGAAAACAAGTAATTTCACAATAAAATATAAATATTCAAAATAGATCGGCTATGCCTAGTTAGGAGCGACGCAAGCATTTGTTACTACAAACGGTGTAATTTTTTTAATCAAATAAAATAAAAAAAATAATAAATATTGAAGTGATGAATACAAAATAAAAAAAAACTTAATTTCGACGTACAAAATCGACTAGCCATCCTAACAGTATTGTTTTAGAGAATGACTGTACTATAATTTAAATGTTCATTAGCGATTAACACATGCATTACATGCATAACCGTCCATGATGTAATATCGATAATTAGTTTGGTTTATAATACGGTGTGATATATAATTATGTGGAAAATAACATTAGGATTGTGACACAAAAACACAAAACAATCATGTTTCACTTTCCAAACTATTACCACTTTTATATTAGGAGCCTCAATTATAACAGTACATCTCAAACACAATACTTTTATAGACTCTGCTTACAACACAATACGATCACCTTTCACTGTCCAAACTATTATTATAATTATATGTGCCAATTTTACAGTACAATTCCCCTTGTCTGGGATTTCAGCGTCTTATTTCCCAATTTTGTTTTTAACGGCATATTAAACGACGATCACGACAAGAAATAATAGAAAATAAAGTTATTTACCTACTGTACCTCCTGGGATTCAGCACAGTCGAACGCACGATCACAACACAGAACACGAAGACAAAATACAACACAAAACGTATTTATTTGTTACTTTTCTGATTGTACCGCTAAACGACGGGCCGCTGAGACAATCACGTATATACTGAAAAATTATCACAGCCCAATTCAACTCGACACTAAACGAATCTATTAGTTATGTAATCGTCTGACTGTACCGTTAAACGGCTGGCTTCGACGAGAATCATTACAGTCACGCGTAAACTCAACCTCTCTCCGTCATTCTCACAGGTATAAAATATGCCTATCCCTTTTTTGGTTTCAGTGCATTGGTGTGCAGTGCAGTGCAATAAATGCAATACGTGTGACCTGAGCATGTAGTTGTAGAGCTCAAAATGTTTGCATTCCACTGTATGTACACACTCTAATAATGTCCTTTATCTGACGAAAATGTTGAAATCTCTTTCAAAAATATTCGTGCGAGCTTGCGGCTTGCAGTAATTCGTAGGAAGGTGGTACTCGAAAATATCGCTATGCCATATCAATTATCATTGCCTAACGCACACGCATACATAAAATACACCGATACTATGACAAGAATAGTAAAACAATACGAGGGGAATTCCAGAGCTTATCATTGCATACAGACAGAAATTCCTTTGTAGGGTTTTATAATAATAAAAAGCAAAATGACTCAACTAATAAAACAAGCCGGTCGACCTGAAGGCAAAATTATGGTATTTTCGTGTAGTATACTGGCATTACAATACTACATACTACACATTATGAAATTATGGTACAAATAGTATAATTATACTACGAAATCCAACCCTGCGCATGCGTAACCTGACTTCCCCCTCCACTGATCTCAACTGGTCCGACGTGTATTCGCTTCACAGTAAAATCAGTGACATTACTTTTCGGACACACCATGTATTATTGATGCTGCTAATGATTGATATAGTAATTTTAGGACAGAGAAGGGAAATGCATGTCTCACGAGAAGACATACCTACTTGTAGAAGAAGAAGAACTTTCCTACTTGAAGAAGATGAATAATAATTAGAAACGTCGTACTCGCTGTGTGTGAATATGCGACCTTTCCCTGCAATAACACCCAGACAGGGAAGTGATACGTTGCAGAGGTGTACGTAGATGTAAAGCGCTTGGCGAGTCGTGCTTTCTTTATTAAGCGCGTCGCTCCAGTCGCATACTGATTACCGGGGCAGACGCTTTAATCGGCGACACGTTCTGAATGGAAAAACTTCCTTCAAGAAAAGCTTATCTCCCCCCCCCTCCTTTCTTTCCTGCTACCCCCCCCCCTCTCACTTCCGGCTCCCTTTGCGTCACCTTTCCTTGTCTCTTTGTCCAAATGTACCTACCGTTTCATAAATGTTTCGATGGATGTTTTCTAGACGACGTAAACCTGGTCAAGCGTGAGTTTAAATCGCGAACTGAGTGTTCCGTACCTTATTCTATTACACGACTGCCCAACAAAAGAGGAGTGTAATGTGTTCAGGGTTCATTTATGTATGTTTTCCGTTTCTTTATTCCACTATAACTTCTAAACTCTTGAATCGATTTAGATGTGGGTGGTATTGTTAGAATCTTTATGTCATCCCGAGTGTCATAGGGTACCTTAACTATCCAAATTTCAAGTAAGTAGTTGTCTAAATGTCCAAATGTCAATAAATTAATATAAATTTATTGTGTTTAGTGCAAAGTGAAAGGTCTGGTTGAGTACATTCTGGAGATATCTATGTATCTATGTAGATATATACATAAACCACAAATATTCCATGAAAAAGAAACGTGATAAAAATAATGATTAATACAATAGTTCACTTTTTGTCACGGCAGTCGGGTTTTTTATTCTTTTTTATTATATTTACTTGTTATAGCTACTACACGTTCGATTTTTTTTCAATAATTCGATTATAAACTACCTCATAATCTTATTTATTTAGTTGAAAATTGGAAAATGAATGTTTTTTCCGTTTCTAGTATTTGCAGATATATATATATTTGCAAAAATATAGAAGCAACAGTGACAATATTAGAATCTAGTCCTCATCTGGATTCTATATTTTGCAGCTCAAAGATATATTGCTTGTTAGCAGCTCTTCTCCAAAGCAGTGTACCACCAGACATAATTTATTTTATTTATTTATTTAAGGATTAATTACTTTGAAACATTGTTTTTGCTTATAAAAATAACCGTAACTGAATGACAAAACCTTAACCTTTTGCTTATTTGATTTTCACCCAACTAGGACTAGCCCGTTCTAGGATGGAAAGGACTCTAATTTTACAATAAATTATGTAAAAATTTTATTAAAATGCTCATAAAACTAAATTGCCCTAAATTATGATCCTCAAAAAAAAAACAATGAAATAGAGTGAGACAATCAGAATTGACATAAAACTTAAGTAAAGAGTAAGATAAATCTGTAATAAAAAAAGGCAATAAGTAATATTTTATGAATGTTAAGAAATATAAAAATTAATATAAAATACCTAGTCAAAAAAAAAAGTACAATTCATTCTCAAAACAATATATAACAGCAAAATGAATTGGTAATTAGTTGAATTTTAAAATATAATCAACATACATACTATTTAAAAACATATAATAATAATTTGTGCATCTAAGTTTTATTAAACTATAATTTCTAACATTTGATGTATGGTTAGTCTGTCATGACTCGAGAACCATTTCTTTATTTTCTTTTTGAATACCCTAAATGTCAAATTCCTTTTTATATCCATATTGATCAGATTGTAAAATCTCGGCGTAATGAAAGAGTAATGTCTTTGTCCAAATTATGTTTTCATCCTGGGTATTATTAAGCTATTTTTTAAAACTTGTTGGTCTTCGGTTCTGAATTATTCCTAAATTTGAATTATTGTCCAAAAATAGGTTTAAGAGGGAAGTTTTTAAAAAAGTTGCCTACAATCAAGGACTTTAGTTTCCACATAAAGTTAATTTCTGGGATGGCGATATGGTCTGCGGAGAATAATTTTGAGTATAAATTTCTGCGCAACGAAATTAGCTAAAGTAGACCAGTCGAAGAAGCTAGAATAATAAGAGAAGCTTCAATAGATGCTGTTTGCATTGGTATGCACCGGTCCTGTATAGATAGTCCATATGAATATCGTCGAACTGAAGCTCTCCTTTCGCAGACTTTACATTTCTTCTTATCCTCGAACTACCCTCAAAGTACGTGGCGTGATAAGTAAGGATTTATGTCACCCTCGTTACGTGACGTCACGGACGCGGATGAGGGGTGAGGGGACGCGATAAAAATTGAGATAGTCTGTACAATTACATTTTACTCAAAAGGCGCATCTGCAATGCGTATTTAAAAAAAAATAATAATTATAATAAAATAGTAATACCTTTACTCAGAGCTCGTTACATCACTGACTTCAGCGCTGGGTAGATTTGAAGCGCAACAAAGTAGACAGTGACCTCGTCCCAGCGTAGAATGGTTTTAGTTTTAAATGCAGAAACTCCCGCATAATCGTTCGAGAATTAAATAGTGCTTAGCTCTCCTGATCTTACATTGTAAGGTCTCGGGTTCGATTCCTGGCTGGGTAACCATTTTCCGTTGGGATCAAATTAACGGAATCGCATTTAGAATTCTGTCGATCGAATGCAATAACAAAACACACACTTACAGACATGTTACACGCACACATGCATATAACATGTCATAGTAGGGTTGGTTGTAAGAGATTGTCATATGACAATAAACCCGCCCTTTGTGACATTTTCACAATGGAGAGTATAAACAAACAAACAAACAAACAATATATTAAAAGGAATAAAAAACACGACTGCCGTTACAAAAAGTGAACTACTGTACTTATAATTAATTTTATTACGGTTTTTTATATTATTTATTTTATTTTATTTTATTCTGGAACCAAACAGAACTACATACAATGCAATAAAAACGAATTTAAAAGTGACAAAAATCCATTAATGTGATTCCGAATATATAATGTACACAAAATGAACGCAATATAATTTTATATTGTTTCCGCTTGAGAATAGAGGGAATCAGGATAAGAAGTGAGGTTAAAGGAAGAGACAAAATAGATAAAAACATATTATGTATGTATATAAATATATTTATATTTAAGTATTATATATAGGTATTATAATTAATATACTTGAGATAAAATTATGTCCATGAACTAAATGAAATGAAATATAATATGTATAAATGTTTTGTGATAATCTAGATAGACTCTAGATTTTTTTTTATTGAATTCTTGTAAGAGGTAATATGTCCATACTTAAAAAGTCTGTATTATATCTATGACACGCTCTGTATAGAAATGCATTTTGAGATGCGTTGGTTTTCACAACAGGGAGATGAAATAGTCGATGCGATCGAACAGGGCGAGGAGGAACATAAAATTCAATGCGCTCCAAAATCGCGTTCGCATCGATGGAATTATTTACCAACCCATGCAAGAATACGGCATCGATCAAGACTCTACGGCTCTCCAATGACATTAGCTTGTGGGCTTTTAAGGATTCCTCATAATGGATTCCTTTAATGAAATATTTGTGGTTTGTGTGTTCATCCATAGAGATATAGACATATTTTCAAAATGTACTCAATCAGGTCTTTCATTTGACACTAAACACGATATATTTTTGTTAATTTATTGACATTTGGAGATTTGGACATTCAAAGCCTTAGAAATAAACGTATTTTAAATTTAAACAACGTATAACGGCTGTTTAAAAAATAATGTGAGAAATAAACGTTTAAACCTAACTGAGCTTTGACCACCTGTTGAACAGAGCGTGGCAATGTATGGTTCTTAAAATTCCGTTAGCCACTAACTGCGAAGTGTATATCCATCTGAAATTAACCTTCAGGATACCTCCGTCCTCCCGACTGGTCACAGGTTCGAAGTCACTTGCGCGACCTCTACATGCCGCACCTTCAGCTGTGATTTGGTTTGAATCTATCTTTTGCTCGTCTCTGAATTCAGGATCAGGTAGCCTAATGGTCATTTCAAGGGTGGTTGACGACAGGTCAACATCCGCCCCCGCTGCTTAGGAGACAGTATATTTCCATAGTCTCCAGACTCCTTCAGCAAGTAGTCAGAGTGCACAACCGATTGACGTCGCCAAACGGTGCGCAACCCGTCCTGTAGCGCCGGGATGCAACCCCACCAGGAGAAATCGGTCCACCAGCCGTGAGGCCTGAGACGCGAGAGTTTTACCCAGGGTAGCCTTCTGAATAGGAGCTTAATCGTGAGTTGAACCGATCTGAAAACAAAATAAATCTTATGGCTCTAGCTGCACTAAACTATTCGCTACCATGTTAACCATGTAACGAAATCACTGTTATCCAGTGTTATCAATGTTATTATAGAGTCTAAATAAATTGCTATTAGTTTGCCCGTCATACTATCAGCGCCACCTGAATTTCGCCGTCGCAGAACGGTTACCAAATTGTAATGAAGTTGAGCCATCTAATAATATATATAATCAATCGATATACAATGTCTGATATGAATAAATTAATTTATTTATTACCATAATTATTTTTTTCTCGCGTAAAATTCCGAAACGTTTGACATTTACCCTCGCTTTTCGTTTTGATTTCTCCGTTATTTACCCGCGGGAGCATCCCGACGCCCGCGTCGTAGTCCGAGAGCTCAGTACAAGTACGCTTAAGGGACGCCGGCATTTTTCCCGGAGGACAACTTTAGCCAATATGAAAGAACGACATACCGAAATTGAATTTTTGCGTATGGGTCTGCCACATACGGCTCAGGTATCGCAATTTACAATCTTTTATATGTAATTACATCGCTGGCGAATGACGTATGTCTCGAGAAATGTAAGTATTGGATTTTCACAAAAAAAAAGCGTCTAAAGAACTGTTTTCCTCAATACATATATATACTGAGAGAAAAATATCCAGGAGTTGCAATGATGAAGCGGAAAATGTCAGACTAATTGTTTTATACACTAAAATCTATGTACATGCCAGGCCTCGATTACGCCGAAAAGACACGTATAGCCATTTTTTCGATTAAACTTAACGCAATTCTTATTGTTGAATTATATTTGAATTCTTATTGTTGAATTGAAGCATCCGTACGTACACGTTGACACCGGTTCTCGTTGTTACCGAAGTTCAGCAGCGTTGGGCGCGGTCAATACTTGGATGGGTGACCGCCCGAGTGTTTGACTGCGTGATGCTATAAATGTCCACCTAGAAGATGGGGCCAATATGCAACAAGGCGGGTTCCACGAAAAGTCGCATGCCTTGTGGATAAAAAAATATAATCTAGATCTAACTGTATCAATTATATACACGAGATCGCCTGTTCATCTAAGGTATGATTACTCCATCGCTGGGGTAATCCACAGTCGTAGACAGTTGGGATCGGAGATTCTGATACGGGCAACACATCAGGAGAAACTGGGAAGTTTGCTCACCGTGCGGCGTTAGCAAATCAACTGTGAAATCCGGATGTTTGGATACGTATATTACCTAAGCAGCGCGCGGGGGGGGGGGGGGTAGATGTTGATCTGATTTCATCTACCCTTAGAAACGTTCTATTACCCACCTGATCGTGTGAGAGCATTCGGGCACACGGCGCCTCGGCTTTGAATTACCGATTGAATTACCGACGTTCGACTTTGACGTTAGGTAGAGGCTGCGCAAGCGACCTCGAATCCTGTGACCAGACAAATCTAGTAGTAAGGGCGTGAGGATTGCCCGCTGGGTGGCACTTCCCAGTGCATCGCGGTAAGGCGTTGGACTCTTACGAGCTGTTGGCCTAGTTTGATTGGGGATTTTGTTGTCCATCAAGTCTTTAAGTTCACTCCAGTTGTCGTTATAACTCCCTTTTGTGCCGGGTTCTCTCGTAGTATTCACACCTCTCAATGTTAAAAGAATACTGTGATGTTTGTAAGGAAATACTGCCGGATGTGGGCGTTCATCCGTGCGGTGAGCTCTCCGACTACCGGCCCAGTGAGCACAGTCGGGTCACGTTTCGGTTTTAATTCCGGACTCAGGCCTTAACTTCGTCGGCTCGCAGCGCGGATTCAATTTTCATTTGCCGCTTTTTTAGACGAACAGGGAATACGTGTTTGGCGTATTCGCTTCGCCTCGATGCCCACTATTATTATATTTTCTATTATCTCTCTGCTATTTCACATTACAGGATATATCTATAGGCCAGGTTATAAATTGTTACAAATCGTATTGGTTGATTTTTACATTATCATTTTGTTACGGTGTTATACATAATAAGAAGGTTTCAATCGTAATTTTGTTGAATTACAAGGAATTTTGTTGAAACTCCTTTACTCGAATCTTATCAACAGTTTCCTTACGGTTAATACGGAAATAACAGTATACTGTAGTTTCAACATGATTCATGTGTCCGACTATAACCGTACGTATACTACTACATTCTGTCATGTTAGAAACGAGATTCCAAGGTCGCGACGTATTGAAATTACATGTTTTAACATTACGACACGGTAAATACCTGCACGCCAACACCGTTACGCGTCATGGTAATTCATGCGTATGGACCACTGTCCGATTTATATACGTAATCCTTGTTGATACATTATTTTCGTGTATTACATCGTTTATTAGATCGTTGTATTACATCGTATTACATATTTTTTTCACTTTTTATTGACTATTATACTTGGATTGGCTATCATGTTGGCTGCACTTTGGAGCGAGGATGTGGGTTGGCGATGGGTCACTTCAAGTGCACACGGGTTCTGACCTCAGCTCCTCTACCCGGAAGTCCTTCGCTCCCCCCTACTTTCGGATATTAGCATATGTACCTACCCGTGGTTACAATTGTGGAGTGTTATTTCATCGAATGTGATATATTAAGTTATTTTTACATTTCTTGAGAGCTGTCAACTGTTACGGGGGAACCCGCCACCCCAGGAAGTTATAAAGATATCAGATCATTCTTTCTCCCATGGATAAACACAGTCACACATAAACACACGCCAACGAGCCCGTAAGAGCCCAATGCCTCATCGCGATGCACTGGGAGGTGAACACAGCTTGCCGACCTCACGCCCTTACTACCAGATTTTCGGACATATTTCTCCATCCTTCAGTCTGGTCACGGATTCGAGGTCGATTACGCGTCCTCTATCTGACTGAATTTGCCGCGTATCTGTGGCGCCCTTTGCCCGCCAAGGTCACTGGGTAATCGAGTGTGATCGGATCATTATTAAGGATAGGTGTCACCAGGTCAACAGATACCCTCGCTCTTTAGGAACATACGTCTCCAGATTGCCCCGGTTATTCGCCGGATTGCGTAAGAGTAACTGACCCAGCCTGGTCCCCGAATCCACACTACTGATTCCAACCGCCTCCGACTACAGGTTACAGCTGCAGGTAGAATTCAAAGCGGCCCTGCCTGATAAGGCCCCTTTTCGAGGAGGCTACAAGATAGGTATTGAACCGTGAGTGGGGCCGACCAAGGTAACAACTAGAGTTGTCGACTACAGCGGGCGAGCCCGTCACCTCAGGAAGTTTTAACGATTAGTCGTTCTATCTCCCTGGAGTGAGCGCAGAAGAGTTAGGACAAAAACAGTCCACCGTCTAGCTCCGCCACAAACCTGTAAGAGGCGAACGCCTTAACCGCGAGATAGCCAGGAGTGTTACCCAGCAGGCTTACACCCACGCCCTTATTTCCAATTGCGACCAGATTACTCCAGTCTATCTATCGCGGACCACGGCATCCTTTGCCCGGCTGTTCACCCAGGATCGGGTAGCCGATGGAGCCGTAAGAAACAGTACTGCTTCCAGACTCCCGACTGTTAGTCAGAGTGCGCAATCGATTGGCTTATGCCGCACGGTGGGCAGACCGTCCAGGAGCGCCAGGCGGTTGATTCCCAGGGGAAACTAACCATAGGGCCAGAGTCCTACCCAGGCTCGCACTTCATACGTGGAGGCCGTCGGATAAGTGTTGACCCGTGAGTATGACCAACCCTGAACAGAATGGGTCTTCGTGGCCAACTCAGCAAGGGCCCATTAACCCCCCGACCAAGGTAACACAAATAAGGCCATAGTTACCTAAACTGCACGGAAAAAAAACCCTTAGGAAGTTTTGTTGCATTCAGTGTGAGGAAAGAATCATCGAGCTGATTTTTAATTATGAGTATATCGATCAACTCAGCTTTGCATTACTAAACGTATGATCAAAGTCACGGCCATAGAACAGTAAATATAGTATAAGTATATACTTGTATATGTAAAACTTATATATACAGTTAAAATCATGAATCTTTTATATCATTTTGATAAACATTTGTTTTTTTTTTGTAATAGTAAAAAAAACTATTTTTGAGATGTTGAATTGCAAACGTTTCTACTTCTGCAAAAAATACGGTATCTGCTTGCGCCGGTAATAGAAACCGTAATTTTATCAAATAAGGAAGATATTAATTGTTAGGGGCTCTCTAGCTAAATGATCAAGCATGCTTGTCAAGCATCGCGTCGCGGGCTGGTAAGGAATCGTAAACCGCAAGAAATATGCAAATATATTTTTTTAATATATACCAAAAATGCCTAATTTTGTAGTTTATACTAGAGAGTCACGTTAATTTGACGTAATTGATTGATGAATAACGTGACTCCCTGGTATAAAACTACAAAATTAGGCATTATTGGTAAATATAAAAAAAAATATTTGCATATTTCCTTCTGTTTACGGTCTCTTCCCAGCCCGCGACGCGATGCTTGATAAGCATGCTTGATCGTCTAGAGAGCCCCTTACCTAAGATGAACTAAAAAAATAACTAAAATTGATAACTTTTAAGGATTTAACCGCCCTACCCATACGAACGTACGTGATACGTCCGCTATATTATTGCCCGAACGCAACAAACGGCATCCCGTACGTTCGAGTACAAAAAAGAAAAAAATAAAAATAGAGAAATACCCGAAACCGACAAACCGTACGTGATACGCCAAATTGTTCCTACGATTCTAAATACAAAAAGTGCATAAATGGGTCAAAAAAATGTCTATTATATTGTAAACAAGTATTGATATTAAGAAATCTAATGAAAAAAAAAAACAGCGTGTTTATTACCTTCTTTTTGAATAATAATAACCTAAGGGTTAAAGAAATAACATCGATTTTCGGAAAAAAAATTGTCTTCAACTAGTAAAATGAAAGATACATATTTTTGTTTGTTTTTATTTCAGTTCAAATAGGAGAGAATTTCATAATTTTTGATTTTTTTTTGGAACAACTTGAACTGTTCAGTAGTTTTTTTTATCACCGTCGCAAAATTGAAATTTATACCAGGGAGTCACGTTAATTTGACGTAATTGATCGATGGATGACGTGACTCCCTGGTATAAAACTACAAAATTAGGCATTATTGATAAATACTTTTAAAAAAATGCATATTTCCTGCGGTTTATGATCCCTTCCCAGCCCGCGACGCGATGCTTGACAAGCATGCTTGATCGTCTAGAGAGCCCCTTACCTATGATGAACTAAAAAATTAACTAAAATTTATCACTTTTAAGGATTTAACCGCTCTACCCATACGAACGTACGTGATACGTCCGCTATATTATTGCCCGAACGCAACAACCCGCATCCCGTACGTTCGAGTACAAAAAAGAAAAAGAAAAATAGAAAAAAACCCGTGGTTTGTGAGAGAAACGTGTTTAAATTTTTTTTAAAGAAAAGTAATATTTTTTAAAAACTTACAGCAAATCGGAGGCTAATCAGCTATTCCAGGGATAAATGATTCATGAATATATTTCAACTTTGAGATAAAAAAAACATCAAAACATGTTTTTTTGGCCTTTGAAACCAGACGCCTCCCTTAAGTAATCACATTAGCCATCGGTATAAGATATAGCTAACCCGTGGCTCATCAAATATTATACACGATAGTATCTCGTGGCCTTCGTTTTGCATGTACATTTATTCACATTGTACTGCCCGTAAAGGGAGAGGAAGTAATTTCGTTCAACCGCAGGGTTGTGCTATTGATATTCTAGACGGATGAGGATAAATAGAAAACAGGCTGTCCGCCCGGGGCGAGGATTCATTGCAATGTTTACCCTCAGTCTGTTTATATATTTTCCATGTTTACAATTTAATCACGGGATAGGTTTTACAAGCAAGCCTATACAATATATTTAGGGAAATTAATTACTTTCGTACATATACAAAGCGGGCAAGAAGTCCCTTTCCTAATTTAAAAAATATATATTTCTATTTTGTGAAGATTGTTTTTTTTATGAGGTCGGGATGGTAAGTACCTGGCGTAACAAGGAAATATTCTTTTCGACATAGTCTCCTTTAAACTCTACAAACTTAGTCTATCTAGGCTCCAAAGCAACTAGAGTTGTCAACTACAACGGACGAATCTGTCACCTCAAGAAGTCGATTTGATCGTTCTGTCTCCCGTGAGGTGAGCGTAGAAGACTTAGGACGAAAACAATCCACTGTCTAGTTACGCCACTCGTCCGTAAGAAACCGCCAAATAACCAGGTTAATCACCTTCGGGCCGACGCTCGCGCCCTTACTTCCAGTTGCAACCAGATTACTCCGGTCTTCCGACTTCTTAAAGGTTGAAGGACGCTTGCGCGGTCATCTCCCTTACGTAGCGGTGATTCGGTGTTTACCGAATCTATCGCGGACCACGGCCCGGCTTTGCCCGGCTTTTCACCCGGTATCAGGTAGCCGATTGGTCGTTTCGAGAGCAGTTGCCGTAAGGTTAACAACTACTCCCCGCTCTATAGAAACGAGGCCGTTTCGAGACTCCCCCGGCTATCAGTCGGAATGCACAATCGATTGGCTGACGCCGCACGGTGCGCAAACCGTCCAGGAGCGCCCGAAGGTTGATTCCTAGGGGAAACTGGCTTGCAGGCCAGAGTCCTACCCGAGCTCGAAATTCTGCGTGGAGGCTACCGGATGGGTGTTGACCCGTGAGTTTGGCCGACCCTTATATACATGGGTCTTGGTGGTCGAACTGCAACAGGGCCCATTAGCTCCCAGCATTTAAGCCCTCAATAATATGACTTTTCTCGAGGACTACAAAATACTCCTCGTTGTCCAAGGTAAACCAGTATACCCTGGGCTACGGCGAATTCAACCTCGCCGAAACGTCAGGTGCTACACTTGTCCACTTGCCGGGAAAGTCTTGGGTGACCCAATCGATTGAAAAAAAATCCTTATGTAGTATTATTATTATTTTTAATTAATGGCTGTATTGTGAATTTTTGCTATTGTAAAAATTTTATAATTATTTTGTAACTATAAATATTTTTATCTTCTCTTTTTTTCTTTATTGTGTGACATGGAATTTTTTATTGCTGTTATCTTCTTTTTATTCATTTTAACTATTTATTAAGTAAAATTGCTCCTAACCTTTTATATATATTAACGTATTCAAACACTAATTAATGTTTATGTTTATAGAATGTCTGCCTAAGCACAAGCATTGGACAATAAACATTTTATAGTAATTGATTTTAATGTCTTGCTGTGGATTAAGTAATTTAGTTACATAACATTTTGTTTGGTGTTTTAAATTGTAATATTATTTGTGAATAGATTTAAAATTAAATTAAATACGGTCTTAATTTAAATTAAATAAATTAAAATTAAATTAATTAATACAAATTTTTAACAATACAGTATATCTTCATTCAGGTCATTCGCGTAAGATGTGCGAAGAAAGCGAGAAAAGCATTCCCCCGAAGGTATTGACTAATATAAATAAAATGTAAGGGACCAAGAAGGGAACTCTGTAGTACCCCAGAAAGAGCTTTTATGTAACCGAATTTACCCTCCCAACGACAACTGCCTGGTTAGGATAAGCCGCTAGGTCTGGCATTTTTTTTAAAACACCCTAGCATACTCAATGCATATTGTTGTTTGCTTATAATCGGGATCTATCATCAAAGCCCTAAGGATATTTGAAGATGTTATTTCTAGCGGGCCTTTCTTCCCATTTCATAGGTCGCGGTCCGGCTGGACGGCTTAGTTTCCACCTTTCGCCAGAGGGAGAATTGAATCTTCCGGCTTAGCACATTGTATTTAAAAAAGCCGCGGAAGGTTCACCGGAAGCCGCGGTCGCCTTCCGCGGAAGCCGCGGAAGGCGAAAGTCTAAATACTTATAGTATAGAATCTCTGTTCATTAAGCCTTAGATATAATCATTGATTTGATATAATATACTGTTTTGGCTTCCTCAATGCCATAGTACGTTTTGGCATAGTTCCAAAAATTCCAATGTTCTGGCATAGTTCCAAACATTGATGATTTTTCTCTTACGTTCAATTCAATATAACAGCGTTCGTGGTATGGCAGTATGGCGGAGAAATATCAATGGCGTTTTAAACACGCCTATACGGTATCCTATCTCTTTGATTTTGTTGAAACTCTATTACTCGATTATATGTATCAACATTTTCCATACGGTTAATACGGAAATAACAGTATACTGTATTTTCAACATGATTCATGTGTCTGAAAATAACCGTACGTATACTATTACATGCTGTCATGTCGCGACGTAATAAAATAACATTATGTGTTAACATTGCGCGTCATGTAATTTCATACACCGTTACGCGTCATGTTAATTCACGCGTATGGACCACAGTCCGAGTTATATACGAAATCCTTGTTAAAACATGCGTTTTTCCGTGTATTACATCGTTATATTTTTCTCAGTGTATGTCGCTTCAACAACACAAAATTTGTTAAAGTGTACCGTAGATCAATTAGATATTTTATTTTACCTTTTCTGCTTGGTTTACTTCTGTTGGAATCCGCTAATAGGATTTAAATTTAATTTAAATACATAAGTATTCAAATTTTCTTTAAATTACCTTACATATTTCTTTTAACATAATTTATAAAAAAATCTTTATTTGTCAACGTAAACACCTTGTCGGAAATTTTAACCTCAAAATTAATGTATAATTAAAAAACAAAACGCCATAAGCGATATTTTTCTTTCATGCATAAGAATATCTTCCTTTTTCTTACATATTGACTTACTGGGCCGACGCGCAAGGATACCTTTGCAGAGGGTAAGGCTGTTTACGTGTATTTTAGCAGCTCTTCCCCTGCGAATATCTCAACGGAGTAGTCTCTCCCTGGTGTTGCCATTTTTCTTACTTAATCACCGTTTGCGTCCCACGCGTTTTGCGGAGATAGGCAGACGAATCGGTTGCCTCTATAGGGGAGGTGGGATATTTGCTGCTATTATGTAGCGGAAAAAATGCCCTTTTCCGATTCTTGCTGCCGCCCGAACCTTTGGGTGCTAATGGATCTTGTGCAGTTAGGCCAGTATGACCCGATTCGCTTGCCGGGCCCAACTCACGGGTCAGCATCCATCCGGTAGCATCAATGCAGAAGTTCGAGCCCGGAAAGAACTCTTGTTCCCCCTGCAACTAAGTCTGCAGGTGGGTCAGTTTCTCCTGGGAATCGTTCTTCGGGCGCACCTGGGCAGTTTGCGCACGGTGCGGCGTCAGCCAATCGTTTGTGCTCCGACTGATAACCGGTGATGTCTGGAAACGACTTTGTTCCCTATGGATCGGGGGTGAGTGTTGTCAGCCGCTCTTGAAACGACCAATCGGCCATCCGATCCCGAGTGGGCAGTCGAGACAAGGACGCCGTGGTCCGCGATAAATTAGAACCAAATTACCGCTAACATCAGGTAGAAGACCGCGCAAGCGAGCTCGAACCCGAAATCAGTAGGTAGGACGGAGAAATTCGGCTATAACGTAGCGAGGGCGCTTGGTCAGGCCGCTGGGTTAACTAATCGGTGCCGGGCGGTAAGAGATGGCCTCCCGCGGCTAGGGACACGGTTTTTTTTGGATACTTTTTGGTATCGATTGTTTCGATACCGATACTTTTGTACTCGATACTTTTTAAATCGATAAGTACTGTTACTCAGTGAGTACTTTTTGGCAAGTATCGTATCGAATAAATCTTATGAATGATTTTTTGAAACTAGGCTTTATGACTCATGTTTATTATGCCTGTGCCGGTTAAAAAATAACAAGATGTTTTGCTTTATTCATTCATTATGGTACACAGTAATTTGAAATTTATTGTTTGAAAATAAAGTTCATTATGTTATCGTCTTTACGTTGAGGTTCGTTGACTCAACTCAACTCTCACCAGTGTTGCCAGTTTAGCGACTTTGTCCTTAGATTAAGCGACATTTGGGCACTAACAGCGACTTATTATTTTCATTTAGCAACAAAAAAAACTAGCGACTTTTCTAGCGCCTTTTTGGTGTGGTAGTTCGATTATCATTTTACATTTTTTCTTACCAATACCAGCAACATAGGTTCCCTCTGAACGTTTATTTTCAAAGACAGGCAGTACAATAACAAAAAAAAACAAAACCGGTTAGTGCTAAAACGACTAAGTAAACTCATATTTTAAAGTGATTGCACAGAGGAAGAGTGGGAAATTTAATAACGTTTAAAGAAATACTTAATAAACGTTGATTTGTCCATTTATATATTTTATTATTATTTTATTGTTATAAGTACCTACCATTTGTTTGACCAATTCGTGGGCTTATTTATATAGTCCATGTCCACAAATCCACAATAATAAAACCAAACACAAAAAGTTCCTAAGAAAAGTACCAATACTTTGGGTAGCGACACTTTTTTGTCGATACTTTTACGAGTAAGATACTTTTTTTTCGATACTGTTTATGAGTACAGGATCGATACTTTCTATTCAATACGTGTACTACCCGCGGGCCAGTTGGCGGAACTGCGAGGGGTTACCCAAAAGTAACGGGACCTGTTGCAGCTCCGCCTCCGAGTTGGACAAGGAGGACATACGGCTATTACTACTCTTAGTGTAGGTCCCTGTGAGTCAGTATGTCCAGTCCCGTCGCTGTGAATGCACTAGAAGTGGCGCAGTAATTTTTTTCAATCCTTTTTTTTATCCTCTGCTAAATCGTGCGAAAAGAACGACTACCGTGTTTGGGGTTTACCTTCTTTCTAAAGAAAACTGCTGCTCAGGCTTATGAAATGCTTAGAGTAGCCTATACGGATGATGCAATGAGTCTCACACTTACGAGGACTTATGAGCGGTACAGTCGCTTCAAATGATGAGGTCAAATGAATGTGGAAGACAAACCTCAAGCTGACCAGCTTGAGGTTCGTCTTCCACATTCATTAGGAGGCACATCCTTTCAAAGAGGCACATCCTGGAAAACGTTGAAAAAATCAGGACAAAATAAATGAAGACCGCAGAATCACTATTGCGGAATTTTCAGGAACCACAGGTGTCTATTGGAGTGCCTGGAAACAGATTTTGAGTGACGATTTAGGGATGACATAAGTTGCGAGTGTTCGTCGATATTTGGCTTCTCGGAGATGGACTGTCGTTCCCCATGCACCCTACTCACCTGACTTAACTTTCTCTGACTTCTTTCTGTTCCCGGGAATGAAAAACGACCTTCGAGGAGTTCCAGTAATGTTTTGACCAATGGAAATACAGATTGTATAAGTGAGTGGCTTTAAATGGAGAGTAGTTTGAAGATAACTAACTTGGTTTTTATTATTATGTTAATAAAATTTGCTTGAAAAAAAACCGTTACTTTTGGGTACCCTCTCGTAGATAGTGGAACGTCTCCAAGTCTCTACACTCAGCCCAGGTTCAAAGAACAGTTTGACGGGTTCGCCCGTTGTAGTTGACACCACTCCACTGCTGCTCGAACCAGCGCACAAATAATACGATTTATAACGATACTTACTCTCATAGGCTTTCACAAAGCCTGGTTTTTATATTTACTTTTGAGTTCATTTGCCTAGCAGCGAGTTTCAAAACAAAAGTCAATTCTCCTTGTTCTATAGCAGCGATGCACAGACCGCGGCCCGCGGGCCACATGCGGCCCGCCGACACTTTGTCGGCGGCCCCCGTCCTCGAAATTATTTGAAAAATATTTTTTCAATATACCTACATAGGTAGAAAACTGTGCACGCTCGCCGAGCGCCTCACCAATACGACGTTTTGTTCGCACTTCGCAAACATTTTCAATAATGAATGCTAATAAATGTAAGAATCGAAATCGTCTTAACAACGAAAATCTTGAAGCCATTTTGCTCTTAGCCACTATTAAAGTGACCCCCAACATACAAAAAATTATGTCTTCTACACAATGTCACGTATCTAACTAAGAATAAAATTTATTCTTAGTTAGATATATAGAATATTCTTAGTTAGATAATAGAATAGAATACATGTTATTCCTAGTATATTATACCGTAATATGGATAACAATGATACGTATTTGTAATCTACAATTTTCCATTCTTTAACTATTGTATTGGCACTGATATATTTTGTATTATTATTTTGACATTGATACACGTGAGGTTGAATGATCCAAATTTTCAAAGAAGCAGAAAATAAATAATTATTCGAAGACCATAACCATAACATTGTTTCATTGGCCCTCCGTTGGTTGGGAGAAGGTGATGCGGCCCTCAACTAGAAAAAGTCTGTGCATCGCTGTTCTATAGAATGGCAGCTAATTTAAAGTTTTTAAGTTTCCGTGGTTCAGTCGGCGAGCCTTCTCTAAGGCCCGTAACGCCTTCCGCTGGGCCCATGCCTATTAACGGGAATTCTCGTTCCCTGGCTTGCATGTGCCAGGATCCCTCTTCCCTACAATAATTTATCGCACCTATTATAACCAATACCTAGAACAGCAACGCATCGTATGTCGCTTAATCCAGACGTATATGATACCATGTACGAACCAGTTAAGCTATTGCATAGCTTTTATCGCGGGCCTAGGCCAGCGCGGCGACCGAATGAAGAAATTTCTTAACGAAAATTAATGATTTTAAACTGATAATTACGTCTAAACGAGTACTCCTTACGATTCGAAAAAAATATATGATAATCAAGAACATTTTCCTAATATTCTTAGCTTTGAATATTTTAGATTTTGTTTATATTACATAGTGTAATTAATTTGTGAAATTAGGTCTAACCGAACACAAAAACGACTACTAAGCTAATACTATCTGGCGTATTATTATGAAACCTGCACTATTTTAAAGATAATTTAATTATCTATCTTTTTATCTACGATTTTTTTTGAATAATCCGGTTTTTTTGCTTTACCGAATAAAAAATTCGTGCGCGGCGCTCTCTCGGAAGTCGTTTAAATTATTCCGAACCATTTGCGGCTGCGGCTGCGGTAGCAATAATTTCAACGTTTTCCGATAGAGCGCAGTTATCTGATATCAGAAAAAATAAAATAAATAAAATAAATAAATAATTGTAATTGCATAAGTTGTTAAAAATGCTATGCGATAGCTTTATTGCGGCAGTCCCCGAGTGCCACACGTATTTTTTTTTTTTGTATATTTTAGTTGTCAGAGCTTGTGTTAGCGTTACCATATGTACAATTTAAACCTATTTTAAAAATCATGTTAGCAGTTGCAGGATGTACGACCGAAAGCTCTATCAGCTAGATCGTACATCGTACAATATTAGTTATCTTCGGTATTACTTCCCTAAACATTCCTGAAATGTGTTGAAATAGCGTATAGTATGTACCTAAGTCTTTTTAATACCTACGCTGCTGCAGCTAGCTACGATCGTCTTGTCACCTGATTTTATATTTTATTTTATATTATATGGTTAACAAACAGCATTTATATAAATAACAAACACAAAAAGATAAAAATAAAACTATGACTATTTAATTATATGTTAACACTATTTACTAATTACATGCTAACTCCGTTAAATATATGTCTACAGTATCGCCGTTATTATACCTTATACATACATTTCTTGAACAGTGATTTATTGTTAGAGAAAAACAGAAAGGACAAAAAAAAATGTTTTTTACATTGAGATTATAAACATTATTATTTTTATTGCACTAATGATACATAAAAATATATTACAATAACTATTCATGTAAACCCTCGGTCGGCAACAGGCGGACCGCGGCCCGGATTCGGACCGCTGAAGGTCGACTCTTGGACCGCCAACTATTGTTAAATATCTTAACTCTATGCAATGTAATGATCATTATCATCTAAAATAAGCAATGTCTTAACCCTTCGAGTAGCGGCATAATTTCATGTCCGACCGCGGCAATTTATTGGAATTTCTTGCAATATCTCCGCGCTCGATAAAATGTACTATAACGATGGAACTTCTATAGCAATCATTAAAAAAATACTATGCAATGATCGCATTGAAATTTCATATATAGAATATTGAATCTCATTTTGTAAAACAATTACATAATTATGAATAAATATGAGAAAGTCGAAAAAGTAAAAAAAACTCGGCATTTCTAACTTGTACTTGCCTTACAGAAAATACGGAACCCTATTTAGAAATTGTAAATACTATCGTGATCTTTATTAGATTCTCTATCAAAGATAATATTTCATTTTGCTTATTTATATAGAAAAATATATATTAGCTCATAAAAACCAATAAAAACTTTGATGATTTCTCGAGAAAAAAATGATGATGTTTGACAATGCAATTTTATCAGAAATATCAGCGAAATGACTCGCAAAATTATTCTAGCGGCCGTCTATGTATCTATGGTAATAATGAGATATTTGGTATGAATTTTAGGATGAGTTCGAATTAGAAAATAATATTACTGTGCGCTCCGGGAGAAAGCCGCCAAATATTGGTCGTTACGTAGTCAACGGTGTTCTGATGTGCAACCAAATTTGGTCGTTACGTAGCCGAAGGGTAAAAAACTTGCAAATTGTTCTCTTTCTAAAATATCTCAAATTTAGGATGACTATTAAGTATTATGAGTTTTTTCTGAACCTCGATAAAAAAAATAAACAATGTCCGGACCCCACTTGAAATTACTTGCCGACTGCTGATGTAAACTGTTCAAGCGATTATTAGTCATTGTATGAAAAAGGGGGGACCAAGAAATAAAAAGATTTTTTATGGTTTCTTCAAAGTGACTTACCGGGTGAAAATAAAACATCGTACCCGAACCTACCGTTTTACGTTGTCATAGCTCTGTTTATTAGGGATTTCCTGGTATATTTGGAGTTATATCTCATTATATCAAATAGACGTGGGTTCCGAGTAATGCGAGAAGGAGCCTGAATGGACGTCTTTTCGACCAGATACGCATTGTCAAAAATATTATTAACTAGCTGACCCGTGCCCACTTCGTTGGGCGGTAAAACTTTTTACTTGTGATGAAATTATGAGTGTGGTTCGGTTAGTACTGAGTGCTATGGTTTATTTCCTGACTGCCAAAAGAAGGGTTATATTTTTACTGCATATGTATGAATGTATTTGCATGCCAATTTGACTATATTACCGTTATTTGTGAGTGTCTTCTTGTGAGTGTCTTATTTGTGAGTGTCTTATCTCTTTAACCATTTATGCAGTAAAAGGGAAATTATGAACAGTAAAAGGAAAGAGTCTTATTTTAAACACTTAAGACGATAAATTTACTTATTTTGATATGAATTCATAATTGTTGATAATATCATCAATAAACATATACAGTGGGTGGCCATCACATTAGGACCACACAATATTTTTGCAATGTTTTATGTGTAAACCCTTAAATTTCATATATTTATAATTATATGTGGTGTTATTATTTAGTAAATGATGAGTTCATTATATTATTAATCTATTGTAAGCATAAAATTTTCATTTCGCACCACTGGCTGTAAACTGTCAGCTGTCAAATTTAATCTGCCATAACTGAGAAGTTGAAGGCTATAATTGGCACGTGTGTTTTCCCCAGGTTTTTCTGATTTTTGTACTTTATTGTTTATAATATTGTTGAACCAGGTAAATTGAAAGGTAAGTAGTAAGTTTAATATTAAAATAGTATATTTTTAGAGTGATTGGCCCAAACAATTGTAAATTTTTTAGAGTGATTGGCCCGAACTCATTATTCTTAAGTTATCAATTGAAATTTTTAAATATGGGGAGAAATGTGACGTTCACCTAAAAAAGTAGGAGAAATCAAATGTCTCCTGCAAAATACACACTATTCTTAATGAGAAATTGCAAAATTGGTTGAGGTTTCTCACCAGACTGTGATGCGGGTGAAGAAAAAAATTGACAATGGCGAGGAATTTGTTTCGAAGAGACCACCTTCCAAACGGAAAACCACCCCCAGAGCTGATCGCACTATCCGAAACATCTGCCTGGAGAACTGAAAAAAACCTCTAAAGGTTTTAACAAAGATGATACAGGAAGCAGTCGCTGTATCGGACCGAACTATTCGCAGAAGGCTCAAAGAAGAGGGGTTGACATGTCGTCGTCCAGCCAAAAACCAAAACTCACTCCTTCCATGAAGATAAAGCGGCTAGAGTGGGCTCGAAATCATCGCCACTGGTCTGTGGAACAATGGGAAAAGGTATTTATTGAAAATTTGGTGATTTATGAGTTATAATGTTTGAATTTATTAAAAAAGCATTATTTCAGGTCTGCTTTTCGGATGAATCGACATTTAAAGTGATGATGGACAAGACAGCCTTTGTTCGCCGGAGACCCAACGAAAAGTTCCATCCTGGCTGTATTGTGGAGACAGTAAAGCATCCACCCTTCGTCATGATCTGGTCTGTCATTTGTGGGCAGGGGACACATCTCCTCTACAAAGTGAATGGGATGATGAGACGAGACCAATACAAATAGGTCCTAGAGAACCAATTGTTACCTTAAATATCGGATTGGTCAAAAAACGGAGAGCAACTGATCTTCATGCAGGATGGAGCACCCTGCCACACGGCAAAAAGTGTTATGGCTTATCTCAAACAAAAAAAAACAAGGTCCTGCCTTGGATTTGCAACTCGCCGGATCTTAACCCGATTGAGAACATTTGGGAACTCGTGAAAAGAGAAATTGGGAAAGAAGTAATCACTACAAAGCAAGCTTTGATAGAAAAGATCATCCAAATCTGACACCATAACCCTGACTTGCCAGAAACCATAAAAAAAAAGATTTCAAGCATGCCAATGCCCATTGAAGCTGTAATTGTCAACAAGGGAGGTTTCACCAAATATTGACATATATTTTATAAAAAATGTAATTCCATAATAAATGTGTGAATTGACAATGATTTTTATTTTATTTAAATAAAGTAATGATCTATGAATGAAAACATCAACTTTAAATTACTCTCTTGTTATCACACTTGCTTATAAAATTTTCCAAACTCAATAATTGCAAAAATCTAGCAGTGGTCCTAATGTGATGGCCACCCACTGTACATTATTTTTTTAATATAAAAGACTACTTTTTGTGACTTAAATATAAAATTTAGACATATGCTGTCTTTGACTTTTTTGTAGGCATTATCAAGCTCTACAACTTTTCTCTAGAACTTAATCGTATATCTCTCATCGTTAAGGCAGCGTTAGCTAGAAACGTTTTCGTTCGACCATTTTTTACGACTTACTTTGGAAATCCGACTACCACAAAAAAGTCTTTTCATTTTTCGGATTAATATATAGCCATGACACTCACAAATAACGTGGCTTTCTATTGGTAAAAGAATTTTGAAAATCGGTTCAGTAGATCCATAGATTACTTCCTACAACTTCACAAACTTTACCTCTTTATAATATTAGTGTAGATTACATTGTAGAGAAACATCTTATCGTAGGTTGTACGACGTAGGTTGTAGGAGTTTAAAAAAGGTGTTATTTATTATTTTTATTTGTTTATTTTTTTTTGTTGCTATTGTATTTGTTTGTTTTATTCTTTTTATTGTTTTATTATTCCGCCTGCAGGCTCCTATATCCACACGTTGCTTCACAAAAATAATTCTGTTTGGTTAGCATTCCGCTGAATTTCCCAACAAAAGTGTAATTATTGTCTCATCGCCCTTATCCTTCCCGACCTGTATACTTGTGTTGTTTAGTGAAAAAGTTAACCCTATTAACCGCTGCACTAAATAGTGGGGTGGTCTCTATTAAGGGGGCCGACAGCGGTTAATCCTTTCACCCTCCTCCATTCCTATGCTAATTCATTTCGCTCCGGGTCTAATTACCTTTTTCAAGTAGACATCATCGCAGTGCTCGGTCGGTCTCTAAATCGCCCCCTGCTACGTGAAGAATATACTAGAGAAAGAATAATTGTTGTTCTTCAGCGTTCTTTTTCCTTACACTGGGAAAAATATAACGGATGTAACAACGGAAATACGCATGTTTAAACAATTATTACGTATATCATGCGGACTCTTGTGCATACGTATGAATTAACATGACGCGTAACGGTGTTGGCGTGTCGGTAGTTACCATCTCTTAATGTTAAAACTTGGGTGCCCGTAGACGGGCAGCTTGGAGCGGTCGTGGTCGACAGCTTCAAGCTGTCGCGTTTTTGCGATCTGCAGTTTCAATACGAAATTCTCGTTCGCCATACACGGACTGCTCGAGCAGTTCGCTTGCGGACGCTAGCAAAAAATTGCGGTCGGCATGCGGTCGACTTTCGCCGTGCTCGCAGTGTAGACGGGCCGCTTCAAGCATTCGCCTCCGACTGCACGCCATTTCGTATAGTATTGCACAGTGTTGCGCAACACTGTACAGGGGAAGAGCTTCCATTAATCAGCACCCTTATAGTGTGTGAATCAGTGCAAGCACATAATAAGCAAGTTTTGATAAAAAGTGTGAAAATAATGATTAAAAAAATTGTTTTATGAAAATTTTAAAATTTTATTTTTATTCAACCTACTATAATAAAACACTTTTTATTGTAAGTACTACTACTTTTACGGTAATTACACGTACTACGCCGTTTTCTACGCCCTCGTTAGCGCAATGATAGCAAAATAAGCAGTCGTGTTGCAGTCCAACCCGACTGCTTGAATCAGTCGTGTTGCGGTCGAACCCGACTGCTTGAAGCAGTTGTATTGCAGTCGAAACCGACCGCAACACGAGTCGATTTTTACATCAGTCAGACAGAGAGCAAGAAAACACAAAGAATAATATTTAAACCATTTACTATCTAGAAGTTAAATTGTATACAGAGACGGCTTACGATAGTAGATGATGTCAGAACGTGAGTGACTAAAGAGTGAGTTTATACATAAAATATCGCCGTTTATATACCCAACATCATGACGTTAAAATGTTAAAAAATGCGTCAAAATGTACAGTTCGTGGAATGAAAGACGAAAATAATTTATTGCTTATGGCGAAAGACACGATTCGATTTCTTGTGAATTATATTGTTATTGACTTCAGACGAAATTCGTGTGAAAAACATTACACGTGTTATATTTATAATTGTCATTAGATTATATTGTTGCTAGGCTTCTACAGTCTTAATCGTCTGGGTCGAAGGAAAGGGGGGGGGGGCATTGGGACATACCCATTCTCTTTAGACTCATATAATATCATATAAGTACCTAAATATTTAGGTATTTTAACGATGTGCTTATAAATCGAGTTTCTGTTCGACACTAATAAAATCGCGATCTGTCTATCTTGCTGAATTCCGAATTTTCGACGAGCTATTTTCGCGCACCGAATAATTTAACGTCCAGATTCCGACGACCAGCTCCAATTTCAATCACATTTTACTACCTAACCGAATCGCTTACCTAAGGGGAATCCGTTCGTAATTTGAAGACATCGAGAAATTTTCAGTGACGTTTTTCCCTGGTTTGTTAAAGATTGTATTAAATCTATATAAATAAAAATGAAATGCTGTTCGTTGGTAATCGCATATAGGGTTGAAGGGCTCAACCGATTTTGCTTTTTTTTTTAATGTTCGTAATAGTCCAAATAAGGTCATAACGAAAAGAAAATTTGGAAAAATACCCTGAAAAATTGGAAAATTCGGGAAAAACTGAAACTACTTTTTTTCTGCTCACGATTCGAACGATGGATATCCGTAATTCTTTTTTGTATTTGGTCCTATTAGGTTGATTTTTTTGTTTTGATTGCTACGCTCTCAGGATGGAATTACTTCAATCAAATGTATTCATTTTAAAAAAAACTGGAAAATCTAGAAAATTCCGGAAAAACAAATTCCAGCCTAAATTAAAATATAAATATTTTTTTCGGTTTTTGTGTTGTTTCGTGATCTGTCCAACAAATGTAGTTATTTTATTTATATTCCAATTTATTTATTCCGGTATTGATCTGTATTTTGCAATGTGCCAGAATTATGACTTCGCCCAAACGCTGCTATACTCCGAAATGGCAAGTAAATGGAGTTTGAAGGGGAGGTGATTTTGGGGTGGGGGGAGAAGAGAAGGGGTTGGCGAAGGGAAAGTTGGAGTTTGAAGGGGCGGGGGTTGGGGGGGGGGGGGGGGGGGGTGAGGGGGGGGGGGTGGTGGAGTTTAGGGGGTGTTGGAGTCAGGTTAGGGGTTAAGAGGTTTGGTGCGAGGGAAGGGGAAGGGGGATGGGGGTAAGGGGGTTGTCTGATTGCCGGGAAAGTCTTGGGGTGACACAACCGATTTTTTGCTCTGTTGACATATTCCAATAACTTTTTACAAATTCACAAATCGATCACAAACAAATTTATTGAAATTCGGACAGGACAACATCTGTTTGGTCAGCTAGTAAGAAATATAAATTAAATGTCATGGTCTTACTTTCAGAATGCACTACATCAAAAAAGTCGTGTTATAACTCAATAATGCAGTTTTATACAGTAATCTTCCTATAAAATCTGCAAAAACGCTAAGTCATCGCTTGGATTTTCCAATAAGGGCGGGTCGATGTTGACAGTATGTGCAATAAAACAAGCTGTGTGTGAGATATTAACGAAATTCTTTTTTTATTTGAAATGTCCATGTATGCTGTATGGAATTAAACATTGTTCAAGTGTCTGCCGCGGCTTCGCTCAGTGACACGAATCCGAGAGGTCAAATTTTCAATGACTGCCGCATAGATCCGACTGAATTTGAGCGATGGCCTGGGTTATCTTGACTTTGAGGGCATCGGTCGATTGCGACTTATCGGCGTAGACCTGCGACTTCCGAAAACTCCAGAAGAAAAAGTTTCGCGGTGTCAAATCGCACGATCTTAGTGGCTCATTCACGTCACCTCCGCGAGACAACACTCATTTCAATAATAAACTTTTAACGTGCTGCTCAGTCGTTTAACTTGCCATGGTGATTTGGCATCAGTGACTAAATAAAAAACGACAGATTGACAGACGCCGTCAAAACAACACGACCGCCACAGACTGTCAACATCGACCCGCCCTTATTTTGTAACCCTATAGAAGAAAGCATTTCAGGACTTAGTGAGAATATTTTACTTTTATACTTACTCAGAATATTTTATTATTTCGATTCAATACTTTTTTTATTTAGTAGAATCCAACAAAGCCTTCTTTTCGGCAATGAATAATGTTCTCACTATAATACAATACATACACGTAACTCTCAAATAACGCTTTGTTTCTATATTATGTGCGAGTACTCGACAGAAAAAGGCTAGCCCGCCCTTTGACAATTTAATGGCATATTTTCTTCGATAAATTTAATAACGCTCATACCTGTCTGGAAAGACGACGGCAACGGAATACTAACCTTGCGTAGACGACAACTCAGCATTCTCTTGTAAACTATTCTATAGATATCATAACATAAACCCTCTATGTTTAGGCGAAATTCGGTTAAAGCCTAGTCGAATTAGATTTTAACTTTACATAATTCATAACTATGATTTTTCAATAATTTTTCCTTAAAAAAAAAATCTTATGTGAAGAGTGTGTCCGTCCATTCTTCTGTCCCACTAGAGCAGCGGTTCCCAACCTTTTTATTTCGCGCCCCACTAAATGCGTATCCGGAATGTATACGCCCCATTTCCCACATATTATATATGTTTAACTACGTTAAAAATAATTTATAAAAATCAATTAATAAAACACATTTTGTTGTCTTAGAAATATTTTGTCACAAGTATATAAATCCTTATAGTATTAATTTAAACAGACTCGTAATTACACATACAAATACGTACAACCTTGTTGTCATAGTTTAATGTCTTCTTTAATACAGGGTGTCTCAGAACGGTCCAACTATTTTATGAGTGAATGAGACGCAAAAGAAGCGGAGTGGAGGTGAGTGAGGGGTAGCACTAGCAAGATCTGTTCTTACATTTTAGTTGCCGTCATGCCTTAGACGGGAGAGCCATGCTCATTTTGCGTGCGCGCGTATTTCGAGAACAACCGATTGCTCATTCGCGTTCGTCGGCTATTTTGACTTCATTATGGATTGCGTAAGATTGGAGAAACCCCTAGTAATGCCACTATCCTCGCATGGATCCAGGCATTCAAGGCTACTGGAAACACACTAGGCGATATTCATCATGGTGGTCCAAGAACAGCGAGAATCCCTGGAAACATTGAGTTGGTTGCGAATTCTGTAAGTCGACAGCCTCGTGTTAGCATCAGGAAGCGCGAATCACATTTTTTTTGGTCCAAGACTTACAGAAAGTAGGCACTACAATTGCCTCTCGTGGTTCCAACAAGATGGGGCCACGGCACATACCACGAACAACTCGCTAGCAGCACTGCAAGAGTTGTTTCCCGGAAAAGTGATTTCTCGACGGGGTGCCATTGAGTGGTCACCACGGAGCCCTGATTTAACCCCACTTGATTTTTTCTTGTTATCTTAAGAGTGTTGTCTACAAGAACAATCCACAAAGTTTGGAAGATTTAAGAAGAAATATTAAAGAAAAAATCAGATTGATTTCTCAGCAAATTCTTCGAAATGTCTTCGATAATGTCCACAAAAGCTTTGAAGAGTGTCGCCAAACAAACGGTCGTCACTTAGCTAATGTGATATTTAAAAAGTAAAATTTCCTTCTTTGTTTACATTTTGGTATCAATAAATAATTAATTACAATAAGCATTTTTTTATTAGTGTTCGAAATAGTTGGATCGTTCTGAGACACCCTGTATATGTAAAAAAAAATATAGAACAATTTAATTAGGAATACAATTTTCAACTTTGATGAGATTTCTGAGGCTGCATTTTCTGAATTAGCTTGCTGATTCGTAGTTTTCTATCGGATATAGCGCAGCATAGGTCGTTTGCAACATTAAGTCTATTTCGTTGCTTAGTCTTTATGGCGAGCAGTGTGGAAAATCCTTTTTCGCACAAATAGGTGGTAGAAAACAGAATGAGCAGTCGTAGAGCTTTCTCTGCAATTTTAGGGAATGTTTTGTAATATTTTGTCCAAAATGTTGTCAAACCCATATCCGTAAGAGTCTTTTGCTGATGAATCGTTTTTCAAGTCGATTGCTTCTTCCTGCAGCGACTCTTGTACATTCTTGATGTTGAGGTTAAAGGGGTTCCTTATCAATTTGTGAATCATGTTATCAGAGAAGTTTTCTGGAAAGTATCTCCGGAATTCATCGGACAGGTTTTCCAGATGACTCACAATGTTTCCTTTCATTTCTTCACTACAAAACACATGATTACTTTATCTATACTCTTTATCTATATTACTATTCTTTATCTATATTCTTACCCATTATCTATATTGTGAATGTTTTATAAGTTAATGTGTCGCGCCCCACCTGGAACAACTTCGCGCCCCACTGGTTGGGAACCGCTGCACTAGAGGTAGGCACGTAATATTATGAAATCGTCAAATAAATTGTACATCGACGCCACGCGTTTGATTATGAAGCAGTCTGGCCACATGTTTCGAGTTCTTTGTTGCATCCACTGTCTACTGATGTTCAGCTTTTCCGAAACAATTCGGCGGTACTAATTAAAATCACACCTTTTCTAGTACGCCAGCACCAGGTGTCCCGGAATCTAGCCTCCTGTCTGTACCCCAACGTTCTATGGCCAAACTGCTGTCTTATCTGAAAGTATCGGCTTTTCCAAAATTCTTGCGCTTTTTTTGTCGCTGGCTTCCCGACTAAGCTATCAGAGATGCGTTTCGTGAGACGCTGAAAGGGTACTACGAGGATTATGTGGGAACATGGTGGGACGCGGCTAATATGCAAGAAGCTTGGCGAAGCACGGAAGAGGAATTCACGGATCGAGGCGGAAAAAGCGACAAATTCATGTAGTACGAGATGAAGGCGGATGTGGAAATGGCGCGGAATGTGCGTTATAACGACGCTACGTGAACGGATATGCGTAGTTATAATATAGAATGCTAGAGGCGGATACCTATGATATGATAAAGTAACGATTATATAATAACATGAATACCAGCTCCGCAGTACTAATATTTCGGCGTGGAACGTCTTTGAAATCGAAGCGAAACAGACCGCTACCGGAACTGAGATGTAGCCTCGGAGGTGCGTAGCATGGTGATTCAGGTGTCTCTGTGTCTGGGAGCTAATGGGCCCTTGTTGGGTTGGCCACGAAAACCCATTATGTTCAGGGTTGGTCACACTCACGGGTCAACACCCATCCGGCGGCCTCACGCATGAAGTGCGAGCCTGGGTAGGACTCTGGCCTTAGGGCTAGTTTCCCCTAGGAATCAACCTTCTGGCGCTCCTGGACGATCTGCGTACCGTGCGGCGTAAGCCAATCGATTGCGCACTCTGACTAATAGTCGGGGGAGTCTGGAAGCAGTACTGTTTCCTATAGAGCGGGGGTGGTTGCGGACCTTACGGCGACTGCTCTTGAAACGACCATCGGCTTCCCGATCCTGGGTGAACAGCCGGGCAAAGGATGCCGTGGTCCGCGATAGATTCGGTATACACCGTTTCACTGCTTCGTAAGGGAGAGGATCGCGCAAGCGACCTCGAACTCGTAACCAATCGAGAGACCGGAGTAATCTGGTCACAATTGAAAGTAAGGGCGTGAGTGTATGCGCCGTCGGGTAACACTCCTGGCTATCTCGCGGTTAAGGCGTTGGCCTCTTACGGCCTTGCAGCGTAGCTAGACGGTGGACTGTTTTGTCCTCAAGTCTTCTGAGCTCACTCCAGGGAGATAGAACGACTAATCGTTAAAACTTCCTGAGGTGACGGGCTCGCCCGCTGTAGTCGACAACCCTAGTTGTCTGTGTGTCTGGAGCTAATGGACCCGTGCAGTTGGGGTATTATGACCCATATGTTAGGGTCGGTCCAACTTACAGGTCAACACCAATCCGGTAGCCTCCAAGCAGAAGTGCGAGCCCGGGTAGGACTCTGTGCCTGCGAGCCAGTTGCCTTAGGAATCGTCCTTCGGGTGCTCCTGGACGGTTTGCGCACAGTGCGGCGTAAGCCAATCGTTTGTGCATTCCGATAATCGAGGGTGTCTGGAAACGGCTTAGTAGAGCGGGGGTGGTTGTTAACCTTACGGCAACTACTTTTGGAAAAGACTAATCGACTACTCGATACGGGGTAAAGAGCCGAGCAAAGGACGCCGTGGTCCACGATAGATTCCGTAGACACCGAATCACCGCTACGTCAGGGAGAGGACAGTGCAAGCGTTCTCGAACCTGTAACCAGTCGGGAGGCCGGAGAAATCTGGCCAAAACTGGTAGCGAGGGCGCTTGGCAGGCCGATGGGTTAACCACCCGGTGTCGAGCGGTAAGGTGTCGGTCCCTCGCGGGCCACTTGGCGAAGCTATCTAGTGGATTGTCTCTACGTTTCCAAGTCTCTACGCTCAATCCAGGTCAAACCAGGACTATACCGGAGTTAATAACGTAATCCCACGTATATGTCGTCTGTATAACAAATTTCATCTTGACAATCGCATCGATATATTTCATGATAGTTTATGCTCCTTCAAAGCGACCCTCTTTAAAATACTGTAATTCTGGTATTTTTTGTTTTTTTTTCTTTTTTTATACCTTTTTTAAAAAAAAAACAACCATTGTTCATACATTGTGCTAATTGTGTACTCATATAAAAAGGATATTGATGTAGTCATGTAACTGTAGTATTTATATGTCACATAGGAGCTGCTTCTGCAGCTTTCGGTAAACTCCGTAGCAAAGTCTTCAGCTCACACGACATCAAGCTGGGAACAAAAGTGTCTGTCTACATGGCGATCGTCCTCCCAAACCTCCTCTACTCGTCAGAGACATGGTGCCCATACCGAAAGCACATTCGCGCACTTGACAGATTCCACCTTCGATGCCTACGCGACTTAATGAACATCAAGTGGTCGGACCGTGTGAGGAACACGGAAGTTCTTCGACGCGCTAAAGTCAGCGGAATAGAAGCATACATGATGCGACGACAGCTGAGATGGTGCGGACATGTCTCCCGTATGCCTGATGAGAGAGTGGCAAAGCGTATCTTTTACGCTGAACTAAAGAACGGCAAGCGGAAACAAGGCGGCCAGCACCTCAGATACAAGGATAGTCAGAAGAGGCATATGCAAAGGTGCAACATTGAACCCTCTCAGTGGGAGAGTAAAGCGAAAGATCGCCCAGGATGGAGACTGCTAGTGCAGGGCAATGTAGATGATTTTGAAAAGAAGAGGCTGCTCGACTTAGATGCCAAACGCGACGAGCTAAAGGCCCGACCACCGGCGGCCATAAAGTATAATTACGTCGATGGTGTCTTGACTTGCGCCAAATGTACACGCACATTCAAAGCCAAGATCGGCTACATCAGTCACCTGAGGGCTCACCAGCAAAATCCCCAACAATAAAAAAAAAAAAAAAAAAAAAAAAAAAAAGAATCTAGAATGCAATCGCTATGGCCGAATACGGCTAGAAGGATATATATGTCACTGTATGTGTTGTCAATATTCTGTTTGGGTACCAAATAAAATAAAATAAAATAAAATAATTATCGTTTAAAAGCCTGGGTGACGATTTCGCCCGTTGTAGATGACACCTATCCACTCTCTGTGTGTCTGTGTCTGTGTCTGTGTGTGTATACAAGAGGGTCTAATCTGGAAGAGCCCTCGTGAACTCTGCCTGTGGCTGTAACCTACAATCAGGACAGTTTACAGTTGACAGTTGGAATCGGATGTTCCGACGTCCTCCGACGACAAAGGAAGATAACGGGTGGAGACCGCGCAAGCGACCTCCAATCTGTGACCAGACTTAAGGATGCAAAAAACCGTCCAAATCTGGTAGTAAGGGCGCGAGGTTTGCCAGCTGTGTACTCTACTTGGCTGTCGGCGTCGTTTGATTGTGGATTGTGCTGTCCACTAAGTCTTTTACGTTCATTCCATGGAAGATAAAATCGCTCGATGTCGCTATAACTCCCAGGTTTGACCGATTCGCCCATTGTAATTGATACTTCTCAATGTTTGTGTATAGAGTTTGTGAAAGTCGATCGACTTAACTTATAATACGTGTACTTTGGACAATATTTCTCAGTAACAAACTTATAATAAGTGTAAAAAAGTTGTCAAAATGCAACGTGTTGGCCTCAGCCCCCACCAGAGACAGCCTAAAATATAGATTACATATCGTTGAAAATACGAGGTTCTGGTCTATGCACAAGCTCCCCAACGTCCGGCGCCGCCCTTTTTCATAAATTATAGTAAACTGAATGGATTTTACACGACTGCGCAACAAAAAAGAAGTGTAATATGTTCAGGATTCATCTATGTATGTTTTTCGTTTATTTATTCCACCATATTTTATAAACGCTTGAACTGATTTATATGCGTGTGGTATTGTTAGAATCATTATGTCTCCCGAGTGTCATGGGGTACCTTTACTGTCCAAATATCAAGTAAGTAGTTGTCTAAATGTCCAAATGTCAATAAAATAACAAAAATATATCATGTTTAGTGTCAAGTGCAAGGGCTGATTGAGTAAATTCCAGAAATATACATGTATAAAAAAACGTAATAAAAATAATAATAAATACAATACTTTTAATATATTTCTTCTTCTTCTCCGTCCTTCCCTCATTACTGAGGATCGTAGCCACTAGACAACAATTTGCCTACGAGGCTGCTCCACTTCGACCTGTCTTCTGCATGGCGGTTCGCAGATTGTATTGACCCTTTCGTAACTTCTTTGATGAGGTCGTTCCATCTGGCCGGTGATCTGCTTCTGCTTCTTCTTCCCTCCACTTGACCCCCGGAAAGCATTTTCTCCAGATTCTCTGGGTTTCTCCTGGCAACATGACCGAAGAACTGCAGGACCCTTCTCATGCATACGGTGGAGAGCCTCACTTGGATGCCGAGTTCTTCCAGGACAGATTTGTTGGTGTGGCGTGCTGTCCATGGGATTCCTAGCATTTTACGCCAACACCACATCTCCAGTGCATCGATTTTGGTTCGTATCCGAGCCTTCAGGATCCATGTCTCCGATGCATAGAGAAAGATCGTGAAAACCATAGCTCGAACCAGTCTGACCTTAGTCCGCTGACTTATGACCTCCTTTTTCGCAGTTTCCGTCGTTGCATGTCATGGAGCCCAGATAGACAAAGTCTTTCACAGCTTGAAGGTCACTCAGCTCGTTGGTGCGTTGCATGGTTCCAGCCCGGTCAACAAACGTTGCATGGTTCCAGACCCGGTCCACGTATTATATTTACTTGTTTCTTTTTCTAATTTTCACTTTTATTTTTTTTTGTAGACGCAACTCTACAATAATTGATCAAAATGTTTTGACACAGTAATGTAAAGCAGACTTTTATAATCCCATTAATAGCAGTTTGGTAAATGATCATTGAAAAATAAGGTGCTAGTTAAGTAAAAAACAACAAGACAGTTTTTTTCAAAATACATTAACTTTTTAATACATTTTCCAAAACATTTCTTGGGTATTATGTGTTCTGTTTAAATCATTATAGCAATTTATGGGTTGATTTATAGGTGCGTTTTTAATTACTGGCATTGAACCGCATGCTCAGCGTCTTTTTCGCTAAAACGAAATGTTTGTATTCATGAAACGAATAAAGTAAATCTGAATGAGGTGGATGATTGACATGTTCTAATTAGTTGTAGAGCAATTAACGTTTGGAAAATTTTAAGCTTTGCGGTGAATACCAAACACATGAAACGAGGGGTAATATTATTATGGAATTACCGCGTCCCCGAAATGAGGGTTTCAGGCGATGCCCGTAGTACGTTGGCATTAAACTTTTCAACGGATTACCCCCTGAATTAAAAACTCTGATAAGGGAAGGGAAACCGTGAATATTTAAGACCAGCTTAAGAAGCACCTGATTAATGAGGAATATTATAATTTAGATTTCATATACCTACTAATTCTCCGCATTACCATTTATTATTTTTAGTTAGTTGAATTATTCCAAAGACAATTAATAGAATTAAGTACAATAAAGTACAATAAACACGGCCCGACGGCATAGTGGTTAGGTCGCCTGATCTTACATTGTTAGGTCCCGGGTTCGATTCCCGGCTGGGTCACCATTTTCCTTTGGAATCTAATTAACGGAATTGCATTTTCGATTCTGTCGATGGAATGCAATAACAAGACACACACTTGCAGACATGTTACACGCACACATACATATAACAACGTTATAGTAAGGTTGGTTGTAAGAGATTGTCATATGACAATAAACCCGCCCATTGTGACATTTTCACAATAAAGAGTATAAACAAACAAACAATTTAGTTAAAAAAAAAAATTATCTGATTTTATTATTATTGACTATTTATTACTTTTGATTATTTTTGATTATTTTATTGCTTCTTGACTATTAATTGAATACTTTTACTGCTTATTTTTGTATCCGTTATTTTAAGCAGTATGGGAAAATTTACTCTCGTGCGATGCAAAATATTATTTTTCTGACTATTTAAATATTATTCGTGACTATTTTTTGAATTCTCAAGGGCTCTCTAGACGATCAAGCATGCTTGTCAAACATCGCGTCGCGAGCTGGGAGAGGATCGTAAACCGCAGGAAATATGCAAATATTTTTTAAATATTTACCAATAATGCCTAATTTTGTAGTTTTATAGCAGGGAGTAACGTCATTCATCAATAAATTACGTCTAATTAACGAGATTCCCTGGTATAAACTACAAACTTGGCATTTTTGTTAAATATTAAAAAATATATATGTCCTGCGGTTTACGATCCCTTCCTAGCCCGCGACGCGATGCTTGACAAGCATGCTTGGCCGTCTAGAGAGCCTCTTATATGTTTTAAAAGCTATTTTATTATCAATTCACAAATTGCATCCAATCTCTCGAGTGTTATTAATTTGCTTTATCATAATTACATTAATTACATATACGTATCTGATACATCTAGTGTGAAGTCGGAAACCGAAAGGTGATGTCTGAGGTATACCTCTGGGTATACCCAGTGCTAAATTTGGATAATTTTGTATAGTGTAATCACGTGAACGAATTGTAAGTAATCTTAAATGTACCTAACACCTTGTTGTTTGTTGAATAAGCGTCTGCAGTTTGATGTAGAGCAATACATTATATGAAGGGCGTAAGCGCACTTCGAGTCTTCTGACTACTCGTATTATAAGTCACCTAGCTAGGATACACTCTGTACTTTCCGACTACTGACTTTACTACTACTGCCTTTAGACTGTGAGTGCCTATTGAAAATAAAAGCTTCATTTTAACACAAAGAAAGGCTTAGTAATAACATAATAACTTAGTAACATAACTATTAACTTAGTAATAACGTCATCCAAAGCATTTACCTACGATTGTTACTTTTGTGAGGACTAAAATGCTTGATGACCAAGGTGTTTAATTTGCAATGTCATTATGACCAACCTTTTGCAATGTGTACATTATCTCTTTGCATTTTTCCTGATTATCGCTTTTAAATTGTTCTTGGTATTTTGATAAGTTTTCTTCTATATTTTTGTTTTATTGCCTTGTTTGTTTGTTTCTACTCTTTATTGTGAAATCGCAATGGGCGGGTTTATTGTCATATGACAATCACTTACAACCAACCTTACTATGACGTGTTTATATGTATGTGTGCGTGGAACATGTGTCAATATATGTACAAGTATATGTCAGTAACTTATGTTAAGGTTGCCCAGGAAACGATAAAGGAGAGGACAAGGTGAGGTATTTGGTTAGTGGCTGTGTAAAAAAAAAGGTTCTTTAACAACTTTTTGATAGTATGCAACGAAGGTGCATGCCTGATTCCATGGAGCTGATTCCATAAACGAGCAGAATGGACTGTAAAAGAATGCGTGTAAATAGAAGAAAAATGTATCGGAATGGCGAGCGTGTTATCCCGGCTTGATCGAAGTGGAAGACCGTGGCCTCCCAATGGGTGAAAATTCTCCTTGAGATAGGAGGGTGAAGTGGGGTTATTGAGTATGTTGTAGAGTAGCGATAACGTATGCAAATTTCTTCAATCGCGAATAGGAAGCCAATGAAGTTGCTCACGAAAGCAGCTAACGTGGTCAAACTTTCGCAAATTAAAAACATGCCTGAGGAAGATATTTTGCAGATGCTCCAGCTTGTTCAAAATAACCGCACTAGCATCTATATAACAAACATCACCGTAGTCACGTATAGGCGTTAAGAGTGTGGACACAATCATTATTTTATGTGACATAGGGAGAAATCTTTGAAGCCGCCGGAGACTATGAAAACCATGGAAAATGCGACGACTTACTTGGTTTACTTGATCTTGCCAAGAAAGATGTTGGTCTATTATAATTCCAAGGTTTTTAACATTTTTCGTATAGGTATTCGCCAATTTTTCCGTTTACACAAATTGGCGGTAATTATGAAGTATCTATTTTTGACAATGTTCTTTTGCTGCCTATCACAATTGCTTGCGATTTATTTGGATTTATAATTATACCATGTTTTGTAGCCCAAGTCTGTAAGTCTGTTCGTTATGTTTTTAGCCTATGCCTCCATCAATGTCCTTTTCGCTACAATTGACACACGATATCGATATAATAAATTGTCGTCTTCATAGTTTATCGACGCATCCCACGCCGACGGCAATCGAATCGCCTAACTAGCAGACTTGCAATACGACACCGATTAATTGCCGTACAATTTAATATCCTATCTGTGTGCATGTCGCCGGGCGTGCCCCCTTTGTCTGGCTGGGAATCCATAGATGTCAAATCACCCCTATTCACGTCTACTGGCGTACTATTCGCGCCATCCCGCCCCCTAGCCTGTCGCCTCGACGTTGTCCTTTGTCGCTTAGCTTATTTTCATTTTGATCGTCGAATGCTCGCTGCTGCCGCTTTTGCCAACCGTGATACACGTCCCGGTCCAAATTGTCGTACCATAGACACACCCAGCGCCAATATCAGCTTCATTGCAGTTGGAATATTACTATGGCTCCGACGTACCCGAGAGAAATACGTAATGCAACGGAAAGGGCCTTGGCGTGACATTAAAAAAAATATATTTTATTTTATTTCATTATATTTCATTTGGTAAACAGTGTTAACAAGTAATAATCACAAAAGATAAATAAAGCTATAGTTATTTAAATGTGTACGCTTTAGTTTTATTACTATATGTGCACAATGGGCTCGATTGCGTTTCTTCGTGAACTAAAATCGGAAATTAGTTCGTGTGAACGAGACAGGGCAATACGCTAGAGCGGAATGTGAAATGAACGGTTTTCACTTTTTCGCATTAAAACTACACACCGAAGATAAATTATCTGAATCTAACACCGCACGAATTGTGTTCAAATTTATTCGGACTAGTATAAATTCGAAAGGTAGTTTTCATATTCCACTCTAACGTAATGCTCTGTCTCGCTGGCTTGACCTAATTTAAGTTTTATATAGTAGGTACAATATATATTTCGAGAAAAAAGGGAATACCCAAAAAAAATAAGTTTACATTGATATTATAAACATTATATTTTATTTTGTACTGATGATAAATATGTTACAAAAACTGTCATGCGATTAACTCTTTAGGGACGGACCATAGGACGTATGTGTCCTATAAATTTAAAAATCATTTTCAATTATCGAATACGAATAATTTATAAAATATATTTTTCCATGTTATTGAGATATCTTCCATGTTTAATTTAAAAAAAATATTGTTTAAAAATATTTGTGGCGACTTTTTCAAAGAGTTAATGAGAGTTATTGTCTGATTATTTTATATGGTCTTATATCTGTACTTTTAGTTTAAAATGCATAACGTAGATTTAATTTGATTATTTAACATTTTACTGATAATTTGAATATTACGATGAATAATTTTACTACGTATCTTTTCGAATTACTAACAACTTCAAATATTAGGCTTCTACTTTGATTATTTATATTTATAGTTTGACAATCTAGTAGTTAATTATTGACTACCTATGTATGTTCAGTAAAGAGTAGTAACGAAATTTACTACCTAACCCAATTATTTTGACACGTCCAAGAGCGGTCTTTAGCCGTCAATTGGACACGACGAAAATGTAATGTAATGTAAAGACATTCCTCTTATTTAGCTCCTCCCCCCCCCCCCTGAAAGATGGTCAGTTTAATTCCCAGAACTTTCGCGTTTTGCGATTCGAATATCATTCCTCCCATGGTCGGCTATCGTATCTGACATTTCGGCCATTTTTTTTTTTATCCACCGAATAATTGCAATTTATCTATTACACAATAGTGCAATGTCACATGCAATCCTCAGTAACGAAGGCATAAACCCAAAAAAAAGTTATTTTCATATAACATTTTCATGTTGAAATAACCTCCATTAACCTCGAATAACTTAAAATAAAATATGTATAAGAAAAAATCTACTTTTTTATCTTTATTTGACCTTAGAATCATTTCCTAAATTTCGAATCTGTGACCAGACTGGAGGATAGAGAAAATTGTTTAAATCTGGTAGTATGGGCGAGAGGATGGCCCGCTGGTTGTCATTTCCTAGGGACTCGCGGTAAGGCGTGTAGCTCTTAAGGGCTGTTTACGTAGTTTGACTATGAATTAATTTGTCCACAAAGTCGGCGTTCACTCCATGGGAGACAGAACAGCATGACGTCGTTATATCTCCCTGGGGTCCTATTCAGTAGTCTCTTCTGTGAGGGACTACCCCAGCAAGGACTCTCGCGTCTCAGGACTCACGGCTGGTGGTTTGCCCTGGGGGATTGCCCTCCAGCGCTACTGCACTATTTGCGCACCGTGCGGCTTCAGCCAATCGGTTGTGCACTCTGACTAATTACTGAAGAAGTGTGAAGACTGGAAATATACTGTCTCTTAAGCAGCGGGGGTGGATGTTGAACTGTTGTCATGCCACTTGAAACGACCTATGGGCCACCCGATTCCCAGTGGCATTACGGCTATCGTGTACTACCTCCTGAGGTGCGCACGTTCTGTGCGGACCCAGGGGCCTTTCCCAACGCGCTTTTTGCGCTTACTTAGGGCCGTCGGATGCGACCGGCCCACAGACCGGCCATCCTTTCTGGATTGCTACTGGAGTAGTAGGCTTCATTTTGACTGCTTACGTAGTCAAAGGTGGAAAACAGGTGTCGCGTGAAGACGCGCAGATCAGCTGGGCGGCGGCGGGCGCGGCCCGATTTCTACGTCCGTCGCTACTGACGCCACGGGCCAAGGGCTTGAGACGCGACGATCAGCTGGTCAGCGGTGGCGTCCGCGCGGCGCGAGTAGCAGAACGACCCTGGCATTGCTGGTAAAGGGCGCCCATGTCCGCAATAAATTCATATTGAATTACCGCTTTAATACAACATTTAGAGGCCGCGCAAGCGACTTCGGTTTCGTGACTTCCTGTTAATTCCAGACGGAGATATCCGGCTAGAACTGGTAGCCAGGGGGCGAGGTGGTGGCCCACTGGGTTACCTGTCTAATGCCTCGCCGTTAGGCGTTGGACTATGGCGGGTTCGCGTCTTTGCTTTACAGTAGATTTCTATCGTCCCAAAGTCTTCAGCGCTCACCTAACGGGACACTTCCTGAGGTGACGGGTTCGCCCGTTTTAGTTGACAACTCAAGTTGTTCATGTATCCCCACAAAAAGGAGTCTGGTGAAGTTAGATCTGTTCTCCTGGGAGGCCATAGAATAGAATAACTTTATTGTGCTATAAAAACATTACTTAATTAATATTACGCTGGTTTCATAATAATAATACAGTGTAAAAAACACGCTTTTCAAGTCCAAACACTGCTATGATACGATATTCCATCATGGAATGCCAGTGCCTATCTTCCGGCTTCATCATCAGACCTTGAAACCTAATCGTGGTCAAAGTTCATTCCAAGACTTTTCTAACAAGTCCAAACACAGCTATGATACGATGTTCCATCATGAAGTTCCAGTTCATATCTTCCGACTACATCATCAGATCAGTTCGACAGTACCATATTATTGTATTGTCATCAGAACTACATACAGCTGCCAATTTTCATGACGCTACGATCCTTGGAAGATGGTTAAATTAGTTACCTTAGATTCCATTACATAGTTACATACAGGTCGACCTAATAAAAGCGTGTTAAAAAAAGACAATTTATGCGCAAATGGCGGACTTATCGCTATAGCGATTTCTTATAGTCAACCATTTGATAAACTAATTCCTAATTGTCACCGTAACATACACACAGAAGTAGATAGTTAAATTTAAAATAAACTTATTCAAATATATGTTAATAATTTATGCTAAGGTTGCCCAGGGAAAGCTAAAGGAGGCCATGGAATATCCCCTCGGCGCTATATGAGTTTCCCAGCAACCATCTCGTTTACCACTGCCAATGAGTTATTAGACGTATAGCATATCGCGTCATCTTGTTAGAACCATGTCGCACGGTTATATTCTTGAAATTCTTGCAGAGGTGACCCACTGGGTTACGGGGGATCGTTAAAACTTACCCACTGGGTAAGTTTTAACGATTAGTCGTTCTCTCTCCCGTGAAGTGAACGCAGAAGACTTGGACACAAACAGTCCACCGTCAAGCTCCGCCACATGCCCGTAAGAGGCCAACGCCTTAACAGCGAGATAACTAGGTGTCGATTGGTCTCTCGGTCTCTCGATTGGTTACGAGTTCAAGGTCGCTTGCGCGGTCCTCTCCCTAACGAAGCGGTGAAACGGTGTATACCGAATCTATCGCGGACCACGGCATCCTTTGCCCGGCTGTTCACCCAGGATCGCGTAGCCGATGATCGTTTCAAGAGCAGTCGCCGTAAGGTCCGCAACCACCCTCGCTCTATAGGAAACAGTACTGCTTCCAGACTCCCTCGACTGTTAGTCAGAGTGCACAGTCGATTGGCTTGCGCCGCACGGTGTGCAGACCGTCCAGGAGCGCCAGAAGGTTGATTCCTAGTGGAAACTAGCCCTAAGGCCAGAGTCCTACCCGGGCTCGCACTTCATGCGTGGAGGCCGCCGGATGGGTGTTGACCCGTGAGTGTGACCAACAGAATGGGTCTTCGTGGCCAACTCAGCAAGGGCCCATTAGCTTCCAACCATCATGGAACCGTCTCGATGGATTCATTTTGATATGCCTGTATACCGTCTCGTCTGGACTGGTCTCGCAATAATATTCTCAGTTTGACCGTCCCCGCCAGCCTCAGTACGTCTCTCTGCTAGTGGCATTAAATGCACACTCCCGCCCTGGGGAAACAGAGTGGCGGTAATTTCAGTATACAAATTGCTTCATTTGGATGCGGCGGCTACGCGGTTAGGCTTGGGGGAAGCGTTAAGACTCAACCGGCTCCTGGCCGGTTTTATGCTTCGATGAAATAAAAAAGAAGATAAGGGAAAATGCACACGGTCACGGACATACGAGCAATACTCTATACTCACCTAAGTCATAGTGACTGGGAACTAATGGGGCCCTGTTGCAGTTGGCCACAAAGACCCATATGTTCAGGGTCGGTCTAACTCACGGGTCAACACCCAAGCGCCTCCATGACGAAGTGCGAGTCCGAGTAGGACTCTGGCCTGCGGACCAGTTTCTCCTAGGAGTCAATCTTCTGGCGCTCCTAGACGCTTTGCGTACCGTGCGGCGTCAGCCAATCGATTGTGCATTCTGACCAACAGAATTAAATGCGTCACAAAATTAAATGCTAATAATGTAATTATTAAAAACATAACTATCATAATATTTGTCATGGCTGTAATATTATATTCAATAATAATAATAATAATAATAATAATAAAAGCCTTTATTCGCTGACCGTATTATACAATTTTGCCTTATGAGGTAAAACAATATATTCAATAATACCTACATACAAATAATAAAAATATACTAATTTGCTTTAATAGTAAGGGAGAATAATACATTAAAATACAAATGCAAATTCTATGTATAGAGCGTGGGAGTTGTCATTTTACGGCGACTGCTCTTGAAACGACCAATCGGCTACCCGATACCGTGAGAAGCCGGCCAAATAATGCCGTGGTCCGCGATAGATTCGGTAGACACCGTTTCACCGCTACGTAAGGGAGAGGACCACGCAAGAGACCTCGGACCCGTAACCAGTCGGGAGACCGGAGTAATCTGGTTGCAACTGGTAGTAAGGGCGCGTTTGTTGGTCCGCTTGGTGATTAACCTAGTTATCTCGCGGTAAGGCGTTGGTCTCTTAATTATTATGTGGCGTAATTAGACAGTGGACTGTTCAGTCTTCCGCGCTCACCTTACGGGAGACAGAATGATCAATATCGTTAAAACTTACTGAGGTGACGGGTTCGCCGTTGTAGTCGAAAGCTCTAGTAGTAAGCCATAGTGACTAGGCAAATATTTAATATTGGGTCCTTACGTATGAAACTAGTGTTCTATATAAAAAAAATAGGGCCAAAAATTTGATATGAAAAATATATATTTAATTAATAGAAATATTGACCCCTATTATCTATGCAGATTTGTCATTTTAATGGGAGTTGCTTAATTCCTCTACCGTAAAACTCTCGTCGACAGAAACCAATGACTGATTTGAAGGCGTTTTTCACCGACTCTTCAAAGTTGTTTTTTCCTTTGTAAAACAAGAAACTACAATTGCGAGCAACAAAAATCGACTCACACCCTCAGTGCGGAAAAAACTTATTTTTTTCAGAAATGGCTAAGTAGATAAATACAATTATATATATTTTAAAACACTTGTTTTGTTAGCTGTCCGTTAATATCATAATCATGAAAATCCGGTTAGGTTTTTTTTTAAAATTGAATAATATTTAAAAAGGGGAGTCAAATGGATGTTCAGGAGTAGAAAACTGGAGATACTTAAAATTAAGTTAAAACGGAAAATGCAAACCTAAGAAGGGACGTTAAATAAATTAATTTTTAGTGTTACCCTCCCTTGCCCAGATGACAGCTCGCATGCGGTTCCTCAACGTCCTGATCAGATTTTTGGTCAAGTCTTGAGAAATACCATCCCATTCCTGTAACAACGCTATCTTGAGCTCGTAGATATTAGAAGTTGCCGGATTTCTGGCTCGGACTCTTTGTTTCAGCTCGTTTCACAAATTCTCGATGGGATGCATGTCTGGACTGAGAGCTGGCCAGTCCATCGTCTCCAAACAAACTTCATCTAAGAATCACCGAGTGATACACTCTGTGTGACACCGTGCATTATCATGTATTAAACAGAGTTTTTACCAATAAATCATTCATACAGTATGACATGATCCAGGAGAATAATTTGATATAGCGTTTAGCATTCAGGCCTTCTCTCCGACCTCCCCCTGGCACGAAAACGAAGTTGGACCTTTCTTGTAAAGAAATGCCAGCCCACACCATGCAGGAAACGCCGCCGTAGAAGACTGTTTCAGCGAAGCAGCACTGCGAAAATCACTGACCTAGACGCCTGGAGACCCAGCCTATTCTGTTTGCCATACAGACACATTCTGCTTTCGTCAGTAAATAAAACTGACCGCCATTGCTATATGGTCCAACTGACTTCCTCTCGAGAAAATTAAAGGCGCGCTTGCTGGTGGCGTGTGGTCAATTTAAGGCCTGTGAAAGGTCTTTTTGGAACGAGGTTGAATTTTTTCAACCGTCTTCTGATCGTTCACTGACTGACAGCTACCCCTTGAACTTGTCTCAGCTCCTGCTGTACATTAACGCCAGCGAGGTCGCGATTCTGTAGTAACATCGAAGCGATGTAACGGTCGTCTCTCTCAGAAGCGCAACGGAACCGGCTGCTATTTGGTCTCCGATTGATGGTACCAGTTTATTTAAACCTCCTTTTTACTCTTGAGACGGCAGACTGACTAAATTCCACTTGACGAGCAACTGTACGTTGACTAAGACCCTGCTGCAATAAAGCAATGACCTGAGCTGTTTTTTTTTGGTGTAGTATCCATACTTTTACGATAATAATGAGTTTGGCTTACGGAGATTTTTTCGCGTCAACTAGTGATAAGTGACTGCTGAAAATAAACCTGTTCCAGGGGAACTTACGAGTGATTAAGACCGGAAACTTTTTGCGACGAATAGCGTACTTTCCAATACTTCCGTTCAGTTATTATTATTTATAAAAGTTCTGAACCGATTTTTATAAAAAAGGTGTCATTAGAAAGCTAAATAATTATGTTTTCATAAAAGTATATATTTGGTTTACATCCGGTTAGTCATTTTAGAAAAAAACTGGTTTTTATCCGAACTGAGGGGGTGAGTCGATTTAGTTGCTCGCAAGTGTATATTGAAGTAAGGTCAGGCAAGTACGGTGGGTAAACAAGAGTATCCAACCCCAACTTCTGCAACTTTAAGACTGTTTGCAGTGAAATCTGTGGTTATACGTTGTCATGGAGAAGCAGTTGGGGTGAGCGATTGACTAGGCTCGGTTATTTAATTACGGGCTTCTCCATCATTGTTAGCAGTTCTTAACAGTACACATTGACGTTAACTGTATAGTCAGACTGCAATAAGCTGTAATAGAAAACAGCGGCACCGGATCTCATATTTGAAAATGACGCAAATTTTCAATTTAGCATGGTTGCACAAATGAAAATATTCGAGAAAAAACAAAAGACGGAAAGACAAATAAACAGCTGATTCTTAAAGAAGAATAACATGTCCTTGAATTAAAATTTATTTGAATTTGAAATTCAAGCTCAAACCCAAGTTATCCTAGTTCAAAGTGCCCGTGTGAAATAACAGCAATTACATAGGTAAAAACCCAATATCCATATATTATTTAGTGACAATTATTTATTTTTACTTTTCCAGCAGAGGAAAGTATTGTGAACTCACTTCTGTGTTTTTGTTTATCTGTATTCCTTGACGATAGCGCCCGAACGCTTCATCCGATTGAGCTGAAATTTGGCTTGCAGGCGTCATTCGGTCATGAGAAGAGTTAAAAAGACTGTAGTTGTAATCGGTTCAACAGAGGGCGAGCTAGTCATATTTCAATCTCGAAAAATTGCAGTTAAACACTTGAAATTCGGTACACAGATGCTTTGTTGGATCGAAACGACGTTGTGAAATTGGCATTGTGAAAGATGATTATAATTGCTCGTATACAAGCGAACCAAAAAAATATGAAATACCGCCTTACTTACCCAATAAAAATTTCACGGAAAATACCATTTTAATACCACGGAAATACGACAAAATTTTTGTTAGGCGTTAGGCCGAAACCACATTGTGAAATTTAGGTTGGAATATCTATAATGCGACACAAATAATTTTTAAATTCCGGTTTATTTAGGAAAATACTAAATCATATTGGAAAATAGCCTTTTTAATACCACGGAAATACTACAAAATACAAAAAAATACTACTTTTGCTATCGCAGTCACTTAACACAATCACTATCAAGGGGTGAGGGGGGGGGGCAGGAAGGGGGGGGGGGGGGGGGTGAGGGGGGGGTGGGGCAGGAAGGGGGGGGGGTGAGGGGGGGTAGGGGTTAAGGTTTTATTGCGCGGGGAGACAAAAGAGACACAAACACACGCGGAATATTGACAATCACGTGCGTTTTTTTCATATCAGCATTGAATCAGAGACGCGTCCTATTATCGAAAGATACGACAGCAAACCGCTTCAAACAGAAAAGCGAGAGACGCAGAAACGCTGACGGCAGCGTGTGCACTTAAGGCGACATGATATCTGAGAACGACCATATCTGAAGAATTTGAGTTTTTTTGAAAAATATAAGCATTAATTAAAAAAAGTTTGCAAGTGAATCCCTCGATAAGGAACCAATTTAAAATTTGGACTTAAAAAATCTGCTCATTGTCTTATACATTAAGGCTTTAAACTGATTTCGAAAATTTTCAGGCTCGATTACTCCTACAGTGTAAGCGGTGTGTATTTTATTATAATTTCATTATATTGACTGGTTATTTCTCTAGGGCAGGTTACTTTGCCACATTTTTTATTTAGGGCCTAAATTATTTACAATTAATTAAAACGTGAGAGCGCTCTGATAGTTACGCTAAATATGCTTTGCCATTATCACACTTTTACCACCACTGCGTAAAGATAGTTATTCTGTGCTAGCGCTGCTATAGAGCATTTAGTATGCACCTGGTAGCCGGTGCGAACGAACGTAGAATCTGCGCTTATCGCTTCGTCAACTCTGGATTTTTATTGGTCAAACCCTACAAAATTGACCCCGTCTATTTTTTCGCGTGTCCGCCCATTTCGGATATTTTTCTGAGGTCTTATGTCGCCTTAAAGTATCCAAATGCCGTTGGACACTTGAGTGCATTGAGGGCATTTGGAAGCCTATCAACGCTTCTTATTCAAGACGATGGTTTTATTTCAACTTTCGCGCACTCTCCTGTCCGTAATATGACAGCGCAATTTCACAGCGTGAATTATTGCCGCGCAGTGAAAAAAATATTCGTACAGGCAAATTCGAAATTTAAGCGGAAACGTCCTGGGGAGTTGCCATTATCCTGGGAAGACAAGGCGAAAGCTGTTAAAAAGTCAGCTAATTTCGGAGGGTACACTGATACGATCGGGAATACTTAAAAACCGACAAAAAGAATGTACCTATCTAAAAATATATTTTTATTTTCGAACTACCTTTTCTCCTTTATAGTAAAAACACATTTTTGAAAATAACGTTTTAATAAAATGCTCTGTCCAGAGCCAACCATGGATGCAGCAGCCATGTCATAGTAGAACTTAGAACTAGCTATCATAATTCAATGCGAATCTTTTAAATTGCGAGCTTCACTCCACTCGGCATAGCCATAATACGCGACATAAAACCAATGTGTTTATTGCCTAAAGTACGCTTGACTAAATATCAAAAAACATTTTTATATATTAGTTTTAAATTGTTCAATGCTTTGCTATCATCGACGAGAAGACTTGAGATGGCAGCATATAAAATCTGCTTGAAAAATCAGTTAGTCAAACATGCCCTTTACAAACTGTACGACTTTTATGATATTGCGTCCACAATTGCTTGATTATAAATAACCATATTATGACTATACTTTCGCACTAGTAAGTTTTAGATTTTATTGACATTGTTTTTAATTACGCATGTTTCAGAATTTTTCTTTTTCATGGTATTGATTATTATTTGTTTGATTATTGATTATTTTGTAAATTTGACTATTTTTAAGTAATCACCTCTGATTACAATTATTTTTTTTCTTTTAATTAATCAAAGCGGTTTTATCATCCGGTAAATTATGATTGTAAAATTTGACATGTTCCTCAGTATTGTGAAATGCTTTTATGGAATGAATAAATGGTGATGATGATGATGATGATGATGAATGCTATACAAAATTTCGTTTTTGTGCTGTTGACCTTTGAGGAGTCTCCTCGTCGGGAGCCAACCCTGGATGCAGCAGCCATGTCGTGGTATAATTTAGAACGAGCTATCATAATTTAATGCGTTTACAAAATTGTGTGTATTTACTGTTAACCGTGGAAGAGTAGCCTCGTAGGCAGACGATTCTGGGTGTAGAATCGGGTCATGCTCACCATAAAAATGCATTGTCATCGAAACTCAGACAACATATAAAATTTCAATTTCATTGTATAAGAGGAAGAGGTTCTAATTCAGTTTACAAGATTAGACCTAAACAAACTAACATACTAACAAACATAGCAAGGTAAATAAAAGCTTGTAAAACGGAATTTAAACCTGAAGTTATAATTATTATAATACATTATTAGAAATTATTATTATTATGTTATTAAATTAGATAATAAGCCTGATAATAACGTGTTGACTGCTATGGATGAAGCTGGAAGCTGGCTTTTGATTTGAGTTTATTCGACCTTTTTCAAAACAGGATAAAGTACTCATTTTCAAGAACTGCACGAGCTTGTTCAGTATATGTACTGAGTATGATCGTAGCTTAATACCTACTATGAGAAATATAATTCTCTCTTCTCCAAATAGAATCTTTTACAAAAAGTCTAACGAGCAGTAGTCCAAAAATAAACTACAAAGATTCTACTGGCACGACGGATTTTATATATCAAAATTGAAAGGACCAAAATTGCCTGGCTCTGCGTAACTCACCCTCCCGCATTTTCCTCTTCGAATTCAAAAGAAAAAAATCTCATTATTTTTTCTCGTCGCCATGGAAGCTCGCTCATATCAATGTTAAAGAAAAACGTAGATAGGTCCATGAAAACACTTATTTATTTCGCTGCACTCTCGTCCTTGCAGTCTGCGTTATACGCCGCCTGTAACGCTGGCCAACTAAGTTCAGCTTTTGGTTTTGCCATTATATGAGGTATACTATTTTTAAAAGAAAACATAGATATATTTATTTTAATAAAAGGTTTTTGGGATTTGATGGTTTGTTTATTTTGTAAGATAAAAGAGAGGTCTCAATACTCTCTCCTCTGAAGGTTCTTACTTCGGATTGCGGTGGCTCTGGCGGCACTTTGGAGCTGTCGTCTGCAACGGGCGAACCCGACACCTCAGTCTGTTATAACAATATGTATCGTTCTTTCAGTCGTAAATTGATTTTACTGAGATTAACACAATCCACAGTCTAGCTCCGCCAACATGCCCGTAAGAAGCCAAAGCCTTACCGCGAGACACTGGGAAGTGAACCTATTGGGCCAACCCTTACTACCAGATTTGGCCGGATTTCTCAGTCCTCCGGTCCGGTCAAGGGTTCGAGGTCGCTTGCGCGGCATGTATCTGACGTAAGCGGTTATTCAGTTTAATTATTTTGCGGACCGCGACGCCTTTTGCTCGCCATGGTCACTCGGAGTCGGGTGACCGACGGATCGATTCAAGGGTTAAAGACGTCAGGTCGACAATTACCTTGCGCTGTCATAGGAAACATACGTCTCCAGACCCCCCCCCCCCCACCTATGACATATTCATAGATCTCCAGACCCCCCCCCCTGGTTATTTGCTGACTGGGGCTTTTTCCGTTTTTTACGCAAGTGCAGATAGTGCTTCAAACGGCCTCATTAGTATCGTTACCAGTATCATGACTTACTTGGTATTATGCAGGTATTTTTACTATTAATAGTTGATATTGAAATAGGGTAAAAGTTTGTGATATTTTATATATCTTTTATCTATATACCACGTATATAAGTAATTTAAAAAACTGTATCGTTTAAATAAAACGGTTAAAATAACGTATTTTACTAAAATAAATGTAAATATTGAATAAAATATTTTGCAATTTCAAAACTCTTTAATAATTTTTCAGCCTAGCTGCAATACATGTGAGTTTTTAGTTACCGGCATCCTTGGAGAGGTAAATCTATAAGAGCAATTAAGCAACTTTTGATTTAAAAGAAAGAAAAATATATATATAAAAAAAACGCTATATATTCTTTCAATGAATTTGTAAATTATGTCTATTGAAAAAATGTTTGAGGGTCGTTGAGCGCGCTGCGCCATCTAGCGGTAGGTTAAATATCGCTTATAACCAATATTAGCGGTATTTTACCTACCGCTAGATAGCTCATCGTGATCAACGCTTTTTATACAATTTTTTTTTGCAATTTTTTATCACAACTTGCTTATTTGCTCGTAACTCATTCACCCACTTAATAAATTCCGGTAACTAAAAACTCACCCTGTAGAATGAAATGTTACATATGTAAGAAAGTTTTAGTTTAATTGGCAAAGTGTTTCAAGAAACTTCGCAAGTGGGTACGAAATTACCCATTTTCTTTTATGAAAGTATTTCACTTTCTTGACAGCTTTTCCTATCTGCTCTTTTCTTTATGCGCGTGTATTGTATTTCCGTAATAATTCGAATGAGTGTATGTTCGGGGTGTTTCGGATACACAATGGGCGCGAGGGTGCTTCAGCTGCTTCACGACGCCGTCGCTGTGACGCTTTTCCCAAATCTGATACAATATTTTCGGATAAGTGACGGTGGAAAAATAACGCCTAAGCCCTCTTTTGTTCGGTGCTGTCGGATCTAGGGAGCGTCGGAGGAAATAATATTTATTCTCTTTGTCGCCAACAGTATATTTAAGACGCCACATTAAATACTGTGTATTTTGTCTTTCCTGGCCCATCAACCGACGACTAAGGAAAGTATTGTGAATGCGCAAATCTTTTTTTTATATGAAAACAAAAATATTTATTTGGAGCCCCCTGAGACGATTAAGGAGACATGATATAGTCTCACCAAGAAGTTCTTGTAAGCCGCTATTTGTAAAATCAGGAATAATGACTATTTTCTTCTTACATCTACCAAAATATTTTATTTATTTATTTTTATTTATTTAGTAGTAACACATCTAGTAAAAAATTAATGTCATATTTGATTAAGATGTTAGCAAGAAATTGATGCGACATTATTTTTATGATTGACACAGTCGCCTAACTAGGCCTAGGCCTGTTCTAAGGCAGACTTTTAATGATGATATTAAGTGTGCACTGTCAACTTAATCTATAGTTAGTACTTATTTTTAAATCGACAAATATAAAACTACAAATATTTACGCATATACAAATATGGATAGATACTTATATACATCTATAGATAAAATATATATTCATATATGCACACATACACATACATATATTTATACGAAAATAATAATAAAACCAAAATAAATAAAATAAAAACTAAACTAATATACATATATAAATCAATTACATATTGATATGACGCTCACATACCTATAATAGTCATTTAAAATTATCATGGAAAAACTAAATACTAAGTACTAAATACTATCATTCAAAATACAACAGTCAACATATTCCCTATACCGTCCCTACCCACCTCCAACAACCAATCAGTTAGAGATTTTTTTTTTTAGAGATATTTGTACGCTTGTAGACACCTAATAGAAGCTCCGGTGAATAGTGATTTTCATCATCACGATACGAGGAATAAATCCAATCTCCACATAAACCGACAGCGACTTAGCAAAGTGCCATACAGTTTTATTCACCAAAATTTGTCCTTCTATAATAAGATTACAGAGCAAATTAAAAGCCTTAGAGAGGACCAATTTGAAAAGATAATTATACATAATTTGGTAAGAAACCCAATTTATGGTATAAGGGAGATTGAAAATTCTGAGTTTATTTACCATGTCGTAAAGTTTTAAACATAATGTTATTATGATAGCTGATATTCTAATTTTCATATAATTTATTATACATCTATTCATTTTAAAAAAAAAAATACGAAGGCATATTGCTGGATTGACAATAAAATATATATTTTTTGATTGTTCTACATAGAATTTGCATTTCTATTTTAATATATTATTCTCCCTGACTCTTATATCACATTAGTATATTTTGATTATTTGTATGTAGGTAATATTGAATATAGAATTACAGCCATGACAACTATCACGATAGTTACGTTTTTAATAATTAAATTTTTAGCATTTAATTATGTGACGTATCCAAGTGTAGGAATGCCTATCTACTGGAGTAGTTGATTGTATTGTATTGTATTGTATTGTATTGTACTGTATTGATACACGAGAACGACCATATCTAAAGAATTTTAGTTTTATGTTTCTTTTAGAAGCATTCATTTAAAAAAGTTGATAAGCGAATCCCTTGATAAGCAACCAATTTTCAATATGAACTCAATAATAGACAAAATTTTAACAAAAAGAAAAACCGACTCCAAAAGTGCAACAGCCATGTCATGGTGATATATAGAACGGGCTATCATAATTGAATGCGTATACAAAATTTTATGTATGTGCTGTTGACCGTTGAGGGGCTCTCTCGTTGGAAGCCAACCCTGGGTGCCGCTGTCCATAGTGAAACTTAGAACGGGCTGTCGTAATTGAATACATATACAAAATTTTGTTTTTGTGCTGTTGACCGTTGAGGAGTCCTCTCGTCGGGAGCCAACCCTGGGTGCAGCAGCCATGTCATGTTAAAACTCCGAACGGGCTATCATAACTGAATGAGTATAGAAAATTTGGGGTCTGTGCTGTTGACCGTTGAGGAGTTCCCTCGTCGGGAGTCAACCCAGAGTGTAGAATCAGGTCATGCTTACCATAAAAATAAATGAATTGTCATCGGAATTAATACAACCGAATTGATAACCTCCTCCTTTATTTGAAGTCGGTTAAAAAGTTGCTCATTGCCTTGGATATTAGGGTTTTAAACTGATTTCGAAATCTTTCAGGCGCGATTACTCCTACAATGTAAGCGCTAAGTGTGTTTTATTTTAATTTCATTAAATCGACTGAGTAATTCTCTAGCGTCGCGCTTAGCCACATTTTTTAATAAGGCCCTAAATTAATCACAATTAATTACAACGTGAGAGTGCTCTGAGAGTTACGCTAAATATGCTTTGCCATTAACACCCTTATACCACCACTGCGCAAAGATAGTTATTCTGTGCTAGCGCTGCGATAGAAAGTTTAGTATGTGCCTGACGCTGAATCTGTGGCTGACGCTTTGCCAACGCTGGATTTTTATTGGTCGAACCGTACAAAATTGACCCCGCCTATTTCTTCGCCCTTTGGTAGACCGATTTCAACTGCAATCTTTTCAACTCTTGCCATGGCATGCCTGCATGCAAAGTTTCAAAATTTGGACGCTATCGTAAAGGAATACACACATACACACACACACACACACACATACACAACACATAAACACACACACGTACACAGTCTCACAGACTAACTTTAAAATGGTCTTAATCGTCTCAGGGGAGTAAAAATGGGTATTTCCGTCTTCAGCTCGAAACATTTTTAGTGCGTTCACAATACTTTCCTTTGGGCCGGAAAATTAAAAATTAAGAGGAGACACTGGCAAGAGATTTTATTTGTGTCCTTAGGAAGAAAATGCAACATTTTCTGCTATATTACGTTCTTAGTAGGCATATACATCCACTTCGTCTTACGAGTTATCTCGGCGCACACTCTCGTCAAAAAAGCACCTGCCCGATTTTCATGCTTGTCGTGTATAGCAAACGCCCTCCGCTTCCGAGTATGAAAGATTAGGACAATCCGTCTTGATTGACGGGTACTCGAGAGTCAGGTGCGAGCGTAGGACGGGCTTGTCAAAAGCAGCGGCGTGTGACGATCGGCCGGCATGAGCATTAGAGAAATCGGGTCACCGGTAATGCGATCAAAGCCTGCCGGGTGGTCGGAAGAGTGTTTTGTGAGGGGTGAGATGAAGGGAGCCTGTCATACAGGAAGTCCAAAAAAGAGTAGCGGTAGTATGAAAGGAATATTGAAATAATACTGGAAATCACTCAAAATATGTATGGATTTTTGTAAACTACCCTAGAGTTTAACCATCTAACCCGATTAGAAGCAGCACGATGACATCACAGCAGTTCTGTGAAAGACCGTGGCCTGCTCATCGATGAAAACTTATCTTGGCATCCTCAAGTAAGTGAGGTCAGTCGTAGAGTCTGCAAGTCTCCATTCTTTTAAACGGGTTCAGAATCTCTTACCTCTTTGTATGAAACTACAAATGGCACAATCTTTTCTTTTACCGCTAATTAACTACGCTGATGTGGCCTACCTAGATGCGAATGAAGAACTACTCGATAAGCTAGATAGGATTCAAAAATGTTATACTCTGAAAATGTAATATTTCATACTATTAATGCTAGAATAGAAAACAAGTCTTACAATCCTGAGACTAATGCCTCTAACTTTGCTATGAGTCTTTTCTTAATAACCTTATTGGCCAAAAAGTATTTTAGGTATTGTAAGATGTTTGAAAAGCTTTATTGCACACACAAAAGAATACAATGTGGTGGGCCTATTGCCAAGTGGCAATATCTACCAACCATTCCGCCAGGGTTATTGTGACTAAAGGTTTATGTGGGCAAATTGATTTACAAGTAATAAATGAATACACTTAGGGTACATAACAGTCATCATAGTATAAGTCATCATAGTAAAAGTCATCATAGTATAGAATTACTATTCCTCGCAAACAGCTTAAGTATTTGTCAGTTCATGCAGTATTTTTACAGTTTTTTTTACATATTTTATACAGTATGACAGTATTGGGTAGCAGGTTTCGTGCAGCTTGGACAACAAGATATATATTGGGTAAAGCTATTGAACAAAGCTTAAGTCACGTGTAAAAGCCACGTGCCCAGCAGTCAGTTTGACATTACACGTCGTTCTAATGCTTTTAACACGATTTCTTAACTAAAAAGAAGTATAATGAGTTCAGGGTTCGTCTATGTTTTCTGTTTATTTATTCCACTATAACTGCTAAACGCTTGAACCGATTTAAAGGTGTGTGGTATTGTGAGAATCATTATGACATCCCGAGTGTCATACGGTACTTTAACTGTCCAAACATCAAGTAAGTAGTTGTATAAATATCGAAATGTTCAAATGTCAATAAACTAACATAAATATATTGTTTAGTGTCAAATGAAATGTCTAAATAAGTACATTCAGGAAATATGCATGCATCTATGTAAATCGCAAATGTTTGATAAAAAACCGTTATAAAAATAATTATAAATACAATACAATCAACTACTCCAGTAGATAGGCATTCCTACACTTGGATGCGTCACAAAATTAAACGCTAAAAATTTAATTATTAAAAACATAAATATCGTGATAGTTGGCTGTAATATTATATTCAATATTACCTACATACAAATATTCAAAATATACTAATGTGATTTAAGAGTCAGGGAGAATAATATATTAAAATAGAAATGCAAATTCTATGTAGAATAATCAAAAATATATATTTTATTGTCAATCCAGCAATTTGCCTTCGTATTTTTTTTAAAATGAATAGATGTATAATAAATTATATGAAAATTAGAATGTCAGCTATCATAATACCATTATGTTTAAAACTTTACGCATTTCATTAATCATCAACATGGAAAATAAACCCAGAATTTTCAAACTCCCTTATACCACAAATTGTGTTTCTTACCAAATTATGTATAATTATCTTTTTAAATTGGTCCTCTTCAAGGATTTTTATTTGCTCTGGAATCTTATTATAGAATGACAAATTTTGGTGAATAAAACTGTATCGCACTTTGCTAAGTCGCTGTCGGTTTATGTGGAGATTGGATTTATTCCTCGTATCGTGATGATGAAAATCACTATTCACTTTCTGTAACGGCTCTGTAATAGTTCATTTTCTGTAACGGCAGTCGTGTTTTTATTCTTTTTAACCGCTATATCTATACGAACGTACGTGATACGGCCGCTATAATATCGCCCGAACATCACAACCCTTATCACGTATGATCAAGTACGCTCAAGTACAAAAAAAAACGTGTGGCACTCGGGGACTGCCGCGGTAAAGCTATTGCATAGTATTTTTAACAACTTATGCAATTATAATTATTTATTTATTTTATTTTTTCTGATATCAGATAACTGCCTCTATCGGAAAACGTTGAAATTATTCCGAATCATTTGCGGCTGCTTAGGAATAATTTAAACGTCTTCCGATAGAGCGCCGCGCACGAATTTTTTATTCGATAAAGCAAAAAAGCCGTATTATTCGAAAAAAATCGTAGATTAAAAGATAGAAAATTAAATTATCTTTAAAATGGTGCAGGTTTCATAACAATACGCCAGATAGTATTTGCGTAGTAGTCGTTTTTGTGTTCGGTTAGTCCTAATTTCACAAATTAATTACACTATGTAATATAAACAAAATCTAAAATATTCAAAGCTAAGAATATTAGGAAAATGTTCTTGTTTAACATATATTTTTTTCGAATTGTAAGCAGTACTCGTTTAGACGTAATTATCAGTTTAAAATCATTAATATTCGTTAAGAAATTTCTTCATTCGGTCGCCGCGCTGCCCACGATAAAAGCTATGCAATAGCTTAAAAAAACGGAAACCTACAAAGCGTACGTGATACGTCAAATTGTTACTACGAGTCTAAATTCATAAAAGGGTAGTGAATGGGTCTATTGTCTAAAAAATATTGTCTGGTATATTGAAAACATATTGTTAATAATAAATCTAATGAAAAAAAAAACAACGATTGTTTACCTACTTTTTTAAAAATAACCCAAAGGTAGGGCGGTTAATATATTTACTTGTTAGTTTAACCTTTCGACCCAGAAACGATCGGATTCCCAAACGCACGAAATCCAGAGATGAAATAAAGCATTTCAAAGAATCTGTCCCCTCATTCTCTGTGCCGTACAAACAACCGGTACGCCTTCGCCGCCTTTAAAAAATAGGCGCGTTACATACATACTCCGCCTGTCTTATAGATAAACATATGAATTGTGAATATCGCGCCGTAGCTAGGTGTTTGAGCGTAGTGCGCGTATGCGACGGGAGAGGTATTCAATCTGCGACCGATGACATCGGAGTAATCCCTTATTGAATATTTGAGCGAGGGAGAGAACAAAAATAAACATCTCCCAGGTGTTATCAACGTCTTGACGACGCGCGCCGCCCAGTGCCGCGGCACCGCACGGTGGAATATTTGATTTCAAAAGTTCGCCAAAAATATTTTTTAATAATATTTGTAATCAAACGGTTTTTTCAGTATACAAGTAACTAGCTGACCCGTGCCCACTTCGTTGGGCGGTAAAACTTTTTACCTGTGATGAGATTATGAGTGTGGTTTGGATAGTACTGAGTGCTATGATTTATTTCCTGACGCCCAAAAGAAGTGTTATATTTTTACTGCATATGTATGTATGTATTTGCATGCCAATTTGACTATATTACCGTTATTCGTGAGTGTCTTCTTGTGAGTGTCTTATCTCTTTAACCATTTATGCAGTAAAAGTGAAATTATATGCCGTAAAAGTGCACATACTCCTCCGTGCGCCGGTGGCGGCAAGGGCGGGGAAATCCGGAAATAGTCGAGTGATGTTCTTTTGGGCGTGCGGGACATATCGAGCGGTTGATGCTAGACGCGGACCAGGTGTGAGATGCGAGGCAGTGCTTACCATTATGTTCGTGACTTTGTAAATATACGGAACGACACCAACGTATGTAAGGGAAATGTGTACATTTTCGTATATCTGCCTTAACTTGCTGGACGGTCTGCATCTGGCGCTCCTGGGCGGTCTGCGCACCGTGCGGGATAAGCCAATCGATTGCGCACTCTGACTAATAGTCGGGGGAGTCTGGAAGCAGTACTGTTTCCTATAGAGCGGGGGTGGTTGCGGACCTTACGGCTACTGCTCTTGAAACGACCATCGGCTACCCGATTCTGGGTGAACAGCCGGGCAAAGGATGCCGTGGTCCGCCATAAACTCGGTATACACCGTTTCGCCGCTTCGTAAGGGAGAGGACCGCGCAAGCGACCTCGAACTCATAAGTGACTGGAGTAATCTGGTCGCAATCGGAAGTAAGGGCGTGAGTGTAAGCCCGCTGGGTAACACTCCTGGCTATCTCGCGGTTGAGGCGTTGGCCTCTTACGGGTTTGTGGCGGAGCTTGACGGTGAACTGTTTTGTCCAAGTCTTCTGCGCTCACTCCAGGGAGATAGAACGACTAATCGTTAAAACTTCCTGAGGTGACGGGCTCGCCCGTTGTAGTTGACACCTCTAGTTGCCTTAAGTTGCTAGTGTACTGTGCGATTGATGAAATTTTCTCTGCTTTCCTTAAAGGCAGATGCTCCTCAACCTAAAATGCGTATTCAATTTACCGTCTCAGGAGCACTCGTGGTCACGCTTTTACAATTATTTAATTTGGTCATAACTAAATTATCGTTTTACTTTCCCGGCAGAGAGAAAATATTGTGACCGCACTTCACTGCGTCTGTGACTCTATATTACTCCACGACAGCGCCCAAACGCTTCATGCGATTGAGCTGAATTTTGAAATGCAGGCATCATTTGGTCATGGAGAGAGTTGAAAAGATTGGGGTTGAAATCGGTCCACCAGAGGGCGCGCTAGTCGTACTTCAATCTCGAAATATTGAACTTAAGGACTCGAAATTCGGTACACAGAGGCCTTGTTGGGCCGAAACCACATTTTGGTTGAAATAACTCTTATATAAGCGATACAAATAATTTTGAATTTCCATCCATATTTAGGAAAATATTACATTATATTGGAAAACAGCCATTTTATACTACAGAAATACTACAAATATACTACAATTGCGATTATAATCACTTGACACGATCACTATCGGGTGAAAGGGATGGGAGGGGGGTGCCCGGGTGTGGGGGATTGTCTGCTTGCCGGGAAAGTCCTCGGCTGACACAACCGATTATTTTAAATATAAATATTCACTGTTTTACTGTGTGACTTTATAAATACAGAATTTAATGTTCACGTAAAACACTACGGCTCAGACACGACTGAGCCCGCCCCAATTTGTTTGGTTCAATGTCTTAACTGAGTTTGGGCCCTTCGACGTGCGACCGATTCCCGAAAATAACCTAATGAGGCTCGTCCGTTAATTTGCAAACAAGCGCCCCGATTTAGCCGCTATCAGACGCCAACAATAAGTAAATATCCGGCGCAATCTGTCCCGCTTCCTCGCTCCGCGTCACTTCCGGAGCGATAAGGACGGAGCGAAGGGCGCCCGGGCGACAGGCAGCCTTCGAGCGATCCCGTTTCCTGTTCAGCCGCACTCGCTTAACACCTCTATCAATCAGGCTGACGTATCTGCGGCTTGCAAGGAAGTAGGGTACGTAATAAGCGTTCGCGAGGTCGTTTGTCAGGATGACAATGTGGATATAACGAGAAAAGGAAATCAAAACGTCATCATGATCGGTGCGCTGCAGTATGCGCGAAATTTTGTCGTATTAGTTTGTGAACATACATGGCCGTTATACCTAAATATAATATAATATACCACTAGCTTTTAAGGAAGTTTCTCCTACTATTCGGCAATTATATAGAATCGGTTGGGTGCGATAGAACTCATTGTCTAATTTGAAGTCTCAATTTCGGAAAACAATGTTAAAAGATGTGGACCAAATATAATTAATAGGTACATATATATTTTTGGCATTATCCTGTAGTGACTCATGATGATTTACAATATAACATTAAAATCAACAAACATTTCCAATTCCAAGACGTAATGTAACAGGCAAAACTGTCGAATCGGTAGATGACTAATAGTTTTCAAAGAAATAATAATTTAATTTTTAAACGAGTTTTTCACACGCTGCATTTTATCAATGTATGGAAAACTGTGTCTTTCACAGTTGCAAATATAATTTTACACGAAAAATACTCCACTTAACAGCAGATCTACCGATATATAAGCGCATACATTTAGCATATATAATCACCCTCGTTTAACGTCATCAATGGTAAACCATCTCTTCTATTAGCTTCTATTTGAATTATTAAATTTTCTAAATATAAAAAAATGTGGTTTTCCTAACGCATGTACTACGCCGTGGAAACAAATCACAACGTTGGGCTCTGATCACATCGACAACAGACGATATTAGAGAAGCCACAGAATCCTTTATTATGATAGTTATTTTAATTTATTTAAAATCTTGCTTATACATGCCATCACCGGTTTGTCTTGAAAACCAGGCCTACATCACCTGAGGATATTCTGATGTGCCTTGTAGTCGTTCTATAAAGTCTTTGTCAAACATGTCTAATATGTGCTATTTTTATTTTTGTTTTATTGCAATTTCTGCAAAAAAAAATGTACTTACATAGCGCGAAATGATATTACGAGACTGGATGTACATATTAGTACACTTACAATAGAGGTATGTTATAATTGTACAAGAATATACATAGGCCCGTTCATAACAGGTTGTTTCATAAACGTATGAGACGGAATTTGGTTTAAGTACGATTATATTGGCTGATCCCAAGAAGAACTCTTTTTATATATCCATGGATCTGAGCATAAAGAATGGCTATCAGATGATGATTCAGCAGGTGAGTGTGATGGCCAAAACGACAGCACAAACAGGTCCAGAGACAGCCACGTGGGAGAGGGTGGGGGAGGAGCAGGGGGCAAGGGAGGGCGACAATGTCTTGAAATAGGGTATGCGCCCGCAAGGCCAGTTAGTGGACAGTTCTGAAACGGGCACTTCGGGCTGAGAAGTGGCTCTCATATACGCTATATCTATCTTATACATATACCTAAAGTTCTCCATAAAATCCTTTCATCGCCCACTTACACAGTTGCGTTGCATATGGCCGTACGCCAAAGTTTCTGAATCAATCTCCGCCAGGCACGACTCACTAGGCGCCTTAGCGCAGCTGAAGAAAACTCTGAATAAAAAAGACTATCACGAAGGCGAAGGAAAATTTTTCTCATTGAAAGTTGCCCATGAAATAGTCGCCACCGTCTTCGCCGCTTGTTTGACGTCTCTAAAATTACAAGCTGTTAGCCCACTACTATTGTAGATACAAGACAGGCATTGAAAAAGAACGGCAGCCATGCCGTTTGCGACTGGTTCTTTTTTACTGCAAGCTTGATTCTCTCATTTATTACAGTCTAGTAGTAGCAGTAGTAGTAGTAAAACTAGTGGGGGCTTGTCTCCAGCCCTTGATATCACCTGGATCTATAAGACCTTTTGTAACTACCCACTTTGTGGTTGGGTCATTGGTCTGCTAGAAGCCCGGTACTGCTTACCAGTCCATACAGGTCACTGACCTTCAAGTTGGGCAGATTGCTGGGTTCAAGAATGGCTCGTCCCTGTAAACTGTGTCTTTTTGGGGCGAAGCTTGGGCAGCGACCAGTGATGTGTATGCTATCTTCGGGTTCTTCGCCACATATTCGAAAGTCCTTGCTCTCGGTCAAGCCAATAGATGTGAATAGATGTGCTCTAAGGGTCAGGAGTCCCCGGAGTGTCCGGTCAGGAGACCGATAGTGATTCTAAGGTTCTTCTTTCTCATGTCATGTAAGGCGTTGTTTTTCTTAGAAAGTAGTTGCTCCATCATGGCCTTTGCCTGGCGACATCCATAGGCTCTATTACAGTCTAAACTTTATCAAAATAGTTTTGTAGCCTTAAAATTAAACCACGAGGAGGATTATTGTTTGAGGTCGGTTCCACTACCTTGTGAAGGCAAGCCTTAATTTCAGCGGTTTCTCGTGGCTTTGATTGATTTTGGATCCAGGATTAACATCAGGATAAATTGGAAATGGCAACCGTCATAATGCATTAGAAATCTAATGATGTATGTATATGTTTGCGCAAAACTTCGGAAACTGCACGTCACGTGAACCCAGAACATTCCGATGTGAAAAAACAGTTAAAAATGTCCTCATATTAACTGAAGTATTTGCTTCTGATACAACGAAAATCTGATTAATAGACAATTACCTAACGTATGAATCATCCTTTTACCTCGCCTTCCCTTTTCTTGTCCTTATATCCTAATTCTCCCATCGATATTGAGTTGACATATGTTATTAATTTCTGTATTATTTTCGTTAATATATTTTTTATATAAGTGTACTAATTTGTTATGACCAGTATTACAAAAACTATCTTTGCTACATTTTATTTTGATAACACACACATTTAGTAACAATAATCCTGGCGGTGTGCTCGTAAGATATTGGCAATTTGTTCACCATGTTATATTCTATTGTGTGTGCAGTAAAGTTTTTAAACAAACAAATAAACAAACGATTGAGGCACCGCAGGCGGAGAAAGAATGATTATTGTAAATTCTTTATCCTCGTATATAAAAAAATGTATGTTGGTATATCTGTCCGTCCGAGCTCAATAGACTCCGAAACCGTTTGACTGATTATCATGAAAGTTGGCACATATATGTATTATTTGACGGAAAAGGTTTTTATGATATCTGCTTTATTGTATCTTAGCGCTAGATGGCGCTGCAGCATATCACCTTTTAGAACGCTCAACCGATCGCCATGAACATTGGTATACATAGACATTCTAGCACGCATAATATTTTTGCGCTATTGACTGTATTGTAACTCGCCACCAGGTGGCGCTGCAGCCAACAACTATACCGTTCAACCAATCGTAAAAATTGGTAGACGCAGGTATTTGACCGCGGATAATATTTACGCGTTGTTGTAACTTGCCATTAGATGGCGCTGCAGCAGGTCAACTTCTATACCGTTCAATAGATCAGCAATGGTCGCAGTGTTACAAGGCTCATAAAGACCTTAGAAAAGCCCCACTCAACAAATAAAAAAAAAAAAAAAAATACCGTTCAACCGATCACCATGAAAATTTTATAAATTCGAAAGTGGAAGGAAAGGCGATTAACACAGGCTACTTGGGGCGGGGGGGGGGGGGGGGGGAAGGGGGGGAAAATGTAGTGAGAGGGCAAGGGTATTTTACTTTTTCACAATCCTCACTTTCTTTGCTATTTTTGACACCACATTTATTGATTTTGTAAAAAAAAATATATTTTCATTTTTATCGTTATTTTAAGGAATTGTTATTTTAAATATGTTCATAATAACTTTTATATTTTTATTGCATTACATTATTAATTTTATTCAATGTAATAGAATGTTAACATATCGAGTTAATTTCTACGTACAGTTTTTATCCATCAAACAAAATGGTGAGACTCAATTAAATTCTTTACAATAATACCTACATATGTACGTACTTTATTTATTTATTTATTTATTTAAGAATTAATTACTATAAAACATTGATTAGCTTACAAAAATAACAGGAACCGAATGGCAAAACCTTAACCTTTTGCTTATTTGTTTCTGTCACCCAACTGGGACTAGCACGTTCTAGGGTGGACAGGACTTTTGATACATTGTTACGAGTAAGCATTCTTCTTTTGACTATCAATAGAATAAAGAATTAAATATATCACAATTTGTAAATGTAATACAACTATGTATTAGTTTTTAAGACAATAAATGATTTGACGATTTGATTTGATTTAAAGGAAACGTATACTCGAGCATCGCCGGGTAACATTCCACTAGTAAAATATAAAATAGGTTATCTATGGTTTTATCTATCTATGGCCAAATTTATATATGGTTTATATGATTTACATGGGACATAGACACATTTAGCATGGTATTTTTTTCAAGAATAGGTGTCTGATTGTCGAAACTTTGAAAAAATAATGTGCTACTCCGTAGCACTCCCTGTGGAATAAACGGATTGCATGGCGCCTGCATAAATTGATGCAAGCCGTGCGGTCTGCAGGTCGATTTTTCTTACTCCCGCTGCGTCGGAATTGCGATGCAGATTTGCCTTGTTGCTGGAAGTTGGTCCCTGATTGTAGCGGCTTCTCGACAAGTTCAAAGTAGCTCAAAAACGAGGAGTGCAAATGAAAGATGAACCTATCACGGTCTAATAGTAGTAGTACCATTGGTGTGGTACTGTTGTCGAAGTAGAACAAACAGACTAACTCGGCATTGACTGTTTTGTTAGGGAGAACATTTTGCTACACGGTGTTTAGGCTTTATTTAGCGTTTAAAGCCATATAATAGTGGCCGAGACAACAAGACAATATGCATTTTAGGCATTTTAAAGTAACGCAGTTCGCCCGAATAAACACAGTAAAACACATTTCATTGACGAAAGTGCATGTATAAAGTATTCCATGTATGTTTTCATGAATTCGTTCATTATGTTCTAACTAACTTTAATTCGTGCAGTATTCTTTGTACATTTCTTCGCAGAATCTCTAGCGCATAGCTTGTTGTCGAACGGAGCGGGGAGGGTTCCTCTCGATGGAAACTCGAACAGCTGTAATGTACTCGGGGGTATTTACTGTTAAAGCGTCACCTGGAGGATTCTTTTTCAAGGCTGAACCAGTTCCTTCAAAATTACACACCCACTTTGTAATCGCATGAGCAGATGGGACACGTCTATGACGTCGTAACTGGTAATGCTGTCGTAACCTTCTTTGCGCACTATCATCATGCTTGTAAAACGCTCTCATAGCGGTAGCACGTTCCGCACCTCTTCAATGCTCCGTGATTACTAAATGGCTACTCGTTAACAACTACTACGCATCGCTTTCGAGCAACTAACGTTACCTAATTAGAATTCGTTGATGTCATACGATTCTTTCCCAATAAGGTAGCATTTTAATTTGGTCTTAAAATGAGTATTTTTCTGTTTTTTCACGTAATTTTAATGTTTTCGGATAGTTTATTGTAATATACCATTTCCATTGTTAACCCTTAAAAAAGCTAGCCATCGGAATGAAACTCACGACGGCATATTTTCAACCATCGAAATTTTCTTTGTAGGGGGTGTTAGTGCACGCATACTAATGTATAATGGTGGTTTATTCAATGAATGCGACTTTTTCGCATATCTATACTAATATTATATAGAGGTAAAGTTTGTGAGGTTGTAGGAAGTAATCTCTGGATCTACTGAACTGATTTTAAAAATTCTTTCACCAATAGAAAGCCACGTTATTTGTGAGTGTCATAGGCTATATATTAATCCGAAAAATGACAAGACTTTTTCGTGGTATGTAGTTGGATTTGCAAATTAAGTCGGAGAAAAAACGGTCGAACGGAAACGTTCCTAACTAATGCTGCCTTAACGATGAGAGATATATGATTAAATTCTAGAGAAAAGTTGTAGAGCTTGATAATGTCTACAAAAAAGTCAACGACAGCATATGTCTAAATTTTATATTTAAGTCACAAAAAGTAGTGTTTTATATTAAAGAAAATATTTAAATAGGTCATGTTTATTGGTCATATTATCAACAATTATGAATTCATATAAAAATAAGTAAATTTATCGTCTTTTACTCCATATAATTTCCCTTTTACTGCATAAATGGTTAAAGAGATAAGACACTCACAAATAAGACACTCACAAGAAGACACTCACAGATAACGGTAATATAGGTAGTCAAATTGGCATGCAAATACATACATATGCAGTAAAAATTTAACCCTTCTTTTGGCAGTCAGGAAATAAATCATAGCACTCAGTACTAACCGAACCACACTCAAAATTTCATCACAAGTAAAAAGTGTTACCGCCCAACGAAGTGGGCACGGGTCAGCTAGTAATTACATAATTTCATAAATACGGAAATCGGCCGCCAGTGATGTCGCAACGGCAAAGCCACCGATCGGTGGTATTAGCATTCCAGCGGTTAAAGACTAGATGACGTCGCGGAAAACTAACTTTTTTAAAAGCAATCGATCAAAGGAAGCTACGGTCATTACCAGCTAGCCAAGAAATTAAGAAAATCTTGGTCTACCCATTTTTGATAATAGGAAGCACTCAACCCTTTGCTCTGGATTTAAAAGTTTAGACCTTATATACCAAGTAAGTCATAAATCTGTGAGTTATTGTTGAGTAGTTAGTGGCAACTTCTGGCATTTCGCTTTCCCCAATTCGATACGGAACAGTTAAGTCGATATATTTCAGCAATTATGCTATTGCGGAATTATTGCTTCGGCTGCATGAGGAATTTTGCTGCGGTGGCCATTTGTATCTAGCTCTGCCTGCAGCTCGGTTTGCCCGGAGAGATTGTCCGTCCTTGTGTATAATTGTTGAGCGCCGCCATTTCGGGGGCTTTGCATGCGAATGACAAATGGGCGGCCGGCGCTGCGCGACCGGCCTACCGAGCGACCAGCGACCGGGCGCTTTGCCAACCGTCATTCACCGGTCCGCCGTAGCAGCCGCTCCGCAGCCGAGTGCCTCCGCGCTACACGTTCCCACTGACAAGAGTAGCACTGATACTCTTTTCGTTCCTGTTTTACATGTCGTCAGGCATTCACTTTGACGTCTGCTGCAGCGGTTATAGTGTAGGCGACGAGAGATACGCTTGTAATTCCGATACTGACACGCGTTTTTGCGAACTGTCAGTGTCCACAGAGTTCTAGATTGAAGGCATTTCAAAGTTTTTTACCCATTTTATTTACTTTATTTTGTTTATTTGTTCATACAAGTTATGTGGGTAACATTACAGATAGCTCTAATGCACTACCCACAACAGTTTATTACAGTTTATTACAGTCGTCAAATATATACATATAGCGTTGTCAACTACAACGGGAGAGCCCGTCACCTCAGGAAGTTTTAACGATTAGTCGTTCTCTCTCCCGTGAAGTGAATGCGGAAGACTTGGACAAAACAATCCACCGCCAAGCTCCGCCACATGCCCGCAAGAGGCCAACGCCTTAACCGTGAGATAGCCAGGAGTGCTACCCAGCGGGCTTACACTCACGCTCTTGCTTCCAATTTCGACCAGATTACTTCGGTCTCTCGATTGGTTACGAGTTCGAGGTCGCTTGCTCGGTCCTCTCCCTTACGAAGCGGTGAAACGGTGTGTACCGAATCTATCGCGGACCACGGCATCCTTTTCCCGGCTGTTCACCCAGGATCGGGTAGCCGATGGTCGTTTCAAGAGCAGTCGCCGTAAGGTCCGCAACCACCCCCGCTCTATAGGAAACAGTACTGCTTGCATACTCCTCCGACTGTTAGTTAGAGTGTACAGTCGATTGGCTTACGCCGCATGGTGCGCAGACCGTCCAGGAGCGCCAAAAGGTTGATCCCAGGGGAAACTAGCCCTAAGGCCAGAGTCCTACCCGGGCTCGCACTTCATGCGTGGAGGCCGCCGGATGGATGTTGACTTGTGAGTGTGACCAACCCTGAAAGAAGCCCATTAGCTCCCCGTCAAATATACAGTTAAATGGTCAACATGTATAATAAAAATGTCATAGACTTTAAAAACCCAGTAGCAAAAAACTGATAATATGTAATGCCCAAAACGTTTGCCATTGATCCTATTTCAACCGACTTCAAAATAATACACAAACTTTTAACAAAATAGAGAAACCGAATCAAAATGTTTTATAAGTGCAGCCGCCATGTCATGGTTATACTTAGAACAAGCTATCATAATTGAATGCGTATACAACATTTTGTGCTTGTGCTGTTGACCGTTGAGGAGTTTCCTCGTTGGAAGCCAACCCTGGGTGCCACAGTCCTGTCTTTATGAAACTTAGAAGAGGCTATCGTAATTGAATGCATATACAAAATTTCGTGTCTGTGCTGTAGACCGTTAAGGAGTCCCCTCGTCGGGAGCCAACACTGGGTGCAGTAGCCATGTCATGATGGAACTTAGAATGGGCTATCATTACTGAATGAGTATACAAAGTTTCTTATGGAAAGTATACAATGTGTATACGCATTCAGTTATGATAGCCTGTCTAAGTTTTACCATGACACGGCTGTTGCACCCAGGGTTGGCTTCCTACGAGGAGACTCCTCAACGGTCAACACCACAGACACGAAATTTTGTATATACATTCAATTACGACAGCCCCTTCTTAGTTTTACCAAGACAGGACTGCGGGCACACATGGTTGTTTTCCAATGAGGGAACTCCTTAACGGTCAACAGCACAGACACGAAATGTTGTATACCCATTAAATTATGATAGCTTGTCCTAAGTTTCACTGTGAAATGGCTGTTGCACTTACAAAAAAAATATGGCGTTTTTTTTTGCCAAAATTTGGTATTATAGTGTCCACCTAACGAGGGTATAGCCTGTTCTAAGGCGGACATTTAAATTTGTATAAATATGTAGATTACCTATGTATTATAGAATCTAAGTAAAAAAGAACATATACATTTTGAATCAAATTAAAATTATAAAGATTAAAGTTTAAGTTTTCTGGCGGGCAAATAAATTATATCATTGTAATATCTCTACAGTATTTATTATCAGCTGTTATTACAAGCTTTGTATTAAATAAATGATTGTATGTAAGTTGACCGTTTTAAAATTGAAAACATTTTCCAACCGCTAATGAATTAAAGAGGGGGAGAGGGTGAAGGGGGGGGGGGGGGAGTTAAATGGTGGTAAAAGAGGGTTAGGAGAGGGGTTTGAGGGTGGTTAGAGTGTTTGAGCGCGTGAGGGCGATTGTCTGCTTGCCGGAAAAGTCTAGGGGTTTGACTGTTTTTTTTACTCAATATACTTAAAAACAAATTTTAATGATTTCAATCATTTCACCGCCATCTAGAGTATAGTGGCTAAAGTATGATGAATTGGCGCGAAACTTTTTGTTTACTTTCTGTCACACCTATATGACGTACGCCCCGCTATTCTGTTGCTGTCCGTTTTCTTCAAGACCTTGGTGACATTCCTGATCGTAGATCAAATGAGCAAGGCACCGCAACGTAACCGAATTAATCCAAATAACTATTATTTTTACATAAATAATAATTATGTTTCCGTTTACTTTTGAAACAATAATATTAAGAAACTGACCGTCGATCTCGACGGCTAGTTACTTTTAATTTAGAATGATTTCCTATCATACATACATTATTTTCATGTATAGATGGCAGACTTTAACCCGTGTCTGGCTCTCTCACTCGGAGAAATATGTCTGGTTTCAGAACGGCAATATTCGGTTTCGCTATTCAGATGCTAGTTGCAATTGCTCCCGCCTTGTAAACGGGACTCTGCTCGAGGCAGGATGGCAAACTGCGGCGTGCCACCAAAGTGCACTGCGCCCACTTTTCCAAGTGACTTATTGCGGACGAGAACGCAGCATCTAACATTACCTTGCGACTTTGCCGAACTACTGCGAACCACGATCCAGTGCCACGAACGTCGACTACTTCGTGGCAATTTGGGAATAGTAATAATTCCGTAATTAAGTAGGATAGTGAATGCAAATCTTGATCTATACGCTTTAGTTTCCAAAGGTTCCGTGCAGCTTTTATGGTTTTGGCCAAACTCTTTCTGTCATCTGGCTTGCCCTAACTCAAGGTAACTCCTATCTGGTAGCCTACTTGAAGAGGGGCTTGCCCTGTCAGAGCCGCTGTGAGCTTCTGCCACGGCTGTAATCCTGCAGTCGGAGACGGATCGGATTCAGCTGTTGGAGCACTATCTACACTTACGAAAAAAAAAACGAAAAAACCCCAGCCGGCGAATAACCAGGGGAGGTGCCTGGTTGGGCCGAAATCACATTGTGAAATTTCACAATATGATTTCGGCCATATTTTAACCACAATTGTGGTTAAAATATTTCATATACAAGCTACACTAATGATATTTAAATTCCGCCATACATTTTAAATAAATATTTTAACGCCATTCATTTGCGCATGGCTCAATCCCACCCTTATCCGAAAAACGAATTGGGCCGCCCGAGGCATTTCAACGTAACCCAACCGGGTTCATTACTCGTCGATTTTATTTATGAAATTAATATTTAGAGGATATCCGTCCTCGGCTACTTGCCGGGAAAGCTTTGGGGTGATGCAATCGATTTTTATATATTTTTTATACATGCATACAATGAATACATATTTACACATATACAACTACTCGGCATTTTAGACTAATGGCGCGAAATTAAAATATGAAATACTGCGATTTATCAGCCTTTTCAGCACTGCGCCAATGTAGCATGCTATAATTCTTTGTCAGTATACGCACAAACACGTTCTGAAACATATTTCGTGTCTTGTTTCCTTGGCATCCGCGCGGATAAATTCCTTTCCGACTCAAAGCCACGCTTTGCCATCGAAATTGCCATACAAACAAAACTTTCTCGGCATTCGCGACACCGGCAAGGAGGCAATTCCAACCGGGCGTCTTCCTTCCTCCTAAATGGTTGAAAAATATGAGCGGAAAGAAAGTTAAACTGGGAAAATTAGCAACATTCCCCGGAGTTGGGCGGGGGGAAAAGGAGAAAAGGCCCCCGGAAAGGGAATATTCCCGCTTAAAAGTTTTTTTTTACGGGGAGAGAGAATACTTCGCTCGGCGGACGCTCAAAGTGAACGCCTTTGAGAATATTTCATCGTCACTGGGACTCATTTTATTCTTATGATGAATGTTGTGCGATGGTACAGTGATAGAGAAGGCCTTACCTTTAAATATTAAGTCCTCAAGGCGACATGATACCTGGGAACGATCATATCTAAAGAATTTTAGTTTTAGGAGTTTTTTGAAAAATGTAAGCAATAATAAAAAAAAAGTTTCTAAGTGAATCCCTAGATAAGGAACCAATTAAAAATTTAAACTTCAAAAATTTGCTCGTTGCCTTGGACATTAAGGCTTTAAACTGACTTCGAAAACTTTCAGGCGCGATTACTCCTACAATGTAAGTGGTGAGTGTGTTTTATTATAATTTCATAATATTGACTGGTTAATTCTCTAGGGAACTTAGCCACATTTTTTATTTAGGCCCTAAATTAATTACAATTAATTAAAACGTGAGAGCGCTCTGAGAGTTACGCTATATATGCTTTGCCATTACACCCTTATAATACCACTGCGTAAAGATAGTTATTCTGTGCTAGCGCTGCGATAGAGCATTTAGTATGCGCTTAGTAGCCGGCGCGAGCGGGCGTAGAATCTGCGTTTGACGCTTCTTCAACACTGGATTTTTATTGGTCAAACCCTACAAAATTGACCCCGCCTATTTTTTCGCGTGTTGGCCCATTTCGGATATTTTTCTAAGGTCTCATGTCGCCTTAAATATAATAGCCCTTTTTTACACTGGCACTTACACTAAAAAACTTACACTAAAACTCTTACACTAAAAAACATCACTTTTTTAGAATTGAGTTAAATACACGACTTCGGGGCTAATTAGCGGCTAGGTCGCCTTGCAGCACATTGTAAGTTTCCGGGTGCTAATGTGCCCTGTTTCAGTTCGGCCACTAGGACTCATAATATGTTCTGGGTCGGTCAAACCCACGTGTCAACACCCATCCGGCGGCCTCCACGTAGAAGTCCGAGCCCGGGTAGGACACTGGCCTGCGGGCGAGTTTACCCTAGGAGTCAACCTTCAAGCGCTCCTGGACGGTTTGCGCACTGCCAAGCGATTGTGCATTCTGACCGATAGCCGGGAAATCTGAAAACAGTACTGTCTCGTATAAAGCGGTGGCTTGTTGTTAACCTTACGATAACTGCTCTTGAAACGACCAATCGGCTACCTGATTCCAGATGAACAACCGGACAAAAATGTCGTGGTCCGCGATAGATTCGGTAGACACCGTATCACCGTTTACGTAAGGGATCGCGCAAGCGACCTCGAACCTGTAACCGGTCGAGAGACGGGTGTAATCTGATTGAAACTGGAAGTAAAAGCGCAAGTGTCGGCCCGCTTAAACTGGTTATCTCGCGTTAAGGCGTTGGCTTTTTACGAGCGAGTAGCGGAACTAGACGGTAGATGCTCACCGCACGATTCAATATAGGTAAAACTAAAATTCAGTCTGGTATCGAAACCATGAATCGCCATTACAGAAGGCGACATTTGAGAAAACTTTTGGTAGAGGGTGAAGACGAAGAAGGTGTATTGGCTAACCACAAAAAAATACATTTGAAAGATTGACCTTAATGTCGAAGTTGAAGCAGACATGGAAGCATCAGCTCTTTTTCTTAAAAAAAAGTTTTTCTCCCATTTTATACATACATACAGTAATTAATTAAAATATACCCTTTTTTCAGATTTTTTTTTTCGATTTTTTCATTATCCGAATTGGGGTCCGGTCTCAATTGATTAGTTTAATTGGAGTTCTAGTGTAGTAACAATAGCCCTGGCGGTAAGGCGGTCGTAAGATATTGACACTTGGCAATATACCCACTATGTTGTTCTCTTTTGTGGTGCAATAACGTTTTTCAAACAAACATTTAACCAACACGAATATCACATATTACCACGTCTCGTTATCGTATCTATATTCTAGCTATAATCTCAAAAGTGCCCATTTTTAAGAGGAGTGGCTGGCTGGATATAAAACCTTATAGCCAATCTCGCGCTTCGAATAACGCTCATCTGTTAGGGCGACTAGGAAACGGCGGATATTGAAAAATAAAATGCAATCGACTCCTATAAAACAAGTAAAAATATTAAAAAGATTTAAAAAAAAAACACGTCTGCCGTTACAGAAAGTGAACTATTGTATTTATAATTATTTTTATTACGTTTCTTTATGAAATATTTGTAGATTATGTATTTATTTGTAGATTATGTATTTATAGATAGATGTATATTCCCGGATTGCACTCAATCAGACCTTTCATTTGATACTAAACACAATTTATGTATGTCAATTTATTGACATTTGGACACTTAGACAACTACTTCCTTGATATTTGTACAGTAAAGATACTCTATGACACTCGGTAGGATATAACGGTTCTAACAATATCCCACACTTCTAAATCGGCCCAAGCATGTAGAAGTTATGGTGGAATAAAGAAACGAAAAACATAAATAGATAAACTACACTCCTGTTTTGTTGGGCATCTTGCGGTGTCGACTACAACGGGCGAGCCCGTCACCACAGGACGTTTTAACGATTAGTCGTTCTGTCGCCCTGCAGTGAACGTAGAAGACTTTGGACAGTACAATCCTACGTCCAGCTACGTCACAACCCGTGAGAGTCCAACGCCTTACCGCGAGTGAGCCAGGAATAAACCCGGCAGGCTCGAGATACTCGCGCCCTCACTTCCAATTGTGACCAGATTTCTCCGGTCTCTCGATTGGTTCCGAGTTCGAGGTCGCTTGCGCGGTCCTCTCCCTTACGAAGCGGTGAAACGGAGTGCACCGAATCTGTCGCGGACCAAGGCGTCCTTTGCCCGACTCTGAACCGGGATCGGATGGCCAAATGGTCATTTCAAGAGCAGTCGCCGTAAGGTAGACAACTACCCCCGCTATATAGGAAACAATACAGTTCCCAGACTCCCCCGATTGTTAGTCGGAGAGCACAATCGATTGGCTTGCGCCGCTCGGTGCGCAGACCGTCCAGGAGCGCCAGAGGATTGATTCCCAGGGGAGACTGGTTGACCCAGTGTCCTACCCAGGCTCGCACCCCATGCGTGGAGGCCATCGGATGGGTGTTGACCCGTGAGTGTGACCGACCCTGAACACATGGGTCATTGTGGCCACCTCATCATGGGCCCATTAGCCCCAAAACCATGTTTTGTTGGGCAGTCGTGTAAAAAAAACGACGCGGAACAATGTTTTAATCGCCGTATAAACTTTACTAAATCTCAATTATGATGCAATACAATACAGCCACAATAGAAAACTTGCATGTATTTGTCCCTTGATTATGAATGTTATATTATTAGGTGCCTAAAGAGTTTGGTTGTACGGAACATTCTATACTAAACTATAGTTTTACGCCATCAGATAAATATCAAAAAAATATCAGATAGTCAATATCACAATGTTTATATTTATATATTACAACATGCATTGTGTTTTTATTATAGGTATATTTTGACGTGAAAACTTATTTAAAAATCTCCTATTCTATGATCCCGCCGTAATATTTTAATATATCTTGTGATCCAAGGGTTGCAGAGCAAAGTGCCGTGTATATTCTAAAAATAGAGCATCGTCCGTTGCTAAGTATACTCAACTTGCGTGCTTCTCTGTTTACGTTATCGAGCAGGAAAGGGGTCGGATAGGAGTCTCGAAATTCACTCCGCGCGACCAAAGAATCAGTCATAACTCCGCAACGGAAGAGGTTACTAGTGTGATTCCTGCGTCGTCGTATAGATCTAGAGTTATTCTAAAATGTGAGCCGAGAAGAAATAAGTTAATAGTGAAAACACATTTTTTAAAACAAGCTTTTATTAAAATGCTCTGTTCCAAGCCAAACCTGGGTGCAGCAGCCATGTCATGGTGGAACTTAGAACGGGCGATCATAATTGAATGCTATACAGAATTTCGTGTTTGTGATGTTTACCGTTGAGGAGTCCCCTCGTTAGAAGCCAACCTTGAGTGTATCAGCTCTGTCGCGGTGAAACTTAGAATGGGCTATCATAATTGAATGCGTATACAACATTTTGTTTCTGTGCTGTTGGCCGTTAAGAAGTCCCCTCGTCGGGAGCCAACCCTGGGCGCAGCAGCTATGGCTTGGTAAAAATTAGAACGGGCTGTCATAATTGGGCTGTTGACCGTGGGAGAGTATCCTCTTCGGAGGCCGATCCGGACTGTAGAATCAGGTATTGCTCACCATTAAAATGTATTGTCATCGGAACTGAACCGATGTGTAAAATTTCAACTTTATTGGATAAGAAGTAGTGGTACTAATTCACCTTGCAAGATATGACCTAAACAAACATACATACATACTAACTAACATACATTGCACGGTAATTAAAAGCTTGTAAAAAAATAAATCGTTGATCGAAATTTATGCTGAAAAGTTCGTTTTAACGCAAGAAAGATTACGGGAATGCAGCAGTACTAGCGACCCATTTTTAATGCCCGTCTCTACGGAAAACTAAGCATAGCGCTTTTTGTAATATCTCAAACTACAAACTACAACTACATGGTGCAAGACTCTGGAACGATCTCCCAGCAAATATATGAAACTCGCCTTCTTTACAATCATTCACGACTCACCTCAAAAGTTACTACTTTTCTAAGACGTAACTAGTTTTTATATTTCTCTCTCCTTCCTATCCCAATTTTCTCTCCTCTGGCATTCTTAGTTTTAGAGGCCGTGGCGGCCGTGGCGGCCAAAAGCTATATGAAGCATAATTTTGTGGCCTGGTTGTGAGAACACGAAAAAGAATTTTATTACAATTATGCCGAATTTTAAAAACCCGGTCCTTAAGCTATCATTTCGCCAAAACAAAATTGGTAAATTATTTCCATATTAATTGTAAATTATCTTTTTTCTGTTACTGTTTTCCAAAAAAATAAAAACGAGCGAGATTTGTCTTCAGGTTTTGAAAAACCTAGAGATGATTCTCAATATTAAAAAATACTGTTTACACCAGCGTATGGTCTATTTGCATAGTACAAAGACAGTTTTTGGAACTTCTATACAAAAAATATAAGAAAAAAATGTTTGAAATTACGTAATTTCCAGAAATGTTATGGCCAAACTTTTTTTTTTTTCTATTTATTAAAGATACTTTTGAGTGATATAAAAAATAACACAGTGATGTTAAGTTATTTTGTTGTTGTAATCTAATTTTTACTTTATAAAAATCTATTCATTTGTTAATTTATTATATTATAATTGAAAAGCCAAATCGACTATATTTCGACGACGACGCGCGAAGCCGAAATCGTCATTCGTAATTGGCCACTGCCAACGGTGGGATTTATTCCCTTGTCGCCGCGGTATACCTATACATCTTTATGTATATATCGAAAGCGCGCGGGCGCGTGGCATTGCAAAAATACCTAAATTTTTAGTCGCGTCAACTCGGAAGGGAGCCTTAAATATAATAGTTTGTATTTTATGCAGACAAACCCTTCGGCTACATAACGACCATATTTGGTTGCACATCAGAACACCGTTGACTACGCAACGACCAATATTGGCGGCTTGCTCCCGGAGCGCTTAGTAATATTATTTTCTAATTCGAACGCATCCTAAAATAAATACCAAATATCTTAATATTACCATAGATACATAGATGGCCGCTAGAAAAAATTCGCGCGTCATTTCGCGGATATTTCTCGTAAAATTCCATTGTCAAACATCATATTTTTTTTTTCAAGAAATCATCAAAATCATCAAATCGAAATATTTCCTTTGATAGAGAATCCAATAAAGATTACGATAGTATTTACAATTTCTAAATAATTCCTTAATTTTCCGTAAGACAAGTGCAAGTTTGAAATGCCGAGTTGTTTTCACTTTTTCGACTTTCTCTTATTTATTCATAATTATCTAATTATTTACAAATTTAAATTTCAATATTCTATATACAAAATTTCAATGCGATCATTGCACAGTTATTCTTTTTATGTTTGCTATAGTAGTTCCATAGTTATAGTACTTTTTGTCGAGCGCGGCGATATTGCAAGAAATTCCAATAAATTGCCGCGGTTTGCCATGATGCCGTTACTCGAAGTTTTAATAATCTTTATTTCTACAACGCGCGCATGTATCACTTTACTGTAATTAGGTTAGGTTTCTTCACTGTGATTATATAAGCTCGCCTTTTTGTGTCTAATTTATAAGTACAAAAAAAGAGTTTACTATTATTATTATTATTATTATTAACTACCGTAGTCATTAATGAACGTCATTTTGAAATAATTAAAGTTGCTAAATCACTTAAAATGAAAAATTCAACAGACCTATGGAATATATCCACCAAAATCCTAAAGAGTTCTGTAACCGTAATCTCGCACAATCTATCTTTTATCTTTAATCGATGCATGGAACATGGATTCTTTCCCACCGAAATGAAGATGGCCAAAGTAGTGCCGATATTTAAAAAAGGTTGCCCAGAAAACAGAGATAATTATCGACCCATATCTCTTTTACCAGTTTTCAGCAAAATTTTTGAAAAATTACTTCTTATCCGACTTGTTAATTTCTTTGCTGAAAACCAAATCCTGTCTAAAAAACAATTTGGATTTCAAAAAAATCTCTCTACGCAAGATGCAATCGCCAGTCTAATTAAAAAAACACTACTTGGGCTAGACAATATGAAAAAAACCGTAGGCATTTTCTGTGACCTCTCTAAGGCTTTTGATTGCGTAGACCACTCAATTCTACTTGAAAAATTGGAACACTACGGCATTAGGAATAAGGAACTGCAACTCATGGAATCTTATTTGCAAGAACGCACTCAGATTACGCAAGTCGAAAATAGCAAGAGCGCGCCACAGAATATCCGCAAAGGTGTTCCTCAAGGATCGATACTTGGACCTTTTCTCTTCCTCGTCTATATTAATGACATCCCAGAGTGCCTGAAATCCGTGGATGATGAAATCATTTTATTCGCCGATGATACTTCACTTCTTTTTAGCGATAAAAATAAAGACACTTTGGCCCAAAGAATAAAAGAAACAATAGATAGGCTTAGTATATGGTTCCAAGTTAATAAATTGTCACTTAACGTAAATAAATCAAAATCAATATGCTTCTCTTTGCGGCCGTCTGATTATAATGAAATAGACGTATACTTTGGGTCTGACCAACTAGAAAATGTCTCCTCCACGAAATTTCTCGGTTTAGAAATTGATCAAAAATTGCAATGGTCTGACCACTTAAATGATCTCAGTAAAAAATTGTGCAGTGCCATATTCGCCATTAGAAAGATAAGAAGTTTATGCGGCTTTGAAGCAGCTAAATCCGTCTATTTTGCATATTTCCACTCTCTAATAACGTATGGCCTACTGTTTTGGGGAATGGCACCAAACTCAAAAAGAATTTTTCTCCTCCAGAAAAGAGCGGTACGCAGTTTATATAGAGTCTCACCGAGAAGTTCTTGTAAGCCGCTATTTGTAAAATCAGGAATAATGACTCTATTTTCTTCTTACATCTACCAAAATATTATGTACGCTCGTAGACACCTAACAGAAGCTCCGGTGAATAGTGATTTTCATCATCACGATACGAGGAATAAATCCAATCTCCACATAAACCGACAGCGACTTAGCAAAGTGCGATACAGTTTTATTCATCAAAATTTGTCGTTCTATAATAAGATTCCAGAGCAAATGAAAAGCCTCGGAGAGGTCCAATTTAAAAAGATAATCATAAATAATTTGGTAAGAAACCCAATTTATGGTATAAGGGAGTTTGAAAATTCTGAGTCTATTTTCCATGTTGATGATTAATGAAATGCGTAAAGTTTTAAACATAACGGTATTATGATAGCTGACATTCTAATTTTCATATAATTTATTAAACATCTATTCATTTTTTAAAAAAATACGAAAGCATTATTGCTGGATTGACAATAAAATATATATTTTTTGATTATATATTCTTGTATTGTATTGTATTGTATTGTATTATTCCCTCTATTGTATTCTAATTGCTTTTCTCTTTTGATTGCAGGTAAGTCTTTGAAGTATACGAGTTGGGTCATCATCAGTGTTCGTTTTTCTGCATTTGATTCCTGCATCGGGTATGTTGTTATTTTGATATTTGTTACACTACTGCCCAACAAAAACGAGTGTAATTTGTTCAGGATTCATGTATGTGTTTTCCGTTTCTTTATTCCACCATAACTTCTAAACGCTTTAACCGATTTACATGTGTGTGGTTTATACTCGCTATGTCATCCCGAGGGTTATTATTTTATTTATTATTTATTCCGTAGCCGGCGATTGGGGAGGGGGTCGCCCTCGCAGCCAATTACGCTGCTGTCGGTGCCGCTGGATCTCGTACTCCATTCACGATTCGCTTCCATTCTTGACGATTTTTTGCCACGTCTCGAGCGTCCCTAGCCGATAATCGTTGATTTTTAAGGTCGTCTTTGATGTTATTTAGCCAGGTTTTCTTCGGTGTCGATCGCTGAATTCTCCATTCTGTCGTACCCGAGGACTGTCCAAATGTCATATAAATAATTGTCTAAAGGTCCATATTTCAATCATTTAACATATCAATCAATTAAGATAAATATACCGTGTTTAGAATCAAATGATTGCTTTGATGAGTACATTTCAAATATATATATATATATATATATATGTATATATATATATATATATATATATATATATATATATATATATATATATATATATATATATATATATATATATATATATATATATATATATATATATATATATATATATATATATATATATATATATATATAAATATATATATATATATATATATATATATATATATATATATATATATATATATATATATATATATATATATATATATATATATATATATATATATATATATATATATATATATATATATATATATATATATATATATATATATATATATATATATATATATATATATATATATATATATATATATATATATATATATATATATATATATATATATATATATATATATATATATATATATATATATATATATATATATATATATATATATATATATATATATATATATATATATATATATATATATATATATATATATATATATATATATATATATATATATATATATATATATATATATATATATATATATATATATATATATATATATATATATATATATATATATATATATATATATATATATATATATATATATATATATATATATATATATATATATATATATATATATATATATATATATATATATATATATATATATATATATATATATATATATATATGTACCTATATGGATAAATACAAAAACCACGATTATTTAATAAAAAACCGTTTTATTACTTGAGCACCGTTTTGAGATACCTGTCGCAGGGCGTGCAGCCCTGCAACATAATACTCTGAAAGCCGGGTCCAAAGCCCGTCGACTGTCTCACAGAATACGCCATCGTCTTTAAGCACTGAATGTTTATAGAGAAAACACGCGTCAACGGGTACGTAGCGGAGAGTCCGTAAATTTAATTGTGTTTCAACGTATTTTTACAACGAAGGACATTGTTATTAATAATTATACACATTGTTATTAACTGTTTTTAATAATTATAAATACAGTAGTTCACTTTTTGTAACGGCAGTCGCGTTTTTACACGACTGCCGGTAATAAAATAAATTAATAGTTTAAAAAAACACTAAAAACACGCTTTTATAAATGCACGTAAAAACCACATCATCAGACCTCGAAACCTAATCGTGGTCAAAGTTCATTCCAAGACTTTTCTAACAAGTCCAAACACAGTTATGATACGATGTTCCATCATAAAGTTCCAGTTCATATCTTCCGACTCCATCATCAGATCAGTTCTACAGTACCATATTATTGTATTGTCATCAGAACTACATACAGCTTCCAATTTTTATGACGCTACGATCCTTGGAAGATGGTTAAATTAGTTACCTTAGATTCCATTACATAGTTACATACAGGTCGACCTAATAAAAGCGTGGTGATAATTATAAATAGGATAATAGCCTCCTGTAACTACAGCCGTGTTTTTTATTATTTTTAAATATTTACATGTTTAATTCTTTAATTATTTGTTCTTGTTACAAAATCTCTAGCGCCTTTAGGGTTGAACGTTCCTTCAATCCCGGAAAGACTTTTACGATTCCGAGAAGCGAAAATTTCTAATTAAAAATAAGCGCCGCGTTTAGTTCTGTGTCACTGGCAGCGGGAGCGATTCAAGGTACAAGATACAAGGTACAAGCCTTCCCCAATACCTCTCGCGTAACTATTCGCGATATGCGAGGGTACTGCAGGGCGTATAATCAACGATAAAAGTGGTGAGGAGGAGGGTTTATTCAATCATGGCATCCCGAGCCATGTTACACGAATGGTCACAATTAAATAAAAACACGGCTCGGTGGAATAGTGGTTAAGTCGCCTCATCTTACATTGTAAGGTTCCGGGTTCGATTCCCGGCTGGGTCATCATTTTCCATTGTGATAAAATTAACGCAATTGTATTTCAATTTTTTTAACGTGTCCGGGCTTTTTTATTTATTTATTTTATTTATTTATTTTATTTACATATACATATACATTCAAATTCATGAGCACAACAGAAAATGAAATGACAATTTAGACAATGCCGTCGTATGCTTTTAAAGTTATATACACATGATACATCTGTCTGAGCCCAGGTTACATAGCGCATACATTAAACGCAAATGATAATCTTTCTATTATGCTAAGCAAAGAGCAGCCGAGCCCGCCTAGCTAGGCACCCCTGTGTTAAGGCGAGCTCACTTAGGGAGTCACACTAAAGTGCCGCGGTTGTGTCAAGGAAAGATCTAAAATATTATTTTTTAATTATTTTAATTTTAATTTATAATAATTATTAATATTATTATTATTAATATTGTTATTATTATTATATGTTTTTAAAATTATTATTTTATTATTTTTTTATTATTTATACACTTTTTCAGTATTTTAAACAATTGTCTAAACCGCAGAATAAAATCTATAAGCGCGAATCCCCTCTTTTGCGGTATAGAGATGATTGTCGCATCGTATTCATATGAGTTCCGCTCGTTTCACTGTAAATATTGCTATTCATAATGCAGGTAGGCAGATAGTTTCGTATTGAACGCAACTGAACTGATTGACTAGTGATTAACGACTTCAGGGGTTCGCAGCAAGCGGTTTCTAACAACGTTTACGTCGACTAACACTTTATGACATATCTCTACAAAAATATGCGGCCTGAATGTCCTTGTCTTGTAGATCCTGGTGTGTGATAGAGGTTGACAGTTGTGGGCAGAATCGGAAGTGGTCTTCATCCTGCAGCGTTCCACAGATGCATATCGGGTTCCTGTGTAGCCCCAGTGAACGAGATTAGCTCGGCATCTTGTCACACCCACCCTTAGTCTTATGAGACTGCGTCAGGTGGTGTAGGGAAGATGCGACCACGGTGCTAGCTGTTCCTTAACATCCTCGCCAAGTGAAGCCCTTCATTGAGTTATGCGATTCGATGATTGACCCCCATGGAGCGGATGTGTTTTGCTCATTGCGGATGCAAGGCGATTGTGATGTGACTCCTGTCCGTGTAGTGGGTGTCTTGGGTCATCTGTCACCTTTAGGCGTTCTGAATCAGCCAGGATATCGCGACGTATTCGCACCGCATCGCATCGCAGCGAACACGTTACACACCTTAACTGACAACGGCACCAAATATAAATGTATCTCATCCAACTGTCCGAGTTTTTAAAAGTTACCTAGAGGATATGTTAAGAAAAATAACATTATACCTATATAGAAAGGACGACGATTGGCATACTGCGGAAGTAATTTTTGAATCGGCAGAGAATATGTAGTAGGTTGTACGAGATTATTTATTTCTCTATCACTTTAGCCTTCCATGTTGAAATTTCGATAAAGTATGAGGTCATTTCGAAATTTTGTCTATTTATTCAAATATCGACTTCTTAATGATTGTCATATTGGTGGATATTTTGTCGTTGTAGGAAAATGTACCAGAGCGACGTATTTGGATTTGAGAAAATGAAGAAAAAAAAGTAAAAGCAGTCGCAAAAGCCATCGGTTGCCAACGCTGTCAGCTCCAACGCTGTGACATTGACTATAATCCTGACAAAAATCAGATGTAGTTTAACTCGACTATCACTACATTTGCTGCATTTTTTCTATTTCTTTACTCATTTAATCAAATTATCTGCAATTGATTTCTTTGCTCGCATCGCAGGAATCCCGACCGCCAAAATTAAAATCGTATTTTCAGTCATCCCCTGCTCCCATTACGCCCTTTACTCCCCGCGACCCCCGCGCTTCCACCCTCGCCCTCCCTCTCACACCCTCATTGAGAGAAACGAGCGCCGCGTGGCTTGTCAGTGAAGCGTCCGCCCCCGAGCGGTCCACACGCCGGCGTCGCGACGCCCGCCCGCCATCTTGACAGGTTTTGGCGCCAAAACACGCGTCTCCACACATCGAGTGAATTCTTCACTTTCACTGTAGTGCAATCAGTGCAACTAATCGATTATGCTATCGGTTATCTCTACCATTTTCACAAAACTGTGAAAAAGCTGTGTTACTAATATTGTATATATTTCTAGTGAATTTTGTTTTTTCGTGAGAAAGTTTGAATGTGCACATGGAATACTGTCCATAGGCAACAGTTCGTAAGTTTTTTCTCTCTATACTTAATCATTTATTCAGAGTATTTTATTTTTCAGAAAACTTACAGCGTTTTATACTTAATATTAATACTATAAAGCTCAAGGAAAGGGATAGAAAAGCCACATTATGAATACATACATACATACATACATTTTCGTCGTGTCCAATTAACGGCTAAAGACCGCTCTTGGACGTGTCAAAATAATTGGGTTAGGTAGTAAGTTTCGTTACTACTCTTTACTGAACATACATAAATATAAATAATCGAAATAGAAGTCAAACTATAAATATAAATAATCAAAATAGAAGCCTAATATTTGAAGTAGTTAGTAATTCGAAAAGATAGGTAGTAAAATTATTAATCGTAATATTCAAATTGTTAGTAAAATGTTAAATAATCAAATTAAATCTATAAAAATAAAACCATATAAAATAATCAGACAAAATGGCTCTACTTTTTTAAGTAATTTAAATAGGCACACTGCACGCCTGGTTGCCAACCAAGTCAAATTGACCACATGCTAGTGACTTGCCCTGACCGCATCCTTTGCCACGGCCAAATCGACGCGGGTGGCTTCTCAAACCACGATGCTGTCTACCTGAGCTACAGACTCAAACCCCAAAAAACTCCTAAGACAACCTTTTCCTACAGAGATCTGAGGCGGGTCGACTGGTTTGCTTTAAGAGAGGCTGTCTCGCAGGTGGATTGGTCGTGCGTCCTTAACAGCGACTCCATTGATTTCATGGTTGGTTACTTCTCCTCTGTTCTTACAAACGTCTATAATAAATTTGCGCCATTGAGAACAGTTTGTGTGAGACACGCGCTGTCGCCATGGTTAAATGACACCATAAGGGCTGCCATGGCGCTGAGGGACCGAGCTCATCGCCGCTATAAACGCAGACCGTCTGATGGGAGCAGGGAGAATTACAGACAACTGAGAAATCGATGTAATCAGCTATGCAGGAATGCAAAAAAGTCGTTCTATACCTCTCAGATTGCTGCTTCTGGCAACAATATCTGGAGATTCCTACGTCAACTTGGCTTTGGAAAAGTCCCAAATGAGGTTCCGTCCAACATAGATATCGAGGCTTTAAACTGTCACTTCGTCACTCCTACGGTTTCCATGAGCGCCGCGCTAAAGTTGGCTACTTTAAAATTCATAGAAACGAAACCGAGGGCTCATTGGCCGGCTTTTAACTTTAACTCGATTACCTCTGCAGTAGTTGATAAACTCCTGAGTGAAGTGAAAACCAAAGCAACTGGGAACGACGGTCTAAATATTTCCCTACTACTACCGATCAAGGCTGAGGTATTGTCAGTAATTACGCACATTATCAATCATTCCCTTACTTCGTCCACTTTTCCAGCTGAGTGGAAGCGTGCCCTTGTTGTTCCTGTATCTAAATGCTCTAATCCTTCAGCTTGCAAGGACTTTAGACCGATCTCGATTCTACCAACACTTTCTAAATTACTTGAGCGAATTGTCTTCTCACAGCTGAACGATTTCCTCGAACAACATAGCATACTTAACCCTCTGCAGTCGGGTTTTCGCTTTAGCCACAGTACCACAACCGCCCTCACTAAAATTACTGAGGACTTCCGTGTTGCTATGGATCGCCGTCAGCTGACGGTCTTAATCCTCCTCGACTTCAGCAGTGCCTTCAACTCGGTAGATTTTGACCTTCTCTTAGCCTGCTTGCACAGTTTAAACCTATCTCCTTCAGTCACTGCCTGGTTTCATTCCTACTTACACGGACGCGAACAACGGGTATCGGTCAAAAACTTGCTCTCGAGTTGGTCGAAAATTATCGCCGGTGTGCCCCAAGGTGGAATTTTATCACCTCTCCTTTTCTGCTTGTTTACTATCTCCATCTCTGAAAATTTGTCTTGTAAATACCACCTATATGCCGACGACCTCCAACTCTATGCTAGTTTCGCTCCCATGGATGCGGCTAGTGCCATATCCGCATTAAACTCCGATTTAAACTCGATAGCGGTATGGTCTCGTAACCATGGCCTGCTTCTTAATCCGTCAAAAACCCAAGCAATCGTCATCGGAAGTCGCTCACTCATTGCCAAGTATAAAAATAATCTCCCCCTTATCAATATCGACAACGTCGTTGTCCCTTACAGCAGTTCTGTGAAAGACCTTGGCCTGCTTATTGATGAAAACTTATCTTGGCATCCTCAAGTAAGTGAGGTCAGTCGTAAAGTCTTTGGAAGTCTCCATTCTTTTAAACGGGTTCAGAATCTCTTACCTCTTTGTATTAAACGCCAAATGGCACAATCTTTTCTTTTACCGCTAATTAATTACGCTGATGTGGCCTACCTAGATGCGAATGAAGAACTACTCGATAAGCTAGATAGGGTTCAAAACGCGTGTATTCGCTTTGTTTATTCCCTGAAGAAGTTTGATCACATATCAAACTTTCGCAGGCAAATGGAGTGGCTACCCATTAGACGTTGTCGGGAATTTCACATACTCGCCCTACTCTTCCGCGTACTACAGTCAAACTGTCCTACTTATTTGTATAATCTCTTCTCTCCGCTATCATCCCATGGTCTCCCATTGCGCTCTCAGGAAAATCTATTACTGGCTATACCTCAGCATTCATCAACTTTCATGTCTGGGTCTTTCGCAGTGCAAGCGGCCCGTCTCTGGAATTCCGTGCCTTTACCGATAAGACAACTTGAAAACCTGAGCGGGTTTAAAAATTCTTTAAAGAGACATTTACTCAACTTATGAATTCCCCCTCCCCTCCCGTCTCCTTTGCTTGTCCTTATATTTCACTCCTCCCTTCAATACGAGTTGGCATACGTTACTAATCACTGAATTATATTTTATACTATGATGACTTTTTTGTATGTGTATTTAATTATTACTTGTAAATTTATTTGCCCACATAAACCTTCAGTCACAATAACCCTGGCGGTATGGTCGGTAGATATTGCCACTTGGCAATAGGCCCACCACATTGTATTCTTTTGTGTGTGCAATAAAGCTTTTCAAACAAACAAACAATATTTGAGAAATCATGACCCTCAAATTCGGCCAGATTATAGCAAGGGCGGCCTATCAGCATCTCCTTGATGTTTTTTTTTTTTTTAATTTTATGTCCTCCAGCTGTTTAAATTTTGTAGGGAATTGATTATAGAATTTAATGCTAAGGTATAAGAAGCTTTTCTGTACTTTTACCAGTCCTATTCGGGGTACGCATAAAAGGGAGCTACCGCGGGTATGATGCGAGTGAATATCTGCATTAATTGCAGTTTCTGCGAGGTGCTGTCTAGCATACATTAAACACTGGTATATGAACGCCGAATACATAGTCATTACCCTTGCCTTGCTGAAATATTCTTTGCACGAGGTCCTAGTCGTTACCTGAATTTAATAGTGATAATGATAATAGTATAATGATAATGATTTTGATGTAATAATGATAATAATTCGCATAGGGCTCGAATTTAGTTATGGTTTCGTCGACAAGCTTAACTATTTTTCAACTATTTCCTAGCATCCAATTGAGCTGAAATTTGGCATACTTATGCAATATTTTAGAGCTAACCTATACTATTGTATGAACATTATTTGCGAGTAGACTACATAACTTTAACCTATATAAAGAGTGTGACAAATAAATTAAAAGAGGATAGAAATAAAAATATCCGCAAACCTTTGTGGGCACAGGATGTGCCACGCCAAAATAATATAACATTCATAAGGACGCTAAAGTTTTAAAAGGAGGGGAATGGGAGGGAAAAGGGAATTTATCTGGAATATTTCAAATACTCTCTGAGTCTGTTTTTAAAACTTGTTATGCTTTGCGCGGTTTTCACATTTATCGCGGTATGATCGAGTGCATTCCGTAAATATTCATGTTTTTATATGGATAACTACTTAATTCATAAATATTGCATTAAAAAACCGTAATAAAAATAATTATTCATACATTAGTTCAATTTATGTAATGACAGTCGTTTTTTTAAAATATTATTTTTAATATATTTAGTTGTAAACCTTTCCAGTGACTTTATTTTTTCAGTCACTTTTTTCAGTACTTTATTTTTAGATGAGTGCCATTTACAATGACGAAGTTCCATTTACAAAGGACAAAGTGATTGATAGAACTTGTGTATGGGGATTGAGTGTGTGATGTTACATGTGTGATGTTAAAATAGGAACTTAGTGCAACCGAACGAGACAGAGCAATACGTTAGAACGAAATATGATATGAAGAATCGTCGATTTTCCCGCACCAAAACGACCTGTCGAACTTATAGACGCACGAATAAGTTTGAACACATTTCGCGCGGTGTTAGATTTAGGTGTTTTTTCTTCAGAGGGTAGTTTTTAGGCGGAAAAGTGACAACCGTTCATTTCGCATTCCGCTCTGGCGTACTGCTGTGTCTCGTTAGCATGATATAATTTCCGATTTTAGTTCAAGAGAAACGCAATCGAGCCCATTGTTACATTATTACATAGTTACAATTGATTCATATGTCAAGTTTTGATGTAGGTAATAGTCCGTATCATAATTCGAAATGACCATATTTTTTTTATCCTTCGATATTTAAATCGACACTTTATATGCGTGCTTTTGCCTGAAAAACATAAAATAGCTGACGATTCGCGGCGGAAAATTCGCCGGTCCATTGGAGGGTAACGCGGCCTTTGTTGAGGCAAGCTTAATCAAACGCTGAACCGGTCGGCGAGCGGGGCGGGACGGTTTGGTTAAATAAAATCAAACCGCATTTGTAGGGGAGCTGCGGTTTGCATAACGATTTTGTTTGCCGTTTAAAATTGCTTGCTAAACGTTTGTGTGCGATTTTGCCAGTGTGTACATAGTTATTTTAAGCGTAGCAATGTAGCATTTGTCGTTTATAAATGAAATTTACTTTTAATTTTAGGAATATTACGAAATTGGCAAATAATAGTAATAATATCGGAAAAGACATGCAAGGCGATAGATATCCCGTCGCCGCAATTCTAGAAGCCGCCTGTATAAGCCTTGTTCAGATCGAGCCGGTTGAATGCATTATTTTATAGGGCAGTATTTTTCAACCAGTGGGTCGCGACCCACTGGGGGGTCGCGAAGAGACTCCCCGGGGGTCGCAGACCATGTAAAAATAAAAATCGAAAATAAATCAAATCTTTATAACATAATATGCAAACTTTTACAGCTTCGGAAGAGTTTGATATTTATTATGTGTTTTTTTGCTATTTCTTCTACAAAACTTTATGTTGACGTAAGATGGAAACAGGTTGGTACAGCTTCGAACGTGAAAAACAGTTAAAATTAAAATTAATGTTGTTTTCGCCATTTTTTTAAGGTTTAATACTTTATTCATTTAATTTTTGTACATTTAGCCCTATTGTTATCAATGTTAAAAGTAACTCGGAAAAATTGCACACCGAAATGCAGCTAATGCTCATTGCCCACCTAACTAGGACTAAACTGTTTCGTATCTAGGCGGGTCAGAATAATTAATTAAAATTAGTAATACAACTTATGTAACAATTAGCCTAATTAACGTAGAAAACTTTTTATTTTTTTAATTAATGAATGTACTTGTACCAAATTATATAATGTCATTATATAATTTGGTACCAATGAAAAAAGCTTGTCGTTGTGCAAATGTTGTTTGCACTCGAGGAATAAGGAAATTTTGTTTCCGTGAACTCCGAGTATAGCAGTTTTGCTGACTTTGATCATGTCTATCTTTGTGATTATGAAAAAATATTATCACATTGTTTTTATTTAAAAAATATTTATTGAATGTTTACAAATACAGCTGTGGAAGATAATATGGGGAGGCGAGATAACTGTTACAGTATAATGGTCGCGTAAGAGTTTATTTATTTTTTACCAAAAAGAGGTCGCGATCAAAAAAAAAGTTGGAAAACACTGATATAGGGTGACCCAAGAGAAACTTTCCGATATATTTTTGTTACATATTCCAAAAGTTCAAATATTTATTAGTAGCTATAGATAATGGCTATTTTATAGCAAAAACAAACAACAAAGAATGATAGGGAAATAATCAAGGTTAAGTTATTAATTTTCATGTACTCATATACATACGGGCTGTTTACACATGGTCGCAATGTCGATAACAATGGCGGATTAGGATTTTTAAAAAAATACAAAATAAATATTTGCTAAACAGTTAAAAGATATGATAACAGAAGTAGAAGAATAATTAGAATTATGGCGTCTTTATTCCGAGAGGATATCTTGATAAGTGGACGGCACTTCCTCCCAATGATTGCCCAAAGACAAAATTTTATTTTATTTCAGAAAGGATGGAGCGTTGTTTGGTGAATGCATATTTTCTCTTTCCCTCGTAACTCACATGTAGCCACGCGTATCGGTAAAACGAGACAGTTTCTGTTGACACAACTTGTAGTTCAAAGAACGCTATCTATATAGGCTTGTAACCACACATGTATTTTATATGTGTGTACTAATACATTCAATTGGCTCAAGTTACAATAATCGACCTGCACATTCATTGTAATAGTACAGAAAAGACAAAGGCACAAACATACTACAGCGGAAACGGAGGGACGTTTAGCGTTAGGAATTTCTTTTATGGGCAGGCAACTCGTTTCAGCCGTCGGGGCGCATATTTCCAGCCACATTTTACCTGCTTCCGCCTGGAAGGCAAATTCGTTTCCGGGTAGGTTGACCCCTGCAATGTGCACATCGCGCCAGTTAACACTTCTTATTGTAATATTTCAATGTAAGATATTATTTTAGAGGCGACCGAGGAAAATACGTACGAGTCATCAAGAATGTGTGAATGTGTGAGAATGTGACACGTGTGTCGCAGAAATTTTCGTTTCAGGACATGTACTATGGAAAAATGCCGATGCCAAGGCACCAGATAACCTGGCTCGTTGTAGCTATTCTGAGAATAGTTCACGTCCTCTTTGTAGCAATACCCCTTGCACAGCTAGACATACCAGCAGGCTTCATAGACCTGCCTTAGATCAAGGACGGTACACTTACCGCCACGACAAGTCCTTGCTGTTACTCGCGAGATAATTAGCCTCTCAGTGGCTTGTGCCAACCAGGGTCTGACAGTACTCTCCAAACCCCCAATTTAGTTTGTGCAGGATGGCTCTAAAGGCAAAAAACATTCCACTACCAAAACTTTCTCAATAATTGAGAAAGCTTCACATTGGATTCGGTCTCTTAACAGTATAAATTTCCTAAATGTTTCGGATGCACAGCCCTTCATCCAGATACAACTCTTTACATCCTATTTCGGATGATGGACCTTATTGTAGAATTTACTGTCCCATGGGAATCAAATATAACCAAATACCATGAGTACAAATTAAATAAACACCATAATCTCGCAGCCGTCACCAGGAACGGCTTCACTGTTCACCTTCACTGCGGTGGAAGTTGGCGCTCGTGGCCTGCCAGCCAAATCTCTGTATCACCTCTTGAAAGATATTGTCTCTACAGGAAAATAATCAACTAAATATTTAAAACCGCCACTTCCGCATCTCAAATTATATGGCTTCGAAGTGAATAGGGGGAGTGAATACCCATTCACTTCAATAAGGCGAACTCTCAAATATGGCAATGCATCTGTACTAAACCTACCACAACCGGTCGTTATTTTGGAGTCCAGAGCTCTCTCCTCAGAAGTGTAATAATAGTATTATGATGGTCCTGACTCCGGTCGGTGAATTCCATGGCCGCTTGTATTTTATTTATTATATTTTTACACTCAACTAAGATATTTCGTTTAAGCACCGTAGAGAATTTCGATTCCAAACTGACCATTCGCCTATTTCCTTACCAGTATCTACTCCTCGGAGTCTGCAGTTATACTGTTCGTATTATTATTTGATTAAAATGAAATGTATGGAATAATTTACATATTTATTGCCCTAATTCTGTAGACTAGTAGTAATATTATAAAAAATGGTTTTTTTGTTTTTTGTCTTTGGTTGCAAAACTCGCAAAAGGTACTGGCTTATGCAGTATTTTTCACTAGCCTAAAATTGACTAGCGCCGAATAAAAAGTTAACGGACGCGGCTCGCGAGCTGTCAAACTTCGATTTGACGTTTTTATGTAACCTACTATGCTGTTTAGCAAACTATTCTACATTGAATATGTTTTAATAATATTTATATATATTCATCACACAGATTTCGAAGCGAGATATATAATTTTAAAAAAAGCGCCAAACACCTACTACGGCGTAGGCTGAGAGTATTAAAAAACAACTCATAAACACCTATATGGCGGTAGGTTAACTTGGTTTTTATAAAAACCGTTGGTTTTTATAAAGACATATTTAAAAAAACGTGCAGAGTTAGCATAAATTCCCGAAAACGTACTACGTAAATTTCCGGGTCACACACGGTCCATGCCGTCTCTTCGACCGACTACTGTGCCGACCTCCGTCGGGCACAGTAGTGCGCCTTGTTCAGCAAAGTGGAATTCTTCGGTCGTAAATTGTTCCCGTTAATTATCGCGTAAATCACCGAAAGTCTCGTCCTGTTCCACGGAAGAGTTCGGCCCGATAAGGCCGTTCTACTCTACCTCGGCCGCTGCACCGTTCTCCCTCTGATTTATCGCTGCTCTCCTCGCCCGTGTCCTCTCCTTTGTGAATGCGATATTCTTAATTAAGATAAGAAAATGATTTTACCCGAGGGTAAACAAACCTACCATTTGTTAGACTATATTTGGAAGTTTTCGGCTTTTACTGGCGACGCACTTTGATGGCTGATATATGGAAATATATGCAGTTTAGCTATCTCCGACATACAACCACGCGTGAGGCTCGTGGTCAGAATTTTGAGCCAAAACTTTTCATCAGGTGCCTGGCCTGTGGTACACCAGTCGAGGCTAAACTATTACGGGCCTAGCACGTAGTACGTTAACCGGACAAATACAGCGTGTCCAGTAGAAAGTTTAAATTTAAAAGTGTTATGAATAAATAAAACGAATAGTTTAAAAATATTTATCAACTTTAAATGATCCATAAAATAATCGGGTTTTATTTTTTGAATAAAATTCCTTCTAAATGTTTCTTATCCATTCACACGCACTCCTCTAATCGAGCGCGCAAATTTTGAAACACTTTCTTGTAGAGCTTCGGAGAAATGATGTTGATTTCTCGTCGTATATTTTCTTTCAGGGCTTTAATTGTTCGAGGTTTGTTGGAATAAACTTTTGATTTTAAATAACCCTATAGAAAAAAATCACAAGGAGTGAGGTCGGTTGATCTTGGCGGCCAGCATATGTCTCCAATCCACAATATTACTCTTTGGGGGAAAACAGCTCGCACAGTCTGCATCGAATCCCTGACAGTATGGGCAGCGGCTCCATCCTGTTGGAACCACGTGTTCCTGGTATATCGGGAATCTCTTTCCACGATAGGAGCAAAACATGTCTTGTCATGATCATGTGCCTGTATCGTGATATCAGCACATGTCAAATCATGTGCCTGTATCGTTCGGAATTTACATTGATTGCTTGACCATTTTCGTTCTCAAAGAAAAACGAAACAAATACGCTACTGGCGGTCATTGCGCACCATACAGTGACCTTAAGGCTATGTAACTGTCTTTGGTGTATCTGTTTCGGGTTCGACGGGGCCCAATATCTGCAGTTTTGCTTGTTCACATACCCTTACAAGTGAAAATGTGCCTCATGGCTGAATATTACGTTATTAAGTCTGCACTGACTATGAAAAACTTCCAACATTCCTTCAGCACAAGTTTTTCTTAAAGTATAATCATTTTCTTTCAAAGCTTGCGCTAATTGGATTTTATGAGGATGGAAATGCATTTTTTTTATAATTACGTTAAGCGTCGACTTAGGGGTACCCAGACCTGCAGAGTGCTTTTGTAGAGAACGTCGTGGATCTGTAAAAGCTGAATCGCGCACTCGATGTACGTTTTATTCAGTTGAAACAGTAGACACCAGTCCTGGAATCGCTTGGTTGAGGGGAGAATTTTTCAACAGATTAACACTCGGACCTGCTCTTGGTCGGAGAATATTGTAGCGAGAACAACATTTTCGAAAGGCTACAGGATACGAATCGCCACTCTTGAAGTAAGCTTCGATTGCAAAAGTGCCCTGCGTTCCGGTCCAACCTTACATCGAGACTGAAAAATCCGCGCGCCTGGCGCGTCGATCGAAACTCCTCCCCGCTTCCCCGCATCAACCGTTACCGTGTAATTCAAATTTGAAATTTGAACTTTCCTGCTGGAAACTCTGTATCACTGTATACGACAGATGAGGAGGGATCCTAATGTATATATCTGTATTCATCTCGAAAAAACATTTTCTGCGTTCGCAATACTTTAACTCCTCGTCGATTGGTGGGCCTGTACAGTAAAAAATAAGAATCAATAATCACCCTTACACCGGTATATACAAATAAATATATATACATATGAATTATATCGATAGAATTGATCAGCATGACAATAATTATTCGTCAAAAAAACATATTAAAATTCGAAGAATTATTATTCGAGATACGTCGGCATTAAAACTAATTAATGACATATTAATCTATTATTGATAGCATGCTTGTTTTATTGTAAGATAGTGTTGTGGGCTAGTTAATTGTTTGCTTACTCCTCGGGGATGATCTCGCTTTGAGAACCTTAGCCGTTGTGACATCCCTCTCAGTTCACTTAAGCCCCGACTTAGTAATTTGATCCCTCCGCGGATGGATAATTTACGGTCGCTCTTGATCACTCTCAAAGCCGAACCCGCTCGAGTCGCATTTATGAGCGTTATCATTCAGAAATTGCTCGGCAGCCAAATGGAGGGTTTTACAATGGTTAACTATTCTCGGAATTTGGTATTTGTCCCCTTTCAAATGGCAGCTATTTCGTAAGGTAAAATGAACTTGTAGAATGTCGTGCAGCTGTATTATTTAGCAAATGATCTCATGATGTAAGACAATATAGCGCTGACATTCTGCCAAGGATCACGGAGTCAAAATTACTGTTAACGATAATCGTAAACGGTGCATTCTGAAATGCTGTTGTTGACAATAACCATGCGCTCACGCGATGCGGTTTACCAAAACGTTTTTCTTGTGCGGTTTACAGTGATGTATGCAAAGTAATGCGCGTGTTCTCACTACACGGAAAAACCGAATACGGTAAAAAACCGATTTGTTTATTTTTGCTGCCGTGTCTAGTCACAGAAAATCTATAAAATTATAATTAGATACCTACATAATTCTTTAAAAAAAAATATTCTTATGCCGATTATAACTTACGCCTTTCGAAATGATTTGCAAAATATTTTACAAATTAAATTATGGAACAAACACATCCGTATATTTTTATTAACACGCTTTTATTAGGTCGACCTGTATGTAACTAACTATGTAATGAAATCTACGATAACTAATTTAACCATCTTCCAAAGATCATAGCGTCATGAAAATTGGCAGCTGTATGTAATTCTGATGACAATACAATAATATGGTACTGTCGAACTGATCTGATGATGGAGTCGGAAGATATGAACTGGAACTTCATGATCGAACATCGTATCATAGCTGTGTTTGGACTTGTTAGAAAAGTCTTGGAATGAACTTTGACCACGATTAGGTTTCAAGGTCTAATGATGAAGCCGGAAGATAGGCACTGGCATTCCATGATGGAATATCGTATCATAGCCGTGTGTATGTGAATATCGTATCATAGCCCAAAAGCGTGTTTTTAGTGTGTTTTTTTTAAACTATTAATTTATTAGTTGAGAGAAAACGGATTCCTAGCGCGCGGAAACAGACGATAGTCCCTCCGACGCTTTTAGACGGCAAATGTAACTTTGCCGAAACGACGGGAAACTCATCGTCCAAATTTACACGGCAAGGACCCCCCCCCCAACCGAAAAAATACAAATAATCGCAAAAATTTTACAGTTTATACAAACATATATAAATTATATTAAATTGAAATAGAAAATAATACTGTCTTACAACAAAAAAATAAGTGATCTTAGAACTCTAGATTTGGTTTCCAGTCTGTCTTAAAAAGATTATGTGTCACCCGCTTTAGTAGTTCCTTTGCTATATGTACATTTATACGGTACCGACGACGGCGATCGTAAACATTCGGCCTGTAAGAGAAATGTATCCACCTTAATGCCTGAGCCGACATACGCCCGGCCGGCATAATGACACCAATATTCGACAATGACTCCGACGAATGTCTAAGCGCTAGTTTTATATATCAGGTCCCAGGGGAGCCAGAATAGAGGCCGACCGATCTCCTCCCGCGTCCTACCCACATGACCAAGACATTACGCCCTACTTTATTACTGGCTGTGAGATATATACGACATATTCTATATTGTTTCGGCGTGATGATATACTCATCCATATCCGAATTACTTTGGCGAACGTTCGGTATTCGATTGTAAAGGAAATTCGATATATGATTTACGGAGAAGGCATTTTTTACACGACTGCCCAACAAAAAAAGAGTGTTATGTGTTCAGGGTTCATCTATGTATGTTTTCCGCTTATTTATTCCACTTTTACAAAAGAGTGTCATTTTCACAAAAAAACAAAGATCGTTTATTCCCCTAACCCTTCAATTATTTTAACTTTATCACCAATCACATGTCACGTCGTCTCATTCTTTACTTATTCTTTATTAATAATAAATTATTCGAACTTATAAGGTAATCCTTACAAATTATTACAGCAGTCGAGAGTTATTCAGTATGTTTGAAATGCACTTAAGATTAATTGATAGACATACTGTCTTTTCATAACTCGCAAATTAATTAGGCGTGTGATGTCAGTTCAATCTTATCAAGGAGATCGATACAATCATTTTGCCTTTGTTATTGTTTATGATTGCTTTTAGTAATCCGAGAGTGTCATTTTTAAGCGACCGTCAGGCCTCCTTGCCATTGTTTATTTCGACCATTTTTTTCCAAATACTGTTTTCAAACCAAGGGTTTGTGCCGTTGTTTTGAATGTGGTCTTTCTGTTTCGACGCTTCATTTCGCTTCTTTTGTTAGTCTATTCCACCAAGTAATTCAGGCCTAGGAAATTGCGCTGAATTATTAAAAAATATATCTTTTGTTACGATTTCTGGGATCGCTTTTTAAATGTCTCGATTATTCTTTCGTTTTTGTAATTAATTTAATTTTACATCCAGGATGTAAAGAGCTGTAAAAGGAAGAATGGCTGAGCTTCCATTTAATGGTGACGTATGTAGATTTAAATATCTGTTGTACAAAACTGAAACAAAAGCTTTTCCGGGACACGTGACGAGCACTGTCCAGACAGTTCTGCTGCTGCAGTTATGTATTTGGCGCCATTTTGGTTATATGCCCGCCGCTTGTGCATTACCGTGTCATTATACTGAGATTATCCGAGACGGCGTTTTACGAGAGAGCGAGGAAAAAAGTTGCACTCAGCAACGGAATGCGATGTTCGAGGGCTGCTCTACCGCGAGCGAGGCGTTTCGTGAAGTAAATTTAGAACAAGGAATTTCGCGGGAGCAACGGGCTTGCGCTCTTCGCTGCGGCCGACCGAATACTGTTGCCACCAGTATTCGGTCATATTACATGCACACATTTATTCAGCGGCACTGTCAGAGCGAGAAAGAAAAGCATGCGTACAGGAGATGAGATAATGATGAAAATATTAATTTTTCAGCGGTTCTGCAACGAGCGCGTCGTTGGAGGTATACCTTATTTCAAATACCGGATTTGCGCGTCTGTCAGTCAGTCGGTCGGTCGGTAAGTCATCCGGTCGGCCGGTCAGCCGGTCGCGGTCGATCGACCCGACCGACCGATCCACCGACCGACTGAACCAACGACTGACCGACCGACCGACCAACCATCCTATTGGCCGGCCGGTCGATTGACTAACCGACCGACCGACCGACCGACCGAACGACCGACCTAGCGGCCGACCTACCGACCGACCGACCGGCCGACCGACTGACCGACCAACCGAACAACGAGAAAGAATTGTATTATTCTATTTTGTCGGTTCTGACGCATTGTTCAAAAAAAGAACTACGTTTATTAGAATTTCTCGCGATTTCCATTTCGGGACACCTTTTTTATACACACCTTTTATCACATAACGTTTGTTTTAATTTTCACATAACGTATATGAAGGACTACGGGGAAGAACGATCAATGTCAACTTTTTGAAATTTTCGAAGTTTCTATTTTATTTTTTTTTTAACCTAAAATATGATCTTTTAGCCAGGGTTTGTTTGAGTGACAAAATATAGTCTATCTAAACTAAAATTTATACCTCATGAAAAACTATCTGCTCTTAAAAAAATAAATTGACATTAGTCTTTCTTCCCCGTAACCCTTCATATACATATGCATAGGGATTATGGCAAATGCACCTGTGCCGCTTGATGCATCTATGCTGTCGTATTACTCCTAGTGCGCGTTTCCCGCCGCGGCGATTGGCCCTTCCGATGTAAATGGCTGCAGGCGCGTTGATTCCATTAGGGGAATTAACCGTAACGAGTTTCGCTGTATCGGTGTTGTCGAGGGTTTTGTTTTTGGTTCGCGAATTCATCAAGCGAGGTCTCTCTACCACCCGCCCCCCCCCCCCCTCCCACTCCTCCTACCCTTTTCGAGTGCGAAAGACGCTTCAGCGAGACAGGAATAATGGAGCGCGCGCGGTCCGCCCCGTCGCAAAATGGCCGTAATTAGCCGTCCGTCGCTGTCGCCACGCACAGTGAGCCAAATCGTGAAAAGTGGCCTGGTCAGTTACTCGAGCTACAAATTAAATATTAGAAACTGCAAGTTATTATTTGGAAAACTTTTGTACGGTAATTCTAAGAAACGCTTAAAGAATGAAATCATTTTTTAAAAACTTATTTATGATCTCCAAGACAATCTATAATTATACATTTTTATCTCAGCCTAATTACAATTAACTTATATTTATATAGAAATTAGTGTAGAGCTTTTAAAGTATGTACCAGTCGAACATTTTAATCTGATGATAGTAGGAATGCCTTATTGATGTTACTAAAAATTAAATATTAAAAGTAAATTATTTCGTTGTTTACACGACAGCTCGGTGGCGGTGGTTAAGTCGCCTGATCTTACGTTGTAAGGTTCCGGGTTCGAGTCCCGGCTGGGTTACCGTTTTCTGTTGGGATAAAATTAATGAAATTGCATTTCAATTCTGTCGATCGACTGCAATAACAAGACAACTAACCCTAGTTGTCAACTACAACGGGCGAATCCGTCACCTCAGGAAGTTTTAACGATTAGTCGTTCTATCTCCCGTTAAGTGAACGTAAAAGACTTAGACAAAACAGTCCACCATCAAGCTCCGCCACATGCCTGTAAGAGGCCAACGCCTTAACCGCGAGATAACTAGGTATGTTACCCAGCGGGCTTACACTCACGCCCTTACATCCAATTGCTACCACATTACTCCGGCCTCTTGATTGGTTACGAGTTCGAGGTCGCTTGCGCGGTACTCTCTCTTACGAAGCGGTGAAACGGTGTATACCGAATCTATCGCGGACCACGGCATACTTTGCCCGGCTGTTCACCCAGGATCGGGTAGCCGATGGTCGTTTCAAGAGCTGTCGCCGTGAGGTCCGCAACCACCCCCGCTCTATAGGAAACAGTACTGCTTTCAGACTCCTCCGACTGTTAGTCAGAGTGCACAGTCGATTGGCTTACGCCGCACGGTGCACAGACCGTCCAGGAGCGCCAGAAGGTTGATTCCTAGGAAAAACTAGCCCTTAGGCCAGAGTCCTGCCCGGGCTCGCACTTCATGCGTGGAGGCCGCCGGATGGGTGTTAACCCGTGAGTGTGACCAACCCTGAACAGAATGGGTCTTTGTGGCCAACTCAGCAAGGCCCCATTAGACATACACTGACGCACAAGTTACACGCGCACATATAAACACTTCATAGTAGAGTTGGTTGGAAGAGATTGTCCTATGACAATAAACCCGCCCAATGTGAAATTTCACAATAAACAGTAGAAACAAACACACAGTCACATAGCTCCCATTTATTGTCATTTATAGACAATCTCACTTATTCTCAGTAAAGATATACATATTGTATATTAATGTTATACACACGGTATTCAGGACTTAACATCCTGTTTGTTTCATATGGTTATTCTGTACATTACATCACACTGTACAAAAAAAAAACGTATATAGATTTTTTTTAAATCAGAAGTCAGTAGTTTTTTCACGTAGAAGATTATTTGACATAAAAAACAACTGCGGAAATTGAGTGCGACATTAAGGCCAACATGAAGCGGCTTCAAGTCAATATAAGCAAATGATTATGCTTGATGGCTAAGAACATTGAGTCCTGACAATTAGATCAGTCGATCTGAGGATATCCCCATTCGTAGATTCATCGTGTGGTATTTATCGTTATGCTATATAGCTTTTATAATTCTGTTTGTGTGTACCTATTTTTTCTGTATCTCTTGTACTGTTTTGCTTAAAATAAAACAAAAGAATTAAATTTATTTAAGTGATTAACCCTTTATTGCATGATGTAAAATCAATAAATTGGAAAAAAACGAATTTACCGCGTGAAGTTTGTAACACCCGACGTTTCGGCGATGTTGCAACCGCCGTTGTAAATCTATCCTGGACATCGGCAGTTGCAACATCCCCGAAACGACGAGTGTTACAAAGTTCACGCGGTAAATTTCTTTTTATCTTATTTATTGATTTTATATCATGCAATAGTCAACCGCGATAGTCTTGGATTTCATATATAAAATCGAATACAAGAACGGACTTTTTTAATAAATTATAATTTTGTTCATGAAACATATTTCAAATTCAAATTTAATTCATTTTCAAACTTACAATAATTATAATTTACAATAGTCAAAACCTAACCAAGCTTCCGCTTGTTCTAAGGTAGGCAGTTTATTATAATAGGTATTTTTTGAGAAATCTTTTAAACATTATCGTACTTAATTGTAATAAAATTACCTTATTTTCTTTAAAATGTCATTAAAATATCAATAAACTATTCATTATAAGCAAATAATTTAAAATATAACAAAAATAAAAAAAAAAAACAATAAGAGTCAAAATATACTTACAAAAATAAAATTAATATTAAAAAAATCGTTTAGAATAGTCAAAATATAATCAAAGTAATGAATGACAAGGTAATGAAATATAATCATAGTAATACCCCACTGTGGTAATAATATTATTGAGGAAAAAATGGAATACACACGGGGATAATATTATATTACATTAAATTTATAACATTCGCATAACATTTTCTTTTTAAACGGCTGCCCGACGAAAAAGAAGTGTAATGTGTTCAGGGTTCACATATGTATATTTTCCGTTTCTTTATTCCACCATAACTTCTAAACGCTTGAACCGATTTAAAAGTGTGTGATATTGTTAGAATCGTTATGTCATCCCGTGACATGGTTAATGTTTAAATATCAAGTTAGTAGTGGTCTAAATTTCCAAATATCAATAAATTAACAAAAAATTATTATGTTTAGTGTCAAATGAAAGATCTATTTGAGTACATTCCGAAAATATCTTCTATGGTTTAATACATAGACCACAAATATTTCATTCAAAAACCGTAATAAAAATAATTATATATACAATAGTTCACTTTCTGTAACGGCAGTCGTGTTTTTTTTTTGTTTTTAACTTTTTTACGTACTATTGAATATTTTCTGGTCTGAATGATGTCTTGATAATTGTTTTGAGAACCAACTGTGCGCCTTTGCGAACTGAAGAAGATAAGTAGTATTTTATGATGGACTCTTCGTTTTTATTTCACTCGCTGCGGGGGGAGGTTTTTGGGTACTGTAATAGTAAATGAGCGGCGACGTAAGTCCAGTCGAATTGGGGTGAAAGCGCGGCGACATGCGAACCGTTTAGCGTTAAGCGAATTGCCACATACCATAGCAACCACCGTCGTCGGACAACAAACATATCTGAACCCTTTTCAAGGGTCCCTTAGAACGCGTACAGGTTGGCAAAATTACTTCTGTTCTGTCGAATGTGCGAACCGCCGCTCCACGTTTGATTAAAGTTTTTAGGGATTTTTCGGGCGGTTTGTACTGGCTATTGTACGGTGACACTTCCAGAGCGGACTGAGGCCGAAAACTTTACTAGCTGGAAACTTGGTTTCACGTAATCCGTTTATTCCTTAATGCCTCAAAATCAAAATCAATGAATTTCTCTCTTCGGCCGTCCCAAGATAATGTCATAATGTAATGCCATAAATGTTATAAATGCTGCTTTGAAGCTTTTACTTACTTGCTGTATATTAGTTGTATACTTTGCTTATTTCCATTCCATAATAAGTTATGGCTACATGTTCTGGGCAATGGCGGCAAATTCGGTAAAAATATTTCGACTATAGAAAGGAGCCTTTTTTTTACAATACGTACATATATGCAAGGAAAACCATCAATAAGTATTACGCTATGAAATTCGGATGTTCATTTGTGGATCAAGTAAATATATACTCGTATAAAGGAAAATCACGGCTGCCTTTTTTAGAAATTGAACTAATGTATTTATAATTATTTTTACTATGGTTTTTCTTTTGAAATATTTGTGGTTTATGTATTTATCCATATAGGTACATGTATATTTCGGGTATGTACTCAATCAGACCTTTCATTTGACTCTAAACATGATATTATATTTATGTTAATTTATTGACATTTGGACATTAAAACATTTAGACAACTACTATGTAAGTAGTTGTCTAAATGTAGTTTATGACAACTTGAGTTGTCGAATACAACGGGCGAGCCCGTCACCACAGGGAGTTTTAACGATTAGTCGTTCTATCTCCCTGGAGTGAGCGTAGAAGACTTTGGACAAAACAATCCAGCGTCTAGCTACGCCACAACCAGTTAGAGACCAAGGCCTTACCGCGAGATAGCCAGTTATGTTACCTGGCGGGCCCGACACTCGCGCCCTAACTACCAATTGTGACCAGATTACTCCGGTCTCTCGATTGGTTCCGAGTTCGAGGTCGCTTGCGCAATCCTCTCCCTTACGAAGCGGTGAAACGGTGTATACCGAATCTATCGCGGACCATGGCGTCCTTTGCCCGCCTCTTACCCGGGATCGGATGGCCAATGGTCAATTCAAGAGCAGTCGCCGTAAGGTACGCAACCACTCCCGCTCTATAGGAAACAATACAGCTTCCAGACTCCCCCGATTGTTAGTCAGAGTGCACAATCGATTGGCTTGCGCCGCACGGTGCGCAGACCGTCCAGGAGCGCCAGAGGTTTGATTCCCAGGGGAGGTCCTTCGCCCGAACGTCCTACGCAGGTTCGCACCTCATGCGTGGAGGCCGTCGGATAGGTGTTGACCCGTGAGTGTGACCGACCCTGAACACATGGGTTATCGTGGCCAACCCAGCATGGGCCCATTAGCTCCCTGTAGTTTATGACAGTTTATGTACCCTATGACACTCGGGATGACAACGATTCTAACGATACCACAAACTTCTAAATCGGTTCAAGCGTTTAGAAGTTATGGCTGGTATAAATGGCTGGTGTGTTGGCTACTAAACAAAGGGAGAAGGGAAACCGAAAACCTATTTAAAATTCTTGTCTAAAAAAATAGTATTATTGCTGTTGTTCTTTTTTTTGGTATTTTGCTCTACATATCTACGTTAACTACATATCTTCGTTATAATTATCATTAAGGTAAAAATATCTATCAATAATGTTATATATTGTATATATATATTATATATAAATATAATATTAGTGTTATATTACTATTATGTTATGTATATTGTATATGTGTATATGTATGTATATGTGTGTATGTATATATATATACATGTGTATATGTATATATATATATATATTATTATATTTTTTTTAACACACGGCTGCTACTAGACATCCTTCACTAGACTACTGCCTCGACACAGGCCCAAGCCTAGTGAGGCAGTAAAATCCACATGAGCCTGTACCTTTTTTTTTTTTTATCAATGATTAATTAAGTATTAATGTTAAGCACTACTAGTTTTTTAATCAATAGTTTGTAATTAATTATTTATATGTTATTAATATGGATAAATAAATAAATAAATAAAAAAAAATAAATAAAGAAATAGAAAACAAACATAGATGAAGCTTGAACACATTACACTCTTTTTTTTGGGCATTCGTGTAAAAAGAATACTTGCATTCTTACAAAATACGACTAAGTAATGTTATAATAGTTTTCTGTATCAGCCCAACCTCTTTTACAATGTGGATTCATTGAAGAAAATGTCCGGTGTATTCTTTTTCAGAACTTAAGTTGTTACCTATTAACCTATTAAAGACTTCGATGCTATCGAATTTTTAAAGCCTTCATAATTATTTTATTACCTACAATATATTTTTGAACTATTGACTATAGTCTTTTGAATTATTGACATTATTAAATTCAAATATTTCTGTTGACAGAGACGGATTATTAAATTAAAAAACATTCCATTGACTATTTGTGTTGCGCCATTTTTATTTTTGTAATTTTATATGACCGGAATGATCTGGTTGCAACTGGAAGTAAGGGCGCAAGTGTCGGTCCGCTGGGTAATATACCTGGCTATCTCGCGGATAGGGCGTTGGCCTCTCACGAGCATGTGGCGGAGATTGACGGTGGACTGTTTTATCGTAAGTCTCTTCTGCGCTCACCTCACGGGAGACAGAACGATCGAATTTCGTTAAAACTTCCTGAGGTGAAGGGTTCGCCCGTTGTAGTCGACAGCTGTAGTTGTTTTCTTCAGTTCGCTCGAATTTAAAACTCGGCCAGTATTTTATAAAATAGTACATATTATTCCCTTGTCTACACATGTTGCGGCCGCGGTTTCTTGACGTGTTTTACGTTTCTGTTCTTTCGCTTTCTGTGTGTCAAAAGGTGGAGTTTCCGCCGTAGCGATCCGGCGGTTCTTTGACCGCCGCGGCTTTTCAGTATTTTTGTCGCCTGCGGCCGTTTGCACCTCAAATGGTTTCCTTCCCTTTGACGTTTGCTAAACGCATTCAGCAGTATTACGCTTGTATTTACTGAACGTTGTTTGCCATTACGATATTGCAGAGCTACCAGAAAAAAATGCGTGTTTGTTAAGAACGTTTCTTCGGCGACTGGGCGATTAACAACCCGCTCATATTATTACTGTTTTTACGAGTACGTTTTCTGATACGGTTTATTTATTTTATTTTATTTATTTATTTACATATACATATACATTCAAATTTATGAGCACAACAGAAAATGAAATGACAATTTAGACAATGCCGTCGTATGCTTTTAAAGTTATATACACATGATACATCTGTCTGAACCCAGGTTACATAGCGCATACATTAAACGCAAATGATAATCTTTCTATTATGCTAAGCAAAGAGCAGCCGAGCCCGCCTTGCTAGGCACCCCTGTGTTAAGGCGAGCTCACTCCGGGAGTCACACTTGAGTGCCACGGTTGTGTCAAGGAAAGATCTAAAATATATATGTATATTTTTAAAATTATTTCTATATAAGGCCAAAAATCCGAGCGTTCACATTATGCGGTTCGTTAATCGGTTTGTTAAAACGTTTCGTAAAAGATGGACGTCGACGACGACGACGAGATTACGGAAAAAATATAAAAGATTTTGTATGCATCCAATTGTATCGCGACGTTTAAATTTGGGCCTCATGTTTAAACTGAGAAGTGATCAAATGATTTTTTTTAATGTCAATTTTTATTTTGTCAATGGTCAATGTCAATTTTTAACGAACTTCTACGAAGATTAGAAGGTTTGAAAAAAAAAACGATATACTGTATCGAGAGAAAGTATTAGCCCAGAATTTCGCCGCCGTGGGAAAAAAAGTACACCGCCTACGGTTTTCATTGACAAGACACGGCAGCAAAATAAACGAATCGTTTTTTTTTGCTGGATTGGAATGTATCCACAGTTGTATTGGTTGTATGAGGGCGGTCTGTTGTTGTGTAGATGCTTTCAGGGGAGGTATACGGTGTGCGCGGGGTTGAAAGGAGGTGTAGAATGTGCACTTTGCGGTATTCCGTTGCAGTTCAATACTTATTTTCGATGAATGTACTACTTATTTCGATAAGCAGTACTTATATTTAGGCCCCATTTATTGAACATCGATACTGATGAAATATACCGGCCCGCTCGGATAATAAAGGAGTTTGTGGAGCAGGAAAACATCGAGTTGACGGACCGTCTTCCTTACACTGCTGACGAGATTTGGATCAGGAAGTCCCAATGACTATTTTATATTACCCAGGATCAAAGATACGCTGTTCAGTCATCGGTTTCAAGACCCTGAAGAAGTTGTCCAAGCGTTCAAAACGATCATTTTAACAACACTAGTTTCAGACTGACATTACTGTTTCAACAGTTAGTTTTGCGAATGACAAAATACAAAATACATTGATTTTAATGGAGGTTTGTTCGAAACCAGAGACAATTATCTTTTAGTTATTTTCGATCCTTATTTTTCTTTGTTTTACGGTACCAGAGGCCTGCCGAATCATCTCATCACTTACACGTATCTAATCGACACGTAAGAGTTTATTCTTTCGCCATTTTCTTTAATCTCGTATATTGAAAATCGGGGGGTAATAAACAAACCGCTGCGGCTCGCGATAAAAACGTCAACGCGAAAAGGAAAGCGGTAATCACATTACGATCGGCTACGTACCCACCTCTGGTCTGCTTTAGCCCGTAACCTTTTAGGCGACGACATAAACAAGGCGAACCTAAAGATTGGGATCGATAACCTCCTTATGGCAGAACCTTATGGGCGGCTGGTGCGATAATCAAACGCCTTTTTGCGAGAGTCACACTTTCAACGGGCGCGGAATATACATAGTATGACAAGAAAGAGTCGACGTGGGACAACTTATTTTTTTTTAATTAACTTTTTTTTTAAAATTTAAAGTACTTGACTGTTAAATAAAAGTTTGACAAGCGGTTGAGCGCGCTGCGTCATCTAGCAGCGGTAGGTGGAATATTGCTAATAAACAATATTAGCGATATATCACCTACAGCTAGATAGCGCGTCGTGATCAGCGCTTTTTAAAAATATTTTTTTAAATCTATTTAAAAAAAAATAAAAGTTGCTCACTTAATCGTAATGATTCACCCCCTTCAAGGATGTCGGTTAATTCAAACTCACACTGTATACAAATTTATATAAAACCGCTATATAAAAACCGCTTATATAGACCGCTTTGTATTTTGTTTGGTATATATATTTTAAGCAAGTATTGTTATTGAGAAATATAATTAAAAAAAACAACGATTTACCTACTTATTGATTAATAACCCATAAATAGTCGGTTCAATAATAAAATTCAGACGGAGCTGCCATGGAATTCACTAACCGAAGTCGGGGTTGAGCGAAGGTGAGCGAATAAACGACCGACTGTGGTAGGCTTAGCTAAGACAGCTGTCTTGCCACATATATGCGTACACCTTAACACCTATTCACTCCCCCTTCGAAGCCATAGAATTTGAGAAGTGGAAATCGCGTTTTAGATATTTTTTCTATGAAGGAGTTGATTATTTTTTTAGAAGAGACAAAGATCTTTAAAGAGGTGAAAAAGAGATTTGGCTGGCAGGCCACGAGCGCCAACTTCCACCTCGTGTAGGTGAACAGGGAAGCCGTTCCGCTGGGTGAGAGAGAATGCTGTCCGTAGTAGTTGGTAGGTACCTACCTAATAATAAAAAAATCGGTTGTGTCACCCCAAGACTTTCCTGACTAGTATCCGGGGAGGTGCGAAAAAACAGCGACATTTTTTACTCTAGTACCCCAAATTTGTATGGCAGGTACCCCAAACGTTGGTCGTAAGTACCCCAAAAACTAATAGGTTCTTCCGATGGTTAACAGAAGCTTCTATGCCAAATTTTAACTTAGACAGATTAAGCGTCTGGGCGCTATCGCGGAAACAATTTTTTCGCCGGGAACCCCAAATTTGTATGGGAGGTACCACAACCGTAGGGCGTAGGGACTCCAAAAACTAATGGGTTCCTCCGACGGTTAACAGAAGCTTATATACCAAATTTCAGCTCAATCCGATTAAGCGTCTGGGCGCTATCGTGGAAGAATACATACATACAGACATACAGACATACAGACATACAGACAGACAGAGATCGGTCTGGAAATAGTCTCAATCGTCTCAGGGAGTCTCAAAATATATATTCCCATCTTCATCTCAAAATTTTTTTTTAGCGCGATCACAATACTTTCCTTTCCGATAGGTCGTCAGGAAAGTAAAACACATAAATATAATGAAGGAACATTTTTATTGCCTATGTTTATTTATTTAATAATAGAATGACTTAGAACACATGACATAAATTTCAATTTAACAGAAACAATATTTTTTTTTTTACACGCTTTTAGTAGGTCGACCTGTATGTAACTAACTATGTAATGGAATCTAAGGTAACTAATTTAACCATCTTCCAAGGATCGTAGCGTCATGAAAATTGGCAGCTGTATGTAGTTCTGATGACAATACAATAATATGATCTGATGATGGAGTCGGAAGATATGAACTGGAACTTCATGATGGAACATCGCTGTGTTTGGACTTGTTAGAAAGTCTTGGAATGAACTTTGACCACGATTAGGTTTCAAGGTCTGATGATGAAGCCGAAAGATAGGAACTGGCATTCAATGGTGGAATATCGTATCATAGTCGTGTTTGCACTTGTGAGAAAGGTCACGTAATGGACTTTGAACACGATCAGGTTTCAAGGTTATAACAAACCTTTTTTAGTTTTTACGTGCATTTATAAAAGCGTGTTTTTAGTGTTTTTTAAAAGATATTTATTTTATTTTGCATTGAACTGTTCAAAAAGATTCAACTGTTCTTGTATATTTCTGTCTTCTTGATCAGCTTCAGGAGCTCCCCGGTTTCCCCATAACATATGTTGAAATAGAATGCATTGATAGAATAGAATGAATGAATTAGAATGAATGAATTAGAAAAGATGAATGAATTAGAAAACAATAAAATGGAATGCATTAGAAAACTATCTTTATAGGAAAAAAAAATATTCGCATGACTAATTTCATATTCGATATAATAACGCCAGTTATAAACCCCTGAAAATCGTCAATCTGTGAAGACTTCGGGTCGTATACTTAATTATTTGCCTACCTTCATATGCTGGGCAATATTTAAAATAATAAAAACGAAGTTCGTAGGAATGTGCACGGCAGACGTCGGAACGGCAAAAGGGCGGTGTCGCATATGTTTGATATGATCTGCGGTTAAAATTATTATTATTATTATATATAAAATTTAATTTGTTTTTTTTTCTGACAACCGTGGCACTTCAATAAGACTCAGGCAGTGAGCTCGGCTTATCACAGGAGTGCCTAGCAAGACGGGCTCGGTTTCACTTTACTTGACACAATAGGAATACAAACTTTAACATATAATTTATGCACAATTTGGCCTGGGCACAGACAGATATATGCCTAAATTTAGAAGCATATAGCGGTATTTTCTGGGTTGTACATTATATTTCTTTTGTGCTATTGCGTTTGAATGTATATGTAAAGAATAAATAAATAAATAAATTGAATGATGCTTTCCACAGTTTCGACGTGAAGGCGATTGCGTTTTTTGTTCAACTTCGTAACTACTTATTATTATTATTATTACTATTATTATTACATTTACAGACAGGCAGCATAATTGCTGATTTGTCTGAATATGAAACTGAGTACAACTACAATTTCTGTTTAAGGTGTCCGTCTAGTCTATTTTTGAACATATTGACACTACTCGCTTCAACCACTTCGGCAGGTAAACTGTTCCACTGGTCCACAATCCGGTTGGTCAGGAAATGTTTCCTGGGATTCATGTGGAATCGCGTTTTCTCCAGCTTAAAATTGTGTCCTCGCAGATGATGCTTGTAGTTTCTCTTGAAGATAGAAGACAATTCGGGGCAATTGTAGCATCCGTTGAGGATCTTATATGTTTCAATGAGGTCACCCCTGGTCCGACGATCCTTAAGTGTAGGCAGCTGCAATCTGCGGAGTCGTTCTGCATATTCCAGATTTTTGAACCCCATTGGCATCTAAGTCGCTCGGCGCTGGACTTTTTCTAAGAGATCCTCGTCTTTCACAAAGTACGGATTCCATATCTGGAATCCAAACTCTAGCATTGGTCTGTTGTAGGTTTTGTAAAGTGACACAAATAAGGCTGGTGTGATATAGTTAAACGACTTGCGGATGAGGTACATAACTGAGTTAGCCTTTTTCACAATCTGTATAATGTGCTCACCCCACTTCAGATCGCTCACCATCGTTACGCCCAGGTCCCTTTGTTTCTACTACTGGAGAAAAGATTCTCTCAACATTCACATTATGAGCAGAGACAGCGTACACATATTAACACATCACAATTAAATGGCTTTCATTCCGACCCTTCGGTTTCATGAAATATTTTTAACCATTTATTATACATGTCGTTTTTGGTCCACACTTCTTTATATTTTCGCTTTTTCATGTAATCCTTGAGGATACAATATTTCATCGAAGCAACTATCGGTAATAGCTATCCCTTTCTCTTGTGGATAAACTATCGTCTTTTCTACATCCTGCCATTGTGGAGAGGTTGTTAGATTCATCCAAGAAATTGAATTGGCCATTGCAAGTTCACCCTCGCACTGACGCTGTTCGCCGACACGCCCGCTGCCCGCGATTTTTGAAAAATACCGCGGCTTACTTTTTTTTGACTGGGACCATTTGATGGGGCAACCGTGACGACCGGGACAGAGTTTATAAACCGGTGACATGTCCCTGTGTACCGGGACGTATGGTAACCCTACTTTAGAGCCAACTTACACCAACTGTATTGGGGGATTTGGAGGAAAATTCGTAAAATTACATGGAAATTACAAAAAAAATTATGAAGATAAAAATACATCAAATTATTGGAATAATGAAATTAGCCGAGTGTTAAGTAATAATACCTTAAATAATGACCTATCTAGATGTACTGTATTTATACGATGTTGTTAAATAATTAGAAATATAGTGTATTTATTTATTTCGTCTTTGCTTTGTGAAAATTCAGTATATTCAATCATTTATTTGTTTTTGTAACTGTAAATTAATGATTGCTGATTAACAAATTGAATTAAATGAAGGTTTCTATTTTTATACATATGCATTATTACAATATTATAGAGACATAGTAATAGGTAGGTTAGGTCTCAACTCGAATTCTAAATTTTGCAAGAAAAAAAGACGAAACTAGTAAATATATTAACAAGAATAAAAAACACGACTGTCGTTACAGAAAGTGAACTATTGTATTATTTATAATTTTTATTACGGTTTTTTTATGAATCATTTTTGGTTTATGTATTTATCTATATACATATTATACATGTATATTTCCGGAACGAACTCAATCAGACCTTCCATTTGATACTAAACACGATATATTTATGTTAATTTATTGACATTTGAACATTTAGACAACCACTTACTTTATATTTGGACAGTTAATGTACCTTACGACACTCTGAATGACGATTCTAACGATACCACAAACTTTTAAATCGGTTTTAGCGTTTATAAGTTATAGTGGAATTAAGAAACGGAATACATAGATAGATGAACCCTGAACACATTACACTCCTTCTATGTTAGGCAGTCGTGTAATTAACACGGCTTGGTGTCATAGTGGCTAGATGGCCTAATCTTACATTGTAGGTTCCGGGTTCGATTTCCGGCTGGGTCACAATTTTCCGTTGGGAGAAAATTAACGGAATTTCATTTCAATTCTGTCGATCGAATGCAATAACAAGACATACACGTTTTACACTTACACATACATATAAGCACTTCGTAGTAGGTTTGGTTGTAAGAGACTGTCTTATGACATTAAATCCGTCCATTGTGAAATTTCACAATAAAGAGTACAAACAAACAAATAAAATTTTCCTATTTATATACTTATTGTGATACATGTATTTTTTGGAAAAGTAAAGATTAGGTAACTTCGTAATTTTTTCATCGAAATTTGTTTAGCTTAGGTTTCTTTTCTTTATATCATTTTTGTTAGTAGATCCGAGACTAATATGTGAAAGTATGCGCGGCTGACTTTATACAGCCCCTTAATAAGATTGTTTTTCTTTGGCATGATGGTCGCACAGAGCATCGGAAAATAAAGAAACTTAGACCGAGACAAACTTATTTATACTGTCCTTATTGGCGAGACATCGCAGCGTTGAAATCGCAGCGACCCATCTTGTCTCCGCTTTGTGAATCGGTCTTTATGCAAAGATTTGCTCTTTGCTCTTCTATTAGATTACGTCTGAATAGGTTCTCTCGATTTTCTTTCGCATTGAGATTTTATTTCGAGTCAAGGAGCTGTTTTAACGCGATTGAACGATATCGAGTGTTTATAAGAAATTCCAAGAGGAAGTATTGGAAATTACATGAATATGAAATTGCATGAATTGGAAATTGCCAATCACAGTATCACATAGAATTCCTACCGCACAGTACACTGAAAAAATATAACAATGTAATACACGGAAATACGCATGTTTCAACGACGATTACGTATATGCCGCTTACTGTGGTCCATATATATGAATTAACATGACGCGTGACGATATTGGCTTGATGCTAGTTACCGTGTCGTAATGTTAAAACATGATGTTATTTTATTACGTCGCGATCTGGCCAAATTTGAGGGCCATAACTTTTTAAATATTATGCCTATTTAAATGACTTTAACAAGTATAGCCTTATTGTCTGGTTATTTTATTTGGTTTTATATTTGTATCTTTAGTTTTTAAATGCATGGCGTAGCTTTAATTTGATTATTAACATTTTACTGACAACTTGAATATTACGATGAATAATTTTTACTACGTATCTATACGAATTATTGACTATTTCAATTATTAGGCTTCTATTTTGATTATTTATATTTATATTTTGAAAATCTAGTAGGTAAATTCTTGACTACCTATGTATGTTAAGTAAAGAGTAGTAACGATACCTACTACCTAACACAATTATTTTTACACTTCCAAGAGCGGGTTTTAGCCGTCAATTGGACACGACGAAAATATAATGTAATGTGGGCGGTACCTCTCCACAGCTACTCTTACGTCCGTTACTTGGTGATTGTTCTCTTGCTCAGATTGTTGAGTATTCATCAATTTCAATTTCAATTTATTTCCAAAAAATCTGAACAGATTGTAGAAACTTAATATCTAAGTATATTTAAATTACGGTCTATTCGTCCGTTTTTACAATATCCAAATTAATCACCACGTATATGCAATTTATCGTTCTTTTATGACATGTCGATATGCAACATTTTAGTACAGGCGATACCCAAAATCATTTTTAAGATGTACTTACTAAAACCACAAATAAAAATAAAAAAGACAGATAAAATCGGAAAAAGGCAGAATAATTCAAAAAAACTCTATCTATATAGTATATATTTTTATATAGAATCATATGGCTATTTATTTTAAACTGCTTTATTACAGAAATGGCACCTGCTTGTGCCACCCTTCTTTACAAATTCCTGAATACGGTCAATTAATCATAAACGCATATTAACCCCTACGATGATCCTGAAAAGTATCGCTGCGCCTTCCCCGTGAATACTGCATAAATCGCTGTGGAAAAAAAGCAACCTCTCCTCCTATTTCAGTACGCGTGTCCGCCGATTAATCATTTCGCTTTAATAATGGCCAGGGCACATGCGGGGGTGTAGCGACGCCTGAATTCTGAAAGCGTCGCGCTGAAAATTGGCGTCATGGGACGGCGCCGGACGCCGGAAATTGAACCAGAGTACACTCCGTTCTCGCCCTGCTGGGGTCCAGGTTTACACACCGTCTGGCCAAGTTATAAACGAATAAACACATATGAACGTCGTTTATTACAGCTTAAATGCTACTTCAAGTTGATTAGCAGTGCTATAATCCGGGTAGCTGGATATGGAACGGAGGCTTTAACTTTTTAAGAGAAATACTCAAGACTACTTCTTTCTCTGGATGGATATGGAACAAACGCTTTGACTTTTTAAGAGAGGTACTGATGAGTAATCTTTCCACTGGACGGATATGGAACGGGCGATTTAACTTTTTAAAAGAAGTACTGAATACTACTCCTTCCATTGGACGTATATGGAACGGACGCCTTGACTTTAGAAGTACTGAAGAATATTCCTTGCACTGGACGGATATGAAATGGACGCTTTGACTTCTTAAGAGAAGTAGTAAAGACTACCCCTTGAACTAGACGGACATGGAACGGACGCTTTGACTTTTTAAGAGAAGTAGAAGAGCACTCCTTTCACTGGACGGATATGGAACGGACGCTTTGCCTTTTTAAGAGAAGTACTGAAGACTACTCCTAGCACTGGACGGATATGGAACGGACGCTATAACTTTTTAAGAGAAGTACTGTAGACTACACGCACTGAACGGTTATAGAACGGACGCTTTGACGTTTAAAGAGAAGTACTGAGGACTACTCCTTGCACTGGACGGATATGGAACGGACCCTTTGACTTCTTAGGAGAAGTAGCAAAGACTACTCCTTCAACTATATGGAATAGACGGATATGGAACGGACGCTTTCAAGTTTTAAGAGAAGTACTGAAAAGCGCTTCTTTCAATGGACGGATATGGAACGGACGCTTTAACTTTTTAAGAGAAGTACTGAAGACTACTCCTTCCACTGGACGGATATGAAACGGACGTTTTGACATTTTAGGAGAAGTACTGAAGACTACTCCCTGCACTAGACGGATACGGAACGGACGCTTTGACTTTTTAAGAGAAGTGCTGAATACTACTCTTTTCACTACGAATATGGAACGGAAGCTTTGATTTTTTAAAAGAAATATTGAAGAATACCCCTTTACTGGATGGTTAAGGAACTGACGCTTTGACTTTTAAAGAGAAGTACTGAAGACTACTCCATGCACTGGACGGATATGGAACGGACGCTTTAACTTTTTAAGGGAAGTACTGAAACTACTCCTTCCACCGTACGGATATGGAACGGACGCTTTGACTTTTTGAGAGAAGTACTGAAGACTACTTTTTCCACTGGACTGGTCGCAGCTGGAGCTCCACGCGGTATACCTAGCGTGAACAATTACAGACCAGAACGCCCTTTGATTTCTAGTACTCCCCCTATAATCCGCCAGATACAACGTTACTTTTACAATGAGATCTGCAGGGCTTGCCCTAAGGAATTCTTTTATTCAATTGACAGAAACATACATGGACTGGACAAGTAAGGAAGTGTCAAATACTACGGGCGAACCCGCCACTCCAGTGATTTATAAAGGCTCTTGCCATGTTATCTCACATGAGATAAAACACAAAGACTTAAGCACACATACGATCACCATTGAAACTAAGCTAATAGCCCGTAAGAGTCCGACGCTTTACCGCGAGGCTATAGGAAGTACCATCCAGTGAGCTTCCTCGCGCCCCTACCAGCAAATTTGGACAGATTTCTTGACCTTCAGTCGAGTCACGGATTCGAAGTTGCTTGCGCGGCCTCTACCTGACGTTAGCGGTAATTCATATTGTATTAAACCCGGATCCGTGGCGCCCTTTGCTCGTCAAGATCACTCGGGATTGGGTAGCTATCAGATCGTTTCTAAGGTTAGGTGACGCCAGGTCAACATTTACCCCCGCTGTTTAGGCAGCATACGTCTCCAGCCCGCCTCCCCATTACGGTTATTCGCCAAATTGCACGAGGTGTTCCTCCGAATCCGCGTCCGGTCACAGCGGCCCAGACAGCCCCACTTCGATGAGGCTACCGGTCGAGAGTGGAACCGTGGGTTGGGCTGACTAAAGTTAACACAAAGCAGGCTAATATTACCCAAACTGCGCGGAACCATCGTTGAACTACGAATTGTACCAGTGGGGTGTTGTCACCAACGAGCGAACTCGTCACTCCAGGAAGACATAACGGTAGTGATCGTTCTTTCGACCTGGAATGAACGTAGAGACTCGGGGACGAATACTGAGTCCACTGTCTTGCTATGCCAGGGCCGTCAGAGGCCATCGCCTTACTGCGAGGCAATGGGAAGTTGACACAGCTGCAAGCCTCGCGCCCTGACTACCATATTTGGCCGGATTTCTCCGTTCTATCGTCTGGTTATGAATTGAACCAGCCCTCCATAATAATTTATAATCTGTCCTTATACGTTTAGGGTGAGAGCCTGGTTGAGAACATGTTTTTCATGATTATTTTTTTTCAACCGAAAGTTGAAATCTTATCAGGAATCTTTTATATCAGTATGATTAACATCTGAAAGATACAAATATTTTTTGTAATAGTAAAAGAAAACTGTTTTTTAGATATTGAATTGCAAATGTTTCTACCGCATCAGAAATGACGGGTGTCTGCTTGCGCCGCGTAATAGCGAGCGTAATTTTGCCCGAAACAAAAAAATAAACTAAGATAATAATTTTTACATATGTATTTCGTAGATGAACAAAAAAAAAAATAACTAAGAGTTATTATTTTTATAATTTTTCAAGGATTTAAAGAAATAAAATCGATTTTTGCCACAAAATTTTGTATTAAACTAGTAAAAAAAGTATATATAAACATTTTTTTCTATTTTTTTTAGTTCATATAGAACAGAATTCAATAATATTTAAAAAAAATTGGAACAACTCGATCCGTCAAGTAATTTTTACTTTCCTGACGACCTATCGGAAAGGAAAGTATTGTGATCGCGCTAAAAAAAAAATTTGAGATGAAGATGGGAATATATATTTTGAGACTCCCTGAGACGATTGAGACTATTTCCAGACCGATCTCTGTCTGTCTGTATGTCTGTATGTCTGTATGTCTGTATGTATGTATTCTTCCACGATAGCGCCCAGACGCTTAATCGGATTGAGCTGAAATTTGGTATATAAGCTTCTGTTAACCGTCGGAGGAACCCATTAGTTTTTGGAGTCCCTACGCCCTACGGTTGTGGTACCTCCCATACAAATTTGGGGTTCCCGGCGAAAAAATTGTTTCCGCGATAGCGCCCAGACGCTTAATCTGTCTAAGTTAAAATTTGGCATAGAAGCTTCTGTTAACCATCGGAAGAACCTATTAGTTTTTGGGGTACTTACGACCAACGTTTGGGGTACCTGCCATACAAATTTGGGGTACTAGAGTAAAAAATGTCGCTGTTTTTTCGCACCTCCCCGGATACTAGTCAGGAAAGTCTTGGGGTGACACAACCGATTTTTTTTATCACCGGCGCATAACAGAAAAATATGATTTTGAGAAAAACGCGTCTTTTCTTTAAAGAAAAGTAGTAGGTTTTTTACACTTACAGCAATCTGAAACTATCACGATTCCAGTGGTAAAAAAACAACTTTGAGTTTTAAAAAAAAAAAAATTTTTTTTGGCTTTCTAAACAAGACCCCAACGCCCCTTCCCTTAATCCCTACAATACGTGACATTACTACGTTAGTAAGGGAAAGTATAAAACTTCTGCGGCTGGCACATTTATTTCAACGGACGTCACGCTGCGTACTGCTGAAAGGAGGGATTGCCATCTCCCCATTTTTTACTCGGCGATTAAATAACAAGCCCTGCTTTTATTATTTCTATTCTCACCCCGCGAACGGACATGAATATTAATTGCGATAATTAGAACTGGCTCTACGCGCGGTCTCTAGCTCGACAGCGCGCTGTTCTCGTTCGTTCATTTCGGAGATTTGCCAGACAATAGCGAGCGCCGTTTGCGTGGCACTATTGTCTATTCTGATGAACGCATGGCGTTAATGGGTGGCATGGATTTCGCTCGCTGATTGCTCAATGAAATCAGAACGCCGCAGGGCTTGTAAAGATGACAGTCGTGCCAAATTATCGGGTCACTGAGATCGTTTCCAAATTATTTCACAGTGTTTATAATGCCATTTGGATCGGCGCGGGGACCAGTCTTTTTACACGACTGCCCAAAAAAGGAGTGTTTAGGATTCATCTATGTATGTTTTCCGTTTCTTTATTCCACCATAACGTCTAAACGCTTGAACCGATTTAAAAGTACGTCGTATTGTTAGAATCGTTTTTTCCTCCTGAGAGTCACAGGGTACGCTCCGCGACCCCATCTCATATAAGAAGAAAGCAGCGTCTTTAATATAAATCGCCGTTAATATTCATCATTTGACAGTTTTTTTTATTTCTCCCTCTTCGCGGCCGTCATAAATAGATTCGGCCGGCCTAGTAATGAAGAGAAATATTTCGAATATTAATTTAGCAAAAAAGTATACAAAATGTTTAATTACGGTTGCGAGCACAGAAATCTTTCCAAACTGAAAATATCGGTTTTTTTTAAATAATATTTTTTTAATTGTGCTTTCTTGATAGATTTTTAGTCCAAATTATGAAGCAACACGGTTTAAAGATGATATACAATAAAAGTGCCTATTTACTGACCAACATTTTTTTTTTTAATTTTATAGTTAAATTGTAGATTTTCGTTTTTTTCGCATAAAAATGAAAAAAGCTCATATAATTTAAAAACCACATATTTAGTTAAAATAAAATTACATAGGTAGGTACATAACACTAACAATTATCAAAAACTAACAAATTCAGCACTTTGTTGTTCCTCATTTTTTTATTATTACTGCTTCAATACGTTTTGGCATGGATTTCACCAAATTTTGTATGTAGCCTTGTGAAAAAAATTTCAAACGACACTTTTTCGATAATGTTTTTAAGGTCTTCCTTAGTGGAAGGCTTTAGTTTATTTATTTCGATTGCCGTTTTATGCCACAATTTCTTGATAGGGTTCAGGTCAGGACTATTTCCGGGCCAATCCAGTGTTGGAATTCCATGAATTTTCACATATTCTTTGACCTAAAAATTATTTTAATAGTGTTATATTTTTAAATATTTTTTTGAAACTATATAAATCACAGTGTCAGAAAAAAAATACTTACAGTTTTTACTCGGTGACACTATGCAGAGTCATCTTGGAAAATGCACTCAGAAATATAGGAATAGTGCATTTCAATTGACGGAAATAAATACTCTTCCATTTTTTTTTGTAATCTTCTGCATTCACAGTTCCTTTTATGAGTGCTAATTGCCCCACTCCATAGATGGAGAAACATCCCCAGACCATTTATCAAGCAGGATTCTTCACTGTTGGTCTAAGACACTCATCGCTTAAACGTTCTCCAGATCTTCGTCTCATATACTGAATTCCATCCAAACCAAATAAATTAAATTTACTCTCATCGGAGATAATGACTCGTCGCCAGTCAATTTCAGTCCAAGTTTTATATTTTTTAGCCCATTCTAAGTGGGCAAGGCGCATTTTTTTGTCAGTAGTGGCTTTTTTTGCAGGCCTCGGGGCAAAAAAGCCGCTCCCCCGAAGTCTTCGGCGTACGGTGTGAACACCCACTTCAGGACCACCAGCCTTTATGAACTGTTTCCTTATATCCACAGCACTTTTGAATCAATTCTGCAAACAGATTGGCTTCATCAGTCGATCCTCGGCATGTATTGTTTTTTTTATGCCCAGTACCTTTTTTTCGCTCTAGACTTGCAGAACCTTTAATTTTTTTATGCAATCTAACACTGCAGTGTGACTGCATCCAATCTGAACGGATATAGCTATAGAACTTACTTTTTGCGTCGCCAAAGCGAAAATTGTATTTTTTTTATAAAACTCCTAATTGCTTATATTTTGCCATAATTCAGAAAAATATTAATACTTGATGTCAACACGTCGAAAGTCACAATAAAACTGGTCCCATTATTTGAGTAAGACCCTATTCAGGTAGAAAAAAGATAAAGGGTGGGGGTAATTAGTTCTTAGAACTAATTTATGCCTGCACTAGCCCTTTCTAATAGGTGGAAAGATTTCAGTTCTCGCTACTGTATATTATCGATTTTTACACAAAATATTACCGATTTTTAAATAACCGTTTTTGGTTCTTACGAATTTATTCCTATCCAACATTTTTATTTATAAAACTACGCAATTGTACTCGGAAAAAAATCCGGTATATATACCGGATTTTTTCCGGTAATAATAACTTCTAAACGCTTGAATCGATTTAGATGTAATCTGCAGTGGTTTTCAACCGGTGTGCCGCGGCACAATGGTGTGCCGCGAGGTTCCCGCTGGGGTGCCGCCAAGTTCTTCAGTTATTCTTATCAGGTAATGAAACGCAACTTTTACATTTGTGGACTTACTCAGTAATGAAACGTCATCACGTCTGCGTCTATTTTTGGAATCGCCGTTTACCCTTTGGTAGTCAATATTACATTTATTTTATTTATTTATTCGTTACATCAACATTCAAACGCAATAGCACAAAAGAAATATAATGCACAATTCAGAAAATACCGCTATATGCTTCTAAATTTAGGCATACATCTGTCTGCCCAGGCCAAATTGTGCAGAAATTATATGTTAAAGTGCATAAAATTATTCCTAATGTGCCAAGTAAAGTGAAACCGAGCCCGACTTGCTAGGCACTCCTGTGATAAGGCGAGCTCACTTCCTGAGTCTTATTGGAGTGCCACGGTTGTGTCAGTAAAAATAACAAATTAAATTTTATATATATTACCTAATAATTTTAACCGCCGTTCATATCAAACATAATGCGATACCGCCATTTTGCCGTTCCGATTAGCATTTTGCCGTTCCGTTCCGTTAAGCATACAGTAGACATTTTAAAATAGCATATAGTAGAAGCTTTCGTTTGTCCACAGCGTTTTTAAAATTTCTGTCCAATCAGAACAGAAACCTGTCGCTGAGATAGTCAAGTTGCGCTGATGTGAAACAGTCAATTGAATTACCATGTAGCTTTGCGTCCTGTGCCAGCCGGTGTGTGCCGCGTAGTTTGCACGCAGCTTTATAATATTCGAAAACGGTTTGCTCAGCGCGTGCTCAGGGGCACGTCTTGCGTCTTTTATTTCAGGCCCCTCTGCCGTTATTAGTAAGTGAATTTACTTATGAATACCATTAAGTCGTCACCCCTGGGCATCCTCCACCCTGCACCCCGCAGGCTGCTAACCCCTTTATAGTTGCGTTAACCCTTTTATAGTTTGTGTGTATATTTGCGCGGCTCGCCGCTAAGGTTCGGGATATGGATCGATGTCGGCATTTCGCGGAGCGCGCCCCAGGCACGAGCAACCGTTTTGTCTCATTTGCAAGTATTAATGACCTTGTCGGGGGGCGGGAAGTGGCGGCAAGACAACAATACGGCAATAAGGGCGTTAGGGAATATTTAATTTTGGGTCTGAGGTAGCAAAAGGGCAACTTTAATGCTCTATTCCGACGAATATGTGCCTATGGCGCCAGTTTTTAATAGCGCAATAAGTAAGGCATGACCACTTCGACCCTGTCGATCGTATGTAACCAGCAATATCGTGAAAAGCTATTCTGTCGGATTTGGTTGCTGACCACTGAACTAAAGAACCACCCCGACACATTTACATACTTAGTTTTTAAATTTTTTTGTAAATATTCGTATATGTGAGGTTTAAGACTAGGGTTATTTCAACTTAATTTATTTGTGTATTTTTTTTGTATATTAGTATTTTATATTAGTATGTATATTTATTTTAAATATGTATTTATTGTATTTATGTATTACTATATATTGGTGTTGGGTTTAATAATAATTTCTAACTAATATTTTTTTCTATGTTGGTATAACTCTTTGTGTTTGTGTATTTGTATTATGCAAGAATGAATGTTTTGAACTTTATTCCAATTACAATTATATAACCGAACGTCATACCTGTCAGCTCGCAATATTTTAAGTTAAATATCAGCATCCCTAGATACGGGCGTTCTTGCTCAGTTAGGTATGCGATGAGCCAACGGCTATGGGTTCTACTTGTTTTTCCTGCACGTTTTATTGTACTCTATACCGAATATCATAGCCATTCGTCTGTAAGTCATGTTGGTAAAAATAAATAAATAAAAAAAAAATAATAATAAATTTGCTTTTCCACATATTTTTGGATCACGTTATATTAATTGAATTATTGCATATTTTATGGAAATTACTTCCGTCCATGCATCGCGTTAATTTTAATTTTATTTTAATAACATTATTATATGTTTAATAAACGTTAGATATAAGTACCCAAACTCAATAAAATTGGCAATTTCTCAATTTTTAGTGCTCTATTCGGACTAATATTTGCCTATGGCGCCAGTTTTTAACAACCCAATTAATAATGCATGACCATTTCGACCGCGTCGATCGTACGTCACCAGCAATGCCGTGAAAAGCTCTTCTGTGAGATTTGGTTGCCGACCACTGAACGAAAGAAACACTCTGACACTTTCGCTTTTCCACAGCGTTTACAAAAATTCTCTCCAACCAGAACATGTCCATAGTATACTCAAGTTTGCATTTGAACAACTTGGGTTGTCGACTACAGTGGGCGAGCCCGTCACCTCAGGAAGTTTTAACGATTAGTCGTTCTATCTCCCTGGAGTGAGCGTAGAAGACTTGAGGACAAAACAGTCCACCATCTACACTCTACATCTACACGTAAGGGAGAGGACCGCGCAAGCGACCTCGAACTCGGAACCAATCGAGAGACCGGAGAAATCTGGTCACAATTGGTAGTATGGGCGCGAGTGTCGCCCGCCAGGTAATATTACTGGCTATCTCGCGGTAAGGCGTTGGTCTCTTACGGGTCGTGGCGTAGCTAGATGGTAGACTGTTTTGTCCCAAGTCTTCTACGCTCACTCCAGGGAGATAGAACGACTAATCGTTAAAACTTCCTGTGGTGGCGGGCTCGCCCGCTGTAGGCGACAACGCAAGTTGTTAGTCAGAGTGCACAGTCGATTGGCTTACGCCGCACGGTGCGCAGACCGTCCAGGAGCGCCAGAAGTTTGATTCCGAGGGGAAACTGACCATAAGGCCAGAGTCCTACCCAGGCTCGCACTTCATGCGTGGAGTCCGTCGGATAGGTGTTGACCCATGAGTGTGACCAACCCTGAACAGAATGGGTCTTCGTGGCCAGCTCAGCAAGGGCCCATTAACCCCCTTTTGAATTGCATTTGAACACTAAAGAGTACTGTTGGGCGATGTCGACTACAACAGGCGAACCCGTCACCCCAGGCTGGTATAACGATATGTGATCGTTTTATCAGCCGTGGGGTTTGCGTAGAAGATTTTGGGACGGCACAAACCTACCGTCCAGCAAAGCCACGAACCCGCCAGAGTCCAACGCCTTACGGCGAGGCACTAGGAAGGTAACTCAGTGGAGCTACCTTGGCCCTGGCTACCAGTTTTGGTAGGATATCTCCGTCTGGAATTAACCTTCAGGATACCTCCCTCCTCCCGACTGTTTACGGGACCGAAGTCGCTTAGACGACCTCTACCTGCCGTAATTCAGCGCTGATTCAGTTTGAATCTATCGCGGACCAAAGGCATCTTTTGCGCGGATCTGAATGCAAAATCAGGTAGCCTAATGGTCATTTCAAGACTGGTTGACGACAGGTCAACAGCCACCCCAGCTGCTTAGAAGACAGTATATTTCCATAGACACACTCTGATTTCGCATCGCATCGCCGAACGATGCGCAAACCGTCCAGTAGCGCCGGGATGCAATCCCGCCAGGTGGCCTGAGACGGGAGAGTCTTACCCGGGGTAGCCTTCCACACGAGGAGGCTTCTGAATAGGAGCTGAATCGTGAGTTGAGCCGATCCGAGAAAAAAATAAATTTTATGGCCCAAGCTGCACTAAACCATTCGCTACCAAAACTAAAGAGCACTGAGAGTAGTGATAGAAAAGTATGAGACAGATTTTTTGGAGTTCAATGGAGTTTATTCCTTAAAAATCGATTTGATTTGAAGCCCCCGGTACGAAAATTTGATGGGTAGTAAAATTTAGCGTTAACAAAAAGCGTTATGTTTTTATAAATGAATTAATGTTAGCGCCATCTAGGCAGAATGTTTCAAAATTAAATAACTCTTTGTTACTAAGTATTATGCGCTCAATCAATCAATCAAGCAAGCAAAATTATATGAATAAATGTATATACATGCTTTCAGTATTATAAGAGATGCATTTATTTACCTCCTTTTACTATTGTATGTTCAATGACAATCGTACTTAAAGAGTAAACTCCAGTCGCGCGTCTGAGCTAACACACACATTTTTTGCAACATGTAATATTTTTACAATATATATTACCTAATTATAAGTTTTATGCATTAATATAATATTCTTCAAAGTAGTTCCCTTGGATTTCTAGTCTTTTCGCCTTCAGCTCCTTGATTGCGTTGGATGTTATCAACATCTAGGGGTGTCAGCACAACTTGTGAACCCTTCACTCCAGGGAGTTTTAATTACATCAAGTCGTTCTGTCTCCCATGAAGTGAAAGTTAAATTCCTCTAAAGTGTGCGGGTTTAATTCATTTTTGTGACAAACTGCACTTATAAATTGTATGATTAATTCAGCTTGCGAAGGCCAAATTTAATATAATTTTGGATTGTGAAATTGTGGTTTAATACGTCTCCGATGTTTATTCACGGCGACGTGGGCGGTTTTTTAACCAAAGATTTGCTGTTTAGATTGATCCTTGTTGTTAAATTTCCTCGATAATGATTAAGCTAATCTTTAGTATTGGTTTTTTAGCTTGTAAGGCATGACCTCGCCCCGTGCTAGTATGACGAATTGGCATGAATTGGCATGTTATAAACCAAAGTTCTTACCGCTCTCTGAAGTTCTTTGTAAGCTGCTGTATTCGTCGGGCGTTTTGTAGGCTCGGGAACCCGCAGTTTATTTCCAGATCCAACAGAAATTTCACTTCACTTTCACACGATTTTTTTTTGGTTTAATCACAAAGGAAAATAAATAAAAGTCTCATTACGTGAGTGTTCGTTTACTAAATTCAAAGGCCGAATATTTAGACCTTTAGGATTTTGTACATGTAAACAAATTAAATACTAGGAGGGCTTATTGTTATTTTCACAAAGTCTTTAATTGTAATATTACACTATACACGTAATTTTACAAAACACAGAATTTACAAATTTGTCGGCTTTAACTTAAACTAGCCTCTAGGAGCACAAGTCTGACGTGTTTACTCGACTATCGTCGTACTGATTACTGATCGTAAGGGTGCAACGCCTCCCTTTTATATAATATTTAACCAACCCCCACCATTATCCGTTCGGGGATGCTGGCTTCGGTTCATCTACTCGTTAACAGAGAGCGTTACGTGTCAAAAAATGCCTTAAATATTTTAAATATTAAGCTTAACCTGATCTAATATTTCTTAACTAATTAGCGCCTACTTCTATGTATGCCTAAACATAAATTTTGAAATTTCAAATTATAATTTTTTGAGCCATGCAAATTATGATATGATTAATTAGCTCAAAGGAAATCACTATTTATTACTTATTTAATAATCGCATGAAATTTTCCATATTATATATTTCTAAACTAAATGCACATATTATTGTATTTATTATATAAAGACATATATATTTAAATTCTAACGACATTTATTTATTGTTTAAGCACGGAATTCTTAATTAAACATCTTGCATTAAATTATCCTTAAATACAGATTATAAACAGTTTTTTAAATATAGAAATTACTATTACTAAAGAAACTATGTATAAGCTTGTGAATTTGGAGTGAAAAATTTGCATGTTATTTTTAAAAATATTCCGTCGTGTCCTCGCAGACCGTTTCCTTTGTTCGTGTATGCACGCACACGTGTACGTACTTACCTAGGCCGGAAGGGTTTATTGCTTATCTATTTTCGAATGGTTTCGGTTTATTTTATGACTTCGGACAGGATGTGTATTTTTCGTTGAGTGCTTTTATGGCAGGTATTTCGTTATCTTTTCGAAATCCTTGCCATAGTAAAAGGTTCCATTACTTATTGCAGGAAGCATGCATTTGTTTAAGTGGTTTTATGACTGCACTTTAGAGGGTTGGGATTTTTCTAATATTAGGTATCCTGTGGAATATTTTTGGTGGCTGTTATTTTATGAAATATATTTTCCGCGACGTTAAAATGATATAATCCCTTGACATGCCCCCCTTGGTAAAGAAACAGTTCTTTACTTATTTTCTGGAGAGGGAAAAATTGCGATTTTAGTCGCGGGACGCTTATAATATTTGCCTTTACATTTTATTGTAACATTTCTGACCTGACCATCTTTCCCAGGGAATGTTTCTGTTATTATACCACGTAACCACATATTGCGCGGATATTGTGGATCAACAAGGAAGGCCAAGTCCCCTATCTTTATCGGTGTGACTTCATTTTGCCACTTTGATCGCTGCGTAAGAGTTGGTAAATATTCTTTAACGAAGCGATTCCAAAAGTGGTTTGCCATTATCTGCGCGATTTGCCACTGCTTTTTTAAACAAAAACTCTCCGGATCTATTATTCCTACATTTAAACGACCAGACGAAGACCCAATTAAAAAATGATTAGGAGTTAGGCTTTCTTCGTCCTGGTTGTCTAGTGATACATGGACCAGAGGTCTACTATTGACCGAGTTTTCTGCTTCAGCAATCAAGGTGAGTAGCGTTTCGTCGCGTGGTACTTTTTCTTTTAATGTGGCGTATAGTGCTCTTTTTACAGATTGAATTAATCTTTCATAGAATCCGCCCATGTGAGCAGCTGTTGGTGTAATAAAATGCCAAATAATATTTTTTATAGCGTTTTGCGCTTTTATTTCTTCCATATTCAATGACTGAAGAGCCCTTTTTAATTCGTTGTTAGTGCCATGTAAATTCGAACCATTATCTGAATAAATTATAGATGGGACGCCTCTTCTTGCAAACATTCGCTTCAAAGCCATTAATGTGGCATCGGTTGATAAAGAATGTGTAATTTCAACGTGAACTGCTCTAGTGCTCATACAGCAAAATAAAACGCCATACCGTTTCTCTCTTCTTCTCCCTACAGCCACTTCAACCGGGCCAAAGAAATCTAGACCTATATTCGTAAAAGGACGTATGTGGTGCTCAAGTCGTACGCTAGGTAAGTCGGCCATCTTGGGTGGGATTGGTTTTGCTCGATCTATTCGACATTGCTGGCAATTAAATGCTATTTTTCGAATTGCACCACGTAAGCGAAGGATCCAGAATCGCTGTCTCAGCTCATTGGCTACAAATTCTCGACCTTTATGGCCTGCAACTTCGTGCTGATTCTGTATTATTAATTTCGCATAAGGGTGTTTTGAGTCTAATATGGCTGGCTTCCGGAATTCAAGCGCTACGCCTTTCACTTGATGCAAGCGTCCGCCCACTCTCAAGATCCCCTTTTCATCAATATAGGCGTTTAAAAATTTTAATTTGCTATCTTTCGGCAGGTTATTGCCGTTTTTAAGGGCGTCTATTTCATAGGGGAAACTGTCTTTTTGAGATTTTCCCAGCCAATACTCTTCGGCGCGTGTGATTTCTGTCGCTGATAAGTAGGTGTGGTTTTCTCCCCTTTTTCTACATTTATCTAAAAAACGTAAGGTCCAGGCGGTGCTTCGTAATAATCGAAATAATTTAGAAAATCGCGTAATGTCGATAGGTTCTACCAACTGCTCATTAACGGTCACTGTATGCACACGCCTCAGCTCTTCGTTTCCTTCATTACTGGGAAATGCATTATGATCTTCGGGCCAGTCGCAAGTTTTTAATTTTAAAAAATTCGGTCCATGGATCCAATTACCTATTGCGTCATCGTTTGTCACCGCATCTCGAGTAGCGTGGTCAGCCGGATTCAATTTAGAGGGCACCCATCGCCAGTCTGATGGATTCGTGAGTGAATCGATTTCACCTAATCTGTGAGCGACAAATACCTGAAATATGCGGGGATCTCTTTGTATCCATGAGAGTACCGTTCTGCTATCGCTCCAAAGAATGGTCTCGCCGAATTCCCAGGTATGTTGCTCCTTTATAATATGAGCTAATCTGCTGGCTAATGTAGCCGCTTGCAGTTCTAATCGTGGTAGTGATAGTGGCTTTAGAGGAGCTACTTTATTTTTTCCAGCTATAAAGGTGGTGCAAATACGACCGTCGGTTGATGTGTAACGTGCGTAAGCCACGGCTGCATAAGCTTTTTCACTGGCATCTGCGAAAACATGCAGCTGAGGTTTTCCTATTAAATTACCCATGCTTTGGTAGCAGCGTGGTATTTTTAGGTTTTTTACGCGGTGCAAATCTTCGAGCCATTGCTCCCATTTGCTAAAAGCGTGATCTGAGATTTTTTCATCCCACTGGCATTTTTCGAGCCAAATATTCTGCAATAGTATTTTTGCTTTCACAGCTAGCGGGCCGAGAAACCCCAGTGGATCGAAGACGCTCATAACAACTTGAAGAGTTTGTCTTTTTGACGGTCTTATTTGCCCATTCAATATATATGGCGGAATTTTTAGAAAATTAGTGTCAAAGGCCAGGGTGTCAGTGGTCGGTATCCATTTTAAGCCTAAAATTCGCTCATTTTGTTCCTCATTTGACCACGTAACGCTGGACTTTGACTGCGACTCTATGGGAGTTTGTGTCAAAACGTCGGGTTCGTTACTCGCCCAATTTACTATATCGAACCCTCCTTTTTTATGCACGTAAGTTACTTCCCGTATGAGCCTTTTTGCCGTTTTAACATCATCTGAACTATCGAGGTAGTCGTCCATGTAATGTTTAGTTTTTATAGCTAGGGCAGCATCAGGATATGTTTTTTCGAAGCGTTCCGCATTTTTATTTTTTACGAATTGGGCGGAGCAAGGGGATGAGGTAGACCCAAATAAAACTACCCTCATTAAGTACTCATCAGGTTCCTTGTTCAGGTCCATATTTCGCCATAAAAAACGTTGACTATGGGCATCTTCAGGCAGTAGACGCACCTGCAAAAACATCTCTTTGATGTCCGCAGTAAATGCTATGCGACCCTGTCTGAATCTAAATAGAATGCCCATTAATGAATTTAATAAATCAGGCCCTGGTAATAACTGGTCATTAAGACTAGTACCACCTGACTTAGCAGCACAGTCAAAAACCAGTCTTCTTTTGCCTGGTTTATTATTATTTTCTACTTGAAAATGTGGTAAGAACCAGACTCGGTCTCCAGTAAACTTTTTGGATTCCGGACTTAATTTTATCGCATATCCTTTTGATATAAAATCCTGAATTTGTCTATCGTATTGTTTTGATAGTTCAGCGTCTTTACTTAGTCGTTTTTCGACCGAAATTAACCTTCGTTCAGCCATTTCCCGGCTAGGTGGTAATTTTATGTCATCAGCCTTCCATAATAGGCCTGTTTCCCAACGATCGTTGCTAACCGTGGTGGTTGCTTTTAAAATAGCTTCGGCTCTCGCGTTTATATTTTGGCGGAATTTGCGCACATTAGGGCCTAATTCTTCCAATTGGAAATAGTCCCTAATTATGTCGTCCAATTTCACATCCGGTGAATTGTCACGAATGTGTGTCACTTGAGCTTGCGTAGATAAAGTTCCTCCCGAGCTACCTCCTAAAGTCCAACCTAATCGCGACGCAGTGGCAATTGGACCATTTGGGTTTCCTGCCTTAATAGTACGAGGAATTATGAGGTGCCAATGATCAATTCCTATTAAAAGCTTGGGTCTGCCGTTAATATCGCAGAGTGGCACTTCTGACAGATGCGGCCATTTTTGCAGCATTTGTTTGGCATTAAATTGCTGCCTAGGTAAGTTTAAACTATTAACGGTTCTGACACCTGTCAATGGAAAATAAGTTTTTCCATTAATCGGCCGTACTTCAATGTCGATTCGGTGCGTTGCTTCACTGTGCGTATTCATTCCAGAAGCGCCTATTAAATTTAATTTACTAACTGGTCCTGTCGCGCCGATCTTGTCGGCGATTTCTGCTTCGATCAAGGTTACAGTCGACCCTTCATCGCAGAGCGCCAGTGTTTGATAGCATCCGTAAGGACCTCGTACCTCCACGGATGCGACTCGTAATAACATCTCAGTTGTATCATTCCAGGTACTAGCTACCGTATTGGATGAGCCGGCGATGTCTTCAACATTACTCGAGTTTTCATTGTTTTTATGTTCTTTATACTCTGTATGCAGAATAGTGTTGTGCGGTCGTCGACAACCATCTTTTCCACATGATATTTTAATGCGACAATCTCTATGACTATGACCTTTCCGCAGGCATTTTTTACAAAGATCTAATTTTTTCACCCATTCCCATCGCTCATTAAGTGGTAGCGCGAGTAAATGTTTACAATCGTACGTTTTGTGGTTAGTTTTCCGACATTTTAAACATTCGGTTGTTTTTTCAATTTTACTTGATTGCGTCAAATTTACCGTCGGCGAATTAGTATCCGTCGGTGGTAAATTTTCGCTTTTTGACGTCGTATGTACGTGTTTTTTAAAGGGAGAGTGTGCGCGATCACGTTTATAGGTTTGTTTAGATTTTGGTGGTTCTTCTTGAGCTGCGGCATCCAATATATTTTCTAACCAATTCCCAAAATCTAGTAATGTAGGATGCGCGCCGTAACCTGCGGAATACCATTGAAGACGCAGATGCTGTGGAAGTTTTAATATTAACTCTTTAAGGAGGGAGGGGTTTATTAAATAGGCCTCATGACCCATATTCCTTAATGATTGTACAACATTGCAAACTACTGTACCAAATTCAACAAGCTTATACATTGAATCGCTTACCCCTATGACTGGTGTCCGTCTAGCTTCCTCCATTAATTCGTCGATTCGAGTGCTGGGACGCCCGAAACGGCGTTCTAGCATTCGTCTGATGTCTGGCACATTGCGCGGATCGAGCAGCATTGCTCGTACAACGTCCCGCGCTTGCCCCTGTAGACTCTGCTGAAGACGAACTAAGTTGTCGGCGTTCGTAAAACCACACATCGCGGTTCCTTGGTCGAATAGCGCGGCGTAGATTGGCCATTCACGTGAATCACCAGAAAAACGTGGCAAATCTTTTAACAAATTCGCCCGCGCACTATACAAATGCGACATACGCGTCGGAACTTCACTTTCACTGATCGGCATCACAATCTTGTTTTTTGCAGTGTCCGTCGCGGCTATCGGTTCCGTGTTTCGTTGCGATTCTAGGTGTCGCGATTTAATATGTTGCGGTTCCCTTTGTTGATTAATCCACGCAGATGTCATCTGGATAGATGTTTTAGTAGCGGCATACTTGCTACGTTGACTCATTCTATCATCGGCTATACTGCTCGCCCCGTCGTCTTCGAAGAACTCCTCGTCTACTTCGGCTTCTATGATAAGTTTTTGAAGAGCGAGTTTCTCCTCCAGCGTTTCCAGTCGTATTCTGCTTTCTTCGGCGGCTGCATCGGCGGCGGCTTTTGCGGCGGCGTTCGCGGCGGCGGCGGCGGCGGCGGAGGCGGCGGCAGTCCTGGCCGCGGCGTTTGCTGCAGCGGCTGCTTCGCTTTTAAGACGTGCTCGTTCTTCCGCAGCCTGCATTTCCGCCTCTAGCTGTCGTTTTCTCACCGTTATTGCTGCGGACTGCGTGGATCTGCGGCTGGAGGACGACATAACGCGCGAAGCGGGACGCTCTTCCTCCGGTTCGACGATATTTCTTACCGTTTTTAAGGACTCTTCGCTTGAACCAGCCCCGATGTCTGCCGATAATAATGGTCTCGAAGAGTCGTGAAGATTGTGTCGCTTATCCGCCCTTTGAGCGGACGTTTTGTCAGCGATTCTGTGGCTTCTGCGGATTGAAGTCTCCTTGGCGCCGTCTCCTGACTTCAAGCTTTTGCTCGACATTTTAAATTTTAAATATGGTCGGGCTCACTTGTTTTTTTTATTTATTTTCCTTTCGCAGTTTCACATCCGTTCTCGAAGGACCAAAAGATGGGGTATGTGCGGGTTTAATTCATTTTTGTGACAAACTGCACTTATAAATTGTATGATTAATTCAGCTTGCGAAGGCCAAATTTAATATAATTTTGGATTGTGAAATTGTGGTTTAATACGTCTCCGATGTTTATTCACGGCGACGTGGGCGGTTTTTTAACCAAAGATTTGCTGTTTAGATTGATCCTTGTTGTTAAATTTCCTCGATAATGATTAAGCTAATCTTTAGTATTGGTTTTTTAGCTTGTAAGGCATGACCTCGCCCCGTGCTAGTATGACGAATTGGCATGAATTGGCATGTTATAAACCAAAGTTCTTACCGCTCTCTGAAGTTCTTTGTAAGCTGCTGTATTCGTCGGGCGTTTTGTAGGCTCGGGAACCCGCAGTTTATTTCCAGATCCAACAGAAATTTCACTTCACTTTCACACGATTTTTTTTTGGTTTAATCACAAAGGAAAATAAATAAAAGTCTCATTACGTGAGTGTTCGTTTACTAAATTCAAAGGCCGAATATTTAGACCTTTAGGATTTTGTACATGTAAACAAATTAAATACTAGGAGGGCTTATTGTTATTTTCACAAAGTCTTTAATTGTAATATTACACTATACACGTAATTTTACAAAACACAGAATTTACAAATTTGTCGGCTTTAACTTAAACTAGCCTCTAGGAGCACAAGTCTGACGTGTTTACTCGACTATCGTCGTACTGATTACTGATCGTAAGGGTGCAACGCCTCCCTTTTATATAATATTTAACCAACCCCCACCATTATCCGTTCGGGGATGCTGGCTTCGGTTCATCTACTCGTTAACAGAGAGCGTTACGTGTCAAAAAATGCCTTAAATATTTTAAATATTAAGCTTAACCTGATCTAATATTTCTTAACTAATTAGCGCCTACTTCTATGTATGCCTAAACATAAATTTTGAAATTTCAAATTATAATTTTTTGAGCCATGCAAATTATGATATGATTAATTAGCTCAAAGGAAATCACTATTTATTACTTATTTAATAATCGCATGAAATTTTCCATATTATATATTTCTAAACTAAATGCACATATTATTGTATTTATTATATAAAGACATATATATTTAAATTCTAACGACATTTATTAATTGTTTAAGCACGGAATTCTTAATTAAACATCTTGCATTAAATTATCCTTAAATACAGATTATAAACAGTTTTTTAAATATAGAAATTACTATTACTAAAGAAACTATGTATAAGCTTGAGAATTTAGAGTGGAAAATTTGCATGTTATTTTTAAAAATATTCCGTCGTGTCCTCGCAGACCGTTTCCTTTGTTCGTGTATGCACGCACACGTGTACGTACTTACCTAGGCCGGAAGGGTTTATTGCTTATCTATTTTCGAATGGTTTCGGTTTATTTTATGACTTCGGACAGGATGTGTATTTTTCGTTGAGTGCTTTTATGGCAGGTATTTCGTTATCTTTTCGAAATCCTTGCCATAGTAAAAGGTTCCATTACTTATTGCAGGAAGCATGCATTTGTTTAAGTGGTTTTATGACTGCACTTTAGAGGGTTGGGATTTTTCTAATATTAGGTATCCTGTGGAATATTTTTGGTGGCTGTTATTTTATGAAATATATTTTCCGCGACGTTAAAATGATATAATCCCTTGACATAAAGCACGTTAGCTTGATGGGTTTATTTCTCTTTGGTGTGTAACCTACACTGAGAAAAATATAACTATGTTAATACACGGAAATAAGCATGTTTTAACAAGGATTCTTATATAACGCGGATTGTGGTCCATACGTATGAAATAACATGAGGCTAACGGTGTATGCGTGTCGGTAGTTACCGTGTCGTAATAATAAAACGTAACCTTAATTTATTACGTCGCGACCTTAAGATCTCGCTTCTAACATGACAGCATGTAGTAGTATACGTACGGTTATAGTCGGGCATATGAGCCACGTTGAAACTACAGTATTCTGTTATTTCCGTATTTACCGTAAGGAAAATGTTGATACATATACTCGAGTACTGGAGTTTCAACAAAATTACTTGTAATTCAACAAAATTACGATTGAAACATCGTTATTATGTGTAAAACCGTAATAACAAAATGGTAATGAAAGAAGAAATAGAATATTTTTCTCAGTGTACTACCCTTGATTTTATGTACCTACTCGTATTATTAAACGTGACGTTAGAGGATGTGACGCAACGGGGGCTCATGTCATAAGAGCGAGTACGTACACACATAACGTATCCGACAAGGACAATACGACTTTTGTCCCGGTCGCTCACAAAGAGCGAACGAAGAAAGGACTTGGACGATCCCCCGCGGCCCGGGAAGAAAATGGCCCAGCGGTCCGGGCAGCGCGCGCGGTGATTTAGAGGGTTCACATCCGACGGTAATCTATTCTGCAATCGCAAACCCTCTATTACTTCACCCCTCCATGGAGGTCATCCAGTACATAAACACGGAAACTGAGGTTATTGCTTCATACAGAATTCTTATTTGTATATCGTAGATCGTCTTCTGTCATGATTAGATCTACTCCACGAACGTGGACTCATCCTTCGTGCTGTACTCTTTTTACACCTAAAAGGTAGGTAATGAGTTCAGGGTTCATGTATGTATGATTTCTGTTTTTTTACTTAACTTTTACTTACTTAACCATAACTTTACTTAACCATAACTTTTAAACGCTCAAACCGATTTAAAAGGGTGTGGTATTGTTAGAATACCTCGTTCGTAAAAATAATTTGGGAATTATATGGGCATCTAACTACATCTGTCGACTACAACGGGCGAACCCGTCATCTCAGGAAGTTTTAACGATATTGATCGTTCTGTCCTCGGTGAGGTGAGCGCAGAAGGTGAGGAAAAACAGTCCACCGTCTATTTACGCCACATGCCCGCGAGAAGCCAACGTCTTACCGCGATATAAGCAGGTTAATCAACCAGCGGGTGGACACTCGCTTTCTTACTACCAGTTGCAACCAGATTATACTCTCCCTTACGAAGCGGTGATACTGCGTCTGCCGAATCTATCGCGGACCACGGCGTCCTTTATCCGGCTTTCACACGGAATCTGGTAGCCGATTGGTTTTCAAGAGAAATCCGCGTGAGGTGAACAGCTACTCTCGCTCTGTAGAAGACAGTACTGTTTCCAGACTCCCCCGGCTGTCGGTCAGAATGCACAATCGATGGGCTGACGCCGCACGATGCGCAAACCTTCCTGGAGTGCCAGAAGATCGACTCTTAGGGGAATGACCCGCAGGCCAGAGTACTACCCGGGCTCGCACTGCATACGTGGAGGCCGCCGGATGGGTGTTGACCCGTGAGTTTGACCGACCGAGAATTGAGAATTATATGCGCAATTATATTATTCGCGCATTTCCAAATACGAACTACTGCAAATAATAACCCAGGGAAATATTCAAGGTAAGAGGAGGCAAGGTAAGAGGAAGAAGACATCATGGCAGCAGAATCCAGCTGAGCACTGGCGCATTGTACTGTGCGGCGATTTTCAAGACGGAAATCAGCACGATGATTGCCAACCTCTGTTAGGAGACGGCACTACAAGAAGAAAAAGAAGAAGAAGAATTATGTCTGAGTTTATATAATTCGCGTGGCTAAAAATACCACTCGCGACAAATTTTAATTGCTTTCTGGCGATGAAAACGAATTATAACATGTGACGTAGTCTCTACAGAAGTATTAATTTATTAAGATAATTAAATTATCCGCATAGATGGCTTCGTCGTTGGAGGGTGCTGTTTTCGAATTCATTTGCTCCTCCTGAGATTTGCTTGTCAATTTTATTACCAGACGAACGTGCTCTGTATATTTTGTAATAATTAAGCATGAATTACTTACAATAACGGAGCACTGAAATTACTGGAAGTACTTGGAAATTACTGGAAGTACATTATTTTATATGTTATAACATATGATATTATATTATATTGTAATATGTTATATTATATTATTTATATTATATTATGCTTAATTATATTACTTATTGTTTTTTTTTAAGACGGAAGAAGGACAGCAGGCAAGGCGTACAGGCTCAGCAAATAATACCACAGAACTATGTATCCATCACCCCAACACAGGCGTATACCTAGTGGGGTGATGTAATCCTGACAAGTTAATGCCCTTTCGCGATTTTCTTCATAAGTATTCTTTTAAAATGTGTTAAAAAAATGAACGCAATCTTTTTTATGTAACTATAAAAAATAGGATAAATAAATAAAAATAATAAAAAAAAACTTTATATATATTTATATAACATACTAGCTGACCCGTGCCCACTACGTTGGGCGGTAAACATTATTACTTGTGAGGAAATTATGAGTGTGGTTCGGTTAGTACCTACTGACTGCTATGATTTATTCCCTGACTGTCAAAAGGAGGGTTATATTTTTACTGCATATGTATGTATGGTTGGGTGATGAAATGATTATGATTGAATAAATGATGTTTATTTTAATTGTTCAAAACTTCTCTGTATACTATATTAGATGTAATGTACCAAAATATATTGTCTTTCAGGAGTTCCAACTCGAGATAAGGTCGCGGTTCCATGCCTATGTCGTATTATCTCTTTAACCATTTATGCAGTAAAAGGGAAATTATATGCAGTAAGAGGGAAAACTCTTTTGTTTAAACGCTATGTCATTATTTATTTATTGCTATTTTATTGCTATTTTATCGGTGTCTATACATAAAGTAATCAATGGTAAGTCATTGAATAATCCAAGAGCTGAAAATAGATTTTCTCATTAATTGCGACTCCGTTGCTTCGCCCAAGCTCAAGCTTTGCGACATCGGACAGTGCGCATCATTTAACAATCGAATTTATTTCTTTCTGTGGTTTAACTGTCTATAAGTGTTATTAGATTCTGTATCACATGATTCAAATTGTAAAATGTAATATTTTTTAATTTCTTTCAATTAAATTAAATGTATTTAATTCTTCCGAATTTCTGTAAAAAACTTGTATGCAAGACGGATTTTCGAAATTCGCGCGCTCCGAGCCCGTTATAACCTACGCAGTGGCGGCAGCGGTATGCGGCCTACCTGCGGAACAACGGATTGACAGCTCGTTCAGTCTACCCTAGATTTCGGCGGCTGCAACGTCACCGAAACGTCGGGTGCTACAAATTTCACGCGGTAATTTCGTTTCTATCCTATTTATAATGTCAAACAACCGCGATAGTCTTCGATTTTATATGGTAAACTTTAAAAGGTTTTGAGTTATTTTAATGGTCTTTAAGTTTTTTAATGTCCTTTAACTGGTTCTGAGATTAACGAAAGATTTTTCATTTTATATATCTTTAGAGAATATTATGATCTTCACAGGAAATGCTTTATAGAGCAGTTTTACCGAATTTCAACGCTACAAAATTCCTGTAATAATAGAAATATTTATTTAATCGTATTTTGGGTATTTGTCGACCTATCCATTTATAATTTACAGTGGTCATTTGTAAGAATGCTAATATCGGTAACAAAATATTTTTTATTTTATATCTTTTTTGCGATTATTATGATCTTATGAAATCGAAGACTATCGCGGTTGTTTGACATTATAAATAGGATAGAAAACGAATTTACCGCGTGAAATTTGTAGGACCCGACGTTTCGGTGACGTTGCAGCCGCCGTTGTCAAGGGTAAACTGAAGAGCTGTCAGTCCGTTGTTTTGCGGGTAGGCCGCAAACCGCTGCCGCCACTGCGTAGGTTATAACGGTGGTGGGGGGCCGGGCTCGGAGCGCGGGAATTTTTAAAATCCGTCTTGCACACAACACTCACTGTATCCTGTTTTACGTCTTTGCGTTCGGCGTTCGGCGGCGGGAACATTTTAAGAAGAGGGTTCCACGTAGAAGAGAGTTTGTAGCCGTCATCTCTATTGAAGTTCGGTGTTCTTCTTATTTCAATGGCTTCCCGGATCATGCGAGGAAAGTAGAATTGTTCCTTCGATAGAACAATGGGATTTTGAAACTGCATCCAGTGGTTACTTCCGCTATCCAATATATGTTCGCAGATCGCCGATTTTTCTCGCTGAACGTTTTTAACAGCTTTGATGTGTTCTGTCAGTCGCGTGGCTATGGGCCGTTTCGTTTGTCCAACGTAGGCTAGACCGCAGCTGCATTCGACTTTATACACACCCGGGGTTTGCAGTGGTATTACATCCTTTACAGGCCTCAAAAATCGAGCTATATTTTGGGTCGGTTTGAAGATCGTTTTTATATCGAATCTGTTTAGCATCTTACTTATTCGATCTGTCACGCCCTTGACGTATGGTAAGAATGCTCTTGATCTGCTCGGTTTTTGAGTTTCGTCCGTATTAGATCGTGTGCGTGTCTCGTGATATTTTCCGTATCCAGTTTTCAGGTCCACGGCAGTCATGTCGTGAACACTTCCAAAAACTAGGGATATTGACCGTATATGCGATTTTTGCTCAAGAAGCTCTTTGCGAATTCTATTGCAATAAGAGCTCGGCCATATCCCACGAGGAAGTACATCGGCATGACACCAGGAATAAAACCCTGTATCTCCAACCGTTCGTAGCACGTACTGCCAAGTTCCAGGCGACTAGTCGATACTTAGGCCTCAAACTTTTCAATAAATTGCCCGAAAGATTAAAAGAAATTAAAAACATCGATATTTTCAAGAGATCCATCCGAGTCTATCTGCTTAAAATCAACATGTATGCCCATAACGACTTCTTAAAATATTTTGAAAATACATAGCATCGTATCTACCCATTTAATCTAATACATATTATTTACCGTTAATTGTTTTGTTGTAAACTGTTATCATATAGTCTATGTTTTTGTAAATTGGTAAGTTTAAAACTATATATTGTATATCATCTCTTGTCTAAATTGAGTAACTAATTAAATAATAAGATTAATTACTGTCATTCCTACACAATTGTATGGTTGTATTGGAAATAAATACCTTTTACTTTTTTACTTTTTACTTTTTTGTTGGATATCTATATTCTTTCTATTATTGACTATTTATATCATTGTTATTTTTTATTCTGACTATTGGCGATAGACTATTATTATTATTATTACTGGATTATTACTATTTGTATTTTTCAAGTTATTTTAATTACTGTCCATGTGATAATTTTTGTGGAATTATTAAATAGTTTTGATTCGTTATTAGAAGTACTGTCCATGTGATAACTTGCGAAATTATCGAAGAATTTTGATTGAAAATTTCGGAAAATTTTGTTTATTATATATAACCTAGAAAATTTGCGCTTTAATGTTCAACTTTCATATAATCATTGTGCAACGGCCCGTTTACACAGTGATTAGGTCGCCTGATCTTACATTGTAAGGTTCCGGGTTCGATTCCCGACTGGGTTACCATTTTCCTTTGGGATAAAATTACGGAATTGCATTCGAATTATATCGATCTAATGCTCACATCCTTATAAACACTTTATAGTATGGTTGGTTTTAAGAGATTGTCCTTTTACAATAAACACGGCCATTGTGAAATGTTACAATAAAGAGTAGAAACAAACAAACAATATAAATATACCTTAGAATGAGGTACATATACACATATTATAGTAGTAATTTCTGTTAATTTTGAATTTACAAAGTATTCCTATCAACTGGTTAAAAAAATGTGGCATTAGCAACGCCCGAGTAGCATTGCTCTCTCTCCTCAAGGCACCGTCTTAGGACCTATCTTGTTTCTGGTTTACGACAACGATTTATGCAATCTACACATATAAGTATGAACAGTGAGCTTAGCAGATGACATTGCCTTCAGTCATCGTCGAAAAATACTCTTGGGGCTGTAAAAAAATGCCTTGACTTTAACTTTCTTATGCTTAATATCAGCGGACCAAAAACGATTACTTTTACAGACAAACACCTACAAATTATATTAGAGTAGCCTATTTGTAGCGTGTTACATTGGTGCTTTGCTGTAAAGTGCATAAATCAAAATATTTCACATTTGAACTTGGCGCTATTACCTTGAAGAAGCTTGGTGAAACTAGTTGTTATTTTAATGACTGTCAGAGTTTGTTGTAAATGCGCCTAAAATAGACAGGACAATATCAGTTTGCACTCTTCTAATGGATAGGATATACTCGTTACATTTCATAAGTATTCCAATTCCTATTTTGGGTGAGAAAAATGTCATTGTGGTGGTTCCCGTGTTGGCTGAACAAGGAGCTCTGTAAATAACTGGTACCCAGAGCATAAAAATAAAATTTACGGGTTACATTCGGAAGATGAGAAAGTGCTGAGGTTCGTTTATTAAAATATTTCTAACGTAGCCCGTTAGAACCACTCAATCACCCCCCCCCCCCCTCCTTCCCCCCGCCTCTTTGGTTCTCTTTTAAGTGCCGCGAAACGAATAAAATAGAATGGAATAGAATAGAATAACTTTATTTACCTGATTATAGCAAAACACATTACATAATGAATATTACACCGTATAAAAAAAGCAATTAATGCACTAATGGCGGACTTAACACTATAACGGTATCATATAGTCAACCATTTGATAAGCTGATTTTTAATTGTTATCGCAAAATACACAAAGAAGTTATAAAGTTAATTTTTAAATATAACTAATAAAAATATATCTCAATAAGTTATGCTAGTATTACAATATACCATGTTTATTATTTTTGCCCAGGGAGGGATAAAGGAGAGGATAAGGTGTATTGGTTAGTATTGGGTATTTGGGTATTTATAAGGGTATATGGTTAAGCAAATGTTTTTTTTTACATTTTTTTGAAATTGAGCAACGAATTTGCATGCCTGCCATAGTGTGGGAGCTGATTCCATAATAGAGCAGAATGGACCGTAAAAGAGTACGTGGAAACATAGAAGTGATGTAACGGAATGGCGAGTGTGTTATCACGGCGTTATTTTCTCCCAAAGGGTGGATTTTCTTCTTCAGATAGAAGGGTGAAGTAGGGTTATTGAGGAGGTTGTTTTAATGCAATTTTAAACATGGTTATTTTATTTGCCTGTTGTACTTTATCTCATCGTTTTCTGATATATATAAAGGGTATTTTCATCGAATCCGCTGAATCTGCAAGGACGAGGAGTTAGCACTGCTTTGCGTAGATTCTATATAATTATTAAATATAATTAAAAGCGTAAAAATGTGTATAATATTACCTATGCGATCATCGTAAATATAATATGAACATATTGTATAACCACAACCTCTAACTCAGATAACAGTCGAATGAAAACTAGTATTCTTTTATAAAACACGTTTTATTTGATTCGCAAATTTGGTATAAATGTTATGACAGGCACTCTTTCAATTCCACCCATATCGTGGTGCAACCTTAAGGCCATATTACACGGTTCAATTCTGTTTTTCATTGTTCAATGAGCAATGAAATTACACCATGTAAATTTGAAATTGAATCATTCAATGCCATTGAACAATCGCATTGGACATTTTCAGCAAGACCAAATTCTTCAATATTGCCCTTTCAATCGTATTGCCTCAATTTCATTGAACCGTCTAACTTTGCCTTTAATCGAACCACAGGGAATCGTCGAAATCTGGGAGACAGGATGATAACAGTTGAACATCCTGCCTTACACGAACTGCCAAATACGAGGCGCGTTAAAAAAAAGTGATAATGAGTTACCCTCTTTGGAACCATATAAAAATTAATACTGGCAGACACAGATAATACACCAGTTATTATGTTCTATAAAACAAAAACTGATTTATTCTGTTTTAAAAAAAAAGAGTCATTGTTTGCATCTTGTCGAAGCGTGTTGCAGAAAATTAAAAATAGCGAAACGAAAGACGTGAAAAACGAAGAGGCAAACTCGCTAAAATTATTTAGTTTCACCAAGATAACGACCCAGCACACGAGCCCGGAGTCGCGATGGCTGCCTTTGAAGAACCTGGCTTTGAAGTACTGGAACAACCACCAGTCTCACCGGTCATACCTGTCGAAAAATATAAAAAAAACACTCAATTAATGTTCATACTAATTATCACGTTTTGTTGAATGCCGTAGTATATCGCGACAGCTATTTTTGCAATAAAATCAGGGTTTTCAATTCGCTGAACGCCTTCACGTCTAAATGACATCATTGACGATAGACTTTTGACAGAAAATATTATGAAAAAGCATTGCCGCTCAACCACCTTCATAATTTTAATTTGTAATAATTATAATATACAAAGCGTGGCTTTAAGCAGCACTGTGTGCATTTTCTATTACTTGATCGTTCAACGGAGATTCGCTGAATCTAGATGAAATCTACCTATTTGATCGCTAGGTGTATTCAGCTCTGTTACCGTTCAACACCTTCCAATATCCAACGTTACTCCGACGCTCCGAGTGATCATCCATTACGGGCTAATTGGACAATCGATACGAAAACAGATTATTTGAAAATCCGATTAGGCAGTTTCCCTATATTTATTTCCTATTTTACTGTTACAGAAAATTCCAACAGTGACAAGTGTGTGCCCTGACTGTTTCTGGATGCTCAACCTATCGGCCTGAAAACGGCTCGTTCCTGAGTGACAGTCCGGTAAAGAGCGCCGTGGGCTCGCGAAACTCGTAGAAGCCGGGCAAGCGACTTCGGATCCGTGACCAGATTAGAGAACGGAGAATCTTTCCAAATCTCGTAGTAAGGGAGTTAGTTTGCCCGGCTTGATGGCATATTAACTAGCATCGTTTTTATGGTAGCCGTATACAGACACAAGGTATTTCTAGGAGAAAGACCCTACGCCCTACCCATCATCTTTCTGTATTACTAGATGTGATTTCCTAATTTCTAATATTTTTCTAGATATGTAGTTAAAACAGGTAATAGTTTGTCAACTACTACGGCCGAACCCGCCACCCCAGGAAGTTATAACGATATTAGATCATTCTTTCAACCGTGTGGTGTACGCAGAGACTCGAGGATAACACAGTCCCCCTTCTAACTAGACTAACAGGTTCGTGAGAGTCCAACGCCCTACCGCGAGGCAATGAGCAGTAAACTCAGCGGGCCGACCTCTCACGCCACTCTCAGATTTGGTCAGATTTCTCCGTCCTCCAGTCTGGTCACTGATTCGAGGTCGCTTGCGCGACCTCTACCTTATGTAAGCGGCACTTTAGTTTGAATTCATCACAGGACGAGGCGCCCTTTGCCTGTCCTGGTCACTCGGGATCGTGGGGACAACGGATCGGTTCAAGAATAAATACTGTCAGAGTATACCCCGCTGTTTAGGAAACATACATTTCCTGACCCCCCCCCCTCCCAGGTTATTCGCCGGATAAGCAGCGTGTGTAGCAAACCAGTCGGTGTACCAACCGCCGAGTTCCGCCCGAGGTGTTCCCCCGAATCCGTAATCTTGATTCCAACCGTCTCCGACTGTATATTACAGCCGTGACAGAAGCTGACAGTGGCCCTGACAGGTTCAGTCCCTCTACGAAGAGTTGAAACGTGAGTTGGGCAAGCCAAGGAGACATAAAAATTGGTCAACACCACCCAAGCTACACGGATCCATTAGGAATATGTGGTTAAAGCAATATTAAACTCGAAGAAATCTCATTTTTCAAATATCTGGCAAAAATAAAATTAATTCACGTGAAACAGTGCTGTTATATAAATCAAAAAATAAAATTTGTATAGTATACTAATTTTACCAGATTTTACACCAATACTGAGGCAAATCTTTCACGTTTTTTCCCCAGCAAAATCACCCATATGTGCGTACATTTGCACGATATATTTCCTAAACGATGTCACAATGTTGTAATTTTTGAATAATTAATCTCGATGGCTTTGTGTAATAATCCCCCGGCCGGCAAGCACGTTCCTCGCTCCGGAGCGGTTTAATTAAAAGCCTTCGTGATGTTCCACAGGTTACCGCCTGGGTAACTTTAATAAATAACTTCTTGCTCGGAGAGCTCACCCGTGAGCGTTTTGGGTTATGGTAGCTTTCCGCGGGAAACTGATTAAAATAGTAAGTTAGTGTTTTCGCAAAGATTTAGTAAGAGTATGACTTAAAGTATTTTCAAAATGACTTCATTTATGTTTATCAATTATTATAGTCCAAGAATTTTGAAAAGCAGATAGACTGTAGTTTTTAATTAAAAGCGTCTTTTAAATCTATGGGTGAAGGCCATCGTTTGTTTGTTTGTTTCTACACTTGGGTGGATGTATTATCTTTATTATAAGATAACCTCTTTTAAGCAACCCTAGCATGAAGTGTTTATATGTATATATATATATATATATATATATCCTTCTAGCCGTGTTCGGCCATAGCGACTGCATTGTAGATGCTAGTGACTTCTTTAGTCTTCTCAGAGTCCATTGTTCGGAAGCAGTCAAGTGCGCAGGCTATATTATAGTGCACAGGTGGGCGCGCGACCACGGGTGCACTCTCTCTTCCTCCCTCTTCTGAACCCGATGGAACGGAGACCGTTACGACCAGAGAAAAGTTTGGATGCAGATAAAATAAAATAAATTAATTAATCGCCAACACAGCAATGGCTGTCATTGTTAAATTTGTACTCAATATTGCAGAGCTATTTTTTTTCGAATTTAGTTCGTTTTTCCACACTGTCATTTATGAAATTGGTAGTTATGGCTTGTGGTGATGTTTGAGGTTTTTCTGGAGCTATTGTAGAGATGACCGGTGACTTATTGGTAGTTGTTGTAGTAGGCGGTGATGTAGAAGATGCATTATTGTATTTATCCTGGTTTTCTGATGATCTCGTGTTGTTACTCATGGGGCTGTGTTGAATACAGCATATAGTCTCTTGTTCCGACATTATACAAAATTGTGATATTATTATCATTATACAAAATTCCCTTTTGGCAAATCCCCGTCAGTTTTTGGACAATTTTCCGGCGGGAGACATACTCCTAAAACGCCATTTATTTCACATGACTCTTCGCGGCAGTGTAAATGCCAGGTCCCTTGGCACTTCCGCAAGGGCTCTTTCCAATACTGGTAACGGCGATTATGTTGAAGAGGCATTGGTTGTCAGCTATCGTCAATTGCAGAGGTCCACCACTATCGCCTCCACAAGAGTCTCGTCCTCCTTCTAAGCTGCCAGCGCACAATTGATCGTCCGTTGTACCTTTATATGTACGAGTGCGTATAACATAGGTGTAAGTGTGCGTCTTAGTAATTTTGTGCGGAAAATGGTGACCCAACCGGGAATCGAACCCGGAACCTTACAATGTACAATCAGGCGACCTAACTACTATGCCACCCACTATGGCGACTAAATTAGCGACAGTTTTTGTCGAGTAATTTAAACTTCAATCGGTAAACAAGAAAATGTATCAAAAAGAATAAAAACACAACTGCCGTTACAGAAAGTGAACTATTGTATTTTGAAATATTTTTATTACGTTTTTTTTTAATATTTGGGGTTTATGTATTTATCCATATATATACATGTAGGTATATTTCCGGAATATACTCAATCACACCCATCAATTGACATTAAACTTGTTATATTTAAGTTAATTTATTGACATTTGGACATTTAAACGACTACTTACTTGATATTTGGACAGTGAAGGTACCCTTGGACACTCGGTATGACATAACGATTTTAACAATACCACACACTTCGAAATCGGTTCAAGCGTTTAGAAGTTATGGTGGAATAGAGAAACGGAAAACATACATAGATGAACTCTGAACACATTTCTCCTCTTTTTAGTCGGGCAGTCGTGTAAAAATAGATATACCGTTTTGTTCTCGTTTTAAAGAGGAAAAATGAACATTTGTGTCAGTTCTAATCAGGCGCTTTTGGCGATCGCACGTCGCGAACTGCGCACGTGCAAAGTGAATGTCTAAAGTTGAACGTGTCCATAGGCGGTACCTTATCTCACACATTGCACTAATTATCCGATCTGAGTGATTAAAGAGTTGCTTTGAAGAGGAGTGTATTTCTTATGACTTAAAAACTGAAAAAAATACGAGTTTGTGAATTTCATTAAATTTGAAATTTTCCTGATTTTCTTAGATACCCCATCTCAATGTCCTCTTATATAAAGGCAAAGTACATCCAAAATTACGTCGATTAGGCATGATTGCGAAAAGCAATTCATCTTAAAGAAAATGACAGCCAAAACGCTGGGGTCGTACTTAGTATCATTGATTATATAGGGTCCTTCTACACCGGCGACATGCAGGTGGCCCTGATAGCATTGTCAGAAATAGGATATGGCCATGAGCCATATCCTGTATAACACGTTTCAAAATACTACTTGCAATAGCTACTTTAAATATGATTGTTAGTTGTAAGTTTAGAATGATTGTAAGTTTAGAAAAAGTTTGGCCTTAAGAATTTTTTTTCGAAGTGGGCGGTGGACGAAACCATTTTTAGAAACAGTGCCGTACCCGTTTATTAAATAAAAATCCCCTAAGTTTATTATGTAATAATACTATAACATATATTAGACGCATGGAAAGAAACATGGAATAAAATACAACGATTTCAAAATCATATCCGAGAGTGGTATTTATACTGGTAGCTCTCTCTAAATTCCAGAGCGGGTTAGGAAACCAACAGAAAAGCCAGCAAACTCGTGTGACGAGAAGATAAAACGGAACTAACTATGAAAGGAGATCCGCTTTTGGTCAATCCAGCTACTCGTATCTTACTCCCAAATTGTACAACACCCTACCACTGTATATTAAAGACGTTAACATTTCACATATATTTAAAAAGAGATTGTCTGAATACCTTTAAAATGATGCCACTGCAGATATTGAATATATTATTAGATAATTAAATATTAAAATGAAAATATTGTGATAAGTTTTTGAAGTTTTTAGTTTTTGAAGTTTTAGTGGTAGAATAATGTAGTGACTATGTATTATAATAATATGCCTTTGTAGATTATTATTACTATTAAAAATATTATTATTATTATTTCATTCCTCCTAATTATCGTCAGGATTATTATTTTATTGTCATTTATTACCTTGATTGATTGATTGATAACTCTGAAATTTTCTTGACAATTCATTAAATATTATTTTTCATTTGTAACGATATTTTGATTATTGTTGATTTTTAAATATATTTTAAACTATTTACTTATTATTGATAGTTTATATTTTTATGACATTTTGTTTTAAATTTTATGTAGGCTATTAGGGTAATTTTATTAAGTACGATGATATTAAAAGAAATTCTAAAATAATAACGATAAACATAAATTGTCTACCTTAGAACAGGCGGCCGCCTAGTTCGATCTTGACTATTTAACATTGAAAAAAAAAATTAAATTGAAAATGAATAAATTTTTTTTTTTTTTTGAATATGCAAATACAGAAAAATGGTTGACTAAGATATATCTATAGCGATAAGTCCGTCATTTCTGCATACATTGTCTTTTTTTTTACCAAACCAGTGTAATATTCAAAAAGTAATGTTTTTATAGCACAATAAAGTTAATATGCGGTATCCAGTAAGGAAGGTCTCTCTTCCTCTGTAGCATGATAGTAATCACGCATGACGCTAATATTCATACATTTCGTTCAACACATGTGGCGTTCCGGATCGGGCAGGAGCTAAAGGAGCACGCATTGCTACAGTTTCCAAGCCCGCAGACGGCGATGAAGGCCTCGCTGAAGTTGGAAAGTTGGCAGTTGTTATTTGTTCCGAAGTGGCAGCCGGGACTCTTACATTTTGCCTTAACCCGACCGCCGCCGACACATAACGCGATCTTAACTTGTAACTATTGCTAGTAATTATTAATGTTTCCCCAGGGGTACCGCAAGGGTCACAACTGCGACCTTTGCTCTTTAGCATATTTGTAAAATATATAACAGAATGTTATCCCCGCTAATTTCAAATGTCCAAGGCAACGGATCCTAGGCTGGCCTCTACATTTCAGAACAATTAAAAACAGATGACTACATCTTATTTCAAAAAGATCTCGAGGTCTTCTTTGAGTGTTTTATCCGAAACGAGTTGATGCTTAACGTAGCCAAATGTCATTAATTATCATTTGCTAGAAAAACAAATAATGTCAATTATGCTTACCCAAATAATGATTCTCCCATTTATGAGGTGTGCGGAATCCGCGACTAATATATAAGAAACACATTGATTTTGCAGTAAAATGCTTAAATTTCTTTAGAGAGCATGTAAGCCATTTAGTGTCGTCAAATTTGCTTATGTTCGGAGCGTCCTTGATTCAGCTCTAAGATATAGTTATATTGGGTTTCTCTGATGCCGTGTGTTGTCGATATGATCAGAACCCAATTATGATTTGTTTCCTCGGCGTAGTACATGCGGTAGGATAAACAAAATGTTTAATACTTAGACCATTTAATAATTCAAAATCAAGCTAATAGAAGAGATGGCTTACCATTGATAACGTCAAACGAGAGTAATTAAATAAGATAAATGTACGCGCTTATATATTGGTAGATATGATATTAAGTGGAGTATTTTTCGTGTGAAATTATGCTTCACCTGTACTGTGACTAGGTTAGTTGTAAGATATTGCCATGTGGTAATAAACTCGCTTTTTTACAAGCTTTATATTATTAGCTTGCAATGTTCGCATGTAAGTTGTCCATTTTATACATTAATTAGCAAACCATTTTTAACCACTTGCTGGTATACGATTGAGCTGAAACTTGACATACTTATGTTAGTTCGGTGACTATGAAATAGTATGGTACCGTCGAGCTGATTTGATGGTGGAGCCGAGATTTAGATACTGAAAGTCATTGATGGCAAATGGTAGGACAATCGAATTTGGGCTAGTATGTTTTGTTATGATGAGTATTTTCCACTACACATGATAACGAGGGTCTGAAGATGGAGGCGGGAGATTGCCAATGGAACTCCATGATGCAAAGTGCTAAGATTTTGGGCTCGTTTGTTTTGTTGTCATGAGTAGGTACTGCACATGAGTATTACACATGATGACGAGGATCTGAAGATGGAGCCGGGAGATTGCCACTGTATCTCCCAGGTGGAAAGTAAAACTTGTTTTTGTAAATCCTTTTTTATTTTAATGTATCATATTTTATTTCTCACGTGCAAATAAAGGGTGTATTATTATTATTACTAAACATACTATTATACGAAAACAAATATAAACAATCGAACCGCAAGGCAAGTGCATTGCTCATCCACTACTAGCATCCCCCAACTAATCCGGATGTATCTTACGAGATTCCCACCCAAACTCGGGACGTCGAGTGGCTATTCGGCGAATTCAATCAGGCGATAGTTTGCTGCTCTCTCTCGCATTACTCCTTTATTCCCCCAGGAGTAAAACACAGCCGCTGTGCGCCGAGAGCCTGCAACATATGCGCCTCGCGAGCACTAGAGCCGATAAATTGTTTGGCTAAGAGATTTATGAAGGGGTTGTGAAAGTTTTGCAGTAACGTAGAAAGATAGGAGTATGCAGGAATGTGTGTAATGGCTTTCCAGTAATACAACTAGTAAACATAGTAGGGTAGATATAAACGAACAGACCAAAATGGTTCATGAGCCGAAACCTAACTTACAAGGTTTATCCCATGGTCGCAGGGCAGATATTAATATAATAGTTTTGGTATTAATTTTTGTGTACCTTTTTTGAACTGAAAATACTTGAATATATGCTCTTACTTTCCCGGCCCAAAGGAAAAGTGTCGTGAATGCGCTAAAAAAAACGAGATGACGGAAATATCCTGAGACGATTAGGATAATTTCCAGACTGAAGTCTGTCTGTGAGTCTGTGTGTGTGTGCGTGTGTGTGTGTGTGTCATTCTGTATGTATGTGTGTGTGTATATTACTTCATGACAGCGCCTAAACGATTCATCCGATTGAGCTGAAATTTAACATGCAGGCATCATTTGGTCATGACAAGATTAGGAATGATTGTAGTTGAAATCGGCCACTAGAGGGCGCGTTAGTCCTATTTCAATCGCGAAATATTGCAGATAGAGACTTGAAATTCAGTACACAGATGCGTCATAGGGTTAAAACCACATTGTAAAATTTTGGTTAGATTATCTCAGTTACAAGCGACGCAAAAAAATATACTGCCGTATTAAACACAATACTACATCTTATTGGAAAAAAAGCCATTGTAATACCACGAAAATACTAAAATAGACTACTTTTGCTATCCGAATCATTTGACTCAATCACTATCGGGTGAGAGGGAGTGGGGAGGGAGGGGGGGGGGGGGTTGACGGGTGTGGAGGGGGGTTGGAATAGTTAGCAGAGGGGGGAGGAATTGGGGTTGATAGGATTGGCATGGGGCGGGGTGTCTGCTTGCCGGAAAAGTCTTGGGGTGACACAACCGATTTTTTCCCTGTTATACGAGTGAAGTTCATTATGTTCTAACCCTAACGTTCCTGTAGGTCATAAGCGTCTAATATTACATACTCATTTTTCAACGTAGTTTACCTGGACTGCAATGCACTTAGTACTTTGATTCGTGAGGCGTCGGATTCTATCAGAGAAGAAAGTTTTATCACGCCGACCTGAACGTCGCTCGGTGCCAGGTCTGACCTTTATCATCGTCATGGTAATGCGAACCACGCAAGTGTTTCTTCAATTATTGAAAAAATAAAACTCATTCGGTGCCAGGTCTGGTCAATAGAGTATGTGGGGACTTAAAAAACTAAAACATACAAACAAACAGTTCAAAATTTAAAAAAAACCTATCTCAACCATTGGAAAGGCCGTGGTGTCTATCTGAAGGATAGAAATCGAGAGAGAAAGAGAGAAATAAAGAATAAAGACAATTATAAGTTATACTGCTAATATAACGGTTATTATTATTTATTATGAAATATATATTTAATTTTAAGTAATATATTATTATTTATGTTTTTTTTTCATATTTATATTATTTATATTATATATTATTATTTATATTATTTATATATGCTTCGAAGGGGGAGTGAATGGGTGGTAAGGTGAACGCTCACATGTGGCAAGACAGCTGTCCTAAACCTACCACAGCCGGTTCGTAAGTCCGGAATCCACTGCTCACCCCCCAGAAGTGTAAAAAAATAGTATTATGATGGGCCCGACTCCGGTCGGTGAATTCCATGGCAGCTCCGTTTGTATTTATTTATTATTTGCGTTTAAAATTATAAAAAAATATGTATCTCTAGAGACGAGATTTAACCTTTCCTTGTAATAGATATATAGATAGATAGATACATATATATATATAAAACGAGAAAATATATCATGATCACTGAGCTGTATCAAATATTGATAAGTATTACAATAAAGGAAATCCGATTGTTAACCCTTGCTCCTTAAACCTGTGATCAGTGGACCACTTCGCTAGATAAATTTTTAAAGGCGTTACCGAAACGAAGTATGCCTATGCGTGTTTTCCGTAGATAAGCCCGCCTCTATGGGAAATAGACCATGAACATCCCCTCTATTTGCTCTTCTGGAACATTAGCCTTTACGCTTGTATTGTCTTTGTTGCTTCACTGATTTTGAATGAAGTGAGTGCAGGGCTGGCGTTCAAAATGGATGAAATTATACGTTTGCGTGATGTGAGCGTATTTAATCTCGCTTCGACAATAAGTAGTTCTTAGAAAATTTCGATATCTTTGACATTTTCCAATGCCCTTCTCATCAGCCCCACCCAGTTCTCACCTTATCTTGGAAAGCAAGATTGCCGGAAGTAGAACCAGAAGAAGAAATATGCTTATGTGGATCGACAACATCATCTCTTCGACCTACGGCAACTACCAGTGATGCTATTAGTTACCTCGGACCTGTCGGACGGAGAAATCGTGCCAAATCTGGTAGTGACGGCGCTGCCCGCTGGGTCAACAACTTCCCAGTGCCACGCGTTAAGGCGTTGGTCTCTCATGGGCTATTTGGCTTAGCTATTTGGTGGACTGTATATGTCCCCAAGGAGCTAATGGGCCCTATTGCAGTTTGGCCACTAAGACCCATGTGTAGGGTCGGCTAAACGCACGGAAGTGTGATCCCGGGTAGGACTCTGGCTTGCGGTCCAGTTTCCCCCAGAACGCTCTTGGGCGGTTTGCGCACCATGCGGCGTCAGCCATTCGATTGTGCATTCCGACCGAAAGCCGGGGGATTTTGGAAACAGTTTTGTTTCCTATATAGCGGGGGTAGTTGTTAACCTTACGGAAACTGCTCTTGAAACGATTATTCGGCTAACTGATACCGGGTGTAGAGCCGGGCAAAGGATGCCGAGGTCCGCGATAGATTCGGTAGACACCGTATCACCGCTACGTAAGTGAGAGGACCGCGTAAGCTACCTCAGACCTGTAACAAGTCGGGAGGAAGGGGGTATCTTGATGGTTAATTCCAGACGGAGATATCCTTCCAAACTGGTAGTCAGGAGACGAAGCTGTATACCGAAAGGTAATATACCTAAAGGTATGGGAATGATTAGGATCCCTGTAACGCGTCCTATTAGTTCGTCGTAAAGAAAACTAAAGTATGCCACGTTATTAATAATGTTCAGTCACCGAGGCGGGCAGCGCGACGCGGAAGGAAACACAGTGGTGGAGATATCCTTCCAAACTGGTAGTCAGGAGACGAAGCTGCCCACTGGGTACCTTTTCCGGTACCTCGCCGTAAGGCGTTGGTCTCTGACAGGCATGTTGGCAGAGCTAGACGGTTGATTTGTATTGTCTCTAAGTCTTCTACGCTCATCCCACCACGGCCGAAAGAACGATCACATATCGTTATACGGGTTCGCTCGTACAACGGGTTCGCTTGTTGTAGTCGACACAGCCCACTGTACATGTCCCCAAGTTTCTACGTTCACCCTAGGTTGAAAGAAAGATCAATATCCTTATACCATGGGGTGACTTTTACTGTATATGTAGCAAGCCTTGTCGACTGAGTAGGCAGTGCTTTTATGCTTTTATACCGTGTACGCCATTGCTTATCACAGGACAGTGACAATTTCCCTATTATTACAATTTTCCCGTTGCGGACGACTCTCCGTAGCAAATGGAGTATGAATGAGATGGCAGTGAAATCGGCGTTAACCGAATCAGGCGTCGTGCGGCGTCGCGGCGCCTCGGCAGCTGAGTGGATCTGGCGCCGTCTGTGCCTCGGTAATTTTCTTAAATCCCTGTTTACTATTCCCGGCGGTGTTCCGCGCAGCCTGCGCTCTGTTCCCCAGTCTGCAGCGCCGCATGGCATACGGAGATACTCACACTGCTAGCGAATCGAATCGGAAACTGCAACGGGGTTGGTAAATAAATACCAACAACTATATTGATCATAAAACGTATTAGCCCTAGTTTTCTTCTTCTTTTGGAGCTAAAATCTATGTCCGTAAAAACCTGAACCTGTTTATGTTCAGTTCGTTCGTTAACATATCTGGGCCAGGTTTGGATACGTCTCTAAAATAAATGCGGCCTGGATGGGCTTATCATTTGCCTCTTGTAAGTCCTTGTTAGTGATAGAGGTTGACAGTTGCGGGCAGGATCGAAGGTGAACTTAATCCTGCAGCGATCCACAGTTGCATATTGGATTCGCTGTGTAGCTCCAGCGGGCGAGATTGACTCATCATCTTGTCACACCCACCTTCAGTCTTTTGACACTGCACAGACAGTACTGGTATTCATAATCATAGTCATAGTCATAGTTTATTAATTCCAAAAAGTACATACTGTGGAATTCGTCATTTTTCATTGTCGTAAAATTATTAATATTTTAATTACATGTACATATCTATACTAATATTATAAAGATGTAAAGTTTGTGAGGTTGTAGGGAGTAATCTCTGGATCTACTAAACCGATTTTGAAAATTCTTTTACCAATAAAAAGCCAAGTTAGTTGTCAGTGCCATAGGCTATATATTAATCCGAAAAATGAAAATACTTTTTCGTGGTAGTCGGATTTGCAAAGTAAGTCGGAAACAAAACGGTCGAATGAAAACATTTCTTACGAACGCTGCCTTAACGATGAGAGATATATGATTGAGTTCTAGAGAAAAGTTCTATAGCTTGATAATGCCTACAAAAAAGTCAGGGACAGCATATGTCTAACTTTTATATTTAAGTCGCAAAAAGTAGTTTTTTCTATTAAAAAAATAATTTAAATCGTTGGGTCATGTATATTTGTCATATTATCAACAATTATGAATTTTTATCAAAACAAGTAAATTTATCGTCTCAAGTATTTAAAACAAAAGACTTTTCCCTTTTACTGCATATAGTTTCCTTTTTATTGCATAAATGGTTAAAGAGATAATACGACATAGACAATATATTTTGAAAGAAATATTTTGGTACCAAATAATAACATGACATCTAATATAGTATACAGAGAAGTTTTGAACAATTAAAATAAACATAATTTATTCAATCATAATCATTTCATTCACTCATTTGAAACCCGGTAATATATCCAAATTGGCATGCAAATACATACATACATATGCAGTAAAAATATAACCATCCTTCTGGCAGTGAGGATATAAATCATTGCACTCATTACTAACCGAACCACACTCATAATTTCATCAAAAGTAAAAATTTTACCGCCCAACGAAGTGGGCACAGGTCAGCTAGTACTTTATATAAAGGTACATAGGATTCAATAATAAAAAAAACAGAACAGAAATAACAAAACAAATACAATAATAGTTAATATAAAAAAAATAGTAATCAATAGGTTTTATTCAAGAATAATCAGCACTAGAGTACTACTAAGATAACAAAATATAAAAACGAAATTACTCTAGAAGAAAATTTAAATAAAATACTGTAAAAGATATAGAAATAATCCATATCATAATATCGCATAATTATTTATAATTAAAAAAAGTTTATTCAGCAATAAACAAATAGATTAAATTTATATAGTTACATTTTGGACTCAACCACAACCTTGTTAAATTTATCAAGTTATAGAGAGCATGGTTGGCTAGGTTTCTTTTTATGCACTTTTTGAATGCCACCTCTTTGAGTATTTTAATTTCTGTTGGCAGCAGATTGAAAAAATTAAAGCCCAAATATTAAAAAGATCTCTGGTATAAACCCAGCCGAACTTTTGAAATCACTATGTTATTCTTATTGCGTGTGTTATGTTCGTGAAAATTCGAGTGCTTTTCGTGGCCTTCCGAATTTGCTCTCACATAAACTAAATACTGGTAAATAAATTCACATTTCACAGTCAAAAATGTTAAAGATCGGAGTAAATGATCTCCTCTTTTTAACCCACATATCGTTCTGAGTGCATGTTTTTGCAGAATAAACATACGATTACTATCTGGTGCATTACCCCAGGTCGAAATTGTGAAGATGGGACCCCGGTGCTATATGTTCCTTATCATCCTAAAAATTCCTAAAAACCTAACGCTATTAAATTCAGTGATTGCCATAATATAAATACCAAAGGACAATGACTGCTGGGATGATCCACCAGCTTAAGGTGGTGCAGGGCAACATGGAGCGAGTCATGCTCGGCATATCGTTGCGCGATCGAGTCCGAAACGAGCTCATCAGACAGCGCACGAAGGTGGTCGACGTGGGTCAAAGAGTGGCCAAGCTGAAATGGGCTCGGGCCGGCCACGTGGCCCGACGACACGACGAACGGTGGAGCAAGCGCGTTTTGGAGTGGAGACCCCGGCTAGGCAGAAGAAGTGTGGGCAGACCACCTTCATGGTCCGATGACATCAAGGAGACAGCTGGACCTGTCTGGATGAGGGAAACGGACAACCGATCCGGATGGAGAGTGATTGGAGAGGCGCATGCCCAACGGTAGGCGAATGCGCGCTGATGATGAAGAAGAGGAAATACTAAAAGGAAAAATAAGCTTTTCGATCCCTAGTTCCGATTTAAAAGTAGGAACTTCAAACCAAATGAATTGCCGCGTAATCTGCGTTTATAGCTGATGATAATGATTTTATTTTATTTTTATTTTATTGAAAACATACAGCATAAATAATAAAATACAAACATAATATGTAACTATAGTAAAGCCAATGATGATTTCAATTACTTGCAATATATTAACGATGAATACAAAATATGCTAAACCATACAAAGAAAATAAAAAAGAATTTTAACTTTAGAAGTATATAGATCGCTATGTGTGAAAATGGGGGTGTTGGTTTATGGGTATTAGTGTTTGTTTTTTTGGGATGGCGAGTGCGTGTGTGTGTGTGTGTGTGTGAGAGAGTGAGTGTGTGTGTGTGTGTGTGTGTGAGTGTGTGTGGGTGTGTGTGTGTGTGTGAGGGTGTGTGTGTGTGTGTGTGTCGTATCTTCTTAAAATTAATTTTATCGTGTAATCAGAGTTATATATTTTTTTTTTATATTTTTTTAATGGTAATTTCCTTAAGTTTATAGAGGGAGCCTGGTTTAGACGAAAATAAAACCTGGTTAGAAAAAAATAGGTTCTTCGTGTTTTTTTTTACTTTCAGTTCACATCTTTTTATGGATCTTTTACCTCTAGAATCGATGATATGTGTAAATAATATTGCGAATCGCTGTAAGTGTAAAAACGCTTACTACTGTTATTTAAAGAAATCTTTAAACGCGTTTTTCTCAAAACCATATGGGTCTGTTCTGCGTCGGTGATAAAAAACTTCTTAACGGATCTAGTTGTTTTAAAAAAATGGAAAGATTATTGAATTCTCTTCTATATGAACTGAAAAAAATAACAAAAAGATGTTTTAATATATTTTATTTTACTAGTTAAACACAAAATTTTGGGTCGAAAATCGATGAAATTTTTTTAAATCCTCGAAAATTAATAAGAATAACAAGTTTTTGTTATTTTTTTACTTCATCTAGAAAACACATATGTAAAATATGATCGTATTGTATTGTATTGTATTGTATTGTATTGTATTGTATAACGTCATTGCTGCAGCGGTAGAAACATTTGCAATTCAATATCTCAAAAACAGTTTTTTTACTATTGCAAAACATATTTCTATTTTTGAAGTGTTAGTCAAACTAATATAAAAGATTCATGATCAGATTTCAACTTTAGGTTTAAAAAAAACATGAAAAACATGTTTTTTTGACTTTCTAAACCAGGCTCTCCCTTAAACTTTCAGCGTTGCTCTCTCGCAAGCAGTACCACCAATATATCAGGCGTAGGAACTTGAGTTTTTTTCCGGAGATGTGTTTCCGTCGCTACACCTCAGTGTGCCTTGCCTACCCCCATTCGTGTTTCCAATCGGCTAGATTGTTGCCCTCGCACTTTTATTGCGGCCGGCGGCTTTATCGCTTTTGTTGGGCAACTTTCGCGATCCGCGCGCCCGACCGACCGTACTTTTACTACCGCGGGGCGGTCGGGTTGACGTCTGCCAGACCGGCGCGTAGCCTAGCATTGCGGAAGAAAAAAAAAGATAGGTTCATCGCGGCGATTTAAGTCTCTCCATTCGTTGAACGCCACTCAAGCGTATTAAGAAAATATAATATTTATTTCAATTACAGACAGTACGATGGATATTAAATTAATCATAATTTAGTTGCTCAATTTAACAAAGAATGATGTATAATAAATTACACAACTATGGCTGTCAACTACAACGTGTGAACCCATTATCTCAGGAAGTTTTAACGAAATATGATCGTTCTATCTTCCGTGAAGTGAGCGCAGACGACTTCGACGAAACAGTCCACCGTCAAGCTCCGCCACATGCCTGTAAGAGGCCAACGCCTTATCCGCGAGATAACCAGGTGTGTTACCCAGCGGGCTTACATTCACGCCCTTACTTCCAGTTGCGACCAGATTACTCCGGTCTCTCGACTGTTTACGAGTTCGAGGTCGCTTGCGCGGTCCTCTCCCTTACAAAGCGGTGAAGCGGTGTAAACCGAATCTATCGCGGACCACGGTATCTTTTGCCCGGCTGTTCACCCGGGATCGGGTAGCCGATGGTCGTTTCAAGAGCAGTCGCCGTAAGATCAGAAACCACCCCCGCTCTATAGGAAACAGTACAGCTTCCAGACTCCCCCGACTGTTCGTCCTTTTCGTCCGTCGTACCTTGGGTAACGGTTCGTCCGTTTTAGGTGACAACTATGGTGCAAGTGACCAGACATCTTCCAATTGTTCATCGTAAAAATATTGATAGTATCCTCATTCAGATTACTTAAGAATGAGATCCGTCGTCGTTATTTTTCGACACTACCTCGCCGTACCGGACACTTACCTGCCATGGGTCGGTCGGAGATATTAAATCCAATTTAAATGGGTCGCACAATGTGCAATCTGAAATAAGCTATAGTGTACTCGTTTAACATTGTATGGCAAGGCCTATCTACGCCTTTCCTGCAAGTGCGTTCGTAAGTCGCAACTCGCAGCTTTGGAATTACACGCTCCGTATCTCTCGTATTTGCAAAGTCCAAACTTCTGAGAAACTTGTATGTTCGCGGGCGCCTCGCACGCTCAAGCCGACTTTTCGCTTTCCTTCACACGGAGTTATCACGCTCTAACTCGAATTTAGTCGAAGTTTTAGTTAATTTCGAGGCTCCAGTTTGTCTTAAATGAGTTATGTCTTTTGCTTGGATATTTTGGGTGAGGGAATGATGAACATCTGGGAGTGTCAACACAACGGGCGAACCCGACACCCGGGGAGTTTCAACGACATCAGGTCGGTCTATCTCCCGTGGAGTGAACACAAAGTTTTGGCGGACAAAGACAGTCCACTGTCTAGCTCCACCACCTGTCTAGATCCAATCCCGTGAGAGTCTAACGCCTTACCGCGAGGCACTGGAAAGTGAACCCAGCGGGCTTACCGCCTACAGTACCAGATCTGGCCGGTTTCTCCGTCCTCCAGTCTGGTCGCCGATTCGAAATCGCTTGCGCGGTCTCTACCCTATATTATCGGTAATTCAGTTCGAATTTATTTTCGGATCGTGGCACCCTTTGCGCGTCAACTCACACAGGATCGGATGGCCAACAGGTCGCTTCAAAGGTAGCTGACATCAGTTCAACAACCACCCACGCTGCTCAGGAAACATCAGACCGTTTCGAGAACCTGCAGGAGTGCCCAGCCGATTGGCAAAAGCCGCACGATACGCAAATCGCCAAGTGTCGCCCGAGGTCTTCCCCCAGATTGTATCCGATCCCAACTGTCCACGACACAGCCGTGGCAGGGTTCACATAGTACTTTCCAGGTTCTTTGGCGAGACCGTCCGACAGAATGGAGAATTCAGCGATCGGCACCGAAGAAAACCTGGCTAAATAACATCAAAGACGACATTAAAAATCAACGATTATCGGCTAGGGAAGCTTGAGACGTGGCAAAAAATCGTCAAGAATGGAAGCGAATCGTGAATGGAGTACGAGATCCAGCGGCACCGACAGCAGCGTATTGTCTGCGAGGGCGACCCCCTCCCCAATCGCCGGCTACGGAATAAATAATAATAATAATACTTTCCAGGTTAGTTCCTCTTCGAGGAGGCTACAGTTTTATGTATTAATACATTCCATACTCTATCGCAAAGATTATGGTCCTCAAAGGGTTAACAGATGTAATAACGTAATTTAGATTAGTAATTGTACCCATTATTATCGGGTGCTTTAACCCTTGGAGTAAATGGGTATTTTCATGGATGCATCTGTCTCTTTTGCAGGATTTTCGGCGACATCGACTTAAAAGTACCATAACTACGAAACTACTACACCAATCATAAAAAGAACAACTGCACAATGATTGCACTGAAATTTCGAATATAGAATATTGAAATATCATTTTGTAAAACAATTAGATAATTATGAATAAATATGAGAACGTCAAAGAAGTGAAAAAAACGCGCGACCAGATTTGGTCGACTCGTACTCAACGGATAATTGTTTCGCGACCAGATTTGGTTGACTCATACTCAACGGGTATGAGTATCTCATACTCAACGGGTATGACTGATACTCAACTCAGCGAAAAAGTAATAATATTTTGAAAAAATATTAACCCCCCCCCCCCTTTATTTAAACCCAACCCTCGTCAAACCATATCGAGAACATTAATGTATACAGCTCCCAGTTTCGTCAAGTGCATTCAGCGGGGTCTTCAACGCGGCAAGTTTGTTATAAACGTTTCGCCGAGTTGACGCTGGGCCGTCGGAGCGCCGCTCGACGCCGGCGTCGCGACGCCTCTGGCGACTGCTGAAAACTCAGCCACTAACTTTTCTTATTAGAGCGCCCCGGCTCTCACTTGCATATCAAACTCGAGTGTCAATTCAAAGTTATTAGTGTCTTGCCAATTATGAGTTTGCTATTCGAGCAAGGGCGGCAGGACGCCCGGTTGGTTATGGTCGCACCGATGAGTCGTGACTCTAGGAAATAATATAAATGAGATACTCTATTCAAAAGGTATCCAGCCTCATTTTTGTCTCTCAAACAAATGGAAGCACGGAAAGTTTGCTTCGGTGCGTAAAGATGTGTATTTTTTTAAATTTTTATTTATTTAGGTAAGTAACATCGTGAACTTATAATTAGATACATAATTCTTTAAAAAAAACATGTTCTTATGCCGATTATAACTTACGCCGTTCGAAATTATTTGAAAAATATTTTACAAACTAAATTATGAAACAAAAAATACAATACATCCGTAAATATTTATTAATCAAATGACCGCAAAAGTTGTAGAGTTAACCGCAGACATATAAACTTATACATTTATACACATTTATAATCATGTAGAGGATATAATTATAATTACGCATAATTACGCATTTTAAAGTTCAGATAGACTAATAGATGACATTCTATGTCTCCTTATTATTTTATTATTTCTGTGATGTACTCAGCCTATAAAGAAGAGCGATAGATAGCAATAATAATTAAATCTTATTATTTTTATCATTGATTAAATTATTTTGTTTTTAAGGTGCTTCCTTACCTTACAGATTCGAGCATTACATCAGTGAGGGAGGAGATCCGAACATTACAGTGCGCAACCTGTAATAATACAATCTTTAATATTTTGATACAACTTGTAACATCAATGTAACACCACTTGTAACTAGAGTTGAGAAACGCCCATCTTTGTTACATTACAGGCGGATCTATGTTACATTACATATTGAGTTGTCAACCACAACGGGCGAACCCGTCACCGCAGGACGTTTTAACGATTGTTCGTTCTATCGACCGTGCAGTGAGCGTAGAAGACTTTGGACATAACAAATCCGACGTCTAGCTACGCCACAACGCGTTAGAGACCAACGCCTTACCGCGAGTAGCCAGGTAAGTTACCTGGCGGGCGGCACTCGCGCCCTAACTACCAATTGTGACCAGATTTCTCCGGTCTCTCGATTGGTTCCGAGTTCGAGGTCGCTTGCGCGGTCCTCTCCCTTACGAAGCGGTGAAACGGAGTGCACCGAATCTGTCGCGGACCAAGGCGTCCTTTGCCCGACTCTGAACCGGGATCGGATGGCCAATGGTCATTTCAAGAGCAGTCGCCGTAAGGTAGACAACTACCCCCGCTCTATAGGAAACAATACAGTTTCCAGACTCCCCCGATTGTTAGTCGGAGAGCACAATCGATTGGCTTGCGCCGCTCGGTGCGCAGACCGTCCAGGAGCGCCAGAGGATTGTTCCCAGGGGAGACTGGTTGACCCAGTGTCCTACCCAGGCTCGCACCCCATGCGTGGAGGCCATCGGATGGGTGTTGACCCGTGAGTGTGACCGACCCTGAAACAGAATGGGTCTTCGTGGCCAACTCAGCAAGGGCCCATTAGCTCCATGTTACATTACAGGCGAGTGCTCGTCAATCAGGAAGGCAGTATTGTAACGTAATGCTCAAAATCGAATCTAAAACGATAAATTATAGGCGAATGCTCCCGGTGAGGGATCACCTTTATAATCAGTGATTTATAAAAAAAAACATTGAGTATTAATGTTATTATAAAGGGCCAATTAAATTGCTATTAGCTTCGCCGGACAATGCTACCAGCGCCACCTTCATATCGCAGGCGCAGAAGGGTTGCCAAAACGTACTATGACGTTGAGCAATCTAATACCATATATAATCAATGCGATCACTTATTCATTTCCTAGATTGCAATCCAAACAGCGGGATCCTCTTGAATTATGAATAAAAACAATAAGTATGATATCTGTTATCGCTATCACTGTTTCTCGCTGTTATAGCCATACATATAATGTTGCAATTTTGTCAGTTATGTTATTTTTTTAACACTAAATGTTATTTTTTAAAATACTAACACGCATACATGAAAACTATATATGATATTCTTTTCTTCCTTAGGCTGATCATAGATCCTTCGGCCGATTCTTTTCTGCATTTGTCCAATAACCAACATAACACCATATTCTTGAGCACGTTTGTCGATATTGATGTCATGATGTCATGTCAATTCGATGTTGAAGTCATGATGCCAAGGCTCGTCGATGTTGATCAAGAGCACTACTTGTCGGAGATAGAGTAAAATTATTTGTATCAATAAGCGTATATTTATTTGTATAAATAAAAGTAGATTTATTTGTATGAAGTATCTAACTAGAGGTTGGATACTTTTTGAACGGTATATATATTTTAACAACCTTTTGGGTTATATCGGACGCTATCAGCTACATAATTTCAAATTTTAAACAATATTACACCGGTCCGTTGTTCTCTTTTACGATATTTAAATCACCCTATAAAACCTATCCGAAAGATCTGCGTACCCCATAAAGGTTCCATCCTCGGCGATTACGCTTGTATTATCTCCAGAATGGCTATAAAATTCCGGTATAAACGCAAAAGAAAATGGTATCTCATATAATATAGCAACGATTCTGGTTAGTGATAAAGGCAGCTGGATTTACGATCCGTTAGAAAGCAACCCACTCCCTATTAAGCGCCCCATTCACAATTCTAAATACTGAACAATCACACGCGATGCTGTAAATAAGAGGAACGTTGAAATAAATGTGAGAACGAAATACATACTCCTTGAAACAAAATTAAATAAATACTGGCAGTCATAGCTAAGAAGACATCTGTGAGATTAAATATGTGCATAATATGTTACTGATTATCTTTTGTTTTTTTTTTAATGGAAGTTATTGATTTGCGGTTTGTTACTTTCCCGGTAGCAAAACTATTGTGAACGCACAATATTGTAAACGCGCAAGATGGATTTATACATTTTGACCCCCCCCCCCCCCCCCGAGACGATTAAAACCATTTCCAGACTAAACCATGTCTGTGAGTGTAAGTCTGTGTGGCTGTGTCATTCTTCCACGATAGCGCCTAAACGCTTCACTCGTTGGAACTGAAATTTTACATGTAGGCATCATTTTGTCATAGTAAGAATTTAAAACATTGTGGTTGAAATCGGTCTACCTTTTCTTATTTTTATAATTGTATTTTCTTCGCCTAAAGTTGCAGGCGGTTATATGTCACTGCGGATACTGCTTATGAACCGCAACTGCAGTTTGTGTCTTTGCTTAAACGCCAACTTGGGCTTACAAGCTTTTTCACTAGATTTCCGCAAGTGAACAATACGCTACTACGCAAATATTTTTATTTTGCTCGGATTAAAATAAAATGTTAAGTATGGCTGGCTATACATTACAATGTTGTTTACTAAGATAACGCATCTCCTAACATTCCTATGACCGTTACTGTGATTCTGGGAAGGCTTTCCGGGAAAGTCTTAATGGGGTGACACAACAGATTTTTCTTGCTTGTTGGCGAACATTAAGAAACAAGAATTTCGCACAGTCATTATTAATTATGTTTGATGTTTCAAAAATTACGAACAAGTAATTCAAGACTTCTGGGGACATTAAGGGTTAAAGCTACGCGATATGCTACGGTTGCTCAGTGGTATAATTTCACCAAAGACGACACTCGTGCGGGTCACCCTACAAAGACAGTGCCTGAATAAATGGTTGAAAAAAATGTTTAGGCAGATCGTCGTAATACGGTGCGTTTTATTGTTGAAGAAGTTAAGATTTCGGTAGGCAGTGCATTTTACAAGCGCAAAGAATTTTACATAATCACGTTAGTAACCTCGCGCTGGGTGTCTAGAACGCTTACCATCGTGCAAAAACAGACGTAGGATTTCGCAAAGCTCCTTGAAAATGATACAACAAGATCCTGGCCGTTTTTCGGCACGATTTATAACCATGCACATAATATGGTGTCACCATTACATCCCAAAACAAAACAACAGTCTGTAGAGAGCTTGGAATTACCTGTTTAACGCTTTTATATTATCAAGATTGGAGATGATTAGGATCCCCTGATTAGGAGTCGATGACCATCGTTTACTTTGCGTTGCAATGGCGGTCGCCGGAGGTGCTCCACGGAAGAAAACGCAGTGTGTTGTTCTGCTGATAATTTAGTTGATACTTGCGGGCGCGTAGACGTGTTCGAGCTGGCTCGGTGTTACGAGACAATTTATCTAACTTTATAATTACGCAAAAAAAAAATATTGTCTCCGCCGATAAAATGGTTCTCTTTTCTGGGACTGACAAAACGTAGTAATGGTTGAATACTTTGATCGCAGGGACATGATAACTAAGTGGTTTTGCAGGTGGAAAAATTCGCATCACTATTGTAATTATTGCTATAATACATGTTTAAAACACTTAATGAAAGACGTTTTTTGTATTGTCCATAAACAAAACAAGGGCGACACTGCTGTCATTGTCGGCCCAATTTCTGATCTTGCAAACGCTGTATCCTGTTAAAGGGTTGTTATAAATATGGGGGTGTGAATGGGGCCCTTTAGCAACTGCACACCGTCTCATTGCCATTGTGCCAAGAATTCGGTCGTTAACTGAATATAGGCGACGGAATCGGAGACGAGAACCATTGTTTGTGAATCGTCTGTCTCACAGCTACTAATTAAACGGATGTACTTGAGATTCAGAACGTGGATACCAACGTTACATTCGTATGGGGACCTGGAAGACTTAATCAAATAGCGTTAATAATAAATTGAGGTATAACCTGACGTTGGATATAATTAAATGATATTAATGCATTATTTGTCTACGTGTCTAGCCGAGGGATGGTGGGAAGGCCGAATTGGAATTCGTTGATATCATACAATTCTCTCTCAATAAGGTAGTTTTTTAACTTAGACTTTAACTTGGGTATTTTCCCGTTTTTACATATATACGAGAGATTATAAATAGGATAGAAACGAATTTACCGCGTGAAATTTGTAGCAGCCGACGTTTCGGTGACGTTGCAGCCGTCGATGTCCAGGGTAGACTGAAAGAGCTGTCCGTCCGTTGTTTTGCGGGTAGGCCGCATACCGCTGCCGCCACTGCGTAGATTATAACGGTGGTGGGGGGCCGGGCTGGGAACGCGCGAATTTCGAAAATCCGTCTTGAACACAACACTCACTGTATCCTGTCTTACGTCCTTGCGTTCGGCGTTCGGCGGCGGGAACATGTTAAGAAGAGGTTCCACCTAGAAGAGAGTTCGTAACCCTCGTCTCTATTGAAGTTCGGGGTTCTTCTTATTTCAATGGCTTCCCGGATCATGCAAGGAAAGTAGAATTGTTCCTTGGATAGCACAATGGGATTTTGAAACTGCATCCAGTGGTTACTTCTAATATTGTTCTAATACTTACTATCTAATATATGTTTCTCGCTGAACGTTTTTAACAGCTTTGATTTATTCTGTCAGTCGCGTGGCTATGGGCCGTTTCGTTTGTCCAACTTAGGCTAAACTGCATCTGCATTCGACTTTATACACACCCGGGGTTTGCAGTGGTATTACATCCTTTACAGGCCTCAAAAATCGAGCTATATTTTGGGTCGGCTTGAAGATCGTTTTTATATCGAATCTGTTTAGCATCTTACTTATTCGATCTGTCTTGGCGTATGGTAAGAATGCTCTTGATCTGCTCGGTTTCTGAGTTTCGTCTGTATTAGATCTAATCGTTTGGTGAAGGTACCGATAGCGGTGCAACCGGAGGCGTCGCAGAGGAGGAAAACTGTCTAGTATATAAGTTTCTACAGTCTGTAAAGATTTTTCAAAATAAAGTGAACTGAACTGAAAACACAGTGATGTTTTAGCGTGAAAGGTTTATTTTAGACTGGTGAGCGGGCGAGCTTGTTTAGACTCGCTCACGTTTACAACTATGCTTATTCGTTGAAGTGATGTGACGATTATAACTGACTCCATAACTTCGCGCAGGTGGCAACACCGCACGCGCCAAATTTGATTTGCTTTCTTTCGGGAGTAAACGATACTTTTATATGACGTCGTCTCTACAGTTACATTGCATGAATTGCGTAATATAATAAGAATCGGTTGTAAGACACCCAAACAGAATCATACCAGATTAAATGGAGGAATAAGGGGAATTTCCATGAAATTGCTTCCCGAAAAATCGGAATTGTCTCATATCTCTCCTATTGCTATCGGTTTCCCATTATTCGCGATAACGGCATGTGCAGAAGCGCCCTTACCGTTAATTTACTGTCTTTCGGTCGCCCCTTCAGCCTCAGCAGTAACCGTAAAACCCCCACCCTGTAACCTTAGACCGTGGGAAGGGGGGGGGGGGGGGTCCTATCCTGAAATATGAAATAATTTACCGTTTATATCGGCGGAATAAGGCGATTAAACGCACTCCCTTCGCAAATCCTCTCGCCTTATTGAATCATCCTCTTTTCTCTGTGTCCTTTTCTCCATGTTGGTAACTTCTGCTGGAGAACACTAAATTGAATTTTTGTCTTGCTGGAATTGACATTACATTACATGATATTCGTATCCAACTGGCGAATTTACGGTTCTTTGATTTGTCACACCGCACTATTCTTAAGAAGGGTTTTATGAATTAAGATGTTCATCCTTTAAAAAAACTTTTTCGCTGATGAGATTTAGAGAAAACTTTTCTCAATTTATGTCGGAAATATTCTAGAACAGAAGTTATACCAACATATACAAGTGTCTCTTAATACAGATACACAATATTTATTTCCATTACAACTTTACAGTTCTGTAGGAACGATATAAAATGTAATCTTAAATTAGTTACACAACTTAATATTGAATAATATTCAATACATTATTTCAGTGAACAAAATATAAACTTTAGTCAAACAAATAACAATAAAAAAAATAGCACAACTTAATATTGAATAATATTCAATACATTATTTCAGTGAACAAAATATAAACTTTAGTCAAACAAATAACAATAAAAAAAATAGCACAATAAATTGCAAATGTAGGTGCGACGTTGATAATGTCGTTAAGCGCGTACGTTTTGATTTTTAGCAAGCATATCCGGTAGATCTCATGAACATTTCAATGTTTTTAATTTGTCCTGAAATGTCCTGTAATGTTTGGAATCATTAAGTCCTATTGTGGAGACTAGTAGGATCTAATGGGCCCTGTTGTAGTTTAGCCAATAAGACCCATATGTTCAGGGTCGGCAAAACTCACGGGTCAACACCCATCCGGCTGCCTCCACGCAGAAGTGGAGGCAGCCGGATGGGTGTTGATGAGACGCCGAGACCGCTTCGTAAGGGAGAGGACCGCACAAGTGACCACGAGCCTTTAACCAGTCGGGAGACCGGATTAATCTGGTTGCAACTGGAAGCAAGGGCGCGAGTTGGCCTCTTACGGGCATAGGGCGGAGCTTGACGGTGGACTGTCTTGTCCTAAATCTTCTGCGCCCACCTCACGGGAGACAGATCGAGTTGTAGAGACTAGTCGGAAGGGACTTGGACTATAGCGGTATGATCGGTTGGACGTGATGGATTTTATTTCTTGTGTCCTTCCGATGTACTTCCTCGGGGATAATGTCAAGCACTTATTGCGGTAGAATTCACATAGAGTTTCTCGATCAAAAATTGCTTATAATGTACTGACAGTTTTTGTAAGTTTTCTCGACATGACTACCGTGTACCAACGCTCAGATACTTTAGAACCGTTTCTCCCGCACAAATTTTCTCCGAAACTATCATAATGAAGCACCTTACAAATTTGTACATTGCATATTCTTTACATAAACGTATCTACGAACCTCATATGCCTTTATAGCGACATGATACCTGGGAACGACTATATCTGAAGAATATTAGCTTTCTGAGTTTTTTGAAAAATATAAGTATTAATCTAAAAAAGTTCCAAGTGAATCCCTCGATAAGGAAGCAATTTAAAATTTGGACTAAAAAAGCCTTGGACATTAATGCTTTAAACTGACTTCGAAAACTTCCAGGCGCGTTTTCTCCTATAATGTAAGCGGTGGGTGTGTTTTATTATAATTTCATTATAATGACTGGTTAATTCTATTGGGCAGCAATTAGCAACATTTTTTATTTAGGTCCTAAATTAATTACAATTAATTAAAACGTCAGAGCGCTCTGAGAGTTACGCTAAATATGCTTTGCCATTAACACCACCAATGCGTAAAGATAGTTATTCTGTGCTAGCGCTGCGATATAGCATTTAGTATGCGCTTAGTAGCCGGCGCGAGCGAACGTAGGATCTGCGCTTGACGCTTCGTCAACGCTGGATTTTTATTGGTCGAACCCTACAAAATTGACCCCGTCTATTGTTTCGCATGTACGCCCATTTCGGATATTTTTCTGAGGCCGTAACCCTACACATTTGCGCAGCTGCCAGATTTTTAAGCGGTTTTTTTTCTGTTTTTGCAGACAGCGGAACTGCATCGCGGTGGGGCGCCGTCGGCCGCGGTGCGCGCGCCAGGCGCCCATCAGAAGAAGCGTCAGTGGCAGACATCATCATCAGCTTCGACAAATCTGCCCTACAGGTAAAGTATGCAACGTTTAGTACGGGGTTGGGTAAAAGTCGCGCAACCCAATGTTCAAATGCGCAGCAAAAAAAAAAGTATAATCGGCATCACGCGACTGGCAAAACAGATCCCTCTTCTTCGAAATGAAAGTGGTCGGAACTCACCAGTACACTCGGTTCCTTCTCTTTGACGGTTTGTGTGTTATAAGTTTGAAGTTCAAAAATGCTCGAAGTTCACCGGATTTTCGTTATCCTTTTTTTATTTTGAAAATCTTCTAGTGCACGCATCAACCTTACGCTGCTAATGTATAATATTATTCAAGACTAGCTGACCCGTGCCCACTTCGTTGGGCGGTAAAACTTTTTACTTGTGATGAAATTATGAGTGTGATTCGGTTAGTACTGAGTGCTATGATTTATTTCCTGACTGCTAAAAGAAGGGTTATATTTTTACTGCATATGTATGTATATATTTGCATGCCAATTTGACTATAATACCGTTATTTGTGAGTGTCTTCTTGTGAGTGTCTTATTTGTGAGCGTATTATCTCTTTAACTATTTATGCAGTAAAAGGGAAATTATATGCAGTAAAAGGGAAAAGTCTTTTGTTTTAAACACTTGAGACGATAAATTTACTTATTTTGATAATAAATTCATAATTGTTGATAATATGACCAATAAACATGACCTAACGATTTAAATTATTTTTTTAATATAAAATACTACTTTTTGTGACTTAAATATAAAAGTTAGACATAAGCTGTCGCTGACTTTTTTGTAGGCATTATCAAGCTCTACAACTTTTCTCTAGAACTTAATCATATATCTCTCATCGTTAAGGCAGCGTTAGTTAGAAAAGTTTTCGTTCGACCGTTTATTCTTGCAAATCTTATCTCCGACTTACTTTGCAAATCCGACTACCACGAAAAAGACTTTTAATTTTTCGGATTAATATATCGAAATAATAATTCGGATTAATAATTCGGATAATAGCCTATGACACTCACAAATAACGTGGCTTTCTATTGGTAAAAGAATTTTCAAAATCAGTTCAGTAGATCCAGAGATTACTTCCTACAACGTCACAAACTTTACCTCTTTATAATATTAGTATAGATAAAGTGGGTGAATTTATCCCCCGCAATATTTCGTTAAATTAACTAATAATTATGTAGTGAAAGTTTAAGTAAATGCTTAGTATAATATCGTGTTCATCTGTGGATTTAAGTCTGTGAAGAAGTCTGTCCTATTGTTTCATATTTCGAATTGTATATTTTGGGATGTCAACGTGTGTTCCGTATCGCGTATATTCTTAATTTCCTAGCGTGGCAATCCGCGGCAAGACGACACAGCTGAACGCAACCGATGAGAGGATAGAGTGACCGGGCCGAACGCCGCCACCTATGTCAACGATTCTCACTTAGAGTATTTTTATATATACTCTAAGGATTCTCACCAACGGCATTTAAAGAGATTGTCCTAGCAAACCACATATCATTTCAACGTGCTTGTTCTCGGGCATCCGGTGACCAATTCATGCACGCAATCTTTGCCACCTTGCTGTAGCCTATTCATTTACTTCTTTGTGTATTGTTTTGCACTAAGAAAAATGTCCAGTTTGTTTTTACACGACTGCCCAACAAAAAAGGAGTGTAATGTGATCAAGGTTCTTCTATGTATGTTTTTCTTTACTTTATTTCAATATAACTTCTTAAAGCTTAAACCAATTTAAACGTGTTTGGTATTGTTAGAATCGGCACTGTCCAAATATGAAAAAAGTAGTTGTCTAAATGTCCAAATGTCACTAAATTACCATACATATATCGTGTTTAGTGTCAAATAAAAGGTCTGATTGAGTACGTTCCGGAAATATACATGTATCTATATGGATAAATACATAAGCCACAAATATTATATAAAAAAACCGTAATAAAAATAATTATAAATACTATAATTTACTTTCCATAAGGGCGGTCGTGTTTTTTATTCTTTTCAATATATACTTTTTGTTTGTAATAATACTTGTTGTTTCAACAGATTCGCGATTGGTTGTCTGTCGAACTGGACATGCTGCGTCATCAATCGGTCGCCGTGGGCGATGTGGATGAGATAGCACAACACATCGACAAGCAAAAGGTAGGATTTTTGATTTTGAAATATATTTTTGAATCTGATTAAATGAAAAAAAGAAACGGAAACCTCGTAAGCAAAACACTGTCAAAAAATCGAATCACATTGTCTGACTTTTATTACTCTTGCTAGTTAAGCACACTGTAAAAAACACATATATTCGAATAATAATTTGCTAAAGTAGTCGGTAACTTTAAAATATTCCGAAAGTCAAATTTAAACATTCACTTAATTTATAGGTATGACAAGGTATTAATTTTAATTGCAATTGCATTTAATGGCAATTGCAATTAAATGTACTTTGTGAACGTCTTAAAACTCAGAATCTTAATACCTACTAATCAAATAAACTATCCGTTAGTAAATTAAAGAGCTTTTTAAGCACTGATCCTACCACCGTTTGAATTTCTACGTAGAGCGGGACTTACTCTGGGCCAATAGACCGCACTAATTTCAGTTTATGTCAAGCAGTCAACGGTAATGGTGTTAATGTTAAAGCAAGATGCATTAATATAAGTCAGTTTGACAACGGATTCAATGTTAACAGATTAATTGAAAATGACATTTTATTTGGTATTTTACCTTTTTTTTTACAAAGTAGGTAATAAATCGGGTTTTTATTTACAAAGTAGGTAATAAATCGTTGGGATTTTTCATTAGATTTCTTAATAACAATAATTGTGTACAATATACCAGACATTTTTTTATACAATAGACCAATTTGTTACACTTTTTTGTATTTAGAACCGTAGGAACAATTTGATGAATCACGTACGCTTTGTGCGTTTCGGTTTTTTTTATTTTAATTTTAATTTCTTTTTGTATTCGAACGTACGTGATAAGGCTTGTTGCATTCGGGCGATATTATAACGGACTTATCACGTATATTCGTAAAGGTAGGGCGGTTAATGATTATTAAGGTTGTCCAAGTTTTCCAAAGTCAATACGAGGTTTAGAACCAAAAATAACACTGTCTCATCACACATGCTATTTATTAGGTAGACGACGTCAGAAAAATATAACATCATCTTTATTATGTATACCTACTTCTGAATAAATTAATAGTTAAAAAAAAAACACTTAAAACACGCTTTTATAAATGCACGTAAAAACCAAAAAATCCGGTTTCATCATCAGACCTTGAAACTTAATCGTGGTCAAAGTTCATTACAAGACCTTTCTAACAAGTCCAAACACGGCTATGATACGATATTCCATCATGGAGTGCGAGTGCCTATCTTCCGGCTTCATCATCAGACCTTGAAAACTAATCGTGGTCAAAGTTCATTCCAAGACTTTTCTATCAAGTCCAAACACAGCTATGATACGATGTTCCATCATGAAGTTCCAGTTAATATCTTCCGACTCCATCATCAGATCAGTTCGACAGTACCATATTATTGTATTGTCATCAGAACTACATAAAGCTGCCAATTTTCATGACGCTACGATCCTTGGAAGATGGTTAAATTAGTTACCTTATATTCCATTACATAGTTACATACAGGTCGACCTAATACAAGCGTGTTAAAAAGTAAAATTGGTTAAAAATACTACAGGATGTTTATTTAGGATGTATTATTTATTTATTTTTTTTAATAAATAGAGGGTGTATGAAAAGCTACTTCTCTGGTCGTGGTAGGCCATGAACATTCTCACATGAATTATGTGAACTAAAATTATTCGTAAATCAAGAAGAAAAAGACTATTCGATGTTTCAGATTTTTCGCCTCCTCCTGTATTGTCTTACGTATATAGAGTTCTTACACGAATGCCCAACAAAAAAGTAGTGTAATGTGTTCAGGATTCATCTATGTATGTTTTTGTATCTTTATTCTACCATAACTTCTAAACGCTTTAACCGATTTAGAAGTGTAAGGCATTGTTATAATCGTTATGTCATCATGAGTGTTATGGGGTCCTTAACTTAACAACCTTAACTGGTCCAAACAGCAAGTCTAAATGTCCAAATTCCAATAAATTGACATACATATATCGTGTTTAGTGTCAAATGATAGGTCTGATTAAGTTCATTCTGGAAATATGCATGTATGTATGTACATATATGAATAAATACATAATCCAAGACAAGAAGAAGAAGGGTTGCGAGCTCGCCCCTCCAAGGTTATATTATCGGTTAGCGACCCCTCGGTACCGTTCACGTGTGTTCACGCTGCACTTTAGCCGAGTGGCTGGCGTGGCGTGTCGGCCGCGTGCTGTATCAGTTGTGAATGAACGCCGCCCGCTGAAACTACCGCGGCGGAATCAACTGCCTAGTCAGGTCCCCCCTTCCTCCCACCTTAAGCCGGCGATGGAGGGGGAACGCCGATGGAGTCGTGGTGTGGGGACGAGCGCTGGAACGGGCGAGGGTGGCAGGTTCATTGCCTGGAGAGGATGGACAATTTTAGCTGAGGCCATTTTTTCGATAGAAGTTCGTGTCGAACGAACGAACGAATTTTGCGGTCCCAGCTAGGTGTGCTCCTTCACCGGATAACCTACCGTTATATAGAGTTGTAGCGTTAAAAAAAATAAACCTAACCTACCGCCATATAAGTGTTTATGGATCATTAAAAAAACACAACCTACATGTTTTGTGAAGCGTTAAAATAAACCTAGCTGACCCCCATATAGCTGTTTATGAATTGTTTTATAAAAAACTAAACCTACCGCCATATAGGGAGCTAATGGGCCCTTGCTGAGTTGGCCACGAAGACCCATTCTGTTCAGGGTTGGTCACACTCACGGGTCAACACCAATCCAACGGCCTCCACGCATGAAGTGCGAGCTGGGTAGGACTCTGGCCTTATGGTTAGTTTCCCCTGGGAATCAACCTTCTGGCGCTCCTGGACGGTCTGCGCACCGTGCGGCATAAGCCAATCGATTGCGCACTCTGACTAACAGTCGGGGGAGTCTGGAAGCAGGACTGCTCTTGAAACGACCATCGGCTACCCGATCCTGGGTGAACAGCCGGGCAAAGGATGCCGTGGTCCGCGATAGATTCGGTATACACCGTTTCACCGCTTCGTAAGGGAGAGGACCGCGCAAGCGACCTCGAACTCGTAACCAATCGAGATACTGGAGTTATCTGGTCGCAATTAGAAGTAAGGGCGTGAGTGTAAGCCCGCGGGGTAACACTCCTGGCTATCTCGCGGTTAAGGCGTTGGCCTCTTACGGGTTTGTGGCGAAGCTAGACGTTGGACTGTTTATGTCCTAAGTCTTCTGCGCTCACTCCAGGGAGATAGAACGACTAATCGTTAAAACTTCCTGAGGTGACGGGCTCGCCCGCTGTAGTCGACAACTCTAGTTACCGCCATATAGGTGTTTGACGCTTCTTTAAAAGCCTATATCTCATGTATTTATAAGGTCCGCTCGGGTATTTACAAATTCGGAATCAGTGTGGTGAATATAATAGGAAAGGTAAACCAATCCACTAATATACTAGCAACTTAAAACAGTATTAAGAAAGTAGGAAGGTAAGGATTATATGAATGAGAAGGCAGTAAATAGTAATAGTTGTCCTTGTGTCCATCTTTTTAACTTCTTTCGTCCATATTTAGTATATTCTGGATATTTCTTACTTGTCTTTCGTTTGATGTTTCATTGTATCGGTGATACCTGTCTGTTTTTTTTCTTCATTTTATATACTTCCCGTACTGCTTTCCACATTTTGGCTTTGTTTCGTGTCTATTAAAACCATTTCTCTTCCTCATTTCTCATGATTAAGATAATCTTTCCATATGTATCTCCTCCGGTCGTATCGGTTTTAGTTATAACTGCTGAATATCTCTTTGCGGCTGTAAGTGTATACGGTGACTTTCTACGAAGGATGTGACCGTAGTAATTCATCCTGTAAGTCCATACTCTTTTTCGCTTGTTCAGTCCGGCAGGTTCCTAGCTTGTTCGATCGTTTACGTCAGTATGTAACTTTCGTAATTCCTACGTTTCGATCGGTTAGTCATTGCCATAGCTGCTACTTTCAAGGCGTATAATGGTGCGTTCAGACGCGCGCCACGCAGCCTGGGAAGCAGCCCAGGAAGCAGCACGGTACGCAGTTCGGCGCACATTTGCGGGCCAAGCGAGTTATTCACACGCACCGGTGCACGCTATTCAATGCAAGCTAAGCAAGCGTGGCGAACGTGCCCAAAGGTGACCATGAGTATACCTATCATTTTTTGTTTTTAATTCTTTTATATTTGTGTTTAAACCTTGCGCTTAACCTCCCCCAAGCATAGCCCGCTTTCTTCTTATTTTTTAGGTATTTGTGATGCGGGTCTCATATTATTGGCTGTGCTGGAATTCCTCGAGGAAATAAAGAAAATGATCACTTGACCAGTCCGACGTATTTGTTGTAAACTATTGTAGTCGTTTGTTCAAAATAACCAAAAACATCGGGTCGTCCGTTCGCCATGAAGACGCGACCGAGCGCGTGTAAACAGGCACACGAGCGCAAGCCCATTCATCCTTTGAACTGTTTCGAAAAACCGACACTCGTCCCGATCGGCGGCAAGCACGAGCACAAACAGGCAAGCAGAGGCGAGCAACCCATTTACACGCTTGTGCTCGTGCTCATTCCCGTTGAATGTCACGTTGAACGAAAGCGTCTGAACGCACCATAACATGATTTGAGCTATTGCAATCGTTTAAATCTGCATGATGGTTCTCCGGTCCATTTTTTATTCGCTATAATAGGCATGATATCGAACTAGTCGTAAATTTATGAGGTAGACTTGGCAATGATGGAGTGGCCGCACTATGCGCAAATCGCACAGTATCGCCCGAGGTGTTCCTTTAGATTTGAACATACAATCACACCTGACCACGACTGGGCATATAGCCGCAGGCAGGGTCTACAGAGTCCTATCCACTTTCGGCCCTCTTCGAGGAGGCAAGCGGATGGGAGCTGAATCGTGAGTTTAGCCGAGCCAAGGTAACAAACAAGTCACCGGGCCCAAGCTGCACGGACCCGTTAGATACCAAGGTGACATACAGACAGAAGTATAGTCCGTATGTATGCTTCGAAGTACATAATTTTAACAACTATATACGATGAGCAGTTGTTTCCATTCGATCGGAAGCGTTCAGCAAAGCATTCGATCCAAGCACACAAATATAAGCGATAGTAGTTAGTAGACCGGATTAGCAGTTACTACCTACTAATCCACATTAAAATGCCGTATGTTTTCTTTCAAATATAAAATAAAATATGACAGCGCGAGCTGTTTTTAATGTGGCCGTACGGGCGCGTAAATCCGCCCGAAAAGGGATGAAACAAAACCGCCCGCCGTCCCCTTGGCTGGGCGGGCGGCCGCCGCCCTCCCAGCGGCGCTGAACACTCTCACTTTCAGCTGCAGGCCGGCGATCAATAAAAGCGTTCTTCGCCGGCTCGTGCGGATGGGCAGCCGGCGGCCGCGAGGGACGCGCCTAGATCGGCGTACGCGCCGCCCGGCTTCACTGACAGCTGTCAAGGTTGCCAACCGCCTCGCAATGATTTAGCGTTAGGGAAAGCACATTGCCCTGCGGCAAATACATAACGTGCATTTTTATATTGTCTGTTGGTGAACGGTTTCGAGCAGCTTGGGTCACCAAGATCCTTTTTGTTCTCGGATTGGCTCAACTTACGATTCAGCTCCTATCCAGTAGCCTCCTTATGCGGAAGGCTACCCCGGGTAAGACTCTCGCGTCTCAGGCCTCAAAGCTGGTGGACCGGTTTCTACTGGCGGGATTGCATCCCGGCGCTACTGAACGATTTGCGCACCGTTCATGGACGCCGATCGGTTGTGCACTCTTGACTAATAGCTGAAGGAGTCTTGAGACTATGGTAATATACTGTCTCCAAAGCAGCGGGGGTGGATGTTGACCTGTTGTCATGTCACTATTAAAATGAAATTGGGCCACTCGTTCCCGTGTGGCACTACGGGCAAAGATCGCTCAGGTCAGCGATAAATTCAATGTGAATTACCACTGTCATTCAAAAGGTAGAGGCCGCGTAAGCGACTTCGGACCCGTAACCAGTCGGGAGGATGGAGGTATCCTGAAGGTTAACTCCAGACGGAGATATCCTACCAAAATTGGTAAATAGGGGCGAGGCTGCCTGCCCGCTGGTTACCTTTCTCGGTGCCTCGCCGTAAGGCATTGGTCTCTAACGGGTTAATTGTTGGCGAGCTAGACAGTAGATTGTGCTGTATTTAAGTCTTCTACGCTCATCCCGCGGCTAAAAGAACGATCACATATCGTTATACCAGCCTGGAGAGACGGGTTCGATCGACACCGCCCTACTGTCTCCTATAGAGAACGGTAGTTGTTCACCTTACGGCAACCGCTCTTGAATCGACCATTCGGCTACCCGATTCCGGGTTAACAGCCGAGCTAAGGATGCCGTGGTCCGCGATAGACTAGGTAGACATCGTATCACCACTACGTAAGGGAGAGGACCGCGCAAGCGAGCTGTATCCATTCGGGAGACAGGAGTAATCTGATATCAGCTGGAAGTAAGGGTGCGAGTGTCGGCCCGCTGGGGGACTAACCTAGTTATCTCCCGGTAAGGCGTTGGTCTCTTATGGGCAAGTGGCGTAACTACACAGTGGACTGTTTTCGTCCCAAGTCTTCTAAGCTCACCTCACGGGAGATAGAACGATCTAATATCGTTAAAACTTCCTAAAGTGACAGGTTCGCCCATTGTAGTTGACAGCTCTAGTTGCTCCCGTTTTCTTCATGATGTAACACTAATTTTGCAGAGTGCACTGCCCAGAGTTTACCCGTGGGAATTCTTTCATTTAATTTACCTCTTCTAGAAGTCTCACGGATTGGCTTGGGTCGGCCACAAAACAAGTTTACATAGCAGCCCAAGCTGCTGCCATTGGGCCCATTAATCCTACACAAACCCAAATATACCCCTAACTATCGTTCCCACAAAACACCCCTAATTATCAGCCGGTATATGTCACAGGAGTCAGAGTCCTGCTGAAGGCACTGGCGAAGGAGTCAGGAGATACATTAATAAGTTATATATTATTATTATACCGTCATTAGCAAATTATATATTAGATTTAAAAATAATATTCGCTAACCGATTCTGGTGTATCTTCTGAAACAGACATTTAGTCTGAGGATATTCCATTTTGCGGTGTTTGTGATGAGATCGACCAACCCTTTCTAAGTTTTACTTTGATTTATTTTTTTGTGTATGGTTGTATAATATTATATTTTCTGCAATGTAACCGTATAATAATAATTATTAATTGAAGTCTTTCGATTTTTGCCACTGCATATAGGCCAGATAGTCCGAGTCGCGTCGGACTATTAATTACACAACTGCCCAACAAAAAAGAGTGTAATGTGTTCTTGGTTCGTCAATGTATGTTATCCGCTTCTTTATTCCACCATATCTTCTAAACACTTGAACAGATTTATACGTGTGTATTGTTCGAATTGTTATGTCATCCGTACCTACCATTATAGCGTACCTTATTTGTCTAAATATGAAGTAAGTATTTGTCTAAATGTCCAAACGTCAATAAATTAATATAAATATCTCGTGTTTTAGGGTCAAATGAAAGGTCTGATTAAGTACATTTCAGAAATATACATGTATCTTTATCAATTAAAAAAAAACCTGTATCAAAAAAACAAGCCCACCAGCGAGTAAATATGAGATTGGTACAGTACAGAGGCATCACGCGATTCTGGCACCGCGTCTTTGATTCCTTTTTGCTCTTCTTCCTTGGGGGAGGCTAAATAAAGTGCAGAGTTTAATCAGCAGATTGACTCTAAAGAAATATATTATCAAATAGCTCGTGACGAAAAGTAGAAGCCAGTGCGAAGAAATGGTGACTCACATCCTAAGTTAGGCCATAATTGACATATCTGTCACCTGATACTTGACAAGAAATATGTTTCGGTTGATTATGTTTAAAATAAATTGATTATATTATATTAATTAATTAGATTTACAATTTTAAATGTGCATAGTAAGAAACCTTTTAGGCTACTTAATTTATTGGTCAATTTAGTTATTTATTTATTTATATATAATTATTTTACTTATTTATAAACTTGAATATTTTCTTTTTCTTTATTTAATATTAGTCCTTTATTTATATATTATATTAACCTTATTTTTTTAAGAATGAATGAGCAATCGGAATGAATGAATGGAAAAAAAATAAAAAAATGAAAGTGAAGTCACTATGTTTTAAATACTATCACCCCAGAACAGATATACTATCTAGTGGGGTGATAAAATACACACAAATGTTATCTTATCTGCTTCGCAAAAAAAATGTTAAAATATTTTTATTTATACTTTTGGTATTTTTTTTTGCCAAAATCAATTTTCTTGTATTGGATAATTGTATAAAATAAAAAAATCTATATTGATAAATACTTAAACCATAAATTTAAAAAAAATCTTTAAGTACAATAGTTCGTTTACTGTAACGACAGTCGTGTTTTTTATTGTTTTTGATATATTTACTTGTTTATGTTGTTTATTCAGCAAGCTGGCCTCTCAGTCGAAACTTTGACTAGGGGAAAAGGCAGTCGGGATGTTTTGACGGTTGCAACGCGACCCACCATTAGTTACCCTTCCTTTCTGTTCAGCGCCGTATTCACAAGTTTTCTGGCATCCGACGGCCACGCCGCGCCTTCTCCCTTTCGCGTTGGCCTCTGAACTTCACCCGGATGATCAGCCGGAACCAGAAAAGACGACGATAAGATATATCGGTTTATAATATTATGAACGCAGCCTAGAATGATATATAGATACATACTTTTGACGCGGTTTATTTTAAACCCTTTACTTTAAAAAAAACATGTTATGTGACGAGTCTGCCCGTCCGTCCGTCCGTCCTTCCAGTCGCACCTGCATCTCAGGAACTTCAAGTTCTAGACTAAAATGGTTAACAGCAAACGATTTGGTATTGTCTGAAACGAGTTCCCCGCTCCGTATTATGTTTTATTTATTTAATTATTAATCTGTTGTTCTAATTATCAGAGTTTTTCATACCTACATATGTATATCTGTCCGACACCGTTTAACCGATCACCATGACACATATATATGTATTTTTTAATGGAGAAGGATTTTATGTAACTTACCAGTAGATGGCTCTGCATCACATCAACTGCTATACCACTCAGCCGATCGCTATGAAAATTGGTATACATAGACATGTGACCACGCATAATATTTTGGGCCTATTATCTTTATTGTAACTCGCCGCCAGATGGCGCTGCAGCACATCAACGTCTTTATCGCCCAACCGATCGCCATGAAAATTGGTATACATAGACTTTTGAGACCGCATAATATTTTCGCAATATTAACTTTATTGTAACTCACCACCAGATGGCGCTGCAGCACGTACACTTCGAGCCCGCCCAACCGATCGCCATGAGAATTGATATACCTAGACATTTGAGCACGCATAATATTTTCGCGAATTCACTTTGTTGTAACTCGCCAATAGATAGCACTATTTGGCGGTTTGCGTACCGTGCAACGTCAACTAATCGACTGTGCACTCTGGCGGATAACTGTAATAGTCTGGAAATGATATACTGGTTCCTAAGCAAGGTGGGCTGTCGACCTGTTGTCAGACACTCTTAAAACGACCAGTTGGTCACTCGATCTCGAGAAGCCATGATCCGCGATAAATTCAATCAAAATTACCGCTGAATTAACGTCAGGTAGAGACTGCGCAAGCGACTTCGGACCGGTAACCAGACGAGGGTGAAGAAATCGGGCCATATCTGGTAGTCAGGGCCCGCTGAGTTTACTTCCAAGTGCGTAGCGATAAAGCGTTGGTCTCTGGCGAGCTTGTTGGTGTAGCTAGGCGATGGTGGACTGTTATCGTCCCATGTCTGTACATTTAACTATTGAAAGAACAATCAATATCGTTATACCCTCCTGGGGTTCGCCCACTGTAGGTGACAACACCCGACTGTTCCTTCTATGTATACCAGCATTTACATGAGGGTTAGCTGTAGAATATTGCTTATAGGCAATAATCTCTTCGTATAAGTAAATTGTTTATTATTATTACTAATTAATGTCGTACCATTTATGTTGTTATGAGTGAGCTGACTGGAAGCCGCTGTTTGTGTCATGTGGCGCGAGAACGTAACAGTTGATTTTAACGCAGTTTAAATACGCATTCCATTCTTCCTGGACCACTGGCAAACGACTAATACATTTCACTCTGCATTGACGCCATTATTAATGGCGTATACAATTTCTTAAAAAATGGTGTAGGCTTGGTCGTGTTCGAGCCGTAATATTTTACGGGAAAAGTTTCTCTGTCGCTAATCTTTCGCTCTCCCTTAAATCTCTTGATTGCTCGGGTGCTTCTATCGACTTTGGGGGCTTTTTGGATGGGTTTCTCTAGAGTAACCCATCCATCATTAAAAACAACTGCTCTAGAGCAGTTGTTTTTAATGATTACAGTCTCGTTCTAATCTGACTTAATATTGTGGACGTTGTATTAAAAATGTTGATTTTTCGATTTTAAAAATTTGTGAAGTTTAAATTTATATTATTCGGTTTTTGTGGATCAATTCGATATCGCAAAGAATAGGTAGAGCCTATTAATTGCTTTCCAGCGTTATCTTGATCAGCATCCTAGCTTCACGCGCCCGCAAGATAGACTGCATGGAAGGTATGCGTACCCCCATATTTTAGTCTCTTTTTTTCGCCCGCCGCTCCCAAAAATTGCATCTGTTAGTAGAATAACCTCCTTATCTAGAATTTTACACATATCTGAATTTAGTCAGTAGGTACCATTTGTTCTTTACTCGCCTAATTATCGCGTCATGAAATTCGGGAGATTTTGATCGCATCGAAAATTTTGATCGGGAAACCAAACGCTCCCACGCTTCTATTACGTTCCTAGGAAAAATCTATTACGGACTATACTTCAGCATTCATCAACTTTCACGTCCAAGGCATTTGCAGTGCAGGCGGCCCGATTATAGAACCGATTTTTGATGTATAAATACCGCCCCTCCCTTAGCTTGATTTTACATTCCTCCTTTCGATATTGAGTTGACGTATGTTATTGATTTCTGTTTTATTATCATTATTATGTTTATTAAGTAACTGTGCTCATTTATTATGACCACTATTACAAAAATCACGCTTGTTATGTACAAAAATTACGCTCACATAAACATTTAGTGACTAGAACCCTAACGGTATTTTTTATTTTTTTTTTTAAATATTTTTTTTTACCAAAATAAAAGTTTACAATGTTGACAAAGTTAAAGCGTAGAAACGAACAGATACCTAATCATTGTTTGCAAAGCAAAGAAAATACAGATTTCATATATTTTATCAGCTCCACTAGCTAGACCACAGTCTGTTTTGGAGTGAACCTGTGTTATAGTTTGTTACATAGTACACCTATTTTCATACAACTTCCATTAATATAATTGACAAAATAATTTAGAAAACTTGATGAAAAAGTAGACCTAAAGTAATGTTGGTGTTAGTAAAGCAGAAATGATAAAAGGATAAATGATGACTAACTACAAAGGCAATATAATGAATGCATGGTCGTAAGATATTGCCAATAGGCTCACCATATCGTACTCTTATTGTGAGTACAATAAAGTTTTGCAAACAAACAAACTGGACTTATAGACGTTTTGACGTCCAAAAATTTCGTAATAGAAAAAGTTGAATCTGTAATATAAAAAGTTGAAGTTTCTCTATTTATTAATATTTCTCGCTCGGCCTGCCGTCCGCCATTATTCGGCGCAGTTATTATCCGACCTCCGCCGCCATCTGCCGGCGTAGCGGCTAACTACTATCCGACGCGGCGCCACGAAGTGAGTTTCGCGGTTTTCCGCGACGTCCGCAGCGCCGACCGGGCGCTCGGCTCAAATTCGACGCAGGTGTAAGGCATTTGCATTCTGGCCCATACATTACGACGCGACAGTGGGTGAAATTCGTTTTATATGGCTCGTTTCGACCTCGCCGCGTCCGCCTGAAAAATTGCCTTCACTGCAGCGAGCGAATCCCCCCAGAGAGAACAGTAGATTGGCCATTTCATACATTAGTATTATTACTATCGTATAGGAAGCCAATGCGCCCGGTGCAGTTGGAGCGTTATGACCAGCTTCCTTTATGGGTCAGCCCATTTCACGAGTCAAAACCCATCCGGTAGACTCAGTTGTGTTTTTATTTTTTTTTTTATTATTGTTCTTGTTCGTATAAATGATTGACTTAAGTCAAGTACTTGAAATTTATTAAATATTATATCAGAGGGGATTCGAGGGCACAAGAAAATTTGCGAGATGAAGGTGTTCATAACAGGCAATAGTCCCAGTCAATATCTTGAATAAAAATATGACATCGACACACACTCTTCAGATTTCTAACGTTATGTGTCCGTCATAGTCAGCAACTTTGTTATAGTAATATGGGACAAGTCAGACAATACATTGTATGCCCAGATAGGCGTAGATGCCCGCGTAGATAGGTTTGCGCCATGTGAATGTGAGTCATCTGAATGACGTGTATGGAAGGGCTCATCTGATTTTTTCTAACTTGTAATGCCTGAAGCAGGCGTTCGAAGCAATAACGAAAAATAGCGGTTTGGTTAAATTTATTTTTTACTGCGTCTGATCCTTTTCAGAAGCGCGCTTCGAGGCGTTTTTCGTGAATTGGCTAGACAAATAAAACAAAACCATTTAAAATATATATATATATATATATATATATATATATATATATATATATATATATATATATATATATATATATATATATATATATATATATATATATATATATATATATATATATATATATATATATATATATATATATATATATATATATATATATATATATATATATATATATATATATATATATATATATATATATATATATATATATATATATATTCATATATATATATTCATATATATATATATACATATATATATATATATATATATATATATATATATATATATATATATATATATATATATATATATATATATATATATATATATATATATATATATATATATATATATATATATATATATATATATATATATATATATATATATATATATATATATATATATATATATATATATATATATATATATATATATATATATATATATATATATATATATATATATATATATATATATATATATATATATATATATATATATATATATATATATATATATATATATATATATATATATATATATATTTATATATATATATATATATATATATATATATATATATATATATATATATATATATATATATATATATATATATATATATATATATATATATATATATATATATATATATATATGTATATATATATAAATAATAAATAAATACAAACGGAGCTGCCATGGAATTCACCGACCGGAGTCGGGCCCATCATAATACAATTTTTTACACTTCTGGGGGGTGAGCAGTGGATTCCGGACTTACGAACCGGCTGTGGTAGGTTTAGGACAGCTGTCTTGCCACATGTGAGCGTTCACCTTGCCACCCATTCACTCCCCCTTCGAAGCCATAGAATTTGAGATGCGCAAATCGCAGTTTTAGATAATTTTTCTAAGAAAGAGTTGATTATTTTTCTGGAAAGGCCAAGATCTTTAAAGAGGTGAAATAGAGATTTAGCTGGCAGGCCACGAGCGCCAACTTCCACCGCGTGAAGGTGAACAGTGAAGCCGTTCCGGGTTACGGCATTTGCGAGATCATGGTATTTATTTAATTTGTACTCGTGGTCTTTTGGGATATTTGATTCCCATGGAACAGTTAATTCTACAATAAGAGCCACCTTCCGAGATAGAGAGTAAAGAGTTATATCTGGACGGAGGGCTGTGCATCCGAGACTTTCAGGGAATTTATACTGCTTAGAGACCAAATCAACCTCCAGAATCCAATCTGTAGCTTTCTCGATTATTGAGAAAGGTTTTGTAGTTAAATGTTTTTTGCCTTTAGAGCCATCCCGCACAAACTGTATTGGGGGTTTGGAGGATACTGTCAAACCCTTGTTGGCACGAGCCACTGAGAGACTAATTACCTCGCGAATAACAGCGAGAACTTTGTCATGGCGGTAAGTGTACCGTCCTTGATCTAAGGCCACCTTGCAGCCAGCTAGAATGTGTCTAGCTGTGCAAGGGGTATTGCTACAGAGGGGACAAGAACTATCCTCGGCAAAGCTCCAACGAGCGAGGTTACTGGGGTCTGGAAGTGTATGCTGAAAGGCATTCAAATAAAATTTCAGCATCTCTGGCGTCCAGTCATAGAGCATTACCTTCCAGTGCATTGGAGGCGGAATGCAAAAGTCCCCAATTGTTGTCCAATCATTCTGGCATTGAAGGCCAATAGCATGAGCCATACTCTTGCTGTCGTAATCTCCCCGCAAAAGAGACTTCTTCAAGTCCACGTCGCTCGTGGTTGTACTGCCATACCCCAGACCAGTGCCATTCTGGCTGATTCCAGTAAGGAACTTTTTGTGGAAGTCTACGCGGGCTTGTAGATCATTTGAATCACTACGGCCACTTATTACGTGCTTCGATATTGCCGGATCTTTGGAATTGCACAGAATCGAATTTTTGGTTATTCTGGAGTTGGCGTAGAGCAGAGAGGGCAGTTTAAGCGCTAGCCCAAAATTTTGTTTGGACCTGAAGAGAGTCGAGGGGTCAGCTGGTTTGGCTAAGGACAGCCAGGATTTTAAACTAGCTGTCACCAGCGCATCTAGACGGGACAGTTGGGTTTTGGTAAAATCGTAAATAAGAAAGGGCCATGACAAATGTGACGTTAGATAATTGTCATAGATCCAGGCCTTACGAGGGCCAGAAATTAGCAAGGCATCTATTTTCGCCAGGCAACTTTTGAAATGCTCTATAACATGATCGCCCGAGACGTCTTTTCCCTGATGGGTGATTTTTCTGCCGAGAAATTTGAAATGATTGTTTGGGTCTATAAGGGAGATATTAGAGCCCTTATAGACCAATTTGGGGTCATAGGATGTAAATTTTGTGCCCATGCGGGCGAGTCCAAGGCAAAAACATTTGCAAAAACATTTGGAGGGCTTCACTTTTATACAGCCTGACCAGTCGCAGAAAAGCTCCACTTTCTGTAATAGCAGGGAAAGCTGCTTGGGGCTTCTGGTGATGAAAGTTAGGTCGTCGGCAAAAGCGAGGCACGACGAGGTGTATTGGCCGTCTGTTTTAAAACGGTAGCCCCACTTCCTGTCAAACTGGGTCAGGCTTTCCAACAGTATATTAAAAACTATATTAAAAATCGTCGGGGAGAGGCAACAGCCCTGAAATAGTCCAATTGAATATGGTATAGAGCGGGTAGTCCATTCTTGCGTTTTAACATGGAAAGTCAGACAGTTGTAGTAGGAGGCTACAATGTCACGCACGACTGGTGGGAAGTTGTACCAGCGGAGTGCAAAGTGGAGGAGACTGTGTCGGACTGACCCAAAGGCATTCTCTAGGTCGAGCCAGCATACATTGATTTGGCGTTCGTGCTGTCTCGCATCCTTGATGGCAGCAGCCAGGAGAGAATTGTGCTCGAGGCTGCCCGAGACGCCACGCATGAAGCCTTTTTGAACTGATACTCCAAGGTACTCATTCCGGTGCATGAATTCGCTCATCCTCGTGTGGACTATGCTAAAAAAGATTTTGGCCACAGTGTCTGTGAGAGCAATGGGCCGAGCGTCCTTTGGTCCGGTGCAAACTGGGACCTTCGGAATTAAGATGACTGTCGCTCGGCCAAAATTCTGTGGGACTACACCGCTATTCCATATATTTCGGAAGATGGATCCTAAATATTGCAGAAGGCAGGGGCATTTTTTGTATACTAAATAGGGAATACCATCGGGACCCGGAGTAGAGCCTGACGGCTTCCTCTTTACTTGATTAAGAATCTCATCTAGAGATGGAGGTTGAGAAGCAAAAGCTACCGTAGGCAGGGGCGGAGGTGTAATGCCCGGCGGAGGGCTGTAATTATGGAGCCGCATTGGGTCCTCATACGTGGTCGAAAAATATTCCGTGGCCATTTCTTCCGGGATTTGGATTTTTCCCTTGGCGGCAGACAAAACCGTTTTGCTGTAGTTAAAACGGTTTTTGTCGAACCGGGCCTCCTCTTTGGATTTGAGAAATGCTGCCTTGCGCTTGTCGTTTTGCATACATATATATATATATATATATATATATATATATATATATATATATATATATATATATATATATATATATATATATATATATATATATATATATATATATATATATATATATATATATATATATATATATATATATATATATATATATATATATATATATATATATATATATATATATATATATATATATGTATATATTTCGCGAAGTATATTTTAAATCTCTCACCGTAGTCTACTATATTAATTCCGACTTTTTCAATACGATGGCTCCAGGAAGTTACATACGCTCTCTCAATTTCTTTAACAATGTTAAAAATGTAAGGATTAACACAACATGTTTTCTGACAACTCGACATTTATTATTCTAAACTACCGTATATATTACGACGAAACTAGACTGCAATAAGACGAAAAATTAAGAAACTCTCTGTCGAGAGCAATAAAGATATGTAAAAATGTTTAAAAGTCTATGTAAAACTATGATAGTAAATATGTATAAAACTATGATGCGAAATCTCCAGGATGAGAGATTCCCAGGATGATAAAAAGTATTGAACACCTAAAGTTCTCCCTTTTTGCGGCAGTACTTAGCCAAAAAATATATTTTTATTTTATTTTTCCCTTGATCTATATACCATAGAACATCTTTTCCATATAGGGAGGTTTAAAATTCTTAAAAAAAACGATCCACCCTACTGTATACCAAATAAAAAAATTACATAATTATGTCATTAATATTAATATTGGACTATTTCAGGGCTGTTGCCTCTCCCCGACGATTTTTAATATAGTTTTTAATATACTGCTGGAAAGCCTGACCCAGTTTGACAGGAAGTGGGGCTACCGTTTTAAAACAGACGGCCAATACACCTCGTCGTGCCTCGCTTTTGCCGACGACCTAACTTTCATCACCAGAAGCCCCAAGCAGCTTTCCCTGCTATTACAGAAAGTGGAGCTTTTCTGCGACTGGTCAGGCTGTATAAAAGTGAAGCCCTCCAAATGTTTTTGCCTTGGACTCGCCCGCATGGGCACAAAATTTACATCCTATGACCCCAAATTGGTCTATAAGGGCTCTAATATCTCCCTTATAGACCCAAACAATCATTTCAAATTCCTCGTCAGAAAAATCACCCATCAGGGAAAAGACGTCTCGGGCGATCATGTTATAGAGCATTTCAAAAGTTGCCTGGCGAAAATAGATGCCTTGCTAATTTCTGGCTCTCGTAAGGCCTGGATCTATGACAATTATCTAACGTCACATTTGTCATGGCCCTTTCTTATTTACGATTTTACCAAAACCCAACTGTCCCGTCTAGATGCGCTGGTGACAGCTAGTTTAAAATCCTGGCTGTCCTTAGCCAAACCAGCTGACCCCTCGACTCTCTTCAGGTCCAAACAAAATTTTGGGCTAGCGCTTAAACTGCCCTCTCTGCTCTACGCCAACTCCAGAATAACCAAAAATTCGATTCTGTGCAATTCCAAAGATCCGGCAATATCGAAGCACGTAATAAGTGGCCGTAGTGATTCAAATGATCTACAAGCCCGCGTAGACTTCCACAAAAAGTTTCTTACTGGAATCAGCCAGAATGGCACTGGTCTGGGGTATGGCAGTACAACCACGAGCGACGTGGACTTGAAGAAGTCTCTTTTGCGGGGAGATTACGACAGCAAGAGTATGGCTCATGCTATTGGCCTTCAATGCCAGAATGATTGGACAACAATTGGGGACTTTTGCATTCCGCCTCCAATGCACTGGAAGGTAATGCTCTATGACTGGACGCCAGAGATGCTGAAATTTTATTTGAATGCCTTTCAGCATACACTTCCAGACCCCAGTAACCTCGCTCGTTGGAGCTTTGCCGAGGATAGTTCTTGTCCCCTCTGTAGCAATACCCCTTGCACAGCTAGACACATTCTAGCTGGCTGCAAGGTGGCCTTAGATCAAGGACGGTACACTTACCGCCATGACAAAGTTCTCGCTGTTATTCGCGAGGTAATTAGTCTCTCAGTGGCTCGTGCCAACAAGGGTTTGACAGTATCCTCCAAACCCCCAATACAGTTTGTGCGGGATGGCTCTAAAGGCAAAAAACATTTAACTACAAAACCTTTCTCAATAATCGAGAAAGCTACAGATTGGATTCTGGAGGTTGATTCGGTCTCTAAGCAGTATAAATTCCCTGAAAGTCTCGGATGCACAGCCCTCCGTCCAGATATAACTCTTTACTCTCTATCTCGGAAGGTGGCTCTTATCGTAGAATTAACTGTTCCATGGGAATCAAATATCCCAAAAGACCACGAGTACAAATTAAATAAATACCATGATCTTGCAAATGCCGGACCCGGAACGGCTTCACTGTTCACCTTCACGCGGTGGAAGTTGGCGCTCGTGGCCTGCCAGCTAAATCTCTATTTCACCTCTTTAAAGATCTTGGCCTTTCCAGAAAAATAATCAACTCTTTCTTAGAAAAATTATCTAAAACTGCGATTTGCGCATCTCAAATTCTATGGCTTCGAAGGGGGAGTGAATGGGTGGCAAGGTGAACGCTCACATGTGGCAAGACAGCTGTCCTAAACCTACCACAGCCGGTTCGTAAGTCCGGAATCCACTGCTCACCCCCCAGAAGTGTAAAAAAATAGTATTATGATGGGCCCGACTCCGGTCGGTGAATTCCATGGCAGCTCCGTTTGTATTTATTTATTATAATATTAAAATGTATGATTTCATTTTTTTTTTGTAGTTAAATTCTTGACTACCTATGTATGCTAAGTAAAGAGTAGTAAAGAGACTTACTACCTAACACAAATATTTTGACATTGAAAAGCGGTTTTTAGCCATCAATTAGACATGACGAAATGTAATGCAATGTAATTTATGTATTTGCATATGCTAACATAGGCATTGAGTATGTTGGATGATTTCTATATAAATACGTCTAATTTATTCCCATACTGTGGCACCCCTAAAATCACCCGTCCGCAAACCTTATCTAAACGGAGCTCACATATTTCCATTTTCTGAGAGTCCATGTGTCGCTTTTCGCAGGGTGTCCTGCGTGAATTGGAGCAGAAAAAGCCCCAATTGGATGAACTGGTGCACACCGCCGAGAGCCTCAAAGGAGCAGACAACCGACAGCAGCTCCACGGGAAAGGTAGGATTATTTTGTATTCGCTTCTCTCGAAATTACGTATATGAATTGCAGATTTTTTATCTTAACGAATATTTTTATCGATATTTGTGTGGTTTGTCTGGATTGGGGTCGCGCATTATGTTAATGGGATCCGTCAAAAAAAGGGAAGTCTAAGAAACACCTGCAAAAAGCAAGGTCGGTTCTTCTTTGTCGCCAATGGAGGTGCTTTAGCTGGGCGGCGTTAGTTGCAGGGCGCCAAAGTTTTCCATTTGAACAACATTCAATATTAGGATAATAAATTATTTGAGTTCTCCTTTTACCGGTATGAATAAATTTTAAGTATTGAATAATTAATGCTGTGAATATGTTTTAATAAAATAATGATTACGCGTGTTTGTATACCACGCCTCTATTTACATAGAAAGAGAACTCACAGGATCACTGGATCTGTTTAAAAAAACGGCGAAGTTCCACGATTTCCCTACACACGTGTGCGGTCGCAGGTTTGTAGACATCGCGTATTGCCGATTACATTATTATTGAATTTTGGTATTTTGTTTACACATATGAGTATTACTATGTTGCACTTGTACATTATTAAAGAGGTTTTGGACAAATGTAAAATGATACACGATTGTTACGAATAAATAATTTACAGTGTCTTTATCGCGACTCTTTTTCTTCTAGGTCCGAAAATGGAAACCGCGATAAACATTGTTTTTGTACATGTAATGTACATGATTGCACACGTACGTGATAGCAATGATGTTCTTTTTTCGAAATAAATAGATACCTACGACTACAAAGTGTAATGATAATAGTATGTATCAGAGGCGGCTCGTGAATATTTTTTATGGGTGTGCAATAAAAAAAACAGGATATAATTACTTACATTTATTTGTAAATAAAATCCATTCGCCGGTCTTTTTGTCCAGCGAAAACATCTATCACTTTCTTGTGAAAGTCTGAGATGGAATTAATTAAGCGTTTTTCTATGCTTATCATACACAATGCATTCAGACGATCTTGTGCCATAGTATTGCGTGAAAACGTTTTGACTTTATTTAACGTCGAAAAACAGCGCTCACTTTCTACTGACGTCATAGGAATGGTACAAATAATTTTTAGCAGTTTCATGCTTTCAGCAAATACGGATTCTAATGCAAATTCCATAAAATGTTGAAGTAAAGCAACGGCGCCGTCAGCGTTGTGAAAATCTTCTCTGCTATAAATGACTAATAGCTCATTTTTCAGTTTAGTTTTTTCCAGGAAATCATACGTGTTTACCACTTTCTTAAAATCATCATCCGGAAAACTCTTATTGTAGTCTAAAAATTTGTCAGTGTAAAACAATTTGGACGCCAATAAATGGTCTGTATGAACAAATCTGTCTTTTATCTGCATTCGTAATATGTCACACACTTCTTTTCTCATAGCTGAATGATTCACGTTATCAGGCCGACGTTTTTTCTTAGGCGAAGGCGGTGGAACAGCATCACGTAATTCATTGACGACCTTTTCAAATTTAGTGACTTCTTTCATAATTTTAATTGAGTCAAGGGATCGAGACTGCAAACACTTGAACAGCATTTCACAGTGGGGCATGAGCGTCGCGAAAAAGTTTAGCCAATATAAAAAATTGTCTTCATTTAAATATGAAAGGAGCATTTGAGCTTGATTAAATGTTTTTGGGTCACTGTTACGACTGTCCATTATTGCTTGCATACACTCTTTCAGGGGCTCTAAGTTATCGTATAAAACTTTTACTGTACGTGTATTATAATTCCATCTTGTCTGTGGAGCGGCAGGTATTCTTTTGTGGACGATTTCTTTTAAAAATTCGGATCTTTTCGGCGATCGCGTGAAAAACGATGGAAATGCATGCAAATTGCAAAAGAAGCTTCGTACTGTGTGGTTAATCGATGCACATTTTTCTAAAATTAAATTGAGTTGATGCGCGTAACAATGTACATAATAAGCATATGGGTAGATATTTCTAATAATCTTTTGGACGCCATTTGTACTTCGACTCATGACGGCAGCTCCGTCGTAGCTCTGTCCAATTATTTTTTTTTTTATCAATATTTAAAGAATCAAGCTCTTTCATGATTTCAGCCGCTATTACTTCTGATGTATAACCCTTAGGTTGTAAAAATTTCAAAAATCGTTCGTAAATTTTACCATCATGTATATACCTTATAATAAACACCAGCTGTTGAATAGTAGAACAATCAGTTGATTCGTCTGCCTGAATTGCAACAAAATCTGCATTTTTTATTTGTATCTGTATTTCACATCTGCAAACTTCATAAATAGCATCCAAAATATCGTTTTGAATTGATTTAGACGTACCTTTAAAAACAGAACTGCTTGATAAGTGCTGCTTCATGGCCAAATCGATCTCTGACACAAAATCAACCAAGCCTCTATATATTCCGGGATTCAGAGATTCCGTAGATTCATCGTGTCCCCGTAATGCAATTTGGAATGCACCACAGAATACCACGCAATCTATTAAGCGACGTAAAATATATCGATTTTCATCAACACGCTCATTGAACTCTCGAATAGATTTTCGATAAGCAGAATCGAGCGCCTTTCGAATATCTTGTCGCCCGATAGATGCCAATTGCACTTCATTTAACATATGAAATCGAGATTGCGAATGTTTTTTCACTTTAATTGAAAGATGCGCTAAATCTTGAACACCAGTTTCTGTCCATACAGTCTCGGCACCACCGCCCGCGCCGGCTCCAAACACAAGACATGGAAAACAAAACAATTTGTTCGTTTCTTCACACCCACATAACCACGGTGTTTTGGTATACTGCTCAGGTTTGAAAACACGTGTATAAGTTTTAGATTTTGTACTACACGTTTGTGTTAGCGTTATTTCAGGACGCGGTCGCCCCTTTGATTTTAGTTCGAGACGCACTTCTAAAGTCTTTTCACAGTTTTTTATGTACGACACACTGTATTGTTCCATTGTTACCGCCAAATAACATGCAAACAAGCTATTTTTCTAATTATTTACAGTCAAACAGTGCCAAAATTCGATATTGCCTCGCGCGCGTGTCAATTATTGACACTGACTGACATTTAATTTTGTTATGAACGTAGTCGCACTGGCTACGTCCCGGTGGGAGCGAGATAGCGAGCCGAGAGCGCATGCGCGTTGTTCACCCGTTGGAGCGGCGCTCTTATTACTGCTAAATTTCGATACAAAATCTTTTGTTTCACGTGCAGGAGATTGTCGATTTTTCTCTTTCGCACTCGTTACATTCAGTGCTGTTTGTTGTATTGAACATTGGTTCATAGGAGCGTATTCGCTGGCGCTCCACTTAGTCGGTCGGATTATTGTTCCTAGCGATGGATTATTTTTAAAAAAGTGTACAGGGTAATTATTGATTTAATTGCTTAAATTTTTGTGGGAGTGCACCGCACCAGCGCTCCTTAGGACGAGCCGTCACTGGTATGTATGTTGATTCTGCTTATATTAAAAAAATATCATCTTCTTTCATGCTCTGAAATTAGATATTTACCCGCGACGCGCTGACTGCTAAACCGCTGATATTTTTTATATCTATGTAGCTATGATATATTTATGAAGTAGCTCTGACAGTGCTACTACGTAAATGTCTGCGTTTTCGCTGCCAGTGGGAAGCGCACGCCCGTTGCTCCCGCGAAATTCCTTTTTCATAGTTCGCTCCAAAAAACCGTCTCGCTCGCTGTAATCATGAAAACCATGATGGAGGAGATCTCGGGCCCTCCTCTAGTGTCATTGAGTGTTACTGTGACTGCCTCTCTCTCTGTCTCTCTCTCTCTCTCTCTCTCTCTCTCTCTCTCTCTCTCTCTCTCTCTCTCTCTCTCTCTCTCTCTTTCTCTCTCTCTCTCTCTCTCTCTCTCTCTCTCTCTCTCTCTGTCGCTCTCTCTCGTATCGATCTCGTTCTGTCTTTGATGTCGTGATAATGATTACCCTACTATCCAGACAGCTTCGGAATCGGAAGTACCTCCGAATTGGCTCTCACCACGTATTGCGACCGACCACACTTCCTATGCGCATGCACGGTGATTTTTAATAAGTTACTTGTTTATGTTGTTGTTTTATTTTATGTTTATTTATTTATTTACTAGTAGTGAATAATAAGAAATATAAAGCATATAAAACAGTATTTAGTTAGGTGTTTACATGATTATAGAAGTTGTGAATAGCAAGAAAAGGCATACTCGATTTTTATGGTATGGAAAGACGAGGTCATTCTACCTAGACCGAGGCCTATTCATAAGGTGGCCTTTATTTTGTACATATGTAGAATTTAAAATAGTCCTAATAATATTTTAAAAAAGGAGAAAAAAATTAATGCTATCCAGACTATGGAAATAAAACAATATTTGTATCATAATAAAACCGCTCTTTCTTTCTTTTATTTTTTCTATTGTTGTGGCAATAAGTTTCATAACTGTTATATTACATCCTGCTTACGGATTGATTCTAATAAAGGTATCAAAAGATTCTAAGAGGGGTTTTCGAAATAAAACTTACTTACTTCTAAGAATCAAAGAAAAACCCTTTGGGTTGTCTGAAATACGATTAAGTAACACTGGGGAACAGCAATTTCGTTGTCTTAGATCTGTCACCTGGTTTTGATTAACTGTTGGCCTCTGAATCCGTTTTTGTCTATCACATTAACTTTTCAGGCTACATGATACCCTCAGTTCGTTTCAAAAGTCACATTCATATAGTAGTAGCAGTAGTAGTAAATGGAGTGGGGGGCTTGTCTCCAGCCCTTGATGTTACCTGGATTAATAAGATCTTTTCTAACGACCCACTTTGTGGTTGGGTCAGTGGTCTGCTAGTAGCCCGGACTGCTTACCAGTCTATACAGATCACTGACCTTCAAGTTGGGAAAATAACTGGTTTCGAGAAATGTTCGTCCCAGTAAACTGTGTGTTTTTGCGGCGAGGCCTGGGCAGCGACCAACGATGTGTATGCTGTCTACAGGTTCTTCGCCACATATTCGGCAGTCCTTGCTCTACATTCAGATAAGGTATGGAGAAAAAAACTTGCCGTGGTAGAAAAAAACCTAACTACAGTTTTGTAATCAGCATGCCTGTTTAACTGTAAAACAGCTCCAAAATTGAACTTTACAGAAATTGTGTAACAAATTGTTCCCCAGTATAATCTATATCTGAAGTTTCTGCCTTATATGTATACCTCTAATGTCTTCAATGTCTTCATCCTTGTTTTCTGGCAAACATTACAAAAGGTATTCCATATCTGCGTAACTAGCTGCGTTATATATCCTACTAATATTATAAACGCGAAAGTTTGTATGTATGTATGGATGTTTGTTACTCTTTCACGCAAAAACTACTGAATGGATTTTGATGAAACTTTACAATAATATAGCTTACACATCAGAATAACACATAGGCTATAATTTATAAAGATATAGCGTGAATTATCTAAAATATAACGATAACTGTCAAATACGTAGGAAAAAATCTAAGAAATTGATATTCGAAATTTAAATTCTATCCTACTATCCTACTAATATTATAAACGCGAAAGTTTGTATGTATGTATGGATGTTTGTTACTCTTTCACGCAAAAACTACTGAATGGAATTTGATGAAACTTTACAATAATATAGCTTACACATCAGAATAACACATAGGCTATAATTTATAAAGATATATGGTTTTTTATCATCATTATCACAATTTTCCATCACCACGCGGGTGAAACCGCTGGGCGCAGCTAGTTTCTAATATAACCGTTATTCATTATTCTCATGCATTAATAATATCTTTCCTGTTTATCATTGTTTTCGCCGTAGTCGTCGTACAGATTTTCAGAACATCCGCTCAGTGCGCCCGGGCGCACCCTGTGAAATGTTTTCGGGGAAATTGGCGAGCGCTTTTAGAATCCCGGTGCCTTTTGAATGTTTGATGATACCCTTGATGAGCAGGTATCTATTTTTGAGCGGCAACACGACAAAATCAATCGCCAGACAGGGTGAGGCTGTCGCAGGATATTCGGGTCAACGAATATTGCAAAGTGTAATTAGGGAAAAAACCTATTTGGATTGCGTTTATTATGAAAAACTTAGTCTTGGTTATGTCTGAACGAGTTTGTGAAAGTTCGATGTATTGATATACATACACTGAAAAAAATATAACAATGTAATACACGGAAATACGCATTTTTTTATAAAGATTACTTATATAAAGCGGACTGTGGTCCGTACGTATGAATCAACATGACGTAAATGTTGGCGTGATGGTAGCTACCGTGTCGTAATATTATAACATTATGTTATTTCATTACGTCGCGACCTTGGGATCTCGATTCTAATATGATAGCCTGTATTAGTATACGTAGGGTTATAGTCAGACACGGGAATCATGTTGAAACTACAGTATACTTATTCCGTATTAATCGTAAGGAAAATGTTGTTACATATAATCGAGTAATGGAGTTTTAACAAAATTCCTTGTAATTCAACAGAAATGCTATTAAAACATCGTTATATAAAACCGTAATAACAAAATGGTGATGTAAGACGCAATGTAATATTTTTCTCATTGTATCATCGCCTTATAAGTGTTTAGGTAGAGGTGTGAGTGTGATGAGTGTGAGCGTTCGTGCGAGGGATGAGTTTCCTTATAATTATTGAAACATATTTATTATTATATTAGCATTAAGTACATCTTTTTTTGCAAATACAAAGGGTACTAGGAAAGGTTTTGCAATACAGCTCTGTTTATTTTTTTTTCAAAGTAATTTCCTCTACATTCATTACACCTCTCCATACTCCGAAAACCAATTTTTAAATCAGTTCTGCCAAGTTTCACTAGGTAGTAAAGCACACTCGTTGTCCCAAACCCGCAGAAGGCCCTAATCACTTTAACACCACCTACCTTTTAGCTTCATGTTCACATGCGGTAACAGTGCAAAGTCGCTGGGAGCAAGGTCTGGACTGTAGGGAAGGTGCTCGAGAAGTTTTCACTCCTTTAGTGGTCAAATATTCGGTGCAGGCTTTGGCACGGTGAGCGGGAGCATTACTTTGGCCGCAGGTTCTTCATAGACCCAATGACTTCAGGCAGGCACTGTTCAGTATACCACTTAGCTCTGACTGTCTTCTGTGTGTATAAAACGACACGTTCTACAATATAAATCGATTTAAGAAATACAGCTATAATTTTCATCTTTAAGATTGGGATTTTCTAACAACTACGGGTGTGTCCTTATCATCAAAGACCCACTTTTTGTTTTGAGCCTTGGTCGGCAAATCGTAATAGCACAGAATTGACTCGTCACCTGTCGCGATGTTGTTCACATACCAAGATTGTCCCTTATCAAACTTTTTAGAATCTCCCGGCACTACGTTTCAAGTCGTGTCATCTGCTCTTCAGTCAGTCGATGCGGTACCCAGAGAGAACAAAATTTCTTCACGTGCAGATGATTATTCAGAATCGAACTAATTGCTGGTGCATTTAGGCCTAAAGTATCCTCTATCTGTTGGCAGGTTACTCGTCTGTCCTCGTCAAGCATTTTTTTCACAGCAGTAATGTTTTCCTCCGTAACTGACGTTCGTAGCCTTCCCGGCGTCTCACCTTCCTCCAGGGTGAAATTTTCCCTTTGGAATTCCTCTAACCACCTGAATATCACTGTACGATATGGACAAACATCACCTAGTGCAAGAGTCATGTATTTTAAGCACTGGTCTATGTTTAAACCACGCACGAAATTATAACGTAAAACTGCTCTTATCTCATTTCGTGACCACGATGCCATCACAAGTACTTAAAACACTCTCACTGCTAATGAATAACTGAGCCCGACGACGACCTGACAGCGGCTACTATGCACGTATGAAAATATCTCAACATGCACCAACAAGTAGATACCTGCGACTCATGGTTGCGTTACATTGCAAAGCTTTCCTTGTACCCTTTGTATTATCAAGAGGGTGACTTTCTGCGCCGACTAATGCAGTTCATATATAATTACGGTCAATTTGGCCATACAAGTTGCACTAAAAGTAGCCCTATCATAATTTCCAGCAGGTAAGCGTAGGGCTTGGCTGAATTATATTCAAAGTTGTATTTTAAAAATGGTTAAATAAATTAAATATAACTTACGTTTACTAACTATTTAAAATTCATAATTTATATTATTGAGGACATTCTTGTCTATGTCTGACGGTTGGCCGCTTCGCTATCCTAAAATAACGGCCCTTCGCTAAAAGCATTGGAGTTTATGGTTTTATGATCCGTAGCGGGTGGATATGACTTCCTGGGACCTTTGCCATATTTCACGTCACGTTTTTGGCAGTCATTTCCAAAAACGTTTACTAAACGAGTAAATTTAGGATGTTTATTGCAGGACTATCCGCCCTTTCGGCTTTTCTCGATGACCCCTTCTATTTTTCTGTGAACGTGCTTTGGCCATTAATATAATAATCTGAGCAATAGGCTTCTGGAAATCTGCGCGTTTCGCACGTGTGTGATTAATTAATCTATGCTTTAATGTGTATATGATAGATAGTAACTATAGATACGCGGTATGATCGAAAAGTAACGACAATTTTGAGATTTAGCGAGTTTCTATTTAACGGTCTGGTTATATTTTTTTCGTAGGGTTTTCGATATATTGATTTTGTACCTTTCTTATAACGCTCATTTGAACGTGACACCCTCTGAGAGGTGTTAAGCAGTTTTTCATATTTGTTTTTTTACTTTTACCAGCCTATCAACCGACGAAAAGGTAAAGTATTGTGAACGCGCATTTTTCTTCTTCACGGATATATACTCCCTCCCCCTCCCCCCCCCCCCTTCTCCTCCGTTGTTGCAATCGCCGTTGTCAAGGATAGACTAAAGTGCTGTCAATCGTCATCTGCGCCAACCAACAAACTTCTTAGACTATAACGGTGGTGGGGCGACGGTTTCGGCGCGCGGGAGTTTTGAAATCCGTCGTGCACACAAGAGAGTTTGTAACCGTCTTCTCTATTGAAGTTTAGGGTTCTTCTTATTTAAATGGGTTTCCGGATCATGCGGGGAAAGTAAAATTGTTCTTTGGATAGCACAATGGGATTTTAAAACTGCATCCAGTGGTTAGTTCCGTTATGCAATATGTTCGTAGATCGCTAATTTTCTCGCTGAACGTTTTCAACAGCTTTTATGTGATCTATCAGTCGAGTGGCTTTGGGCCATTTCGTTTGACCAACGTAGGCTTAACCAAAGTTGCATTCGATAGTATACAGACCCGGGGTTTGCAGTATTGGGGTATTGCCGTATTCGGGGTTTGCGGGTATTACATCCTTTACAGGCCTCAGAGATCGAGCTACATTTTTTGTCGGCTTGAAGATCGTTTTTATATCGAATTTATTTAGCATCTTACTTATTTGATCTGTCACGCCCTTGACGTATGGTAAGAATGCTCGTGATCTGCTCGGTTTCGGAGTTTTGTTGTATTGGATTGTGTGCTTGTCTTGTAATATTTTTCGTGGCCTTTTTTTTCGAACCCGCCGCCTCGCTATTGTTATAATCTGACTAGTAACAGCAGCAATTTGCCGCCTACCCCAGAATAATGAATGTCGATTGACAGCACTTCAGTCTGCGCTGGACAACAGCGGTTGCAACATCGCTGAATCGTCGGTTGTTACAAAATCTCATCATTTTTATAAACTTTAAAAATATCATATGTAGTTATTTTTTCATAATGCGCATAAAACCTTTCACATGTTTGAGCCCGTATTCAGAAATTAATGACAATTATTTCTCACAATGTACATACGCGATTTGGGCATATTCAGTATTCAGTATTCAGTATTCAATTTATTTATTCAGAATATACAATTAAAGCATGAATTATGAATTAAAGCTAATTATCGCATATTAGAATTCGTCAGTTTAAATGTAGATATAAAACGATTAAAGCATCAATATTAATTCGACAATAGCGTTGACTAAAGTCGGCTTTACACGGCAGACAAATAAAATAAAAAAAAAAAAAATAGAGCTGAATCCATGTACATGAGTATACATATAAAATAGATTATTATAAGAATATTAATAGTCATCAAGCACTTTATACAAAAAATAATCACACAATAGGAAGTATCAAAACAAAATTGGAAAAAACAACGTATGTATATGATCAGATGTTACATTACACATTGTAATCTACATATTAAATATTAAATTCATAATATTATTATTAAACAATAAGAACTAAAATGAGGTACCTGAAAGTTACATATTAATGTTATTCCCATTTGAAGGAATTGGCATGCTCAAAAAAATCACCCAGCTTATAGAAAGCATGTGTGGATTGTAGCTTTTGTTTAATAAATCTTTTAAACGCCTTTGTTTCCATCTTTCTTGTGGAGAGTGGTAGCTGGTTAAAGAGCTTATAGCTCAAATATCCAAAGGACTTTTGTGTCTGCGTAAGGCGTACTTTAGGCAGGATAACGTCATCACGTCTGCGTGTATTGTGGGAGTGCATATTCCCGTTTACCTCTTGTTCGTTAATATTTGATTTAGCATAGAGTAGACATTGTAAAATATATTGAGACGTAAAAGTCAGTATTTTGTACTTAAGAAAATATGGTTCGCAGTGCGTGTCACGGGATACTCCTGCAATTGCTCTTAGTGCACTTTTCTGTAAAATGAAAACCCTAGAACTGTCTGTGGCATTCCCCCATATCAGTATACCATAAGTCATTTTAGAATGGAAACAGGCATGGTACGCAGTTAATGCAGCGATTTCACCAGCTAAGAATTTAATCTTTTTTATCGCATATATTGCCGAAGAAAGCGCACTACACAGTTCATTAATATGGATGTTCCAGCTAAGATGATGATCGATCATGATACCTAGGAACTTTGTCGATTTGCTTAATTCTAGAGTACTGTTGTCTAGAGTTATATTAAATGGTATAGCAGACGATTTATATTTTGAGGAGAAGTGCATAGTTACGGTTTTTTTTGCATTAAGCAAGAGATTATTCTCTGTAAACCATGAACTTGCTAGGTTTAATCTGTGCACATGTTATATCTGTGCACATATAATAGACATATCATAAGAGACAAACATACATCGATTATCCATGAAAAGTCGGATAAAAGATATCATTGAATAACTAGAAATCATTAAATTTGCCTTCTCCTATTAAAAAAAAAGTTGCAAGTTTCATTGCACTATTTGAAGTCAAACCAATTGTATCAAAATCAAAATCAAAATCAAAATGTTCTTTATTCATATAGACACAATTAAATATTATTTTTAATTTATGTTCTTATGATGCGTCCAAGCCTTACTCCCAAGCCGTTTTGTCATTTACATAATCAGATATTATATAGTATGCTTTTTTATACAATTTTGCTTTGATGGTAGCTTTAAACTTATTTACAGATAATTCTCTAATAGTATGAGGAAGTTTGTTATAGAAGCGTATACATTGTCCCAAAAAAGAATTGCTTATTTTGTGGAGACGAGTAGCACGGACAACAAGGTTATGCTTATGTCTAGTATTAAAATTATGAGTGTCGCTTTTTATTTTAAACTTGTCAATATTCTTGTGGACATACAACAGATTTTCGTATATATATTGTGATGCAACAGTAAGAATATTTATCTCTTTGAATTTTTCTCTAAGTGAAACTCGAGGACCAAGTTTATATATAGCTCTTACAGCACGTTTCTGTAGTATAAAGATGTTATTGATGTCCGCACAGCTTCCCCAGAGAAGAATTCCATAGGACATAATGCTATGAAAGTAACTAAAGTATACTATTCTTGCTGTATCTACATCAGTCAGCCGCCTTATTGTTTTAACTGCGGGAGGAGCGTATTTTAATTTTCGTTTCAATTTCGAATATATTATCACGCGCTGTGTAAAATTGCATTTTACATTACATTGACATGCTCCATCTCCTGCGGAAAATGATCTGCGTATAGTAGGGATAATGGTGTGTACAATAACGGCGGTTGCAACATAGCCGAAACGTCGGGTGTTACAAAGTTCACGCGGTATATTCGTTTTTATGTAATTTATAATGTTGTACATCTGCGCTAGTGTTTAATTTCATGTTTCCTTGGCTTGCTCGTGTTGTTTTCTCAGCGATTCTTTCGAGCAGTTAACCACGCCGGCAAAATAAATGCCGCGCGCGTCGGAAATTCCCTCTGGGAAATTTCTATTGGCTCAAAATTCGAGATTCCTTTGGGCACTCGGCTGCCTATCAATAATGTATTGCGATATTCCTGGGTCCGCGCTGGGGGGGGTATACGAAATCTTGGTCCCGCGGGGGCGGCCCGGGAGTGTTTTCTTTATTTATCCCCGCCCTGAATTAACAATACGCTGACCCCGGGGCTTATTTCATAACTGAAGCGCGAAATAACAGCGCAGCTACCTAATATTTGTCAGACTTGCCGAGAGCCAGAGCATTGTTGTTTCAGCCCAACGATGCATGTGGGTACCAATTTTAACCTGTTGAGTATGAGTCAACCAAATCTGGTCGCGAAACAATTATCCATTGAGTACGAGTCGACCAAATCTGGTCGCGCGTTTTTTTCACTTCTTTGACGTTCTCATATTTATTCATAATTATCTAATTGTTTTACAAAATGATATTTCAATATTCTATATTCGAAATTTCAATGCAATCATTGTGCAGTTGTTCTTTTTATGATTGGTGTAGTAGTTTCGTAGTTATAGTACTTTAAGTCGATGTCGCCGAAAATCCTGCAAAAGAGACAGATGCATCCATGAAAATACCCATTTACTCCAAGGGTTAAAGTCTCTAAGTCCAATATTTCGAGGTTGATATATGAATAGTGCGCCCCCTGGTGGACCGATTTCAACCACAACCTTTTCAACTCTTGCCATGACCAAATTAAACCTGCATACCAAATTATGCCTGCATTTCAGCTCAGTTGACTGAAGCGTTTAGGAGCTATCGTGGAGGAATACACACAGACCTTCGGTTTGCAAATCGTCTTAATCGTCTCGGGGGCTGTCAAAATGTATATATCCGTCTTCATCTCGAAAAAATGTTTAGCGCGTTCACAATACTTTACCTCCTCCACGGTTAGTATAGTTCAAGGGCCACGGCCATGGTTAGTATAGTTCAAGTTAGTATAGTTTTAGGGAGTTAATGGGCCCTTGCTGAGTTGGCCACGAAGACCCATTCTGTTCAGGGTTGGTCACACTCACGGGTCAACACCTATCCGACGACCTCCACTTATGAAATGCGAGCCTGGGTAGGACTCTGGCCTTATGGTCAGTTTTCCCTAGGAATCAAACTTCTGGCGCTCCTGGACAGTCTGCGCACCGTGCGGCGTAAGCCAATCGACTGTGCACTCTGACTAACAGTCGGACAAAGGACGCTGTGGTCCGCGATAGATTCGGTATACACCGTTTCACCGCTTCGTAAGGGAGAGGACCGCGCAAGCGACCTCGAACTCATAACCAATCGAGAGACCGGAGTAATCTGGTCACAATTGGAAGTAAGGGCGTGAGTGTCGGCCCGCCAGGTTACATCCCTGGCTATCTCGCGGTTAAGGCGTTGGCCTCTTACGGGCTTGTGACGTAGCTAGATGGTGGACTGTTTTGTCCCCAAGTCTTCTACGCTCACTCCAGGGAGATAGAACGACTAATCGTTAAAACTTCCTGAGGTGACGGGCACGCCCGCTGTAGTCGATAACCCAAGTTAGTTCAAGGGCCAGCGACAAAGAAATGCAAGAGTTATGTAAATCAGATACTTTCAGATCGGATGGTATTTTGGTCATAGAATTCCGGGTTACAGTCAGCAGGCCAGAGTCTGGGAGACCTGGCAATGGCGTACTAGGAAAGGTGTCATTTTAATTAGTACCCTCAAAGTGTTTTGGAAAAGCTGAAATTGGACAAAACAGCCCACCGTCTAGCTCCGCCACAAACCCGTAAGAGGCCAACGCCTTAACCGCGAGATAGCCAGGAGTGTTACCCGGCGGGCTTACACTCACGCCCTTACTTCCAATTGTGACCAGATTACTCCAGTCTCTCGATTGGTTACGAGTTCGAGGTCGCTTGCGCGGTCCTCTCCCTTACGAAGCGGTGAAACGGTGTATACCGAATCTATCGCGGACCACAGCGTCCTTTGCCCGGCTGTTCACCCAGGATCGGATGGTCGATGGTCGTTTCAAGAGCAGTCGCCGTAAGGTCCGCAACCACCCCCGCTCTATAGGAAACAGTACTGCTTCCAGACTCCCCCGACTGTTAGTCAGAGTGCACAGTCGATTGGCTTACGTCGAACGGTTCGCAGACCGTCCAGGAGCGCCAGAAGGTTGATTCCCAATGGAAACTAACCATAGGGTCAGAGTCCTACCCAGGCTCGCACTTCATGCGTGGAGGCCGTTGGATAGGTGTTGACCCGTGAGTGTGACCAACCCTGATTACACCTTTATTATACTATTTAAAATTACACCTTTTCTAGTACGCCAGCGCCTGGTGTCCCTAAATCCTGCCTGCTGACTGTACCCCGGAATTCTATGGCCAAAATACTGTCTGATCTGAAAGTATTAGCTTTTACAAAACTCTTGCACTTTTTGATCGCTAGCTCCGAAACTAGTAGGCCTATAAAATAAAATACTACAAAGCGAGTGCTGAATTTTTCATCACCCCAGTTTGCCTTACATTTGGATCCGATCCGAACTTAACCGAATTCATACGAGTATATACCATTCAAGAGTATATATACCGCAATAAATGCCACCAGCCGATCCTTACAATACAGCAGCAACAATGTAAGTGTAATAAAGTGGCTACTTTGAGCGCCGACATTTCGCCGCTTTCAATAACGCCCCGATTTCAATGACTGCGCATAAATTTCATGGCGTTGCTTTTATAACGCCTGAACACAAATAAAACGTGTGACTACCTCCTGATATCGGGTGTCTGATAGGAAATTTAATACTGTAATAAATAAATGTGTAGGATACAAATGGACAGGTCACTGTCTAGGACACAAATGGACAGGACACGGGGATGTTGCAGAAATAATGCTCGCATATTTTTTTTCTACTATGCCAAATACGTGGGGCACACCTAAATGATCGAGAATGGAAACTACTTACGAGGGTAGTTCGAAAATACTTATTTACGAACTACCCTCCGTTAAAATCAATATATTTGTATTTGCACAACGAACTTTTTAAACAGTAATTTTTATTTGTTGTTAGCATTTTGAACCGAACTGACAACCTTGTGGGGAAAAAATAACGCCTGTATCTTGATACCCGATATAATGTGAAATTATGGTTGACAGGACTATAGTGAGGAGAGTCCATCAACTCGATGTTTTCCTGCTCAAAAACTCTTTTATTGTCAAGGCAATGTGAGAACTTGCATTATCGTACTGAAGCTTATACAACGTTTTGTATAGCCATTGATTATATCGCAGACAGGGTCTGTCCTGAAAGTAATGTCAGTGAATTTATTGTTTGTTTGTTTGTTTGAAAAGCTTTATTGCACACACAAAAGAATACAATGTGGTGGGCCTATTGCCAAGTGGTAATATCTACCGGCCATACCGCCAAGGTTATTGTGACTGAAGGTTTATGTGGGCAAATTAATTTACATTGTGAAGCGACTGTACGTCGGAGCGCGGTTTAATCGGTTGAAACTGGTAGTGGAGTAACCCAGCTAAGAGCAGCGCTCCGTCGCTCAGTGTGCTCGGAGCATACGGAGAGTGAGGACGGGTCTATACGTGAGAGTTGTTTTTTGATCTTGCGCAAGTGAAAATGCAGCGCTCGTTAGAACAAAGATTTGAGATCGAGTTTTGCGTGAAACTTGGCAAGACCGCTACGGAAACTGTTATTGTGAAGCGACTGTACGTCGGAGCGCGGTTTAATCGGTTGAAACTGGTAGTGGAGTAACCCAGCTAAGAGCAGCGCTCCGTCGCTCAGTGTGCTCGGAGCATACGGAGAGTGAGGACGGGTCTATACGTGAGAGTTGTTTTTTGATCTTGCGCAAGTGAAAATGCAGCGCTCGTTAGAACAAAGATTTGAGATCGAGTTTTGCGTGAAACTTGGCAAGACCGCTACGGAAACTGTTACTATGATCAAGACTGCTTACAGAGAACTCACTCCCAAGACTGCTTACAAGAAGCCCTCGTCCCCTCGCCAGGAGAAAGTCAGTATGAGCAAATCAAAGATCAAGATCATGCTCATCGTGTTTTTTTGACATCTACGGACTGGTTAATCACGATTTTGTACAACGTGAAACCTTTGTGAACTTCGAATTTTATGCGGACGATCTCAAAAGACTGAAACGCAGGGTTCAACGCATCGCACGCAGGGTTCTACGTACCGTCCGGATATCGCAGACAACTGGAAGTTGCACCACGATAATGCTCCGGCCCACAGTGCCTTCATCGTCAAAGCTGGGAACTACGGGGTGCCAACGATCCCCTCGCCCCGTACAGCCCGGACTTCGACTTTTTTCTGTTTCCACGCCTCAAAACACCACTGAAAGGCAAGCATTTTGGGACAGTGAACAGGTTCAAAGCAGCTTGCACCGCAGCATTGAAGGACATTTCGAAACAGCACTACCGCAACGCATTTTAGAGCTGGAAGTCCCGCTGGTGCCGATTTATCGACGCAAAAGTAAACTATTTTGAAGATTTTTAAGCACTTGTAACAATAAATTCAATAAATGATTTTTGATAGACTTACTGACATTACTTTCTGGACAGACCCTGCATTCGACTGCTTAAGGCCTTGGCCACCCTTCTGCATTGGCGATATGCAGGTGGCGCAGATAGCATTGTCATACGAGACAAACGGAAATTTATTTGACCATCTGTAATAACATTGATAATTAATGTTTCTATAATGATAGCATCTAGTTTGTTTTTTTTTAAACGCATGCTCAAAGAACACTTGAACCCACGCTCATAAACGTTTCCCTATTTTTCCCTCGCTATTGCGTCCCCTGCGTCATTATAGGTTTATTGTTTTTTTTTCCTAAATGTATTGTTATTTTTTCTGCTGTATTTAAATGTTCGAATTGCCTTTATAAATTTAATTTACTAGTTATATCTTATTTTTACCGCATAACATGTTGTTCCATTAGGCTAAGGTTAGATGTAAGATATTGCTTTTAGACAATAAGCCCGCCTTTTTGATTAATCAAATAAAGCATTTTATTATTAGTATTGTTATTATTATTATTATAACAACTCATTATGTAACCAATTGTAACAATAATAACGTTAAATTGTAGTGCCATCTTTTACATTTTTATATAGGCCGATTACATCACAGAAATAATTTGTAAATATATGAAATAAATAATGAATTTATATTGAAAAAAAAACACTGAAAAGACGCTTTTATAAATGCACATAAAAACCAAAAAATATTTACACGTCAATATACATCGTATATAGATATATCAATATTATTTTATTTACACTCTCCATGTACAGGTCTATATACATTTTATACAGGCACCTATGTCAATATTTACACTATTTACACTCAATATTTACAAGTCAATATATAATAGGTTTGTTATAACCTTGAAACCTGATCGTGTTCAAAGTCCATTACGTGACCTTTCCCACAAGTGCAAACACGACTATGATACGATATTCCATCATGGAATGCCAGTTCCTGTCTTCCGGATTCATCATCAGACATTGAAAGTTAATCGTGGTCAAAGTTCATTACAAGACGTTTCTAACAAGTCCAAACACGGCTATGATACGATATTCCATCATGGAATGCCAGTGCCTATGTTCCGGCTTCATTATCAGACCTTGAAACCTAAACGTGGTCAAAGTTCATTCCAAGATTTTTCTAACAAGTACAAACACAGCTATGATACGATGTTCCATCATGAAGTTCCAGTTCATATCTTCCGACTCCATCATCAGATCAGTTCGACAGTACCATATTATTGTATTGTCATCAGATCTACATACAGCTGCCAATTTTCATGACGCTACGATCCTTTGAAGATGGTTAAATTAGTTACCTTACATTCCATTACATAGTTAGTTACATACAGGTCGACCTAATAAAAGCGTGTTAAAAACTACATCTTTTTCTAATAATATTAAAATAATAAGAGATATGTTTTAAAAATTCGTTAGTTATTGTAGTATTATTTTATTTTGAGATATGATACCGTATAGGCGTGTTTAGAACGCCGTATATTAAGGCTTTTGAACATAAAAGAAGATTAATCAATGCTTGGAACTATGCGTGATATCTACACATTGCGTTTCGTATAAAAAGTTGTACGGCATTGAGCAGCCTAATACACTATATAATCAATGTTATTATCCTAGAGAGTTCAGCTGTCATATCTAACGCAGTTGTCAAATGAAAACACAGTTGTCTTCCATCATTCTACCATCACCGGTCTCCGCGCTTATAAGGTAATTATGATAACATGTCCTGATTTTGAGACAGCCGAAGCGACAGTTTTGATACACACGCAAGGACGAACAATTTGTTTAGTCTTTAGGTGGTTTTCGAAGAATCAGCTGGTTGACACTTTCTTTCTTGCTCATATGGATATATCCACAATGCATCACCCGAGACGATACTAGTATAATTTATTCCAACAATAAGGATTCCATTCCAAACTAGACAACATTTCAAAAATAAGGATAGTAACAAACTCATTAGCGGCTATCGCAAACCGAAACTGAATCGAAATTTTGCTATTAATAACTACTTTTTATTTACTTTATATTCCATAGATAGGCTTATCCAACTGTGCGACATTTTCATGTGTTTTTGGTCAGCCTGTAAATAGCACTGTGTTAAGGGAGGCACTTTGACATCGGAATTCTGAATACCAGCGATATATTATGGTAGTTAAACTATGAGCTTTGGCAAATTATTTATTTATTTATTTATTTAATTTAACAATTCATTTACAAGTGCACAAGTATCACTAATAATCATATCAATAAAAAAAAATATAATTAAAATTAAAATTAAAATTAAACACGGCCGATATGAGCATTAGCATTTAAGTACTGCTGCTGCCCAACTAAGTGCCAGGACTTGTTCCAGGGCAGCTAGCTCTCTAGTTTTTATATCACATATATTCGGCAATGAATAAAAAAAAAAAAAAGGAAAAGAAATATATATATATATATTCCCGTCACCATTACAAATTATAACTAATAATCACTAACTAATGATCACAATAGGAAATAAAACACAAAAATAAATAATCGTGTTAATAAAATAAAAATAAAATAAAATGTCAAATGATATCAAACAATAGTCACCAAAATTTATGAATAAGTAATAGTAATAAATAAAAATAAAAAAAAGTCAAAGAAAATAATAATAATAATAAGAAATGTCAGGGATAATTGTCTCGGTATATTAATTTGTAGATATTTTGCCGGGCGTCATATTTTAGCCAGGAATCAATTTTGGCTTTAAAAGAAGAAGAAGACTTCGGCACATACATTTTTAAATCTTCATCTAGCATATTATGAAGCGACAATGTCCTTGCGTCAGTTCCATTTTCTCAAAGGATGCGTCTACTTCTCTCATTGTCGGTAAATTAATTACGGTAGTCCGTTAATTAAAGGCAGGTGTTTGCCTAGTAGCATTGATTAAATAGCGCATTATATTGCTCAATGCCGTACTACGATTTGGCAGCCAGGATTTTACTAGAAAACGCAACGTGGTTCCGAACATTAATTATTTTTTTCGTATGTTCAGTAGTACGATAGATGGCGTCTAAACATGCATATAACGGTATCTTATCTCGAAATAAAACTTTATTTTAATAACAATCGAATTATTAAATCATAGCTGTTATTATTTTAATATTATTGTCAATTTTAAATTTGGTTTACAGGTTTCAATATGTAGTAATTACGCGCTTTAAGTTAGATAGACTAATAAAGGGCATTCTATCTTTCCGTATTGTTTCTGTGATATAATCAGCCTATATAAAAATATGATAGATGACACCAATAATTGAATGTTATTATTTTTATCAATGGTTAAATGATTAGGTTTGCATTATCGATCGGTTCTTTATAAAAACCATTCATTATCAATATTATAACTATAGTATAGATGGCCAAATAAATTGATATCAGTTGCGCCGTTAATGCTATCAGCGCCATCTGCATGTCGCGGGAGCTGAAGAGTTGCCAAAAAATACTATGAAGTGGAGCAATCTAAAATTTAATTATATAATCATTGGTAGTAATATGATTTGCGGTAGGTACTACTTTATTCCGATGTAGTACATTTCCAATCCTTAGGTGTGGCCTAGCATACTCCCTACCAAAAACCACAGACAGTCTTTTTCTGCCGTCTATTTTCATTACTGCTTTACAAAATAACAACTCAAAATGACTGTCAACCATTATTTTAATAATAATATACCACTTCATTTTATAACTATAACTTCAATTTGACATACGACTTGACAGCATTTGCCGCCTTCATTTATGTACCAATAAAAAGCACTAACGGCTGTGTAATTACGATTTTAATTAAAGGGCAAAATTATAGAGCTTGAAAACATCAAATGTGAGGAATTCACGGCGTCGGAATAAAATTTGATGGTATCGTTTTTAATTTCTTATGAAAACTAATGAAGCACTAAACGACAACGTATATAATAATGCTAGTTCATTGACGTGTTTGAATTTTTTAATTTATTACAAAAGCGAATACATCGTCTGTGCAATATGAAGTTACGATAAATTAATCTGATCTTCAAGAATCTACGACCTGATATTCAGATTTTTACTCAATTTATACTTTTCTAGTTTTAAAACCTCGATTGGATTATTTTAAATAGATGGGAGTGTAAAAACAATTGTAGGTAAATAAAATAATTATTTTCTGACTTGATTCGAAAGCCGAATTTATAGAATAGAATAGAATAGAATAGAATAACTTTATTGTGCTATGAAAACTAAACTTATTGAATATTACACTGGTTTTATAAAAAAGACAATTTATGCACAAATGGCGGACTTATCGCTATAGCGATATCTTACAGTCAACCATTTGAAAAAAAAAATAATTCCTAATTTTCACAGTCGATGTATTCGCTTCCTTAATTATGACTAATTATCTTAATACAGTGTTTCGCTGGCCGATTAATTGTTTCCTACATTATTTTCTCATAAGGTAAATCAAAAGTTGCATTGCACTAAATTAAATTAAATTACAATCGAACTATTGCAAGGATAGGAAAGGAGAGGGATGGGATATATGTAGGATAGGATATAGAGGTATTCAAATTATACTCTTTGCTATTCTCATTTTCGCTCTCTTTTGAAACAATTTGTATACTCACTATATACTCACTTTCTAGTGAGCTAAGGACAGCCTCGCTGAATTTAGGTTGATTGAAGTAAAAAATGTCGATATCTTCGAATCTACTATTATATGTGGTCATCAAGCGGTGCATAACAGAGTTTTAGGCCTAACTAGTGCTCACACGAGGGATTTCGAAAGTACGAGGAGAGCGAACCCTTCGTGGCGGAACCAACAATGACAGTTTCTTTAGTAAATGAGGGCTATCAATTTTGTTATGTATTATTTTATGCAATAATATCATATCAGCCGCTGTGCGGCGGTCTTCCAGTGAACACATACTGAAATAGTTCAGCCTGCTCTCGTAAGTTTCAAGTCCCAAGTGCTCACGAAACGTCTTTGGACGCCCTCCACCCTATTTTTATACAGGCCATATTGCTGATTCCAAATCTGCGATGCGAACTCTAAGATGCTACAAACATAACAGCAACCTAATTTAGGTATAAAAGCGCATGATTTGATAAGCTACCTTCAATATGGGTTTTTTTAATAGCCTGCAGTGCTCTAAAGGGAATCTCTTACCGCCCCGCTAAAGGGTTTACTAAGAGTGTACTAAGCGACTTATAAGGGTTCAGTATCTGAAAAAACATCGAAACGGCTAGTCTAGAAAGAACGAATTATCAACAAATAAACGAATAATCGGAATTTAATGGCGCTAGATAAATAAATAAAGAAGTAATGAAGTTAATTTATAGTGTTAAAATAGTCCAATTCATACTAATATTCTAGTAGAATGTTTATTTGACTGTAATATATTGAAATAACCAATTTGAGAGGTCTTTGTGGACATAGTTTAAAATTAAAATGAAATGAAACAACTGAAAAATATGCAGAATTTACAAAATACGGTATGAATAAATGAATTGGTACACTATTTATATGTGTTCGTTGCCTTCTTGATGTATTATACTAGACGCGATGGCGCCACGCGTGGGAGATGTCCGGTGCCGGCGCGCTTTCGTTACGACGTTTTGAAGTTCGGAGATTATTGCTGAGCCTTGGTGGAAGGCACTAAAGCAGGGGGAGGGGCATCGAGAGGTGTGTCATCATTTGGGCAGTAGGGCTCTGCGATGAGTGTTTGCTGTGTAGGTCGTTCCGACACTATAAAGCCATCTAAATGTTTAATCTTATAAAGCACATGTTTGGCGAGATTTGTCTTTAGGCATGTTTTAAATGAAGGCTCTGTAGATTTATTTGCAGTGGGCAGTTATTTGAATAATAAATATTTTCCTGGTATCGGTATTATAAATAACTACTTCGTTTGGAATGGACCTCAGAATTATCAATATTATATATAATTTTCTTAGTATAAATTAAGTAATGGTGGGCGTATTCCGAGGCTAAGGTCAAACTCCCTGACGACAAAGATTGGCCCGTCTCTCATCCCATAAATAGGTCTGAGTGCCTGATTTTGTGTAACAGAAACATATTGACATTCAGAATAATTTCGCCATAGCGAAATACATGTCATATTGAATGGAAACGGGAACGATAGACACTTGCGGCGGCCGATACATTTACCAGCCTACTATATAATTTACTTACTTACTAATAACCTACTATTTAATTTAATAAAGGGCATATACATAGACCCTTGCTATTTCGAACCCATGGTAAGATAGCGTTCTAAAATAAAAAACTTCTCTGTGTTGCGTTTACAAGAAAAACATTTGATTATAGTGGGTTTATTCGGAATGCTGCGAATATACGCGTAGCTCGATAACACTGTGCGAGTTAGGAAGTTGGGCTGCTCCAGTCTCACTGAGTTATCTTGCCGCGAGTCCGCTACGGCAGGCTACGTCTCTCCCCGTCGCGCCACTTTTCCGTAGTACACACAGTTGCAGGCGATCAGTGCCAATGAACCCATCGTAGGTCGTAGCGCTCTACGACTCGTAGTAGGGGCGGCGCACAGTACTTTAAATGGAAGAAACATTTTATACTTTGAAACTTTATAACGAACCGATTGCAATTGTAATATCAGGTGGAAACTACCCTATGCCAACAACCCCGATAGTGCATGTTTTCGCTTAGCTGTCTTATAATTTTCCAACTGTAGCTGTAAACTACAACGGGCGAACCCGCCACCTCAGGAAGTTTTAACGAAATATGATCGTTCTGTCTCCCATTAGGTGAGCGCAGAAGACTTAGAACAAAACATCTGAACGTAGAACTTATCCTTCTTCTTTCATGTCTGTCTGTCAGCTGCTGCCCTCAGCAAGTTGGTCCCTGCTGCCTTTTTGATGTCGTCCAGCTATCGTAGTTGTGGTCTCCCGACGCCTCGCTTTGTGGTTCTTGGTCTCCACTAGACAAGCCTCTCCGGACACCTCGGGTCACAGTCTGGCGATACGTTTCATGACGTCTTTCACCCCCGTGCGCCTTCGTATTTCTTCATTGCAGACTCTGTCCCGGAGACTGATTGCTCTCTCCTAGAGAGGCACTCTTTTAGAGGCACTGTTTCAACGTACGTGCCCTTCCTAGAGAGGCACGTACGTTGCTACTGGCAGCACGCATGTGTCATACACTTTCCGCTTTAGGTTGATGGTCATCGCTGGGTCTCTCAGGATGTAGGCAAGTACATCTGCCTCACAAGTGCCTCACTTGTCACTCTGTCTTCCCCGGGAACATTATCGTTCCTCATTCTTTTTAAGGCTGCTTGCAGCTCCCCTGCGTCAAGTTCTGGTAGTTCTTCGGAGCCTATATTTGGCATCTCTTATTCATTCTCTGCATCTATTGGTTTCGGAGCCGACTCGCTGTATAGCTTACGGTAGAAGTTTTAGATGACAGCGACAATGCTGGTTTCGCTTGTGACGCTTTCATTCCTCTCGTCTTTAATTTTACAGATAGTAACCTTTCCACAGGTGTTATAATATAATATATGATCCACTGTGCGTCGTGGGTCGTAGCGCTAGCTACGACTCGTAGCAGCGTAGCTACGCGGCCGTGACACTGTCGCGGCGCTTGCGCCCTGCGCCGCCCCTTCACACGGCTGCATTTTTTGTAACTGTTGCTTTCAGGCGGTTTTCAGGTGAACGTCGCTCGGCGCTAACAAACACCGCCATTATGACGCGACGAGAAATCGTCCATGAGATTTTAATTAAGAGGTGATTCTTCATGTGCCTTCTTCTCATCGGATCCAAAAAGACATTCCTGTGCTTTCCAAACTATTATTGAAAAAAAAAAAGAATTCATGTACCTTTCGGAGATTGTATAGCCTTGGATTCCGTTCTGGATAATAAGTTGCAAAATGTGATATTTACTGCCTCTCATAAGTTTTCGTCCATTCATCATCGCGAACAGCTCCATTTCTTCTTTATCCATTATTTGTTTCTATGTGTATCAATATATTTGTTTGTTTGTTTCTTTCTTTATTGTGAAATTTCACAATAGGCGGGTTTATTTATCATACGACAATCTTTTACAACCAACCCTCTTATGTTTATAAGTATATGTGCATATAAATATATACATAGTAGGGTTGTTATTGCATTCGACTGACAGAGTTAAAGTTTAATTCCGTTAATTTTATCCTAACGGAAAAGGGCTACCCAGCCGGGAATCGAACCTGGGAACTTAAAATGTAAGATCAGGCGACCTAAACATTATGCAGCCGGGTCGTGTGATTTGTCTCGTATTCAAATGCCTTCATTTAATAATCCGCCTGTGATAAGCCTAGTTCCACTTTTAAGAATATTAAAAATTACACCAGAAAGCCTGAGGCGGTAACCTAGAGGTGGAAGGAATTGCCGGACGAAGTATGAAAACTGAAGTAGGTTCACCTAGCGAATGCCTAGCTTATAAAAGCTATATGATAAGGACTATTTAACAGCCGAGCCGCGATAATTTGAGTCCATTTATTGGCTGAGACTATACTCGTACATACATTCTCAATTCTAATTTTATACCTTTTTTTATTTTGTACCTGTCTTTTTTTTGAAGTTTGGGCGAAGTTTTTTCCAGGGGCGAAGAGTCTGATTTTCTGTGGATTTTCATCGAACTCGAGGTTGATTGTCTTATACCGAAATATTTGTGGATTCTCTGAATTCCTGTGAATTTCTGAATTCTCCGGAATTTTAATTTATGTCTTTTTTTATTAGTAAGTATTAAGTACTTGTCGTGAACTTCTTCGTAGTATTTTACCACTCCGAAATAGGCTTACCGCACTCCAAGAAAGACATTTATTAAAAGAAATATTTTCTAATAATTGAATTTAGATCTAATGTACGTAGATAAGTACATACTCTTTATTTAGACAGAGTGAACTAACTTTGGTAAGGCTATGTTTTTCACTTCACCGGTTCTCTGGCTGAGGGAAAGCTAAAAAGTCATTATTATATGCGATTGGTTGTGTGGTTGAAATACTGGGTGCTATAAGCTACTATAACTTCAATGAGATTTTTACAATTTATTATAAATATCACTACAGTATATATGGTTCGTTGGATTTTCAGTAAGTAGCGTTGATTCGAAGACTGTCGGTTGATGTTAGATGAATTGTTGGTTTAAACTGAATATTTGGATGAATTGTTGATTTAAAATGAATAACGTCTGTTTAGTACCGGCTTTTATAGATGTACCTTTAACGTAATTGTGGGGTTGAACCATTGTTATTTTCCCTAGAAAATGTCTTTTAGGTGCGCATTTTGAATTGGTCATTATATAACAGAGACTTACGCACTCTGCATTTGTATAAGGAAATGAGCCATTCATTTCCATAATGTTCCTTGTACCTTTAACGTAATTGTAAGGCTGAACTATTGTTCTTTTCCCTAGAAAATAAGTCTTTTAAATGTGTTCTTTGAATTGGTCTTTATATATCAGAAATTACGCAATCAGCAATTGTTTGGAAATGAGTCTTTTATTTCCATAATCTACGTTTGACGTAATTTGTTTCTATGAATTTCCGATGAAATATTTTTTATTTTTTTATTTGTTGAGTGGGGCTTTTCTAAGGTCTTTATGAGCCTTGTAACACTGCGACCATTGCTGATCTATTGTGTTCGCCACCTACTATAGTTCTGCGCTAAGCCTCGTGTCATTTAAGAACCGCAGCAGGCTTTTGGCGCCAGATTGTTTTACCTCCTCAGGTTGGAGGTAGTGACCACCCATGTGGGTGTATGAAAAGTATCCGAGTATCCGATGAAATAACTTACATATAGTGTGCAAAATGCAAGTTGCGCGAGTCGCCCTGTAAAAAGTAAACTCTTTTATACTGAATACCACTTCTTCTTTTCTACTTTTCTACTTCTAAACAGGTAATAGTGCTTTGCCAGGGAGTGAGATTGGATCCAGGATTAGCCCGAATCTTAAGACTACCAGCTTAGGTTGCTTCTGCCTAGCGCCCTGGCATGTCGTCCCTCTAGACCAGGGTTTCCCAACCTTTTTAGCATGGTGCCCCCCCGGATTATAAAAAAACATCGAGAACAAACGAGCCGAGAGGAGCAAGCAGGATTTAGACCATATCGAGGATGCATTGATCAGATATTCGCTCTTCGTCAGCTAATGGAAGAAAGAATACGGTGCGGCAAACGAACAATCGTCGTCTTCATAGACTTTAAATCCGCCTTCGATTGCATCGATTGGAACAGCTTATGGAGTGCCTTGGAGACAGAACACGTGCCACCAAAAATCATTAAACTTCTCCAATCATCGTACGATGGCTTAACCAGCAGCGTTCGAATCCGTAACGATTTGTCTGAGGAATTCCCGATTCAAACTGGTGTTCGACAAGGAGACGTCGCATCGCCGCTACTTTTTAACGTGGTGATCGACGCGATTATGCGGAGAGCATTCGACGGTCGACGCGGAGTTAGATTCGACGAATCAAACTTCATAACCGATTTGATGTTCGCTGATGATAGCGCCGTTTTCGCCGACACTGATGCCGAAGCAACGGACATTTTATACGACATATCCGGAATTGCTCAATCATATGGATTGAAAATCAATGCGGATAAGACCAAAGTGCTCACTACGGACGGTTCGAAGGCCAGCGTTTACCTCGATGGAACCCAAATCGAACAGGTCCCACAATTCAAGTATTTAGGATCGTTGGTTACGGAAAAGAAAGTGGCTTCGACGGCCGATGTCCATAGCCGGATCGGTCAGGCAACAGCAACATTCGCCTCGCTCAAGTGGTGCATATGGAAGCGAATGAATATTACCATCAAAACCAAAGTACGACTATACCGAACGTTGGTTCTTCCCATTCTTCTTTATGGATCGGAAACGTGGACGTTACTACAATCGGACCTCAAAAAGTTCGAAGTCTTCCAAATGCGATGCTTGAGGCAGATTCTCGGTGTCTCACTCCGCGACCGAATTCGAAACGAGACCATTAGAGAAAGATGCGATCTAGTAACAACGATCGAAGAAGAAGTACAAAAACGTCGACTACGATGGTTCGGCCATGTTTGCCGAATGAACGACAATCGCTTGCCATGTAAACTTCTTTGGCGAGACCGTCCGACAGAATGGAGAATTCAGCGATCGGCACCGAAGAAAACCTGGCTAAATACCATCAAAGACGACCTTAAAAATCAACGATTGTCGGCTAGGGATGCTCGAGACGTGGCAAAAAATCGTCAAGAATGGAAGCGAATCGTGAATGGAGTACGATATCCAGCGGCACCGACAGCAGCGTATTGGCTGCGAGGGCGACCCCCTCCCCAATCGCCGGCTACGGAATAAATAATAAATAATAAATTATAAAAAAAAATCATGCCCCCCTATAGTTTTCTTCACTGCTTCAATAAAAAACACAAATTATTTTTACGATATTTATTTCTCACGATTTATTATTTATTAATGGGATGTTTTTGTCTGCATTTTTGGAACCAGTTGGTCGATATCAGGTCTGTTTTTGACAGAGCTATCATCAAATCATTATCGACTGCAAGACGATTTCGCTGCTTAGTCTTAATTTGCACTACTTCATGCCCCCCCTAAGATCTCTCTACGCCCCCCCCCCCGGGGGGGGGGGGGGGGGGTACGCCCCACCGGTTGGGAAGTCCTGCTCTAGACAGTTCGTCAGTCTTCTTAATTTTTTGTTTCGGTTCACGGTCGAACGCTGGGTAGCGAACCCAGGGGGTCTATTTCTCGCTAATTTAAATCGAACGCAACTAGGTTTCTTTTATAAAATCGAAGACTATCGCGGTTGTTTGACATTATAAATAGGACAACGGCGGCTGCAACGTCACCGAAACGTCGGGTGCTACAAATTTCACGCGGTAAATTCGTTTTCTATCCTATTTATAGGTTTCTTTTTTCTCGGAACCATCGACTCGCGGGTCAAACTCGCACCTGATCGGTTTTATCATTTCTCGAGAGTGTGCTTTTGTGTGACACTTGACTAATTACTCGTTAATGATCGCACGGTTCCCGACTACCGACCGTAGCGGTGAAAAAGGGTTGCGACAGTGGGGGCTAGGGCCCCTTCTCCCTCACTCTCCCCTGGCATATATAAGTTGATTTATAATTTATTTACAAAATAACACCCCTGGGTCTTGTCAAACCCGCACGCCCGAGTGCCCATAGACCGCATTTATTCGGACTGGCGGTATTTAAAGCGCGCTCTATATCTCCCCGCGAGCGAACACATCGCGCGGTGAGCGGCACGATATAACCTTCGATCATACACTAGCTAATATCCGCCAGTAGATAGGCGGTTTTTAATAAATAGACTTAATATTTTATTTTATTTATTTCTCTAAAATCTTTACAGATTGTGGACATTTTGCCGATATGAATGAATAACCCAAATTTATCACTAAAATACAGTGATAAGTACCCAATTAAAAAATCAAGGAGAAAAAGAATAAAGAAATATATATTGCATTCGGTCTCTCAGATTTTCAGTTTCCTACTTAACTTCAGGCTTCATCGCACGAAAGTAAATTTTCCTATAATAATTAAAATAAAGGTTTAGTATCAATGATCGAAAAAAACTGTAATAAAAAGTTTTGAGTAATATTAGGTAGTAGTAAAATAATCAAAAATAATGTTATCAGGTTAAAATGGAAATAATAATGAAAAAAAACAACAATTTCAGTAAAATATACTAGAATGGTCACTGCAATAATAAAATAACTAACAAAGCTATTTTACTCGGTGCTCTCGATCACGGCCGATGAGTTTACGGATCCTATATTCCTTAATTTGACTACAATCGTAACCAATGGCTACTAGTGATGTTGTTTAATCGCAGGTATCGCTTTAACTTCTAATAAAATATGCGTATCTATGCGCGAAACGAGCAAGTATGCGATTGAAGGAAATAACACAGCTTTTGCGATCGCCAAAGCGAGCTCGGCCCCAATTAGCATAGATTTAATGGGCTGGAACATTTTTTGTGCTTCGCTGTTTCCGATTCGTGTCCACCATTATTTGCGGAGGTTTTCGCATTTGCAAATACGTAAAACGATGTAGTTGAAAGGGTGTTTTTACGGTACGTACAACGAAAAACTTTGTTATCAAAAATAACATTCAAACGTATAGACCATGGAAAGATCCATACAGCTGTTATTCTCCATAGCTACATTGCCTTTCAGATCTCGGTGATTCATCGCGGTTTCGTTCAATGTCAGATCCACGATTAGGATGAGTGCATAATGTATTAAGCGTCGGTCATAATTTGTACAGTAAATTCGCAAATCAATTAAAAAAGGGGCATAATTGTTGAATCTTGGGTTTTATGCCATCACCCTTTGAATCTAGAGGTTATGCAATGTGCAAATATATAATTACGCTATTGCACATACATTTTATTAACTTAAGCAGTAAATCTAATAATGCAATAGGTCGTTACGCAAAAGGCAACATCCTCACAGGCAACATCCTCACAGTGAATGCAGGATAACCGATTTAAAAGCAGAAAATTGATTCGCATATTAACTGTCGTTTCGACTATATTTATATATTTAATTCAACGCCCAGACAGAAAAAGAACCAACATTATGAACAAAATGAAATATAAAATAGGCTATGACTCTGTAACTGCCATTTACCAGAATCTTACCAGATTTCTCTTCAGAAGATTCTGTAAATAAAAATTCCGATAACAAATATACACATATCAGTCGACGATCAAAAATTCGCATCATGCAAAATCCTCGGTAGAGGGTAGTTTTCTGGCTTCGTCACCGCATTCAATTTTCTAAAATCTTACTACATCACAATCAAAAATAACGTAGACAATTCAGTTTTAGGGATGAACATATTTTGGTTGTTCTAGCTAATTTAGTGTCGTCATGTATTTTAATGACTTTAGAATTCTATTATTCTATAGAATTGGCGTAGAAAATATGATACGTACATACTACAGCGTTTAAAAATAGTTATAATGAGTATGATGAAGTTAACTTTTAGTAAATGTTTTTCCTATTTAATAACATAACTCACCTTTTAGGTGAATATCTCTTATATAACTATATATATATATTGAATAACTCTTGATATATCTTTTTTCTAAACATACAATATCCTTCCTGAAAAATTCTTCCTCCTGATCACCTAAGAATTCATACACTGCGGCTACTACCGCATACTCATAGTCAAAATTTCTCCCTAACAGATATTCCATTAATATCGTAAATAGATAAAAATCACTAGAGGCAAGGTCCAGTGAGTATGTACGATGTTCTAGTACTTCAAAGCTAGCTTCTTCAAAAGCGGCCTTCAGAACTCTGGACTTGTGAGCTAAGGCTTTATTTTGTTGAAACGAAACAATTTTAGCGAGTTAGGCTCTTCGTTTTTCTCATATTCAGTTTCGAAATTTTATTTATTAAGTACATACAGCTGCCGTTATAGTAGTTCCATGATTATAATAGTTCCATGGTATTTAATCATCATGACCCCTGGACTGTCCCAAAAAAGAGAGCTCATGATCTTACCGGCGGACGTCATATTTCGTCCATAGTTATGAATCGAGCCAAAAGACGGTCAGGATCCTGTTGCAACATATGCAAAGAGCGCTGCGAAATCTGTAGTCTAGTTTTTTTTTCTGCACGTCCGTAAGCGTTCTAGATTCCTGGCGTACGGATACCTTTTTCATACATAAGCGATCATGTCAAATATCATGCATTCTACCTATCGAAATCTTCATTTCTTCGGGACCGACGTGTTCCATCTTACTGTATCCGTTATGGGTCTCATATCTTCAGACAGTTTAAAAATATATGTATATTTGATCTTATAATGCGGCGAGTTACTCCTATTAACCTCAACAAGAACCATAACTAAAAAAACTTGACCATTTTCCCTACTCTATATTTTTCCCTCGAGCCGCTATCTTGGAAAAATTGCGCTCTGATGCCTCTCTAAAAGTAAAATATTGTATTTATAATTATTAGTAACAACTATTATTCGCGCAGAAAAGCAAGTATTTTACACGTGTGCCCAACAAAGAAGGAGTGTAATGTATTCAGCGTTCATCTATATATGTTTTCCGTTTCTTTATTCCACCATAACTTCTAAACGCTTAAACCGATTTAGAAATGTGTGGCATTGTTAGAACCTCTATGTCACCGCTATGAGGGTCATAGGCTATCTTAACTGTCCAAATGTCAAGTAAATAGTTGTCTAAATGTCCAAATCTCCAAATGTCAATAAATTAACATAAAGATATCGTGTTTAATATCAAATGAAAGATCTGATTGAGTGCATTTCGTAAATATACATCTATCTATATGGATAAATAGATAAACTAATATTTCCTAAAAACCGTAATGAAAATAATTATAAATACAATAGTTCACTTTCTGTAACGGCAGTCGTGTTTTTTATTCTTTTTTAAAACAATCTTGTTAGAGAATAATTTTCTTCGTTAAAACAAAATTCAATTTACGGAAGCTCCGTCACGATCCGCCCCAATTAGACCTTTCATTTTATGCTAAACAAGATTTATTTATCTTCATTTATTAATATTTGGACATTTTAGACATTTATTTATTTGACATTTAGACAGTATATGTACCCAGTGGACACCCGGGATCACATAGCGATTCTAACAAACCCACACTTTTCTAAATCGGTTCATACGTATAGAAGTTAAGGTGGAATAAAGAAACGGAATACATGCATATATGAACACTAAAAAAATCTCAAAAATAGCGGAGTTGATTTCGATGAATTTCGCGTGAATGTAGTCTTTGATGATACAACATAAAACGTCCGCGGCGCGCTTCGAATCCGCTGCAAACTGCCAGAGAGGCAGTTCCTTTAATGCTCTGAGTATCCCTAGAATGTAGCGGGAAGAAGCGGATCCGCCGGGGGACGACAACGCCGTCCGACTTGACGCCGGAGGGGGGCGCGAGGCCCGTCGCCCATCTTGCCCCGGTGTTGTCAACACAACCCTCAAACTCGCACCTGGTGACCCGATACGGCCCCATATATTATTCATCAAAATCGATGACCGGTCAATGTGGGCTTTTAATGGGGCGCGACCTCTACGGGGGGTGAGTGTGATTGAAGGTTTCAAATTGTCACTAATCGGAACGGACACGCAAAACATACTTTAATTATTTATTTATTTTATTTAACCCCTCGAGTAGCGGCATAATTTCATGGCAGGCCGCGGCAATTTATTGGAATTTCTTGCAATATCGCCGCGCTCGACGATACTATAGCTAGTAGAGCGTAAGTAGTAGCGAATTACTACAGCTATGGAAGTACTATAGCAATCATAAAAAGAATAACTGTGCAATGATCGCATTGAAATTTCGTATATAGAAAATTGAAATGTCATTTTATAAAACAGTTATATAATTATGAATAAATATGAGAAAGTCGAAAAAGGGAAAAAAAACTCGGCATTTCTAACTTGTACTTGTCTTACGGAAAAATACGGTACCCTATTTAGAAATTGTAAATGCTGTCGCGATCTTTATTATATTCTCTATAAAAGTTAATATTTCGCTTTGCTTATTTACATACAAAAATGTTTAGATATTAGCTCATAAAAACCAATAAAAATTTTGATAATTTCTCGAAAAAAATCTCGAAAAAAATAACCTCATTAATTTACAAATACGCCGAAAACTTTATATATTTCAGCGAAAAACAAAGTAATATGTATTTTGTCAACGAATTAGGTAGACATTTTGCATTTTTAGAGTTATTTAACACAAAAATCTCAATAATTAGAAATGACGCCATATCGCCGCACCCAATTTTTCAACTCAAAAATTGGAATGAAATGTACATAACATCACTGAATTCGGTTTATAAAGTGTTTTAGAAATTTATTTACATATCTATTAATATTCCAACTGAAAACACTAAAAAAACACAAAAAAACTTCACAACCCGATGACAGCGACGGCGGCACACCAGCGATGTTTGACATCGAATTTTACCATAAATATCCATTAAAATCACGCCGGACGTTATTCTAGCTGCCGTCTATGTATCTATGGCAATAATGAGACATGTTCGTATGGATTTTAGTACCGTTGGATTAAGAAAATAATATTACTGTGCTCTCCGGGAGCAAGCCGCTAATATTGGTCGTTACGTATCCAACGGTGTTCTGAGGTGCAATCAAATTTGGTCGTTACGTAGCTGAAGGGTAATAACGCAAACAGAGTATGATATTGTAGCATACAAGATTACAAAATTGTATACATACTAAAATATAAAACCGGTTATGGATTTCCTGTGAATTACACATTTATATTTATTTTAATTCAAATACATTTTAGTAATTCTGTGCCCATTTATTGTTACGAAACATAATAAATATGACTTGTAAAACATAATAAGTATGCTTTCTGGGAGAGTCACGGAGACGGTGGGAGGGGATGTCATTGTGTGTATGTTATATCTGTGAGTGTATTTATGTACATGTGTAAGTGTATAATTATAATATATTATATTTATACACTATATTTTAATATGTAGTAAAATAAAGTACAAGATAATGTGTCCAAAATAAAAAGTGTAGTAATAGATTATAAAATCTCCATAGTAAATGAAATTTAAGTCAGTATCTTGTATTGTAAAGATATACGAATAATAATATTGTCAATTCTGTTTACGTAAAGGATTTTAGATTCTAATTGCTTGTATGCACTAATTGAAGTATTAAATATATCAACATATCACATGAGTTTATTATAAAGATCACAGCAGCGAGTAGTGATTCCATACGTTCGTAATGTACATATTAAAGTATATTACATATTACATATTAACATATTATCATATTACATATTAAAGTATTTTCTGCTTCCCAAAAACACCTAGCTACTTAAAATAATGTTCTGTCTGGATCAGTCTATATGATGTCCATTTATATTATCAAATCTATATTAACCCCTCCTATCGCGGGGTAAAAATTTAGTCGTCACTTCTGCCCGGGACAGTTTTGCGCGTGAAGTCGATGGCCTTGAGAAAAACGACCATAACTTTTAAACTACTATACGGATCGTAAAAAGAATAACTGTAAAATGATCGCATTGAAATTTGAAATTTATAATATTATAACCTTATCTCGTCAAACAATTAAGATAATAATGAATAAATATTTAAAAAGTTGGCATTTTACGCAGCGCGGAGCGCCCTAACCAATATTGGTTAGATACAATTTTAGCATTTGTAAGCGTCTAACCAAAAATGGTTAACTCAAATAGGAAGGGTTAAACACAACATGGATTCCAAACTTCACAACGATATAAAATGAAGTTTGTGGAAAATTCACTTGTCATATTTCTAACATATAGAACAAGAAAAAAGCCATCGAGCCACCGCAAGTGACCAATGACGCCGGTATCTCATTGTAAATAAATAGTTCGGTTACACAGAAAATGCAAATTGGAAAATTCTGAACAAAAGCACTACATCGTGAAAATCTAAAGCTAACATACACTAAAATATATATTTTTGATATTATGTAATAGCGGGGAATCATGGAAATGTCAATTTATTACGTTTTTGCCCGACGTAAGAATTGTTTGCTTCTTTGGAACTTTCCTAGAGTTTAATATTCCATTGTATAGATGCAAAATTAACACCAGGTTGCATTGAAATATAATTCACAGAATGATTTGCTTCGGGAATATTTAATGCTAACTTCAGCCCGTGAGAATGAAATATACTCGTAAAATTAGCTGGGCTGGGGGATAAGAAGGTCTTCACCCGATTTACGTTGGTGACAAAACACACGCGCGTCTCTTATCATTGTGATTATTACCTGTTTATATAATGTTATGTTTGTACAAAAACGTCGACTACGATGGTTCAGCCATGTTTGTCGAATGAACGACAATCGCTTGCCACGTAAACTTCTTTTGCGAGACCGTCCGACAGAATGGAGAATTCAGCGATCGGCACCGAAGAAAACCTGGCTAAATAACATCAAAGACGACCTTAAAAATCAACGATTGTCGGCTAGGGATGCTCGAGACGTGGCAAAAAATCGTTAAGAATGGAAGCGAATCGTGAATGGAGTACGAGATCCAGCGGCACCGACAGCAGCATATTGGCTGCGAGGGCAACCCCCTCCCCAATCGCCGGCTACGGAATAAATAATAATAAATAAATATAATGTTAGGAGTCTCTCCATCAAAACTGTTTTTAATTTACATAACTAATTTGTGAAGTATAACTAAATAATACAGTGTGTATAAGTATTATACATGTGTGATTGTTTACAACTTTTTTATATCACCGAACGTAATCTAAAGTAAAATATCAGCATCCCCAGATACGGGCGTTTTTGCTCACTTAAGTATGCCATGAGCCAATTGCTATTGGGTTAATTTGTTTCTCCTGCACGATTTATAGTAACGTTTCTTGAATATCATAGCCTTTCTGCAGTACATTTTATTGTTCCTTAAAATAAATAAATAAAAATTATGGCGTACTCAAATCAATATTTAGTTACAACGCCGTTTAACGAATAATAATTTTAATATGTGTGTATTTCGCAGATCTTCTTAGACCTTTGCTATCAAGGTACTCGAAAACGGCGGTATCGAAAAACTAATTACTAACTTGTTTTATAGACCGTGAGCATTTTGGCCACCCATCTGCAATTGATTGTCCTTATTTATGCCCGTTTTTTTCATAAATGAGTCCCAATACGCTTTCAGTTAAGATGTTTAGAATCTCGGTCAATTATTTTATAGTTAAACCCGGCAGCTCCGTAACATCCCTTGCGTGACCAAACGTCGGCTCCCTCCATTTACGTAACATCCCTTACGGGACGGAGCGCTCGCCGCTGCGAAAAATTCAATTTACAATTCGAAACGCGGTAGTATACGCTTTCTGAGGGCGCTACGATATGGCCAAAATATCTCCAATTCAAGATTTGTCAAGATTTGGAACACATCGGATTGTTCTACAATATGAGGTGTTTTCTACATGTTATCTCCAATCGTCTCGACTTGTCATCTGCAGTCGCCTCTTCTACTGCGAAGGTTGTCCAGTCCATTGACTCTCTAGACTCTATCTACTCAGTAGAATACAAAGGAGCACCGATCCCATAAATGGCCCGCAAGCGGTTATTGCTTTCAGTCGGTGCTGTCCCCGCTTATCAGGATTTAATCACCGCACGATAATTCAATTTATTCATTTTCAAAAAAAAATGCTCTACTCGCTTCTTTCAGTCGAAAGTATTTTTAGATATATATTTTAAAAAAATAGCAGCATTGATGAAAATTCACCGGGAAGATTCCAAATATTAAAAAAATAAATATTTTCTTATCTGGAGCGGCATGTCAATGTTAATCCGAGAACTTGTCTAGCTACCTGTATATTTTATGGGAATTATTATAGGTATGTAATAGGCTTTTCCACATAACAACCATTGAATAAGCCTTACCAATACAGGTCACGCGATAATAGCTGGCACGTTCACAGTACTCACACTAATGCAATGTCACTATACAGTGCGCGAGCGAGAGAGACGGAAAGACTTTTTATGATGCGCATCAAGTGAAAGTCACGTCGCGCGTCACGACATTGCATTAGTGTGAGTACTGTGAACGTGCCAGCTCTCGTTGCGGGACCTGTACAAATGTTGCTATAACCTGATTAAGCATTTTTATATACCCGATACCCGATACAGCTGAATTGTAAAATCGTGACCACAAACACGGCCTGGTGGCATAGTGGTTAGGTAGCCTGATCTTACTTTGTAAAGTCCCGGGTTCGATTCCAGGCTGGGTTACCATTTTCCGTTGGGATAAAATTAACGGAATTGCATTTCAATTCTGTCGATTGAATTCAATAACAATACACACTATACACGCATATTTCACGCACATATACATATAAACACTTCACAGTACGCTTTGTTGGAAGAGATTGTCGTAAGACAATAAACCCGCCCATTGTGAAATTTCACAATAAAGAGAGTATAAACAAACAAACGAGTTTGAATGCAGTTATAAAGTGCCCCGAAATTTTATACATGTTTTATATTAGGCGGTAGGACCCAGGCAGCGAGAAATGTTTAGGTCATATTTTTGACAATTCCTTGGCGATACCAGAGGTTAATTTCTACACCCTAGTCTATATGTAAGGATTTATCAGTTTGCTGTTTTATATAAGAATTTTCATATGCGTATAAAATCCATAACAGATTCACAATATATAAAACGGAAATAGGGGAATACAATACAGTGTTTAATGGGGTTGTCTGGTTTCTGTAAGGACTAAAATAACAGGCTAGGCTGGCAACGCCGTTGGGCGGGAGTGCCGCCCGCCCCAGCCCAACCAGTCGTGGGGCGGCGGCGTCGTCGCGCGGACGTCCCGATCGTAGGCGGGGGGCCCTCCACGCCGGCTTTCGCGTGCGCTTCCGAGTGCGTTCACGTTTGGCAGATTCGCGGTTTTCGCACGGATCGATCGCCGGTCTACGTACGGCGCGCGGTGCATCGAACGCTTTTTTTGACAGTTCGGCCTTTTTGACAGCGCACCCACCGAACGCGTCGCAATCGGATCCCTAGCCTCTCACGCTCGCTAATACCCAGTGCCCTAAAATAACATATCAGTATTTGGTCGTGATTTTGTACTCGTATTTTGACTCGTAATCGTGTAATCGTGACTTGTGTAATCGTGATTTTTATACTGACTTTTTCTCGGAATTTGGCGTGTAGTGTTTTTTTTGTTGATGACATCCGGTAAACTATATGTAATGGTGCATAAACAAACGTTACTATACTTCAATCTATTGATTCCCAATTGATGTGACCTGCTCACCGCTTACAGCGTTTTGCAAAAAAAAAATATTTGCTTGGCCATTTAAGACGGATTAGACCACAAAGCTATATATCATTGAACTAGACCTAGTTGGCCAAGAGGTTCAATGCTGTAACCTTCTCACTATTCTGGTTGTTGCTAGTATTACCGCTGTCTGCATTACATCTTTAAGCCCCATGTCAAGAGACAACCTCTTAAGACGTTTCGCGAGGCTTTTTGGGACATGGTCGTTCGTAGATAAGATTATTGATACTATAGACGCAACACAGGTTCCCCATATGTCAGTAACCTTACGAGCTAAGTTGTGATACTTCATTTATTATTATTTTATTTATAAAATAAGCCAGTTGGTAGAAATCCCTGCTCTTGGTATAGTCAAATTTATTTTACTTGAGTGTGTGGTATACCTCCTACCGATGCGGTATAATTATTTTTAAAACTGTAAAAATAATTATCAATTAAATTTATATTAGAAATATAAAGTCTTCTAAAAAACTATTGTACCTGCTAAAATACCTTATATGGTATAAATGATCAAAAACAAATTGTCAAAATATAAAACGAATAGTCGGTTATAAAATAGTGAAATTAGAAATATTACAATTATAAAATTACAACAAAAAAATGGCGCAATAGAAATAGTCAATACAAACACATTCTCGTGTCGATGTCGATGTCCATGTCCATGTCCATGTCCATGTATATGTATATGTATATTCATATTCATATTAATTTTATTAGAATACTGGTATACAAGTCAGATACAGATTCAGAACATTCATACATATTAGCAAACAAACATTTTTTTATCGTAAAGAAAAGATAAAATAAAACAAAACGAAGAAAAAACACAAGAATAATGTAAAAAGAAGAAATACAAGACAAAATGCAGAGATCATTAAATACTTTAGCCACCAAAGCATTTTAGACTTCACTCGAGTAATATTCCTCCGGTGAGTAAAACGCCTTATCTGTAAGGTACCTCTTAAGGCGCCTCTTAAACACGTCAAGAGATTGCGCCTGCCTAGTGTGCTCGCTGAGTTTGTTGTAAACCGCTGGGCCGGCGATATAGGCTAGCCTCTCCGACTTGGATAATGCATGACTTTCCGAACGTAGCATGCTACGGGATCTTGGATAGTGATGATGCACACCATTCAGTTCAAAATCGGCTAGATTTTGTATATAGATCTTGTATATGTATGTGTATGTGTATATGTATATGTATATGCATATGCTTATGCATAGGGATATGCATATGGATATGTTTATGTATACGTGTGTACGTGTGTACGCGTGTACGTGTATACGTATATACATATACGGGCTGTTATTACTGAACGGGATTTTTTTTGTGGGTGAATCAGTACAACGAAGTAAGCAACTTTTAATAAAAAAAATTGCAAGAAAAGTAAAAAATAAACTTTTTTTTTTGGAAAAAAAGTTTTGTTTCTTTTTGGAAAATTTTGTTTTTTTTTTTTTAATATTATGAAAAGCTTTGATCACTATGCGCTATCTAGCGGTTGGTAAAGTGTCGCTGATATTGATTATTTACGACTTTTTACCTACCGCTAGATGGCGCAGCACGCTCAAACGCTTCTCAAACCTTTATTTAACAGTCAACTTCTTCAAATTAAAAAAAAAAAAAAAACAAAAAATTTATTATTAAACTTTTTATTAAGCTTACTACGTTGTACTGATTCACCCACAGAAAAAAATCCCGTGCAATAATAACACCCCGTATACATTTGTCTGATAGCTATCAACTATAACTATCGAATTTGAATGATAGTTAACGTCCTGAAATGTATTCCTGGTGGTATCATCCCTTCTGTCCCATCAATATGTAGCACCATTTACATCCCATTTTGTAATTTGTAATATTTACCTCCCAATTTTTGTTCTTCATATTTGTTCTGAATGTATCTTTTATTACATTTGTACAATATGTACGCGTTTAGACAACAATAGAGCGTCGATGCCTTCCAGCCCCTTTTAATGAGCTATTTGTTTACGGATACAATAAGGCAGGGTAATTAATTACAATTTACCTATTTGCTTAATGTTATCGGAATTCTGTTAATTGCGACGGACTGATATAACCAGGGGCGAAATCAATTACATTTGATTGTAATTTGATGTTGTTTAAATGATTTAGTTTGAACATTTGACAGAAAGTTTATTTTAGCAGACAATTTATCCTACGATCCTACGAATTTATTATACGATAAGTTAAAGAATAAAAATTTTAAATTTTCCATTTCTTTTAATATTATTTTGTTTTTCTAACATTTCTTCAACAAGCCGCTAATTAAATAATGTTTTGTTTTCAGGATATGGTTACACGAGAACATTATTTATAACTTTACTCATTACTATTTATCTATTTTGTTAGAGTTGGGTAAAATAATTTTTATTTTTGGTTTAATGTTTTAAATAGTTGCTAATATAATTAAATTTAGTTATAGAGAAAGAGAAAAACGTCACGATTCTCTATTTAATAAAGAGTGGCTTGGAAGAAGTTTTTGCAGAGACTCTATATAAATTGTACACTGCCATTTTGTGGAATAGAAGAAGTCTAGAATTCTATTCCCTACAATTGTCTAGAATATGAGACCTTGCGTTATCGCAAGATTAATAACGGATTTAGCGGCATCAAAGCCGCATAAATTTGTAATCTTACTGATGGCGAATCCGAATCCTATGCTGGACAGTTTTTTGCGAAGTTCAGCTAAGTGATCGACTATACGGTACTATAATAAATGTTATTATTTTAATATTATTTGCATAATTCAATATTCAATTTTGTATACAGGTTTCATTAAATAATAATTACTTGCGTTAAAATTCAAATAGACTAATAGATGTCAGTCTAATCTCTCCGTAATATGTCTGCGATGTAATGAGCCTATATGGAATGCGATAGATGACACTAATAATTAAAACTTATTATTGTTACCATTGGTTAAATTATTGAGTTTCAGTGATCAGTCCTTTATAAAAAAACATTTACTAGCACTGTTGTTATAGATTGCCAAATAAATTGCTATTAGTTTCGCCGGACTCTTTCGTGTTTTTCATTCAAACATGCCTTCTTATTTGTATAATCCTTTCTTTCTGGTTTTATCTCAGGGCCTTGATATTACATTATTAGGCATGTCCAAGTCATTTGCAGTGCAGGTGCCCTGAATATGCAGCTTTGTGCCTTTGCCAATGAGACAAACACTTGATCGGATTTTAAAAATCTACTAAGAGACATTTAATATAACCCCCCCCCCCCCATCCTTCCCCATGTCTTCCCTCTTTGACCGTCTCCTAGCTTGTCCTTATTTCCCTTCCTTCCTTCGAAAATGAGTTGACATAGGTTATTAATTTCTGTCTTATTTTACTATTATGTTTATTATATTACTGTACACATTTATTTATGATCCCTACTTTACAAAATCCCACTTGTTATATATTTATTTGCCTACATAAACATTTAGTCACTTTACCCATGTCGGTATGGTCGTAAGATATTGCTACTTGGAAGAAGGCCCACTATGTTGTACTCTATTGTGTGTGCAATAAAGTTTTCAAACAAACAAACAAATCTATCAGCACCACCTGCATGTCGTCGGCGCAAAATGGTCTCTAAATCGTACTATGGCTTTGAATAATCTAATACCCTATATAATCACTGGCTATTTTTTCAAAATTTGTAAGTCATTTCTAGCGTCTGTGTAGCTAGTATGAAGTGGAACACTGTGCGGCGCTACTGGCAATCTTCGTTATTACAAACCCCAAACTTCTTCCATAGCTTTGAAGCGTGGTTTAAGCGAAAACTTTTGTCGGTCTCGATGCGTTATTCCCTCGTCGACTCCACATCGAGATTTCGGTCTTCTGATTTATTAACATCTGACGTCGGTGAGGCAGGTATCACGTGTATGAGGAAGACTTACGAAATGATGAAGAGTAATTTACGAAACGCCATTTGTAACCTTTAATATTATTGTCAGAGTGAACTTAGATAATTAACACAACGTACGATTATGTAATAAAAAGGAGTTAGTAAGTGCTTTACGCAATGAAGATAATTGAACTTGAATGTTTAATATATCGTCGGTGTGCAGCAGAAACTGACTAAGTCCACAAAATTGAGATTTCACGTTATTTTTCTAAGTGGCTTTTCTAAGGCCTGATTCCGACTAATTTTGGACATAGACGCTATCTCATATCATGCATAAGACTATTATAAGCCACTTGGGCAAATAAAGTGAAATCTTAAATTTGTGTAGTCAGTTGCTGCTGTATGCCTATGATATTATGCAAATATTATTGATGTGACCATATTATAAGCATAAAGATGTTCTTGTACTGGGTAAGGCTGCATTATCTTGCAATAGACTTATAGTTTGTGATAGCCGGTTAAAGAGCGGTGTAAGGGATTACATATTTATTTATTTATTTATTTATTTATTTATAGGTATAGTACAATAATGATTAATGTTATGAAATTTATTTCATGTTACCATGCATAAAACTAAATACCGAACTACTAGCTTTCACCTCAGTTGCCTAACTAGGCAGTACATTTGTTCTAAGGTCACCAATTTTAATCATCTATATAAATATTATACTTGTTTTTTGTCAAATGCAAGTGCATTTGTGCATAGTAGTATTTTAACTGCTTGGTAAATTTGTAAATAGTCAGCTACTTAACGATACATTATTATTATCAACTAGCAGATATGTATTTATATATTACAGAACATTTATGTACATACAAAATAATAATTATTCAGTATAACAATAATTATATACAAAATAATAATTAATCAGTTTAAATCTTTGCTGTCATTAATTTATACTCTAAGTCTGCATTTGTAAACGAATGACACGAATGTAAACGAATCTATATATTTATATGAAATGCAGTGCAATGTGCGCTCTAGCACATGGTAAGCATAGTGAAGCGACATGCGACAGGTATTTATAAATACACGACTCTTGCTATGGGTAATTGATTTTTATGTACGTAAAGTGTATTTTAAAGCTATGTTTCGGCGAATTTCCTGAAATAAATAAAATAAATTAAAATAGTAAAAACGCTCTTTAATCGTTATTGATTCCTGCCCACGAGAGTTTTGCAGCTTTAAATTTAACCCTTTAAGGACCATGGGACATGTGTCCCATAACTTAAAAATCATTTTTCAAATTATCTAATACGAATAATTTATAAATTATATTTTTATTGAGACATCAAAATCTTAATATCAGATGTTTTTTTTAAAATATACGTTTTTTTTAAATTATCGCAAATTTTTAAATGACCGATTGAATCGCAATTAACTCAGAAATATTACAAAAAAATACATACGTAAGATATTTATGGCGACTTTTTAAATTGTTTTTTTTTCTTTTAGTACCTTCGTTTTTAGTACGTATGATTTCTGAGTTAAATAATAAAATAATCAAATTTTGGCAAAAGTTGTATTTTTGCATCTTTATGGGACACAGGGACACCTATGCCCCCTCAATGTATACACAATCTATGGAACCAATTTTCACAAAACTTGACATACATATTATATACATCGCCTTTTAACAGTTTTATATATCAAAAACTTCCATACTCCACCGCAAAGCTTATGATCCTGAAAGGGTTAACTAATGCCCATTAAATTGGAAAATCTGCATGGATAATAGGGGTCGATGTTACGATTAATTAAATACCACATGTTTTCCAAAGAAAAACACAAATATGAGCGAAAATACATTTGTATTATTTTTCAAGCAATTACGTATTTTCCGTCATTATCCAAAACCTTTTGCCATCTCTTTGGAAAAAAAAATCGATTCCTTCCTTGTAAACATGTTGGTTGTGTTCAACAATATGTTTCAGGAAGTGCGTGGACATCGTTCACATTTGTAAAATTTGTATTTTGAGGGGAGTGTTCCATTGATCCAAATAAATAGTAAACTGATGTCGCGATGTCGGGAGACTATGGCGGATGTGACAATACTACCCAGCCAAGCTGCTTAATTTACATATCTTGTATCTGTTTAGCTGCGTGGAGTCTAGCATTATCGTGTTGCCAAATGACACGTTTTCTATTGAAAAGAGCTGGCTGGTTTTAATTTTCGGGGCCACCAAGCGCTCAATATCTCAATGCGATTGAACTGAAATTTTGTAGAAAGCTGCACTAATATTATTGAAATTCCGCCATATATTTTAATCAAATATTATAGTCGAATCGGCCGATGCTAGCCTAAAAATTAATTGCGCCGCTTAAGGCGGTTGTGTAACGGAACCCTAGCGGGTGCTTCCCCCGGGCGAGAGAGGGCACTCGTCGATTTTTTTTGTGAAATTTATATTCAGATCAAAACAGGCCTTGGCTCCTTTGCCGCGAAACTCTTGAGGTGACCTAATCGATTTTTCCACTAATTCATTGCGTAGACTTTCTAATTATTGGCAATAAACATCAGCTTTAACGGTTTCTCCTGGTTTTATTAGCTGCAATTAAAAAATCCAGTGCAAATGGTTCGCAGCTGGTCTTTGTTTTGAAATCGACAGTTATGTGGGACCCAAATACCTTATCGTGATAGTTTTTCATCTTCATGAAGATGTCTCCACTTTCGACCAGGTGGCCCTAAGTGTGTCGATTATTTGGATCCGACTCAAAGCACCATTATCAAATTTAGAAGGATACTTCGAACATTTTTCGATTGTTCAAAATCGCCAATAGCTAATTGTCAAAATCAAGGCTGGCAGTTATTTATTTATTTATTCTTCGGGAAACATACATTCGTAAGTTATTACAAATTATCTTAGTGCAATATTTTGCTGGCCGATTAATTGTCCCCTACAGCTAATTCTTACCGTTTTTCCTTATACGTATTTTCTTATACGTTATCAAAATTAAATTGATTTAAATTAAATTACTATCGAATATAAATAAATTACTATATTTTAGTCACAAATTTGGTAATTGCAAGCAAGAATAATAGGGGATGGGATACAGTCCGGAAGCCGGCCATACGGACACACGCTACGTCATAAGATACAAAGAATAATCGATTATGCATGAACAGCCGGATAAAAGATATCCTTGAAAATCTATTAGTCATTAAAATTCTCATGTCCTGTTAAAAGAAAAGTAGCTACTTTCGGAGCACTTTTTGAGGGCCAACCTATTTTATGAGGAGAGTATTCTAATTCTCGTTCCAATTTCTTTTCGAAATCGAAACGAAAATTAAAATACGCTCTTTATAAAAAAGGTCGAACCTCAATAAGTACACCGGAAGTAGCAACTTTTGTTTTAAACAGTAAAAGAGAAATTTAATCATTTATAGTTTTTCAAAGACATTATGGTTTTCGGCTTTTCATGCATAATCGATATGTCTTAGTATCATATGACCTAGGGTGTCCGTATCGCCGGCTCCCGGACTAATAGGAAGGGAAAGAGATGGGATGTATGTTTCTAATATTGTTTGTTTTATTTCATTTTAATTCTGTTTTTTACAAACACACATATTTCCTAGTCGCCAAGTGAGCCATGAACAGCTTCGCTGCATTTAGGTTGGCTCATGTAAAATATGTCGATATCTTAACCTCGCCATTAGTGACTATCAAACGGTGCATGATAGATTTCAAATTGTATATTATTGACCTTTAAAACATCTTAGAAATCACAAAATAAAATATGAGTTATTGTTGCAGTTGTTGGATTATATTCTGATCAAAATTGAAACTGCATACAATGACTTAGTATGTGGTGTTCTAAAGGTTTATTAGCTGCCATTTTTACAAATATATTTTTTTATTGTTTTTAAAAATATGTATTTTAAATATTTAAAAAAAATATTTATCCATAACATAGATAAATAATTATTAATTAAGTACTGACTTGATTAAAATTAGTAGTAGAGTAGGCAATGAGTAGAGTGCTTAACTAATCAGTAAAAAACTAGGCCTAGGCCTAGTGAGGCAGTAAAATCAGTAAAATATTGTTAATATATATTTATAACATAATTATATAGGTATTATAGTTATTATATTAAGGGCGACTTGCACCAAGCTCGGTTAAGATAGAAAAAGAGCCTAACCACAGTTAATTACTCCAAACTGCTTGCACCATGCTCTGTTAAGTTAATTGCAGTTAATTTCCCTAACCGAGCACCGGTGCCCGGTTAACGCCACTAACCAGCCTTGCAAATTTGCGAGCAATGGTCGCAGTGTTACAAGGCTCATAAAGACCTTAGAAAAGCCCCACTCAACAAATAAAAAAAATAAAAAAATAGCTAACCACGGTTAGCAGAAGTTAACAGGGTGGTTGGTGCAAGTCACCCTAATAATGAAATATCATTATACTAACATATTAGGTACTGCATATTACTGCAATAATAAGTCCTCATTGTAATATACTATAACAAAATACGCCTTATCTGCGGAGGTCTAACTGAATGGTATCTTTTTCTGTCAAAATATTATGGTACTCCTGATATATTTATTTTTTTTATTACTAAATTAATAGTCTTAAATTTCGTATTAAAACGGCAACTTCATATGTACATAATTAAAGTATAACAAGTTTAGGTTTCGGTTTATTTTGCGCAAACTGTTTCGCAACCGCTCTTGGCTCACGCGCGAAATGTATGCTTTGTTCTCCGTTTTCCATCCCCTTTCGCATGACGAAACGCGTGCGGCCGCTGAGAATTTCCCCAAGACGCGCTTATTTAGGCCCCAGCTCGTAAATCTTATCTCAGGGATACTCCACTCCCACTTTTCGGGCACATCGGCGTTTGTTTTCGCGGTCACGTGCGCATGTCGAAATTCTAGCTGACGAATTTTGTTCCTTGTTCTCAGTTTCGCCATGGTAACTGTATGCATTATAAATAAAATAAAAACGAATTTACCGCGTGAAGTTTGTAACACCCTACGTGCCGGCGATGTTGCAACCATCGTTGGCCATGGTAGACTGAGTCCAGCTAAAACAAGAGCGGTTGCAACATTGCCGAAACAAACTTCAAACTGTTACAAACTTCACGCAATAAATTCGTTTTTATCTTATTTATAATGACAAACAACGGCGATAGTCTTCGATTTAATAACAGTATGTATGTTGCACAATGCCTACAATTGTGTTAAATTGGGCTATTTAGGCTTCGAGGATTCTCAACCTTCATTCATAATATAAGGAGCAGTCAATTGAAAACGAGACAGACAATTTAACGAGCATGGCGCGGAAGTTGTTAAGGCAGGTAGGTGTGTGTATAGGAGTGCCTATTATTGGGAATCAGGAAGGAATAGCGTGGGGTAAGCGAGTGTTGCGTGCGTTCGACTTCACTATGGAGGCTGGAACGGTCTCACGTTGAAGAATATTGCACGTAATTTGCACATGGCTCTATTCCTTCTAGATTCCTAATAGATGGCACTACTATACACACTACTGTACGCATTGCGGGTACTTTTTAATTAAAATAAATGTGATTTATGAACTTTGTATAAAGTGCGATACAAAATCCTGCATTCTTATAATATATGCTTTCGTTGTATGAGCTGGCTTGCGCAGTGATCGTCTTCGAGAAGGGTGGTCATATAGGTATTCGCCCGTATATAGGTAGACTATGCAAGTCTAATTACAATAGGCTGATTTCGCAGATACGGTAGAAATCAAGTAAAGGCATTATAAACAAGATAAAAACGGATTTATCGTGTGAGCTATGTAGCATCCGATGTTTCGGCGATGATGCAACCGCCATTGTCCAGGGTACACTGTAGTCCAAGGTTTATAATGTCAAACAACCGCGATAGTCTTTGATTTCAAACTAAGCCTTATTTGTACCTTTTTGTTTGCATATCTTAAATAAAAATTTAATTGGTAACAGATTTATAACTGATTTTGTTTATCTAACTTCAAGCGCTTTATATCTTATGCGCCTGTACACGTATACGTATGCAGCGACGATACAATATATTTTGGTGGGTTTTACTAATGGAACATAAGATCTGCGAAATGCCAGTAAGAAGCCCTCTGGGCCCCAATTCTTGCTTAATGGGCCCAATTGTTGGGGCCCAATGGGTTTTCTGTTATTTTTATTAAACTCTATTTATAGAGAAAAAATCATAACAAAGATATTAGCAAACTGATTAAAAGTTGCTTCATGATCAATAATAGTCATTATGTCTAAAAACCTAATATTCGCAGTAAAAAAAGCTTAATTGTAAACTTAAGTGTCAAAGGGGAAGTCAAAATTTGGCTGAAATATAGAACTTTATACGATGTCCTATCTACATAACAACTACTATCGACCGTAAATTTTGCCACTTTATTCCGTTTATTAAATTTTGCCACCGTAATCGACGCCACTTTTATTCAGTTTGCTTATTTTTGCACAATTTTCAAACTTCCTGTGTCGACAAAGTTTTAAATAAAAATAGCCTTCAGAATTGGGCTTCATAAATTGCCCGATGGATAGCAGATATGATTGTGTTTCCATCGGAGATAATAAATATTTGGTCTTTCTGCGCTGTTGACTTTACCGATGAAAATACAGAGGTTGCATCGTTGCGATATTCCTGTGTTTGGACATCTGTGTTGTGACGTAATTGTTGCATGCTTAGATACACTATTTGACCGCTAATTAACGTCCAATTGTCAGTCACCTAATTACAATTTTACCCACTGATTCGCGTCATTTCCAATACAAACTTCAATACTAGTTATGTCGCATTAAACTGCTGGCAATTTAATGCTTGATTTTGTCCCGGAATGTTTTTGCTACAGGATATATTTTTGGCATTTTTGCTTTTTATATTTAGGTTGTTAGCATTGTCAAAGTTGGCATACCTTTTTTATAGTATATATCGTTTTTTCATGCACCATTATCATATACGAATAATTTTCAGAACTTAACGGATAAGACTGCGTGTTTGTTATAAACTTTTTCTATCTAATTTTAATATAAAGACTGTTTAACGTAAATCAGTCTGAACAACGATTTTATGTACTATTCTAAATAACTGCTTAGTTGTTGTATGTTGATTTAGTGCGCACATTGCATATTTGGTGATGTGGAAGCATGTGAGCCGCCTCTGAGCCGGTGATAAAGTGATTCCATTAACGCATTAAGAGCGACATGGCGCAAGTACCGCAGCAGGGCTTCGTGCCCGAGAAAATACAGGAATTCAATAGGAGGGCGTCGCAGGATCTGTCCACGCTGCAGAACTCGCCGTCGCGCGGACACGAGACCGCCTCCTTGAACCGTAAGGACCATCCAAAGAAGGCGAATCAGGAGTCGCAGAAGATAGAGAAGAACGTGAAGAATCACGATGGGAAGGTCCATCCGGGAGGCGATACTGCGGCGACGTTCGGTTCGCCGCGGCTCCACCACGCGCAGGAGACCTTTACTAAGCAGCTTGCCTCCGCAGTTCAGCATCACGCCATGTTCCGCGCTCAGCGCCACTTTGATATGGGCCCGCGAGCCGTGGAGTTCTCCCCGCACCGTATGGGCAACGAGTACAGAATGAGAGAGTTCGGGCCGCAGCGGTCCGCCTCGATCCACGGCCACGAGCTTACGGACGTACCCCAGAACTACCCGCGAAACCAGTACCCTAACCCTCTGAACATGGCTCACCCGGACGTGGTATTCAGGCAGGACTACTACCAGCAGGCGAATTTTTCTCCGCCGCGACCCTCGCGATTCTCCTCGCAGGAGTACCTGAACTCGCCGGGGAGAGGTCAGGATGGATACATGGCACGTTTCTACGGAGATTACAGCAATGGGAGATCGCACGAGTTTCGGCAGAGGAGACGATCGTCGCAGGATCTTCAGTCGGTCGGACAGGGTGGACCCGAACAAGGTAGGTTTTTTTAATTTTATTTGGATACGATACCGCAGTGCAGTTGTTAAAATATTTGATGGTGTATGGGCACTAAATGCAGAAATGACTTAACCATAACACGGACATCCGATTAATCTCGTGTATTGGTTTGTTTCTACTCTTTATGTATAGTGAAATTTCACAATTAACTGGTTTATTATGCCACAAATTCTTACAACCAACCCTACTATGAAGTGTTTATGTGAGCGTGTAACATGTGTTAATGTGTGTCTTGTTATTGCAGTCGATTGAAATACAATTCCGTTAATTTCATCGTTTTATTTTCATTAGGCGTACCTTTTATAAGGCGCGTTGGAATTAGCGCTGTTGTTGTATATAAGCGATATTAGTGTTACAAGTCTTCGTTACATGTGTTTTAGCAAGCGACCTTCAACAACAGAAATACTCACGTTTTTCCTAATCTTTTAATGACAAATTCCAATCTTTATTTGTGGATACCAGTTGCAGTGTAACTGTTCATGTTGACGCATGTGACATATTGAAGTTAGTGGGGGAAAAATTAGGATTGTTTAATATATTAATATACGATAGACGCAGCAGTTTGGGTCGCTTAGTCGAACGATCCAAGAAATTATGGCAGCGTAGGAATTTTTATGGGACGTTTGGCCGCTATGCCAACCCCAGAACAATTCGAGTCGAGAGTGAAAAGTCCTAATTTTATCAGAGTATGTGATAATAGGATTAGTTTAGTTATGCTAGATCGTACAATATTTAGTTTAATTACAGTAACAAGCTTTGGATTAAAATGATGAGTGGATAACAGTGGGAAATGCGGATAGTGGGGCGCAGACGACGCAGCTTTGTAGATTAAACTTCTAAGAATCGCCGACTGAGTTAGATTTTCAGATCGGTATGGGATATGAATATGTAATATATTAATAATTGTTTTTTTATTATACCAGACGCAATAATACCTCAACTTTATATTCAACTTTACCAACTAATAAGAAGTTTTAGAACGACGACTCAGGCTCTCTGTATTAATTTCTTTTAGTTCAACTAATGAAAATAGTTCTTGTATAGTAGGCGAATTTGGTACGACTTTGCCAGTGTCCGTTCGCTAGCCAACTCTTGTTCAGTAGTATACTAACGCATTTTTATCACCGCCCGCCACTACTACTGTCACGTCGTTTCATTGTGGCTTTATCAACGTAATGTTCGTTGTTGTTCCCGACGGTAGTCGACGCGTACCTCTCTACAGTTACTGGCGCCTGGGCCGACGCGACTGGTGCAAGTGCTGTTATTCTTCATCATACGAGAGAGCACTTGAATATATTATTGTGGTGAGCGTTGCGACGCCTCATTTCGTAACCTATGTAGGATACCGCAACAATCGACCGCGTAAAACTGCCGTATCAATTGACTTTCCTACATCCCTACATACTTTCTTTCTCCTTGAAGTTTAGCCGCATGTCGTATGGTATTTTACGATTGCTACACGCTCTATGTATCGCTATAATTGGATCGTGATCCTGGATCATGTTATTTATCGAGTGTGTCGTATACCGCTCTGCTACTTTACTGAAGCGAGCAGTAGCGAACGGTTTCGTGCAGCTCGGGCTACAAGATCCATGTTGTTCTCGGATCATCTCAACTCACGACTCAGCTCCAATTGAGAAGCCTCCTCGTGCGGAAGGCTACCCCGGTTAAGGCTCTCGCGTTTCAGGCCTCACGGCTGGTGGACCGGTTGCTCCTGGTGGGATTGCATCCCGGCGCTACTGGTCGACTTGCGCACCGTTCGGCGATGCCTATCAGTTGTGCACTTCAACTGATTGCTGAAGGAATCTGGTGACTATGGATATATACTGTCTCTTAAGCAGCGGGGGTGGGTGTCGTCCTGTCGTCAACCACTCTTGAAATGATCATTAGGCTAACTGATCCTGAATTCAGATCCGAGCAAAAGATGCCTTTGTTCCGCGATAGATTCAAACCGAATTACCGCTGAACATTCTGCAGGTAGAGTTCGCGCAAGTGATTTTGAATCCGTGACCAGTCAGGAGGCTGGAGGTATCCTGATGGTTAAATCCAGACGGATATATCCTTCCAAAACCGGTAGTCAGGAAGCGAGGCTGCCCGCTGGTGACCTTTCCCGGTGCCTCGCCGCAAGGCGTGCAGTTGGCGTAACTAGACAGTGGTTTGTTTTTTCGTCCCAAGTCTTCTGCGCTCACCTCACGGGAGATGGAACGATCCAGTATCGTTAAAACTTCCTGAGGTGACGAGTTCGCCCGTTGTAGTTGACAGCTCTAGTTGCTCCTTCACTATGGCGACGCCGCCTTCCTCAATCTGACAAATGAGCGGGCTACCAAGAATAAAAGGCTACAGAACGTCTGTATCCGCTTCATGTATGGCCACAGAAAATATGATCATATCGCGGAATATCGAAGTAAACTGCAGTGGCTTACTACCAGGGAGACGAGACAAGTTAGAACTCTATGCCTGCTATATAGAATCCTAGCGAATGGCGTACCTATTTATCTTGCCGAAAGGTTTACCGCTCTATCGGCGCACGGCAGTCCCCTGAGGTCGGAGGGCAATAACCGGTTATCCATCCCTGGTCACAGCAGCGACTTTTTCTCGTACTCCTCCGTGGAAGCTGCACGACTCTGGATCGCTTTACCGAATAATGTCAGAACAGCCCCTATCATTACCACGTTTAAGGCCAGGCTCAAGAAGAACATATACCTAAAGCCACTAACATAACCAAACCCTCCCCCCCCCCCCACCCCTTCCTTCTCGCTTCCTTTTTTTCCTTCGTCTCTTTCCTTTCCTCTGCGTTTTTATTTAGTTTTATTAATTTGTTTTTTTTTCTTGTTGACACTTGTTCTATTAACTAATGTATAGGTTAGTTGCTAGGCATTGCCGAAAGGCAATAAGCTCGCCTTTTTATTGAAATAAGGATTTTTATCATTATTAGGTACACCGTAACACTGATCGTGATACGGATCACAGAATATTTAGAAATCCAGAAATCCAGGATCCGGGTCAAGTACCGCGCTACATATATCAAGTGTCTAGTATATTGTCGATATTTATCGTGTCAGTATCCATTCTGTAGCAATGTAGGAGGACGTTCTAAACGAGACGGCGTTCACCGCACCTCAAACTTCTTCTTCTTCGTTGCCCTCTCTTATTCCTATTATTTGGGTTAAGGTCTCCTCACTTTTCTGCGCCAGGTCAAACGATCTTGGGTTGTCGGTTTAGACAATTTGGCTTTCTTAAGGTAGCTTTCGATGTTAGACAACCAGGTAAGTGGTGGACGGCCTCTTCCTTTCTTTTACTAAAGTAGTTTCATAGCAATTTGTACAACATGGTCGTCGCTTTCTCTTTTGACATTTCCATACCAGCGAAGGCGGTTTTAGGTGATCTTATCTGCGATTGGTGCAACCTTGAAGTTACCTCGTAAGTAATCATTGCGGATTCTGTCCAGCCTAGTTTCACATCCCGCTCACCTGAACATCTTCATTTCGTGCTTTTTGGTCATACATCTTCCGTTATCCAACATTTGGAGCCATACAGTAGCGCCCGACGGACTGCTGTTTTGTACACTTTGCTTTTAGTATTTGTAGGAATACGTGGGTCACACAGGCCATCAGTAAGAGATCGCCATTTTTGCCATGCGACGTTAATTCTATGAGACCACCGTACCTCAAACTAACTACCAAACATATTCAAAAGAGTTTATTATTATGTTAGAAACATTAAATCCGCTTAATTTCAGCTAGTATAATTTAAGTAAAAAGATACCACGCATATTAAAAGTTAAATGAGCTTTATAAAAAAAAACATAAAATTAAAATAGACATTTATTAAAAGATAAAACGGACCGCCATGACAAAGAATTTAAAATATCTTTCCGTTGCAAGATGATGTAATGTCAGAGATAGCTTTTCTTCCGCTGAAATTGCCTTTCTCACGACTGTATCTCGTTAACTCAAGTATGGCATAAACAATTGAAGTACGTTTTCAAAGCAATCGTCAGACTTTCGAAAATAATTGCCAGTCATCCATTTCTCGGTATACTCGAATCTGATTTAACAAATCCAAACACGTATATTTATCTCTGTTATAGATTCTGTCCATTTTATCAATATTATGTCCGCTTTTGGAGTTTACTCCTCAAGAATCGTTCTCATTTAAAGCAGACAATTCGATGGGTCAATCTAGCGTTACCTAAAATCGTTATGTTTTCAAAAAGGAATTAATGTTAGCGCCATCTAAGCAGAATATTCCAAAACTAAATATACGTTCGATCAATCGAGTGATTGATCGAGCGATATATCTATATCAATCAATCAGTCAATCAGTCAATCAATCAATAAAGCAAGAAATTTTATATGAATAAAATGTATATACATGCATACATAAAATGTATATGCATGCATTCAGTATCATAAATGATGCGTTTATGCCTATTGTATATTCAATGACAATCACACATAAAGAGTAAACTCCAGTCGCGCATCGAAACTGACAAGCACATTTTCCCCCCTCTTTACTTCCTTTTTTTTAACGCTAACGCTAACACGGCCCGGTGGCATAGTGGTTAGGCCGCTTGATCTTACATTGTAAGGTCCCGGGTTCGATTCCCGGCTTGGTCACCATTTTCCGTTGGGATCAAATTAACGGAATTGCATTTTCAATTCTGTCGATCGAATGCAATAACAAGACACACACTTACACACATGTTACATGCACACATACATATAACGTCATAGTAGGGTTGGTTGTAAGAGATTGTCATATGACAATAAACCCGCCCATTGTGACATTTTCACAATAAAGAGTATAAACAAGCAAACAAATATTATCGCAACACAAGCTTTCTTTAACTTGTCACTCATCGCTGGCTCACGTCCACGTCAACGGTAAATGAAATGTATCGCCGTACTGACGCGATTCATATCAAACGTGTGGTAGTATCCATTTGAGATCCTGAATATCACGATCCGAATCACAATACAAATATCGCGATAAACTAGTATTCGCCATTGAACAGTAAACAAGCCGTCGTGGAGGAAATTGTGGCGACGACGATGCCTGTCACATCGCCCGCTTGGTTATTGCCCTTTAGCGGGGCTTTCTGTTATCCAGGTTCAATGACCGGATGCAGGGGCAGATGCTCTACCATATATCCAAAATTGCCATCTTAGTGTTGATGTTACATTTCCATCTTTGCAATACGGATATCCAAAGTTGATTCAAATTCAAATTCAAATTTCTTTATTAAATCTATAAAATTACACATGTTTTAGTTTTAACACCATTCTAACTAGGCCTCGCCTATACTAAGGTAGTATTAATGTAAACGAATGTAGAGTGGTTTACATAACTTTATTTCCTAGATATAGCATGTTATAAATAAATGTAATGTATTAAATTTAAGAAGATATATATGTGAATACATATAATAGTACGTAATAATATGAAATTTAGGTATGTACATTGATGTACACATTGATGTAAATAATACTCTAGATTTCAAAATTCGTGCGTTATTTTAGTACCTGTATATATGTTTTAGTGTTCGTTTCTTCTCGATCCATAGTCAAAAGTGACTTAGTTAGGTTTTTCTTTACTTCGTTACTAGTCATAGATTTCAGTCCTGCACGAAAAATACTATTTATTTGGTTGAACAGTCCAGGAGCAATGTAATGGATGCGGGCGCTGTTTTACTAAGTTGTAGACCGGAATATAATTAGGGCTTGGTGGCTTCTGCTTCGGCGAAGGGCTGCTGTGCAGGCGATCCACTGATAGAACAGACTGCGCAGGTAAGACTTCCGTCAGTCTTGTGTGATGGAGCGAGCTTGTTGAGATGTTCGTGCGGCGAGGGGTCGGACGTACTATGGAGCTCCTGGCACTTTCCTCAGCTCCACTTTAAGCATCTGCTCGATATGTGTGTATGTATGTGTTTGTCTTGTTATTGCATTCGTTCGACAGCTGAAAATGGTGAACCAGTCGGTAATCGAACCCGGAACCTTACAATGTAAGAAAAGGCGACCTAGCCACTATGCCACTGTGTGCTTAGTAGGCGGCTCTCAAAATGACGATGTTCAACTTCGCGCAGTAAACGAGTTCACAATGCATCTTGAGGCGCTTAAACATGTTTTGCCATGGTACGAGGGTGCCACTCAGTATCACCAGTTGTGAATTGGTTTTAAGTGATCCCAAGATTATTGATTAGGACTTTACCTCGTTACGCAGCAGCATAGATTAAGTCTCATTTTATAATTCGTTTGCCCCGCCAGAAAGCAATTCATATTTACCGCGTGCGGTATTGCCACCCGCGCGAAGTACATGGAGTCAGATATAGTTGCCACATAACTTTTACGAACGAACTTCGTTGTAACCCGAGCGGGCACGAACACGCTCACCCGCTCGAAAGTATTAATTACAGTGTTTATCAAATACAGCGTTTTCCTCCGCTGCGCGCCTCCTGTAGAAACCACCATTGGCACACATCGCGAATGTGGTCATCAATTCCTCTACACGGACACATTGGTACCCCAATTATTCCCACACAACCATTCTGGTAAGTTGTCCAGTTATTGCTGCAGATTGATAACCACGTGCTTGAAGTTAATTCATCAATATGGACTTATATCAGCTTGGACCACGCGAATAAACGCATCCTTTCGAATAAAATCATTTAGCACTTGTTCTCTCAAATTAAATTCCTTTTTAACGTCTTCCAAATATTAGATAACGCCAGTCACGTCAGCACTCCACTGCGATTGGAATCACACTGACATATCTCCCGGAATTCTCCGCGTTCCATTCGTTTAAATCTCCACTTGTTCCACTCGTTCTACTTGCTCCACTCGTTTCTGTGTAAATCTCGTCAGAGTTGTGCGAACGTTTTTAATGGCATACCGAGAGGCAATCGCGTGTCGCCTAATGTCGGAAATTTCCTTGCCGCTATTATGTTTACTTCCGTTAAAGAAATTCGGTTTTCTGATGTAATATATTCTATTCGCAATTAAATACTTGAATTTACGTATGTTTAATAATTCATGTCGCGGTGCCGCAACGAAAATGGCGTATTTTTTCGATAGGTTCTGTGAATATTATTTTTCATTAACTCAGTTTCTTCTGCGGTATAAATTATATATAAAGTATTGGACCGATTTGGCTAAAACTTGGTATATTTTGTGCGCATAGACTTGTCTTTTAATTTACCGGCCCATCAACCGACGACGAGGCAAAGTATTGTGAACGCGTCATCCGATTGAGCTATAATTTGGCGTGCAGGCATCATTCGATCATGGCAAGAGTTGAAAAGATTGTGAATGAAATCGATCCACCAGGGGCGTGCTAGTCATACGCCAATCTCGAAATATTGGACTTAGAGACATGAATTTAAGTACCCACATGCGTCGTTGAACCAAAACCCTGTGAAATTTCGGTTGGAATATCTCATACACAAGCGACACAAATAATATTTCAAGTTCGCCATACATTCATTAAATAGTAAGGCACCTTAAAGCGGCGACGCTTACAATGCGTGGATCGTTCGAAATTTGAATTCGAAGGCTCACGGGCGACCTGTGTTTGCAATTTGATTTTTTTAATTGAATACGACGCGCTTTCGAAATTCAATTTTTCATTGCGATGCGACGTATAACGGCTAATCGTATTTATTTATGAAATGAATATTCAGAGTAAGCAAGTCCCGGGAAAGTCTTGGGGGTCATAACAGTTTTTTAAAAATCTTGGTATTATGCTTCCAGATCATCATATCAAAATTATTCAATGCATATTTAAAAATCTAATTATTATCCGTCTCTAAATCGAAATAGCCAGGCCATTGCCTGTACTATAAAATAACATCAATTATTTTGAGAGTTTTAACTGGACTAAGTGGAAGGAATTGCTAACTGCTGTGTAATTGGAGAAGCGAAAAATTCAGCTTTATCAGCAAATTCATGTTTATTTCATATTATTAATATTCCCATTCATATTCATTGTAATAGTATAATGTTACACAAGTCATAAATAAACGTAAACAAACAAAGGTAAAGTTTAGCAGAGATTTTTATATCGTTAATATGACATCAAAACATAATTAAATGGCAGAAAACAAAATAAAAAAAAATTATAAAAGAAGAAAACGCAAAAAACAGATCAAATAAAAAACAAGAACATACAAGAAAATACAAAGAGATAAACACATTACAAATAAAAGCACTAACACTATTGATTTTAGTCATCACCTGAGTAGTATTCCTCCAGTGAGTAAAGCGCCTTACCTGTGATATACCTACTTTTTAAGGAGGCTCTTAAATACGCCAAGTTTGATTGCGTTTTTTAATGTGATCGCTGAATTTGGCGTAAACCGCTGGGCCGGCGATGTATGCTAACCTCTCCGACTTGGATAAATGTATACGACTCACCGAACGTAGCATCGGGATCTTGTTGGATAGTGGTGATGCACACCAATCACTTCAAAATCGGTGAGGGTTCTGTGAACCTACAAGCGCTACTTTCATTACATAGATGGGCGGCAGCGACATTTTGCACATATCTCTAAACAGAGGCCTTGCAGGCCTATCAAGCGATACACGCGCTATTGTGCGGACGGCAAGCAGAAAAAATATGAGTACCTAATTATTAAAAATACTGTTTTTCTAGAACCATTAAAAATATATATATATACTACTTATTAAGTAATTCCTCTATAGAAAATAGAAGTATATAAATGTTGTTGTCGTATATTAATGTTTAGTATATAAATGTTGTATAGATTATGAAGGCTGGCACTTCATTAATGGAGAGGCATTGTGAGAAGAAGAAAATATTTTGTTAAGCAAAGTGCAGTTGGGTTCCACACTAACTTGCCGTTCAATATCGCCGCACTCTTGACCTACTGCACGGAAAGAGATAGCGTGTATCGACGAAGCTTGGTACTTTGTGGACTTTCCGAATTAAGTAGTTATAACGACTTGCCGCTTAGCGTAAAAAATGAAATTAGAAAAATAATAGTAATATATCCAATAGCCTAATAAGCCTAATGTATTATTAACTAAATGATAACTCGGTAATTGTAGATAATGGTCACATTATTGGAAATAATAAAACAATAAAATACAAATGGAACTGCCATGGAATTCACCACCCGAAGTCGGACCCATCATTAAATTATTATTACACTTTGGTGGGGTGAGTGGTTGACTCCGGATCAACGACCGACAGTGGTAGGTTTAGGACAACTGTCTTGCCACATGTGAGCGTACACCATAACACCCACACACTCCCCTTTCGAAGCCATAGAGTTTGATCAAGACCTTCAAAGAAGGGAAACAGAGATTTGGCCGGCGGGCCTCGAGCTCCAGCTTCCACCGCGTGAAGGTGAACAGTGAGTGGAGCAGTTCCGGGTGACGGAATTTGCGAGATAATGATATCTAGTTTGTATTCGTGGTCTTTTGGGATATTTGATTTCCATCGAAAAAGTTAATTCTTCAATAAGAGTCATCTTCCGAGATAGGGAGTAAAGAGATACCATATGTATGGACGCAGGGCTGTGCATCCGAAACTTTCAGGAAATTGATACTGCTTAGAGACTGAGTCGACCTCCACAATCCAATCTCAAGCTTACTTGATTATTGAGAAAGGTTTTCTTGTGGAATGTTTTTTGCCTTAGGAGCTATCCCGCACAAACTTAATTTTTTAATTCTTTGTTGAGAAATCACAGTATTACAGTAATAATATTTAAAAAAATATATACAGATTTACAACAAATAAACCCGGTTACGGATTTCAATAAAATTACATACAATACGTTTAAAAAAAACTACTTAATAAAACTAATGTACCTTCAATTTTAGTACTACACAATAGTATAGTATTAAGGGTTAATGTGTATATGTTTGTGGGAGTGTGTTGAGGGTTTGGTGTGGAGTGTGAGCGTGTATGATATTAGTAATGGCGTATATAAAATATAATAATAATAATAATAGTCAATAAAAATAGCTAATACGATTAGTCAGCTTATTGTATAGGTTAGGGTTTGATTTACGGAGTATTTATAAGTGATTATGGAATTATTAAACATATCAATACCATTTAAATTGGTATTATAAAGCTCACAGCAGCGTGTGAGTACTCCATTCCTTGATGCACTAGTTTTAAAACGCGGCACTCGAAACAGGTCAAATTGGCGTGTGGTCCTCATTGGGGCGTAATATTGATCTTGCCCACCAGGTCAGCGCAATCGAATATGCCATTCATTATTTTATAGAGGCACGGAGCATCATTCAAGTTGCGCCGATAAGATAGAAAATTGATTTTAAATAGTAGGGCCGCCTCATTAGTAGTATTACAATAACTTTTCGTCTTGAAATTTAAATATTGAACGAAGCTTTTTTGGATACAGATTTTAGGTTTGGAGTTTAGAGAGTACTGTCAGACCCTTTTTAACACGAGCCATTGACAGCCTAATTACCTCGCGAATAATAAACAATAATTTTGTCGTGGCGGTTAGTGTATCGCCCTTGATCTAAAGCCGTCTTGCAGCCAGCTGGAATATGTCTAGCTGTGCAAGGGATAATGCTACAAATGAGACATGAACTATACTCAGAATAACTCAAAGAGTGAGTTTTCAGGGGTCTAAAAGTGTATGCTGAGTGGCATTTAAATAAAAATTTCGACATCTATGGCGTCCATGCATTGAATGAGGAATGCATAAGTCGCCAATTGTGCTCCAGTCATCCGTCAGTTCGTCACATCAAGTCAGTCAGTTATCCTTAAAAGTAATAATAGTACTTGATGTTTTAAATAATAATAATACAATCATAAGCAATAAAAATAATAGTCCAAGTAGTATCTTGTAGTATCTACGTTATACTAGTAAATTGCGAAGTCTTATAATTAAAAAATAGAAACTAATCAAATATGTATAAAAAAAAATAAACCAAGTCAATAGAATTATCGAATTAAATGCTTAAAACTAGCCAAAGTCCTTCAATTAATTTGCGTTTTGGTTGAAAACACTCTAATTTTACTCCCTTTCGAGTTCCATCAACCATTTCGTTAGAATTTTCCTTCCTTTGATAGTGTATAACCGCGTCTTGATCCTGTTATGAAGTGCCTCTCGGCAAATGTATTTCTCTTCAAGGAGATTACGTGCTGAGACGATGTAACTGCGCTTGTGTTTACAGTTTGCGCTACATGTATATTGTAAAATAGACTGTTTTTGCAAGAGCTTGTTCAAGTATATTTTACAGCAATTTAAACGTATTATCATTGAAAATATAGCATATTAGATTGTTAACGCAGTATGATTTGGCAACTTGGGTTGTCGACTACAACGGGCGAGCCCGTCACCTCAGGATGTTTTAACGATTAGTCGTTCTATCTTCCTGGAGTGAACGTAGAAGACTTGGGACAAAAACAGTCCACCATCTAGCTACGTCACAAGCCCGTAAGAGGCCAACGCCTTAACCGCGAGATAGCCAGGGATGTAACCTGGCGGGCCGACACTCGCGCCCTTACTTCCAATTGTGGCCAGATTACTCCGGTCTCTCGATTGGTTCTGAGTTCGAGGTCGCTTGCGCGGTCCTCTCCCTTACGAAGCAGTGAAACGGTGTATACCGAATCTATCGCAGACCACAGCGTCGGATGGCCGATGGTCGTTTCAAGAGCAGTCGCCGTAAGGTCCGCAACCACCCCCGCTCTATAGGAAACAGTACTGCTTCCAGACTCCCCCGACTGTTAGTCAGAGTGCACAGTCGATTGGCTTACGTCGCACGGTGCGCAGACCGTCCAGGAGTGCCAGAAGTTTGATTCCCAGGGTAAACTGACCAAGGCCAGAGTCCTACCCAGGCTCGCACTTCATGCGTGGAGGCCGTCGGATGGGTGTTGACCCGTGAGTGTGACCAACCCTGAACAGAATGGGTCTTCGTGGCCAACTCAGCAAGGGCCCATTAACTCCCTAAACTATGATTTGTCAGTTAGTAGTTTACTAAGAAACAACGTATAGATGGCACTCATTTATCCAAACATTCATTAATCTTCTCTTATGTTTAAAATGGTGGTGAAAGTGGCATGGCAGTATGGCAGCGCACTATAGATTGCGCTCTAAACACGCCTATACGGTATATCGAAATAAAATAATAATATAATAATAAACGAATGTTTACGCTATTTATACGTGCTGGCCATTTGGCTAGTTTTGTGGTGACAACCGTTTAAGGTAGAATTTGGGCTACTATGTTTTATCATGACTACTTTCTATTACACATGATTGGGAGCTAATGGGCCCTGTTGCAGTTATGCTACTAAGACCCATGCATTTAGGGTCGGTCAAACTCACGGGTCAACACCCATCTGGCGACCTCCGCGCAGAAGTGCGAGCCTGGGTAGGACTCTGGCCTGCGGGTCAGTTTCTTCTAGGAGGCAACCTTCGGGCGCTGCTGGACGGGCTTTTACACCGTGCGGCGTCAGCTAGTCGATTGTGCATTCCGACCGACAGCCGGGGGAGTCTGGAAACAGTACTGTCTCATATAGAGCGGGGGTATTTGTTAACCTTACGGCAACTGCTCTTGAAACGACCAATCGGCTACCCGACACCGAGTGAACAGCCGGGCAATGGATGCCGTGGTCCGCGATAGATTTGGTAGACACCGTATCACCACTACGTAAGGGAGAAGACCGCGCAAGCGACCTCGATCGTATAACCAGTCAGGAGGTAGGAGGTATCCTAATGGATAATTCCAGACGGATATATCATTCCAAACTGGCGAGGTTGCCCGCTGTTTACCTTTCATGGTACCTCGCCGTAAGGCATTGGTCTCTGACAGGCGAGTAGCCTAACTAGACAGTGGACTGTTTTCGTCCCAAATCTTCGCTACGCTCACCTCACGGTGGATAGAACGATCTAATATCGTTAAAACTTCCTGAGGTGACGGGTTCGACTGTTGTAGTTGACAGCTCTAGTTATTACACATGATGACGAGGGTCTGAAGATGAAGCCGGAAGATTGCCACTGGAACTCTCTAATGGGAAGTTCTAAGAAAGTCGAGTTTGGGCTCGCTTGTTTTGTTGTCTTAAGTACTTTCCATTACACTTGATGATAAGGATCTAAAAATGGAGCCGGAAGATTGCCACTGGAACTCCCTGATACGAAATGCTAAGATAGTCGAGTTTAGGCTCGTTTGTTTTCTTGTATAGAGTACTTTCCATTAAACATGGTGACGAGGGTCTGAAGATGGAGCCGGAAGATTGCCACTGGAACTCCCTGATACAAAATGCTAAGATAGTCGAGTTTAGGCTCGTTTGTTTTCTTGTTTAGAGTACCTACTTTCCATTAAACATGGTGACGAGGGTCTGAAGATGGAGCCGGAAGATTGCCACTGGAACTCCCTGGTGAAAAGTAAAGCTTGTTTTTAAAAATCCTTTTTACTTTTAATTTATTATGTTACTAGGTAACTTTCATCGTTTGAGAGTCGTCGCGCATCGCGTCGCTAGTCGCGACGACGCGCGGCTTCTACCTGGATAACTTAACATGAAACGCTTCACTTCCTTTCGCCCCGGAACTTATAACCGTTTGTCATAGCCGGGGCCGGGTCCTATTCTCGATTTATTGGCGCAAGTGCCGCAAAGTGGCCGTGATTGATCGTTCCTACGGTCGTCCGTTTGGTTCGTGTACTTTTTTATTTTTCATTTGCTGAAACGTTCTAAGAAAAATGACTGTTGAATCGGGAGCTAATGGGCCCTTGCTGAGTTGGCCACGAAGACCCATTCTGTTTCAGGGTCGGTCACACTCACGGGTCAACACCCATCCGATGGCCTCCACGCATGGGGTGCGAGCCTAGGTAGGACACTGGGTCAACCAGTCTCCCCTGGGAATCAATCCTCTGGCGCTCCTGGACGGTCTGCGCACCGAGCGGCGCAAGCCAATCGATTGTGCTCTCCGACTAACAATCGGGGGAGTCTGGGAACTGTATTGTTCCCTATAGAGCGGGGGTAGTTGTCTACCTTACGGCGACTGCTCTTGAAATGACCATTGGCATCATCCGATCCCGGTTCAGAGTCGGGCAAAGGACGCCTTGGTCCGCGACAGATTCGGTGCACTCCGTTTCACCGCTTCGTAAGGGAGAGGACCGCGCAAGCGACCTCGAACTCGGAACCAATCGAGAGACCGGAGAAATCTGGTCACAATTGGAAGTGAGGGCGCGAGTATCTCGAGCCCGCCGGGTTTATTCCTGGCTCACTCGCGGTAAGACGTTGGACTCTCACGGGTTGTGACGTAGCTGGACGTAGAATTGTACTGTCCAAAGTCTTCTACGTTCACTGCAGGGCGACAGAACGACTAATCGTTAAAACGTCCTGTGGTGACGGGCTCGCCCGTTGTAGTCGACACCGCAAGATGTTGAATCGTGAATGAGATAGAATTCAAAATGAACCTGAAGGAAATTGTTGTATTATAAAAGGATGGTTTGATCTTTAGTCCAAGGGATTGCAAATATACCTCAGCACCAGACCCTTTGTTTGTTTGTGAGCCATCGGTGTAAATACTTGTTTTATCGGATACCTCTTTGTTAAACAAGCTTCTCTGGACTTACCGTATAACCTTTCCTGAAAATGTACATTTTTAGTATAGGTTATAGTTTAAGTCCTGAGGATCTTGTTTATAAAGAGGTATCCGCTAAAATAATATACAAATAGCCTAAAGGATGTATTGTATATTTAAATAAATATTATAATGTATTATTTAGTACATTTATATATTCTGTATCAATATATTATGTGGGTTTTTCTGTTATTTACAAACAGTGATGTGCAACATATTATTATTACATAACAGATTATATATACCTATATTCTGTATACTTATTATAACATAACATATTATTTATATATTCTATATCAAATAATCTATATATTTTTTCAATAGGTTACTTACAAACCTTGATGTACAATATATTATTATTACGTAACAGATTATTTATATAAACTGTATCAATAGATTCTGTAGGTCGTTTACAAACAATAATATGCAACATTTTTTACACAACTGCCCAACAAAAAAGAAGTGTAATATGTTCAGGGTTCATCTATGTAAGTTTTCCGTTTCTTATTCCACCATAACATCTGAAAGCTCGAACCGATTTAGGAGTATGTGGTATTCTTAGACTGTCAAAATATCAAGTAAATAGTTGTCTAAATGTGCAAATCTCCAAATGTCAACAAAGTAACATAAGTATATCATGTTTAGTGACAAAAAAAAAGGTCTGATTGATTTCTTACTGAAATCGATTTTAATTTGACAATGGTGGTGTCAGATTTTTCGAAGTTATTTTGAGGTTTCCTGTAAGCCGCTTCAATATCTTCATCCAGATTCATACTCAGTTCTTCGCGATGTTATGAATCACTTTCGTAATCATCGACTACGACATTTTAGCAACACGACTTCGTTCGGTCGATCAGCCAAAGTATTTGGCGGTGTGGTGTGAAAGAGGCTTAAGCGGTTGCCCAAATCTTTAAGAAAGGCACTATTCCCACGTGCTCCAGGAGTATGGCGTATAAAGGGGACTATAAATGATAGAGTGGCGTTCGAACATGTACAAATAATCGTGAATCGCGAGGGAAACGATCGTCGAAATTTACCAGAGTGTTTTATTTCACTTCCCAAAGTATTTGTTTGTGACAAGCTAATATGTGTTCGTTAATGTAAATCAATGTATCGTTAACGTTGTTTGTTAAATTATTTTTTTTAAATTACTTTTTTATTTTTAAATGTTAGCAATTGATTTCTTACTAATATTGTTGAATTAGATAATGATGGTGGTATAGGGTCCTTGAGTACTCAAGGACCCTACAGTGGCATATTCTTTGAAGGTGTTTTGAGGTTTTCAGTAAGCTGCTTCAATATCTTCATCCACATTTAACGACTACGACCTCTTCCCAACACGACTTCGTTCGGTCGATCAGCAAAAGTATTCATCATCATCATCATCATCATCATTATTTATTCATTCCATAAAAGCATTGTAATCAGAGGTGATAATTGTAATCAGAGGTGATTACTTAAAAATAGTCAAATTTACAAAATAATCAATAATCAAACAATAAATAATAACCAATACAATGAAAAAGAAAAATTCTGAAACATGCGTAATTAAAAACAATGTCAATAATATCTAAAACTTAGTGCGAAAGTATAGTCGTAATATGGTTATTTATAATCAAGCAATTGTGGACGCAATATCATAAAAGTCGTCCAGTTTGTAAAGGGCATGTTTGACTAACTGATTTTTCAAGCAGATTTCATATGCTGCCATCTCAAGTCTTCTCTTCGATGACGGCAAAGCATTGAACAATTTAAAACTAATATATAAAAATGTTTTTTGATATTTTGTCTAGCGTACTTTAGGCAATACCACATTGTTTTTATGTCGGTGTAGTGTGGTGTGGTGTTCAGCGGTGGTATTCAGCGGTGTGGTGTGAAAGAAGCCTAAGCGGTTGCCTGAATCTTTAAGAAAGCCACTATTCCCACGTGCTCCAAGAGCACGGCGTATAAAGGGACACTAAATGACGGAGTGGCGTTTAATGAACGCTCGAACGTGTACAAAGAATCGTGAATCGCGAGGGATACGATCGTCGAAATTTACGACTGCGTTTTATACGAGCGCAATGATGGCGATGATTAATGAGGCTGAACGGGACTCGACGACGCGACGACGACGCGTTAAAGAAAATGCTCAGTCACCCCGAGAAGAACTGCTAACCGAACTGCCGTAGAACTAGCGTCATCAATGAAATTGGTCGTTGCATGCGCGAATAGACTTAGAGACTTATCGGCCAATATCGCTTCTATACGTCTTCTCTAAGTTATTAAAAAGAGTAATTGAGGTTAGACTTATTCATTTATAACGAAACATAAAATATTGAACGACAAACAATAGTTAGATAGATAGATTTATTTATTTATTTATTTATTTCGGGAAACATACAGCGCTTCATTAATTATTACTAATTATTCTAATACACAGTTTCGCTGGCCGATTAATTGTTTCCTACATTATTTTCTTATACGGTAGATCAAAAAATTGCATTGCACTAAATTAAATTAAATTAAATTGCAATTGAACTATTGTAAGGATAGGAAAGGAGATGGATGGGATATATGTAGGATAGGATATAGATATTCAAATTATATTCACTGTGTAATCACTTCCTAGACGCCTAGTGAGCTAAGGACAGCTTCGCTGAATTTAGGTTGATTCAGGTAAAAAATGTCGATATCTTCGAATCGTCTATTATATGTGGTCATCAAGCGGTGCATAACAGAGTTTTGGGCGTAACTAGTATTCACACGAGGGATTTCGAACGTACGAGGAGAGCGAACCCTTCGTGGTGGAACTAACAACAACAGTTTATTTACCAAATGAGGGCTATCAATTTTGTTGTGAATTATTTTATGCAATAATATCATATCAGCCGCTGTGCGGCGGTCTTCCAGTGAACACATACTGAAATAGTTCAGCCTGCTCTCGTAGGTTCCAAGTCCCAAGTGCTCACGATAGTCCAGGTATCTAGTAAAACGTCTTTGGACGCCCTCCACCCTATTTTTATACACGCCATATTGCGGATTCCAAATCTGCGATGCGAACTCTAAGGTGCTACGAACATAGGAAAAGTAAAGCGTTTTAAAGATGTTAATGTTCGAGAATGGTTTACATATTCTATTAACAAAACCCAGAGTCCTCAACGCCTTGCTAACAATACAGTTGATGTGTTGATCGAACGTCAGTGTAGATAGAAATTCTTTATTGCACATTCTAAGAAAAAACGTACAACAGGCGGACTTATTGCCTAAAGTACAATATCATATTCATCATTCATTTTGTGTATATATGTATGTATGTGTATATATGTGTATTCTAATGTATTTAGTATTTCTATTTCCTATATAATATTGTAATTTTTATTAAATGTTTATTATTATATATATTTATTATTATTATGTATATTTTTTTACTATTATAATTTTTATTGTGTTTGGTTGATTCATCGACCCTCGTTTTAAATGTAATTATATAAATTGCTTGCCCTGGAACGGGTATATCCCAGTTGGGCAGCACTAGCCAGTGAATGAAAGAGGAAAGTTTTTGCCATTTGTTTTAATATTATACTTACTGTAAATGGTTATTTTGATAATTCCAATAAATAAATAATTAAAATATAGCTAACCTTAGTGGAAGTGTAAAAATTTGGGTGCCAGTATAGTAAAATAAATAAAAGAATCCTAATACTTAACAAAAATAATTAAATAATAAAAATGCATTTAAAAAAAATAATAATTATGATTTGGAGAATATTCGCAAGGAGCGAAGAATAGGAGAAAACGGGATGAGACGAAAGATACCTAGGAATTTATTGGAATGAAGTGTTTTTCCAGAGACTTTTGAAATGTAGAAAGAAACCGTTGGTGCGTTTCTGACATTGGACGGAAGTAGGTTCCATAGTCTATCTGCATGAACGGTAACGGAATATGTAAAGAAAATAAACATTATGAGTAGGAATCGCAATTTTACTATCCTGACTGGAACGGAGTGGAAGACCATTTCTTCCAAAGTGATTATATTTTTCGGTGAGGTAGGAGAGAGCGGTAGGATTGTTGCGTATGTTGTAAGAAGGGAATAAATATGCAGGTTTCTACGTTCACTTATTCTGACCCAATGAAGTCTGCTTCTATACTCAGAGACGAAATCATTTTTTTTCGCATTATAGATATATATACTTACCTAATGCAATACTTACCTATTTTGCAACCGCTCCAATTTGTCGAGAATGGCTTCAGTGACGACAAGGTTTTGCAAAATAGATCATCACAACAGGACATTCAAATGTTTACCATGATTCATAAGCAATGAAACAATTCAAATTATATGAAATGAAACCATATTTATTTAAAAGAAAACCGTTTAGGGTGTAGAAAATTCAGACATAAAACAAATAACTAAATGTAACTATCTTACTAATATCACATAAATCTCATCAATAAAAAATCACCTACCTACTCAATATCATTTACAAAAAATTAAATTTTAATTAATTATCAAATAAATGAATAAAATTAAGCAAAAAAATGAGCACAGTCATAATCACAACAACCAAAACTAAATTAGATTATGTGTAAAGGAAATAAATAACCAAAATTATAAATTTTGGAAATAGTCAAGAAATACAAGATAGGAAAGATTGGACAAAATCATCTGATTACCCAGATTAAAATTAGAGTTGAACTCTCTCCATTTGTATAAACATTTAGATGACAAATATTGTTTAGTCCGTTTCCTAAATTAAGAGTAAAATAATTACCGAAGATCTTTTATTTTTTGTGGTAGCTTGTTATGATAATTTACGCTTCTGTAGGGTTTTCCAATGTAAGTGCGGGTCGATTTTGATAATATTATTTTAACGTGCTGCTCAATCGTGTACCTTGCCATGGTGATTTGGCATCAGTGACTGAATAATTAACAATATTTGATAGACGCCACCAAAAAACATAGCCGGTACAGGATTGTCAACATCGACCCACACTTATTAGAAAACCCTGTGTATATATCATTGTGAGGGAATTCTGAAGTGGCAGCCTGCGATGAATGGATATGGAGTGATTTATTTTTGTATCGTGCGTATGTTTACACGGCGAGTATATTCTGCAATTTATGATGTGCTTTTAACTGTGTTCAGCATGAAATCCTTCTATCAAAGTGAAAAAAGGTCTTGGGATAGGATGCTCAATAAAAATTGAAGTGATTTTCCTATTCTATTTTATTCTATTCTATTCTATTTTATTTTCCATATGCCAAAGGAGAAATGTTGACCTACTTTCGCTCTATATTCGCGATTTCTCATCGTATTCAACGTCCTATCTTTAAGACCTTTTTCAGACATGTTTACAGGGCATACACCTTTATTCAGGCTCTGGCAATCTTTTGAAAATACCCTTTACCTTTTTTCTTATTTACTGAAAGAATTTGGGATTGTTTTCATGTTAACACAAGAGACTCACTTTCTGTAGAATCCTTTAAAGCTCGGTTTAATTAAACAATACTATCAATCTTTTTCGGCTGAAGATAATTAGTTCTTTTCTTTTTTTATTCGTCTCATGTTTCCAAACTCCCTACTGCTGGGCAAAATTAGCACTTTTTGTACTCAATTATTGTAACGATTACATAAATCCTGCACGACTTATTGTAATTTGTACCTGCTACAGACGGACAGCAAGCATAGCCATTCTTCTGTAAATCTTGTTGTTTAAAATAAATAAATAAAATAAATAAATACTATATAGCTTTATAGTAATATTGTAGGTTTGTAACACTGTTATGCATTCATTAATTTAATACCAAAGGTTAGCTTTTGAATATTTACAAGTGGCAATAAGGTCGCCTATTTATTAAAAATGTAACCGATCAAATATTTATTATTATGATTATAATTATTATTATAAATTTGTTGATTTATGATTTTTTTTCTTTTGTTACTCCTGGTATATATGAGGGCAAGGTAGTTTTAAAACTAATAATCGATGTTGACATACATCTAGACAGACGGACGGACAGCAACTAGAGCAGGAACCTCTTTCGGAAGGTACATAACTCTCGATACGCGATTTAAACTCGCACATGACCGGTTTTATTTTCGTATTATAATGTAGTGGCATGTGATCTGTTGCAAAGCATTTAGCTTATTATGTAGCATCACCTTTCCGGCAACGTTTTTCAGATACATCTCAGACGACTCAGCTAACATCAATAGCGAAGAGGCTTGCAGTCGCTCACGCTCATCAGGTGTAGGCCATCCTAATTGTTGCCGACCCTACCTCGGTATCAAAGCTGTAAACATAAGGGCTTAAACAGAGTAGGCTCTTGCTTAAGTAGTTGTCGCAACGGAGCAAATGTCCACACCCGCAATTCATCGTGACACGTGCATCTGATTTTTAAATGAATGGCTACTGAAATAGATTTACGACTGTTTGTATATCAAAGTGCGTGTACGGCTTGCAAGCTGGTGCGGTCATTGACGTTGACATAATGTTATTTTTGAACGGACTTGCTCTTCAGACTCCGGTGTCAATTGTGAAATATTAATAGTTGATACATTCGTTACTTGTTGGTTTGTTAGCTAGCCGATGTAAACACACGGAGGTAATACAAAATTCTAAAATATAAGAAAATATAATTGTATTAAAAGATGTTGTTGTAGTGATCGACGAATAAAACGTTCGTGTAGTGATCCTCCCAGCGCAGTCTGTTGTCTAGCAAAACGAGTACAACGCAGTTTTGCTTGCATAATCCCTCGTAGTTTTTCCTCTGTGTAGTATCTGTGCCACCATACAGACTGGCAATCCGCCGTGAACATCTGCTCGCGATGTCCAATTTAGATACCCGCGAGCGTTCGCTCGCAGGCAAATCTGTGAAATGGTTGGGGATGATTGAACGCGACACCCGTCCTTGTCCTTTAAAACGACAGTCATAACTGAATTCGCCGGCGCCTAATTGAGCATTAATTCAAAATTTTCATTGTGTAACGCAACGCAACGCCGTCTCGCCAATTATGTAAATTGCTATTCAAATTAAGGTGTCCCACTCTCGCTATGATAACGCGCGCAAGGGGGCGAGCGCGGCCGCGGGCATCCCTTATCCTCTTACCCCACGCCACGCACCTGTATGTAAAAGAGACTTGGGAGTTACAGAGAATACAGATAATGCGAAGTATTTATTTCCATTACAACTACACAATTATGTAGGAAAGACTAAGTGCTATACGTCTCTCGCTGCTATACTTCGTGATGTCACAACTTGTTGTTGTTGTTTGTAAACAACTTCAGGGTGACGCAATAATTGTCCGCCGTGCAAATGTCCGGTGACATGGACAAGCTCTCATACATTGCCATACAACACTCATATAAATTTCGCCGTAAATTTACACATCTCGCCGAGGAAGAAATACAACTTCCATAGTGATACATACGCCACTGTTGACACGGCGAATCGACCGTGGATTTTCACGGCAAAACAACGTGTGTGGCTAAAGGTGATAGACGACCCAAGACACCCACCGCATGGGCAAGAAACACACCGCAACCGCCTCAAATTGCGTAAGTCTTTCTGGAGTCGCACACAACCACTCTGAGGCAGTCAACCTTCGAACTGCAGAACTCAATTTAGAACTTCACTTGCCGAGGATGTTATGGAACAGATAACACCGGGATCCCATCTTCTCTATACCACCTGGCGTAATCTCAACAGTCTGAGGGTGGGTGCGACAAGATGCCGAGCCAATCTCAGCCGCTGGGGTTACACCGAGAATTCAGTATGCCACTGTGGAACGCTTGATGAAGACCACCTCCTATCCTGCCCGCAGTTATCACCCCCCCCCCCCCCCCCGCCCCTCCCCATCACACACCAGGATCTACAAGAGGCAAACAACAAGGCCACCCAGGCCACGCCTTCTTTTGGAGAGACGTGCCCTATCCTGGCACAGACACGTTAACGAACTATCTTAACCCTTTCGCCTAAAACCACTTGTGAGGCTATTGGTCAGGTTTTCGAGCCAAAACTGTTTATCACTTGCCTGGCCTGTGATATAACAATCGAGCATACGTTGTATTACGAGCCTGGCACGTGGTACGTCTACCGCGCCAAATGTAAGACAGATTTGCTGATTTGTGGAATGACTTGGAAGCTCGGCAGTTTTGTTTACTTTTTGGGACAATTTTGTCGCATCTTGAAAGGTAGGACGTCCTCGACGTCGTACGAAGCTACTAGTATATAGCATTATCTACATACTAGTAGCTTCGTACGACGTACATTCTTTGAATAGTAGAACGATTCACAGCCAGACTTCTTGCTACTACATGTCAACTTGGCGCTTATTCAAATAAAGTCACAATTAGGGCAACGTCTGCTTCGGTCAGAGCTATATTTCAAACTAGCTGACCCGTGCCCACTTCGTTGGGCGGTAAAACTTTTTACTTGTGATGAAATTATGAGTGTGGTTTGGTTAATACTGATTGCTATGATTTATTTCCTGACTGCCAAAAGAAGAGTTATATTTTTACTGCATATGTATGTATGTATTTGCATGCCAATTTGACTATATTACCGTTATTTGTGAGTGTCTTCTTCTGAGTGTTATTTGTGAGTGTCTTATCTCTTTAACCATTTATGCAATAAAAGTGAAATTATATGCAGTAAAAGGGAAAAGTCTTTCATATATGAATTCATAATTGTTGATAATATGACCAATAAACATGACCTAACGATTTAGAATTTTTTTTTAATACAAAATACTACTTTTTGTTAATTAAATATAAAATTTAGACATATGCTGTCGCTGAATTTTTTGTAGGCATTATCAAGCTCTATTAAGCACTTCTCTAGAACTTAATAATATATCTCTCATCGTTAAAGCAGCGTTAGTTAGAAACGTTTTCTTACGACCGTTTTTTCTCCGAGTTACTTTGAAAATTTGCCTACCACGAAAAAGTCTTTTCATTTTTCGAATTAATATATAGCCTATGACACTCACAAATTATGTGGCTTTCTATTGGTAAAAGCATTTTTAAAATCGGTTCAGTAGATCCAGAGATTACTTCCTACAACGTCACAAACTTTACCTCTTTATAATATTAGTATAGATTAAACTGATCGTCGTCTCGTTGTAGTGTTGTAGCGTCTCGTCGTAGTGTAACTCTTGAAAGCTCAAACTAAACTGAAGAGATGCAAACGTTGATCTTGCATCTCAAAAACCTTTTAAGCGAAATGTGTTTTATCTGCTTTAATGATGATTTACGGCCAGATATATGGGTGCACTTCTGAGAAGCTACGAATATTTAGAGAGTAGCTAGGAAAAGCATTAAACTCTTTGCAGCACAATTTTGTGACTGAAGTATTTAAAATTTTGCAACTTTGCAGGTGGCAGCCTGTCTTTATTGCAAGCCGGTGTGTATGTGTGTATTCTATGTCAATATATCGACATTTCCCTCCCAAAATCTCAAGACTCAAGTACAGTCCTTACAACTGTTTGTTTAGGTGAAACTTGGCCTTAGACACGCACATACATACTGCCGAGCGAACGCGAAACGCAAACACGCTACTATGAAATTAGTCTATTTGGATAGACCGATAGCAAATTAGACAACCGTGAGAGATTTCAGCCTAAGCTGCTTGTGAGGAAATAGGCTTACAGCGTTTTAACGCCGCTTACGTCGAGAGCGATTGAATCGACCGTATAGCGTTACACACCAGACGTAAGCCGAAGCATCGAGGCAGTAAGAGCGATTGGGAATTAGGGAGATGTGGAGAAGGCTTAATAACCATTAACTCCAGTTTCCATGCAGGTTTAAGCGCAGGCTAAATATCGATATATGAGCCCTAGATATGCCCTCAGTTACAAATAAGTTGGCTCAGTACCCTTTGCTCGTAAAACATGTGACAGAGAGAGCAATAAAATGAACAGTATGCGAGAGAATAGCACGCCAATATTCTTTGCAGGATCGCTTACACCGGAAACGGTCGGCTGAATCACGAAATCTACTGCAACCAAACTACTACTGGCCCGCTTTCAGTAGTGGTTTTGAAGTGGTCATTTTCGAGCGCGAAAGGCCCATCGAGGGTTCATATATCGATGAAGCCAATTTATTTTATGTCCGGTCAACTTATTCTTGAGCTCCCATCTGGAAGCCTCCTAAAAGAGGTAAATTGAATTAAGAATTCCATCGGGCAAACCATAGGTAGTGCAATTCAAAAATTCACGTGGTGTCATCTGCAAATTAGACAGTGTTGGCATATGTTATGTTATTTATTTGCTAAATCGTTGCAATAGAGATTGAAGAGAAGAGGTCCTAATATAGAGCCCTTAGATAGATTATTTTAATCTCCACCAATCGCTGCCTATTTTCCAGGTACGATTTAATGAGTGAATTAGCCACTCCTCGAATTCCATAATGGTTTAGCTTATCTACCAATGTATTAATATTATGTATACAGTCGAATGCTCTGCTTAGATCGCAGAACTATGTAATACGCCATGGGATTACCATGGCTAAAAGGACGTTCACATATCGTTGTACCAGCCTGGGGTGACGGGTTCGCTCGTTGTAGTCGACACCGCCCCACTGATCGGACTTCACTCCCCGCACTTTAAGGGAGTCTGAAAACGAAAGAGAGCATGTTTTATAAGAAACGACCGTATTAAGTCGATTAGTTATGACCCACGAGCGATCAAAATGATTTATCAATTCGATTTTGTTGATTTTACCATAAGTTGAAATTACACAATTTACGCCTTAGTTTTCTAAGACATAGTAAATATTGATTTGTATTTCAATTTAGTTTACAAGTACAATCTGAGTCATAATAATTATATGTAATGGGGGAAGGGTATCGAGGGGAAGGGGATTGATTTGTTTGATCTAGGTTACGAATATTTTTTTAAAATCGCTAAATGGCGGATAGATAAGTCAAACCGCACGGGTGAGCTTAATGTAGGTTACGGAATCCCTGAATCCCTTCCGGATTTCGGGATTTACGTGTGCAAATACCCGCGGCTAATTTTGGCAATAACGTAAATTTCCAACGTGATCCGTTCGTCTACGTGAGTTGAGTATGCTTAACGTCCGCACACCGTCCGCGTTAGCCATATTTTGTGGAATTTTTGAAGTGGATTTTCGAATTAGGTACTTAAATAATTGTTATTACATATTTTACGATATACAGTGAATGAGTGAGTTTTAATTAATCGGCATCCTTAACACTTTAACAGCTGCCGATTTATATACCGCGTGTTACGTTTGCCCTCGGGAGTTTTTTGACATTATTGTAACGGCTATATAAAAAACTTATATAGATATAGAAGCAATTTGTTCTGTATCTATTATACTGACTTTTACATCTTCCGGATAAAAAATAAAAATTAAAGAAATATAATGATAAATTATGAAATTATTTATTTAAGAAAGGGCATTTTTGTGAGAAATTTTCCAATTAAAAAAAATACATAAAAGAAATGTTTTTTCTTTGTATAGTATATAATACAGTTTCAGCTTAAACAATCAATTCCACAATGCGGTTTTACATTACTACATACATTACAATGATATTTACAATATATGGAATAAAGTAACATAATAAACAACTACATCATTGGACACCACTTACATCAAAAACCATGTACCTAGTGAGGTGCACAGTGATAGGATATTGCAAATGCAAGAGAAAAGAATTGTAATTTGTGTTTATTTCTCTCATTCTATAACAATTTTACTATAACATTTTCTTAACCATTTTGATCTCAGGTTATAAAACCAACACATTAAAAAAAAAGAAGAAAAAAATGTGAGTGAGACAGAATCATTGTGTTTTTAAATAATTCTTATGTATTTTGTTAAATTAAAAATAATTTTAAAACTATAAACAAAGAATATTAAATTACAATGTATAATTCTTAGTATAACAGACGATTTTATGTCAACGCAGTAATGACTAATACAATTCAAAGAATATTAAGTTTTCGTCTTTCAAATGCGTCTTTCAAATTCAGCAATATTTTATTGACGCACGGTAACCCCACTGTTGGATATTTCATACGATTTACGAGTATAAACAGCTCATTTATATCAATTAAAGCACTTAATTTCAATCATGTCAAACTGGAATCAAAACGAATTGGATGAGCATACCTGGTCGTCGACATACATCTCATCTTTCATCAACCCCACGGCGGCCAGATCAGCCACTTATCGTTTTATATGAATATGAAAAGTTTATGAAATATTCTTTGACCCAGGTTCTTCCAGTTTGATTATTCGATCGAAAGTGGCTTGGATTTCGAACAAAAGTGGATTCGAACACAACACAAATATTTTCAAAATACTTAATGGTATCTTTAATTGTAGCGATCTATTGGGGGAAATTAAAATTAATGCTCCATCTAGAACTACAAGAAATTATGACATGTTCCAACTTCCTCGTTTCAATACGATTGCATCTAGGAATTGAATTATTATTACTCGTCGCTATGATATTTACAATAAACAACTAGGAAATGTTGATATATTTAATACATCAATAACTGCATACAAACAATCAGTATCTAAAATTCTTTTAAGAGATTTAAGACAAGAGTATTATTTGTAGATCCTTAGGATATAGGATACTGATATCAATATTATTTACTATGGAGTTTTGACCATTTATTAATGCACTTTATTTATTATTGACACTTTAGCATATACTTCTTTTTTACTTCACTTTAAAACAAAATGTATTGTAGTATATAAATACAATAGTATTATTTGTATATCCTTAGGATATAGGATACTGATATCAATATTATGTACTATGGAGTTTTGACCATTTATTAATGCACTTTATTTATTATTGACACTTTAGCATATACTTCTTTTTTACTTCACTTTAAAACAAAATGTATTGTAGTATATAAATACAATAGTATTATTTGTATATCCTTAGGATATAGGATACTGATATCAATATTATGTACTATGGAGTTTTGACCATTTATTAATGCACTTTATTTATTATTGATACTTTAGCATAATATACTTATATTGTAGCATAATATCCTTATATGTAATATTATATTGTATTTATATACTACAATACATTATGTTTTAATGTGCAGTAAAAAAGAAGTATATTATACTTCTTTTTTACTACACATTAAAACATAATGTATTGTAGTATATAAATACAATATAATATAAAATACAGTATAAATATGTACACACTTAAATACGGACCCACATACACACACACACACACTTACAGGATGCAGGCATACTCACACTCTCTCACACTCACACTCACACACATACACACACACCCTCCCTGTTTGCTTTACTCCCCAAGCAAATGTTTACATACGCACCCAACTCTCAAGCGATTGTAATATGTTTTGTGTTAAGAAATGGGCAAAAAAATACTGAAAAGTACCAGAATTTAATAAATATAAATTTGTAATTCATAGGAAATCCGTAACCGGTTTTATATTTTAGATTGTTTACAATTTTATAATTTTGTATAATTATACTGTGTGTTTTCCTTATTAAATAAATAATAAAAGAGGCACATTGTATAGATAGGCGCTACTAACGAATTTGTTTCGCCTTTGCTAAGGAAATGTCCCTTCAAACTCGACCCGTCCTACAACGGACAGGAAAGGACCTGGACAGGGAGATGGATTGCGTCTCAGCGGGCACAAATTAAATCGAAACGACGCCCCGAGTCGACGGTATAATATAATATTCCCTTTCATTGCAGCCTATTTATTTATATCATTTCCTTGCCTTCCGCTCAAAGCGACGGCTTTTCCCCTGAAATTATTCAATTTCCTCACACTGCACGGCAAAACTTATTAGCAACTCGCGGAAATTGTGGGCCCTTTGTGGATTTGAGAGCGGAGGGAGTGTGGAGCGGCGTGCTTACTACGGCCCGGTGGCAGACTGGTTAGGTCGCCTGAACTTACATTGTAAGGCTCCGGGTTCGATTCCCGACTGTATCTCCATTTTCCGTCGGGATAAAATTAACGAAATTGAATCTTTAATTATGTCCATCGAATGCAATAACAAGACACACACTTACACACATATGTATTACACGCACAAAGGCATATAAGAACTTCATAGAAGGGTTGGTTGTAAGAGCTTATCGTATGGTAATAAACCCGCCCATTGTGAAACTTCAAAATAAAAAGAAAAAATAATTTTACTATCGTAGCGTACCTATCACTATATCAGCGATTTCAAATGCGGTATTATCAGTAATGAACAAGTAAATATATTAAAAATAATAAAAAAACATGACTGCCGTCACAGAAAGTGAACTATTGTATTTATAATTATTTTTTTATAGTTTTTTATGAAATACTTGTGGTTTTATTTATTTATCCATATATATGTATACTCCCGGAATGTACTCAATCAGACCTTTCATTTGACACATACGATATATTTATACACGATATATTTGGACATTTAGATTCATTGGACATATACTTACTTAAAATTTAGACACTTAAGGTGACAGGTGAATGACATTAAGATTCTAACAATACCCGACACTTCTAAATTGGTTCAAATGTTCAGAAGTTATGGTGGAATAAAGAAACGGATAACATATAGATTAACCCTGAACCATCACACTCATTTTTTGTTGGACAGTCGTGTAAAAATAGTCCTCTTCGACATTTTTATTTGTGTTTTATTGTTTGTTTTTCTTTCCCGGCCCACCAACCAAAGAGAACGAAAAGTATTGTGAAGGCGCTTAAAAAAATCAATATGAAGATGGAAATATTTATGTTGATCTCCCTCTGAGACGATTAGGACCATTTCCAGATGGAAGTCAGTCAACTCAAAACTTTCTCGACAAGCAGCCAAGCACTTATGTAAGGATTTTGAGCGTGATGTCCCTTCGGGAAGGTGTTTCATCTGATTGAAAGTTCAAGTTAAAGTATTGTCGGCTAGCAGTAATCCAGAGTCGCACATCTAAATTTTCATCACATCCAATTTTGTCTTGGATTTTTTTACTTGATCATTTGCGCATTTACAATCCAATATAGTTGCACTGATGCTATGAGGTATTTCAACCGAAATTCCATAATGTAATTTCGGTCCAACAAGGCATCTGTGTACCAAATTTCAAGTTTATAAGTCCAATATTGAAATGTGAATAGTGTAAAATGAAAAAGAGACCTGGTGGACCGATTTCAACCACAATTTTTTCAACTCTTGTCATAAACAAATGATGCCTATATCCCAAATTTCAGCTCAAACTGATTAAGCATTTGGGCACTATCGTGGAAGAATACATACAGACAGACGCAAAGAAGTGCGTTTACAATACTTTCCCTTCTACTCAAGTGGTCGGGCGGGAAAGTTAAATGCAAAAGAGTATAATTTTTATTGAATGAGGTGATTTTTTGGTGAATCACGATTATCTTAGTTATATGGGTAAATTACGAATGTAGAGCAAGCTGTCTGAAACCGCACGCTAGGAGAGACTTCAACGCCCGCCCACACTGGAATTAGGCATCAAAAATGAAACGTTGCTGTCTGTCTGTCTGTCTGTCAATTAAAGGCGGTAACCGAGACGCTTTCGTCGCTGAACGGGGCGTCATTAGCGTTGACGAAAATCACGAGGACTGAGGTCGCAGCTTTTCGATCTGGTATTTCCGCAAGATTGACAGCGCAAATTCAGATCTTCTTCCCCGCATTTATCCATTATAGAACAAAACCCTATTTTTGTTGATTTTAAAATTACCCAGTTAACCACAATTAATCTGTAAATGCTTGATGCCAACTATTTGGAAAAAAATTCTATCAAAAATAAATTTACATCAAAGGATAAATAGTCATTTTTGTATTAAAGATGTACGCAGTGTAATAACCAGGGACTTTTAATAATTAATTGTGCTTGTGTAAAGAAGTAATGGAATAATGGAAGTGTAACTCATTAATTCATGTCGTATTAGAATTACATATTTAACATATTTAAAATAAATTCTTTATTAAATCTTTTAAATACGGTTTATTATGTAGAGCTAGCTATATATTTATGGATGAAGTCGTTAGTTGAATCAACAGCTCTAATAAAATCCAATCGTAAAGCAAAAACCAATCAATTTGGGACTCCCATATACATAACGTGGCTACGAAGGTGCGAATCCTTGGATATGTTTTCAAAGAACTGAGGAATATTCTGGATTCCAAAACACTAAAAACTGTTTTTTATGCTTTATGTGAATCGTTTATTACTTGCGGCATAATTGGATGGGGTGGATGTGGTAAAACCCTGCTAGAGCCATTGCAGGTTGCGCAGAAATTTATATTAAAAATTATTCTACGTAGACCATATCGCCATCCCCCTAATGAACTTTATAAATCGTATCGTATATATTTATTATTTAATCGAATTTTATATTATTGCCGGTTATATAATGGAATTGCATTTTATTTATTATGTTATCTTTTATTATTTTATTCATTATATTTTTATTATTATTATATTTTTATTATTATTATATTTTTTTTGAAAACCACACTTTAGGGCAATTTAGTGTTATTAGCTTTTTACTAAAACTTGTACATTTGTAAGAAATCAAGCAATCAAGCAAACTTGATTGTACTATTAGAGTCCTGTCCACCCTAGAACGGGCTAGTCCCAGTTGGGCGACAGAATCAAATAAGCAATAGGTTAAGGTTTTGCTATTTCGTTCCTGTTATTTTTGTAAGCAAATCAATGTTTTATAGTAATTAATTCTTAAATAAAATAAAAATAAATAAATCAAGTCCAGTATCACAGCCAGAAAGTAAATCCGAAATCACATGAAAACAGAAAACGTTCAGAACACCCCAACGTAAATTGAAGGAAAGACAACAGCCCAGGCGCAAAATCTTACCTACCATCCATACACTGAGTATCTATCTCTGTCTTGCTTATTTACTGTCTCGTTCTTTTCTGCTCTGTCGTTTAAAGGTGGGAGCTAATGGGCTCTTGCCTTAATGGGACCAACTCAGGTCACGAAGACCTATTTGTTCAGGGTCGGTCACACTCAAAGGTCAACACCCATCCGGCGGCCTCCACGCATAAAGCGAGAGCCCGGGTAGGACTCCGGCCTTAGGGCTAGTTTGCCCTAGGAGTCAGTCTTCTGGCGCTCCTAGACGGTCTGCGCACCGTGCGGCGTAAGCCAATCGATTGTGCATTCTGACTAACATCTTGCCGTGTCGACTACAACGGGCGAACCCGTCACCGCAGGACGTTTTAACGATTGTTCGTTCTATCGACCGTGCAGTGAGCGTAGAAGACTTTGGACATAACAAATCCGACGTCTAGCTACGCCACAACCCGTTAGAGACCAACGCCTTACCGCGAGTAGCCAGGTATGTTACCTGGCGGGCGGCACTCGCGCCCTAACTACCAATTGTGATCAGATTTCTCCGGTCTCTCGATTGGTTCCGAGTTCGAGGTCGCTTGCGCGGTCCTCTCCCTTACGAAGCGGTGAAACGGTGTGCACCGAATCTATCGCGGACCAAGGCGTCCTTTGCCCGACTCTGAACCGGGATCGGATGGCCAATGGTCATTTCAAGAGCAGTCGCCGTAAGGTAGACAACTACCCCCGCTCTATAGGAAACAATACAGTTCCCAGACTCCCCCGACTGTTAGTCGGAGAGCGTGCAGTTTTCTGGAGCGTGCAGCGTTGTCGCGGTACCGCCGGGGCGAGCCGGTAGTCCTTCATGGCCTGTCGATCGACCCGGTGGCGCACCGAGCTGGGGAGTTTGCCCGCCTGATTCGGGTGGAGTCCTTGCATGTCTGGCAGGCTAGATGGGACGCCGGGGGTACGGGCCGCCTCACCCATTGCTTTTTCCCGTCCGTCGCAGTGCGGATGGCAAATTCGTTTCTGCGGTTCGACCACCATACCACGCAGCTGGTTGGGGGCCACGGAGAGTTCAGAGCCAAACTATTTGACTTTGGACTTGCCGATGACCCCCGATGCGCCTGTGGGTATGGTCGCCAAACTGCGGAACACGTAATTTGGTCTTGCCCAATTCTAGCGGCTGCACGGGAGAAATTGATGGATGCAGTGGGCGCGTGCGTTGGGCGCTCTCCGATTTGGTACCCGGATCTGGTCAGTTGTAGGAGCTGCTTCCAGTCGTTTGGCGAGCTTGTGGAGCACTGGCTTCTTGGGAAAGCATGAGGCCTCGGGATACCCCCCAGGGGGTACCCTCTTCCTTGGTGGCGTGATTCGGCGGCTACTTCCAGCCCGAAGTGCCCGTCTTTGTGTCCGTCTCTTTACCGCCCCGAAGGGCGTTTCGTTCTTTGCAGGATCCAGGGATTCCTCCCCCCCGTGGCTGCTCCGAGACCTGCCCACGGACCGTGCGCCTCCACCATCATCGCTTCTGGAGCGTCCTCTACCCCGCTTACCGGCCCTAAATTTGTTATTTGTTGTTTTATTTTTTTTTTATTTTGTGAATATGGTAAATTTAGTATTATTTTTGTAAATTTTACTTTGAAAATTCTTTTATTATTATAAATAAATGGGTTCTCGGGGCGGTACGGGGGGGGGGTGGTTTACCCTATTTCACCCCCTGCGCGTTCTACCCTTCTGGTACGCGCAGGGTTGTCGTAGCACGACATCCCGGGCAGACAAGACGACCCTCGTCGTTATAACTGCCCGGGCGGTGGGCGGGGTTTGCTGCCCTCACCTATCGCCTTGAAACTCTAAACTGTTAGTCGGAGAGCACAGTCGATTGGCTTGCGCCGCTCGGTGTGCAGACCGTCCAGGAGCGCCAGAGGTTTGATCCCCAGGGGAGACTGGTTGACCCAGTGTCCTACCCAGGTTCGCACCCCATGCGTGGAGGCCATCGGATGGGTGTTGACCCGTGAGTGTGACCGACCCTGAGCACATGGGTCATCGTGGCCACCTCATCATGGGCCCATTAGCTCCCAAATCTGACTAACAGTCGGGGGATTCTGGAAGCTGTACTGTTTCCTATAGAGCGGAGAAGGCTGCTTAATCGACCTTACGGCGACTGCTCTTGAAACGGCCATCGGCTAACAGATTCCGGGTGAACAGCCGGGCAAAGGATGCCGTGGTCAGCGATAGATTCGGTTGACACCGTTTCACCGCTACGTAAGGGAGAGGACCGCGCAAGCGACCTCGAAGTCGTATCCAGTCGAGTCCGGAGTAATCTGGTCGCAACTGGAAGTAAGGGCGTGAGTGTATTCCCACTGGGTAACATTCCTGGCTATCTCGCGAATAAGGCGTTGGCCTCTTACGGGCATGTGGCGGAGCTTGACGGTGGATCGTTTTATTCTAAATCTTCTGCGCTCACTTCACGGGAGATAGGAAGTTTATTTCGTTAAAACTTCCTGAGGTGACGGGTTCGCCCGTTGCAGTTGACAACTAAACTCTGTCGTTTAAAGGTTTAGAATTTTGCATACGTCCCTCATATAACAAATTGCTAGATTTAGAAATCGTTACATTTTATATCGTATTGTTCCCACGCGTCTGCAAATTCTGCAATCATTGCTACACTGAAATTTATTCAGATAAATATTACCTGAAGGTTCATAGGGAAGAGAAATATTAAACCACCCTTTTGGCCACGATAGGACATGTAAAATTAAATATTTATTTTAAATAATTCACTCTATTACTGACTTCGGCCCGGATTCGTCCGTTAGCAAAGCTACGCGCTCCTCGTTTCATAACCACTCGATAAAAATAAATCACAAGTTTTACTTCTGTATCTATTTTTACACGACTGCCCGACAAAAAAGGAGTGTAATGTGTTCAGGGTTCATCTATGTATGTTTTCCGTCTCTTTCGATCATTACTTCTGGTGTTGTTAGTATTGTTAGGTCTTCCAGAGTGTCATATGTCCACATATCAAGTAAATAGTTGTCTAATTGTCCAACTCTCCAAATGTTAATATTAGGACCTTGGATTGAAAACTTCGATTTCCTAAAAAATACCATAACTTATATTTCCAGTCATTTACCAAATTGCAAAATACTTCATGTTAAGGCGTCTTCATTAGGCTTCAATTATCAACGATTCGTACAACGGTAATTTTGTTAGTTTCGAAGATGTCGATATTTGAGACCACAAAACGTCATTTTCGGGAAGCAATGCTTTTCTGGTTTCATCTTAAGAAAACTGCCGCAGAATGTCATAGATTGCTGCTGGAGGCTTACGGGGAATTTACTCCATCAGAAAGGACGGTTGAAACTTGGTTTCTCCGATTCAAAAGTGGTGACTTCAACTTGCAAGGCAAAGAGCACCAGGAGCAAAATTTTGAAGAAGCCGAATTGGAGTCCATACTCCATGAAGATTCGAGTCTGACGCTGGAAAAGATAAGGGAAGTGCTTTAATGTTCATCCCTCAACCGTTTCCAGACGTTTAAAATCTATGGGAGTCATTCAAAAGGAAGGGCATTGGGCTCCTCACGAGTTGAAGCCAAGAGACATCGAAAGACGTTTCATGACTTGTGAAATGCTCCTTCGCCGTCAAAAAAGAAAAGGTTTTCTTCACCGAATAATCACCGGCGACGAAAAGTGGATCTTTTACGAGAACCCCAAACGCAAAAAATATCGCTCGTACCCCGGTGAATCACTTCCATCGACCTCAACAGCCACGCCGAAGAGAGACATCCATGGATCCAAGGTAATGCTTTGCATTTGGTGAGATCAAAAGGGTGTCATCTATTACGAGCTGCTGAAACCGGGAGAAACCATAACGAGCGATCGCTATCGAGCTCATCTCAAGAATTTGAGCGATGCTGTGAAGATAAAACGGCCGGAATACGCTAAAAGGCTCGACAAGGTAATTTTCCAGCATGACCATGCTCAACCACACGTCGCGATGCAGGTCAAGAACTTCCTAAAACCGCTTCGCTGGGACATCCAACCACACCCGCCGTACTCCCCAGATATTGCGCCATCCGACTCCTATTTGTTCCGGTCAATGGCCCATGGCCTTTTCGAGCAGCGCTTCCAGTCTTTCGAGGATATTGAAAAATGGCTAAATTCGTGGATAGCCTCCAAGAACGAAGACATCTTCCGTCTCTTGGGAGTCATCTTCCGTCTTTCGGGAGACATCTTCCGTCTCTAGGGAATCAGTCTCTTGCCAAAAAAATGGGAGAACGTCATAGCTAGCGATGGACACAAATTGGAAAGTGCATACATTGAATGAAATGCACTTTCCAATTTGCTTCGAAATAAATGTTCAATGTCACAAAAAAATCCAAGTTGTCAATGCAAAGACCTAATAGTAATAATGTAAAAATATTAATGAAAATCAATGTATTATTAGCACCCTTCCAATCGCGAAGTAAAAATTCAGCTGTCACTTACGCCGGCGACATTTTGCGTAAATTCGGCGCAAGTCAATGACCTTGAGTAAAACGACTATAACTTGTAAACCACTATACGGATCATAAAAAGAATAACTATAAAATGATCGCATTGAAATTTGACATATAAAACATTATATCCTTATCTCGTAAAACAATTAGGATAATAATGAATAAATATTACAAACATTTATTATTATAATAATAATAAATATTGGCTAACCAAAATTGATTAGCTCAAGTCTTAGTATTTGTAAGCGTCAAACCAAGAATGGTTAACTCAAGTAGGAGGGGTTAAAGTATTGTTTTCGTGCCAAATATACTAAATAAAAAAAATTATTTTGATAGACATCTCGACATTTCGTAGAATCTATCTCGATAATTATTTTATTAGCGGTCTCGCTTTGTGATGTAAAATTAAGGCTGCGTGAACGTGCAATAGTTAGATAATTGAATATGTAGCCGCAAGCGGTAAACAAAGAAATCTTTTGTTGTGATGAATACTGAGTAACGTTTAGATACACATTAGGGACTTCCATATGAGGTCATATAAATACAATAAATGCCAACAATATGGACGGGAATCAAACGAAAGATCTCGGCGAGTGGAATGCGATGATGGATGTCGGAATAACATTAATGGCGTTGCGAAAATGGCTATTTTGCATAAAATGTAAGTAAATTTAGCGGGAAAGTTACCGCAAGGAGAGGCGCCTCGGGAAACGCAAAAGCAAAGATAAACAGCGAGCTCGGCAGCCAAGTCGAATACATTAGTACGGAGCGACGCGGACGGCCAATTTCCCCCTCTATACTCCCGCTAAAAGAAAATAAAACGTATAAAAATCATATAAAAAAAACGGTTTTGGTCACACCAAGACTTTCTCGACAAGTGGACAGGATTGATTTGATCTGAATTTTAATTTCATAAATAATATCGATGAGCGCACTCTATCGACCAGTGGACAAATCCGGTTGGGTTCCGTTGCTACCGCCTCGGGTGGAGCGGTTCGTTTCTTAGCTAAGGGCGGGGTTGGGCTAAACGCTAACATATAGCGATAATATTTAATTAAAATGTATGGCTGAATTAACATATTATTAGTTGAGCTTGTATGTAAGATATTCCAACCGAAATCACAGCGTGATTTCGGCGATATAATAATATGTAAAATCATAGCGAATACGTAAGGGCTCGGATATGGTCGCCAGATGTTTCGCTACGCGGCCTACGCAGATATCCGAACGCTTGAAAGGGTCGGCAGCCTTTACCTGCCCGTAATGCGTACCGTTCGCGTTCGTCGTGACGAACCCCAGTGTCCACATGCCTCGCACCCTCTTCCCGCATTGCCTTAAAGCTCGGGCAAAGGATGCCGTGGTCCGCGGTAGATTCGTTTGAAACCGTTTCACTGCGACGTAAGGGAGAGAACCGCGCAACTAACCTCGAACTCGAAACCAGTCGGGAGATCGGAATAATCTGGTTGCAACTGGAAGTAAGGGCGCGAGTGTTGTTCCGCTGGGTAACATACTTGGCTATCTCGCGGATAAGGCGTTGGCCTCTTACGGGCATGTGGCGGAGCTTGACGGTGGACTGTTTTGTCCGAAGTCTTCTGCGCTCACCTCACGGGAGACAGAACGATCATATTTCGTTAAAACTTTCTGAGGTGACGGGTTCGCCCGTTGTACGAAACGCAGCGTGTAGATGGCACTCATAGTTCCAAACATTCAATAATCTTCCCATTCCCGTAAGATACCATTACATTGCCCCATTGCGACTATTACGTTGCGCGGCACAACCGATGCGTCATCGACAGGCATGTATGGAGATACTGACGCCCCGCGTCATAGACAAACACGTTGGATCAGGTTTCCCAAATCTCGCACTTTTTGTCGCTGGTTTTTGCACTATCAGCTGTGGATATGGATAGCTGTCGCAAACGTCGAGCTATCGACAGATCGCACACGTTTTCCCGTACAACAAAAACAGGTGCTACTTATACCTTAGCATTAAATTCTACAATTTACTCCCTACCACTATCAAACAACTGGATGACAAACAAATAAAAAAAAACATTAAGGAGATGCTGATAGGCCACCCTTTCTATAATCTGACCGAATTTGAGGGCCATGACTTGACAAATGTTGCACCAATTTGAATGATTATTATATATGTACTTTTAGTATTTAAATGTAAGATTAGCTTTAGTTTGATTATTTAACAATCTACTTACTACTTTGGATGTTACTATGTACAGTTTTTAGTACGTATATATTCGATTTATTGACTATTTCAATTGTTAGGCTTCTGCTTTGATTATTCAACTTTTTAACTGACTATTTTAATTATTGTGTGTTTAGTAGGTAGCCATTGACTATTCTTTAATTTGTTTTGTAATACGATTCTACGACGAATAACTTTTAGTAGGTTCCAAAGTTTCATAGATACTATATATTTTTTTTAAATAATATATGTATGTTAAGTAAAGATTAAAGTAGTAATAAGACTTACTACTTAAAACACAAATATTTTGACACGTCCAAGAGCGGTTTTTAGCCGCCAATTGGACACGAGGTAAATGTAATGTAATGTAATGTAAAGGTGCTGATGCCATGCAGAGCAGTCGCGCGACCTGCTATTCAGAACGTATCTGAGGCATTCCTATAGTCGCCGAATACTCTATTTGATGCGAATAAAATGGACGATTTTTCTACTATTCGCGTCCCTGGGTGCGGGAGTTCGATGCGATTTCGGCAGCCAAATCGGAGTACATTAGTGCGTAACGATGGCCATTATCCCTTACACCAGGGGTTCCCAAAGTCTTACGTAGGTACCGCGATCCACTTAATGCAATGGCATATCATCGCGGCTTACACCGTATCTTTCTTCGCAAATTTTTACCTCAGGAAGGTCCCGGGAGCGATAACAGTCTTCCGCGTGCCTTGTAGGTGACCAGCCTTTTTGACAGGTCATTCTTTTTTTTTAAGCTTTTTACCCTAAAAATTGCAGTCTGTGGAAGAATTTAGAGCACTGATTCACCATTTAAGCCCTTACCACACTTTACACTTGGGAAGTGTCTATCGTGTTTACTGTCAAATTAAGGGTCTGATTGAGTACATTCCGGAAATATACATGTATCTATATGGATAAATACATAAACCACTAATGATTCATAAGAAAACCATAATAACAATCATTATAAATACGATAGTTTACATTCTGTCACTGATTCGTGTTTTTTATTCGTTTTGGTACATTTACTAGTCCCAGAATTTCGAAATAGTTTTATTGTCCTTTAAAACACAATTTACAATTTCTTCGCTCATTTTCTATCGGCGCTACAAACGTTACAAGTAGGTGGATTGGATAGATATGATGCCATTTTAATTTTGTTATTTCAATATGTGTATTCGCGTCCTGAATGGTATTCGTAAAGAGATGCAAATACAACGTATAGCTATGTCAACAAAGAGAAAGGGCTGTCGGGGTTACGATTGTGATGTTGACGCCAACCAAATAACAAATTTAGATTTCCTCTGTGCAAATAATTATATTTTGCTTCTATTTCCTGGTTTCTATTGCTGTCATGTTTTATTCAATCACCGTTTCTTTAGGATGGATGGATGTGGTCTTAAATAACAACTATTGCAAATGAATAAATAACTATTTACACTGAATAACCTCTACCTGACGTAAGCGGTTAATCAGTTTGAATATATTTTATTTATTTATTTATTTATTTATTGGTTACATAAACATTCAAACGCAATAGCACAAAAAAAATATAATGTACAATCCAGAAAATACCGCTATATGCTTCTAAATTTAGGCATACATCTGTCTGTGCCCAGGCCAAATTGTGCATAAATTATTAAAGTGCATAAAATTATTCTTAATGTGCCAAGTAAAGTGAAACCGAGGCCGCCTTGCTAGGCACTCCTTTAATAAGGCGAGCTCACTTCCTAAGTCTTATTGGAGTGTCACGGTTGTGTCCGTGAAAATATAACGGTCCAAGGCGGCCTTTGACCGCTATGGTCACTCGTGATCGTGTGGAAAACGGATCAATTCAAGGGTTGAAGACGTCAGCTCGACAACCAGACCTCCCTGGTTATAAGCCTGGTGGACCGGTTTCTCCTGGTGGTATTGCATCCCGACGCTACTGGACGGTGTATTGCTGAAGGAGTTTGGAGACTATGGAAATATACTAAGCAGCGTCGGTGGATGTTGACCTGTCGTCAACCACTCTGGAAATGACCATTAGGCTACCTGATCTTGAATTCAGAGCCGGGAAAAGATGCCTGTGGTCCGCGATAGATTCAAACCGAATCACCGCTGAACATACGTCATGCAGAGGTCGCGCAAGTGACTTCGAACCTGTGACCAGTCGGCAGGAAAGAGGTATCGTGAAGGTTAATTCCAGACGGAGATATCCTTCCAAAACTGGTAGTTTGGGGCGAGGCTTCCCGCTGGTTACCTTTTCCGGTGCCTCGCCGTAAGGCGTTGGCCTCTAGCGGGCATGTTGGCGGAGCTAGATAGTAGATTGTCTTGTCTCTACGTCTTCTACGTTCATCTCACGGCTGAAAGAATGATCACATATCGTTATACCAGCCTAGGGTGACGGGTTCGCCCGTTGTAGTCGACACCGCCCTACTGATTATAATCCGGCTCGGTCTGTCTTCGTCTTTGCAAGTGCATGTAGTGCCCCAACCGCCTAGTTCCACCCGAGATATTAGACGGATGGGCAGCGTGTCTAGCATACCGAAGAGTGCACCAACCGACCAGTTCCACCCGAGGTATTCCCCGTATCCGCGATTTTCTGTTCCCAACCGCCTCCGATCGTAGGATTACAGCCGTGGCAGAAGCGCACAGCGGCCCTGACAAGTTAAGTCTCTCTACGAGGAGGCTACCAGATAGGAGTTTATCCGTGAGTTGCGCAGGCTAGGTGGCAGAGTTTCGCCAACATTACCCAAGCTGAACCATTAGGAATGGAGTGTATTATCAGTCGGCAGTCAGAGCGCCTAAATAAAATAATTAAAATTAAAATCTAGGTGTGGACAATCTCGCAGACTCGGCTGGGTTCGCCGTCTAATCGAACGAATGGCGGCGCTTCATCGCCCCAGCTGAAACGATTTCCGCGACGTCAGCCAACGGTGCTGGTGGAAATCTGAATGCGTGCGGTGTTTTTATATTGCTTCAACGAAAAGGGCGAGTGAGCCGGAGGGCATGGGGGGGAGGGGGGGGGGGGGGGAGGGGGGGCTAAAAGAAGGGAGAAGTGGGTATTGAAGAGGAACGATAATTGTCGTTTCAGGCGGACTTTGGCATCGAACTCCTTCGCGTACCGATAAAGGAAACCACTTAAGTATATTATGATACGCTTAGTCCGGAAGCTCATTGCAGTTTTCTCTACTACTCAGCTCTATAGTGTATTATTTCCATTAGTATATAATTCTCTGTAGTATTGTTGACGAAAGCATTGTCTCCATAGCATTATTGACGAAACTAATAGCAACCTATTTGGCCATCTATAATAACGTTGATAATGAATCGTTTTTTTATAAAGGGCCAATTTTTTATAAAAACGTAACAATTTAACGAATAATAAACATTAATATGATATAAATAATTTCAGTTACTATAGCCACCTATCGCATTTATTTATTGGCTGATTACATTATAAGAAATAATACGAAGAGATTGAAGGCCAGCTAATAGTCTATCTATCTGAACTTAAAGTGCGTCATTAATACGTATTAAAACCTGTATACCAAATCAAAAATTTATATCTTTAAAATAATAAGAGCTTTAAAATAAGAGATTTAAAAAATCGTTTATTATTACATTATTGTTATATTTTGAGATATGATACCGCATAGTTAGATGCGGTATCTTAGATAAGATGTTTAGATGGTTTAGATGTCATGTTTAGATGGTTATATAATGTGATTTTAGATATAGTTAGTTGCGTTTTTTAGATACGAATATAGTTTTATATTATACACTCAAGAGCAATGAAACCGGGTATGATTATCTCGGAAATTAAGCAAGCTAGCTAGCGTAAAGTCTATAACATCGTGGCAGGTGACGAAACATAGATCTATGCATATGAGCCAGAAACTAAACAGCTGTCGACTGTATGGTTTTTCAAGATGATCCAAAACAAACAAAAGTTGTTCGCGCACGAAGCACTTCGAAGCAAATGGTAGCTTGTTTCTTCGGCATAAATGGTCATGTCGCTACAGTGCCTTTAGTGCAACGTTTTACTGTCAATTCTGGATGGTACATAACCATTTGTTTGCCAGAAGTGTTCGTAGAAACGAGGAAAATCAACCCCCGAATACGGGGGTTGATTTTCCTCGGGGGCCCGGCACACTGGTCCAACGTACGCAACGTGCGCAACGCATGATGACATCTGGCCCTTGAATGTAGATGGAAGCAGACACACTTATCCCACGCAACGTTGCGTAACATAAGTGTGTCTGCTTTCATTCTTTTTGTTTTTTTAAAAAAAAAATTCAGAGAAAAAATAAATTTTTTTAAATATTAAAATCTCGCCAAACTGGTATACAGTTCGTTGGCGAGACAAACTCTTATTTTTCTAGTCTTACACTTCTAATTTTGTGATACAAAAAGACATTAATAATGTCGTGGTTTCTCAAACCACGACCTTCTATATACCTCGTATAAAATCCATTGCTGTAAAGTACCCCGTAGGTTAATTAAATTCAGGGATTTTCGGCGCTTAGACAACGAAGCTTTCTGTCGCGACGCCTGGGAACTTGACTGGCAGGATGTTTTCCAGAGCCCTACCATCGACGAGAAACTTGGTATCTTTACTACGAAGATCATCAGGCTTTACGACAAGCATGCCCCTGTGAAAATTGCTAAAGTTCGACATCAATCAGCTCCCTGGTTCAACGATTCCATCCGGCAATATATGTTGAAGCGCGATAGAGCCAAGTCTAAGTTTAAGCGTAATCCTTCAGCTGACAACTGGGAATTTTACCGTACTTTAAGAAGAAATCGTTGTAACCAACTATGTCGTAACGCAAAAAAATGTTACATCTACGACTCGCTTGCAAACTGTACTCCCAAAGAAATGTGGAAAGTGCTGAACCAACTTGGAATTGGTAAATGTAAAGGACCCGTAGATCCCAATGTAGATATAGACGTTCTTAATAACCACTTCTCAAAGTCACCGGTTCTACTAGATAATATAGCAAAGTCCCGTGCTACCACCCATATTGCCAATTCTAGTGTGCCAGTCAATCCGTGTAAATTTCACTTTGTTCCAGCTACTGTTGAAACGGTTTTACTAACATTAAACCGGATTAAATCTAAGGCCGTGGGAACGGATGGTCTCAGTGTAGATATGCTCAAACGTATCATCCAATGTATTCTTCCAGTCGTTACCCACATAATAAACTCCTCATTAGAATTTGGTTCGTACCCAGCTCCTTGGAAAAATGCCTACGTTATACCCCTTCCTAAAATATCAAATCCTGTGCGACCAAATGATTTCAGGCCAATATCTATTCTCCCTGCTCTCTCAAAAGTGTTGGAGCATATAGTGTTCTCTCAGCTATCAGATTACCTTTCTGAATTCAATATGTTTAATCCCTATCAGTACGGTTTCCGTCCCGGTCATAGCACTACCTCTGCCCTTGTCAAAGTAACCGACGACGCACGTAAAGCTATGGACCAGAGACAACTTACTTTGCTTGTTCTCTTAGACTTTAGCAGCGCCTTCAACTCTGTCGACTTCCTCTTGCTCGTTGCACGGCTACAAACTCTCAACTGTTCGCAAACCGTTATTAATTGGTTCAGCTCCTATCTCAGAGCCAGACAACAGCGTATAAAAGTAGGCGATCGATCATCCGAATGGGTTAATCTAACAGCTGGAGTTCCACAAGGTGCGGTTCTGTCCCCGCTTCTTTTCTCAATTTTTATAAATCCTATCTCCAACCAAGTTCGTGGACATACTCATCTGTATGCAGATGATGTCCAAGTATATAATCATTTCTCTCCCGAAAACATCAATGCCTCGATCGCCATCATGAACTCTGATCTTCAGGCCATTTGTGAATGGTGTGCGTTGATGGGTCTACTAATTAACCCTTTGAAATCCCAGGCTATACTCATTGGAGGTCGTAAATTGCTCTCCAGAGTAAATGTAAAATCCCTTCCGCTTTTAAAACTAAACGATATCACCATACCATTGTCGCAAAAAGTGAAAGATCTTGGTCTAATTATCGATGAACATTTATCCTGGCAACCACACGTGGACGAGGTAAGTCGTAAAATATTTGCTAGTTTTCACCCTCTGCAAACACTCAGAAGATTTCTTCCTATGGACACAAAAAAATCTCTTGCACAGTCTCTCCTCTTGCCTCTCCTTGACTATGCAGATGTGGCTTATCTCGATTTATCAGAGGAACTGCTCAACAAACTTGAACGTTTGCAAAATGTATGCATACGATTCATCTTCGGTCTACGTAAGTATGATCACGTGTCCGACTATAGGGCACAGTTAAAGTGGTTGCCAATACGCCAAAGAAGAAATGTTCATATACTGGCTCTCCTATATCGTGTACTCACCCAACTAACACCATCCTATCTCTAGGAGCTTTTTGAACCACTAAGTTCCCACGGTCTCGTACTTCGGTCAGCCTCTGACAGTTTATTAAAAATTCCGAGTCATAATAGTGATTTCTATTCCTATTCTTTCTGTGTCCATGGTGCAAGACTCTGGAACGATCTCCCAGCAAATATACGAAACTCGCCTTCTTTACCATCGTTTAAGACTCACCTTAAGGATTACTACCTTTCTAAGAAGTAACCAGTTCTTCCCTTTCTCTCCTGTTCCTCTCCCAATTTTCCTCTCCTCGGGCACTATTAGTCTTAAATTCTTCCACTTGTCTGTATGTTATGTTATAATCTTTATTTTCACAATGCGCGCATGTACCACTATGTTTAGGTTAGCTGTAAGACATTGCCATGTGGCAATAAGCTCGCCTTTTTTGTATACTTTTTAAGTGCAAATAAAGAGTTTATTATAATAATATAAAATACAAAAATATAAAAAACAATGCACAGCAGTATTACTACAGGCTTAAATTAGGCCAGTATTACTACAAGATTATAGAAAACGTATAACAAATTTACTTATGAAAGTATTATAGAAACGTATAACAAATTTACTTATGACCAGTAATTTCACTATAAACGTCCAACAGGTCGCTTTTTAATCTCTTTTTAAACATCTGTTTGCTCACGCTTACACAGTCTTCCTCAGATACAATAGTATTAAAGATTCTTGGAATGGGGTACTTTAACGTCCTTTCACCATAGTAGTTGTTCGCTCTTGGTTCTTCAAATCTTTAACGGACTTTTTCTCTAACATTCCTATTGTACTGTATTGGTATTTTTAAATCTGAATTTCTAAAGTGCTCCATTGCACGTAGGCCCAGTGTGTCGGACCACTTATTTTACACCACGACAATACGAGCTCTCACACATCGGCTCAAACAAGTGACTTTTTCAACATTCAAAACATTGAATTGATGGTTCTTTAACATATGTACGGGCCCTTTTTGGTCCATACGAGTTATTAATTTGTTGCCCTTAGGATAACCATTTGTTCCCGCGATACTATGAAAGACAGTGTGTTGGTTACAGTGAAAGACAGCGTGCCTCTGGTTGAAGATTTTACTGGTTGAAGACTGATTGAGCGAACGGTTTGTTCGCTCTGTTCACATGTTATTTGCGCTGGCAACAACTGCCCGCGACGTCTATATTACATCGTCGCGTATGGCAGCATTAATTTGCAAGCTAGGCGCGGTATTTGATTTTGTGGTGATGTAAATTAAATTACGATAATGTGACGTAGTCTCTACAGGTCATTTGCCCTACAGTCCTGATTTGGGACCCAATAACTTCTTTTTATTCCCGCACGTCAAATATAAATTGCGAGGTCAACGTTTTTCGACGCTGGAATAAGCTGTTGAGGCTTGTTTTGGATTTACCTCATTCGGAGCGGAAAAAGTACATCAAAAATTGGTTTAAACACATGCAAAAGAGTATTGATTTTCACGGAGAGTATTTCAAAAAACGATAAAGCCATTTTCGATGATAAATAACTGTTTTTACTTGTCTGTCTCAAAACTATTATGAATGTTCACATACTTTAATTGAGATAGACGTTCCTTGTTGGTTCTAACTGTTACATCTCCACATTGCTCAAACTATGTCCCAAATAACAAAATAGCGCTATTCTTATCGATTCTTATTCGCTCATCCCAATCTCTCAATATTGCCACCCAATTTATTCCGGGTCAGAGTGTCGGACGCTCGCAAGAGGCCATTCGCGCTAACTTCCCGTATTGCGGCTTCGTCGAACAATGGACGGCCTCTCGCGGTAATCGGGCAAACCCTCCGAAAACGAAAGGACAACAAGCAATTACCAATTGAAACAGCGGCCTGGGCGCTTCGGACAAAGGACATGGGGTCGACGCGCGATATTAAACCCTGCGCAGGTGGATCATAAGAACCATTCTCGTTTACGTCGAGACATTGATTGTATAGCGTGTTAGGTTGATCAATGTCGTACAACAATTAAGCAATCAAAATTTTACTACAAAAAACATGTAGATAGAATAGAATAACTTGATTGTGCTAAATAAAAATAAAAATAAAACATTACATAAAGAATATAACACTGTTTAAAAAAAAAACGGTCTTCCACTTCGATGAAGCCGGGATAACACACTCGCCATTCCGATACATCATTCTTCTGTTTACACGCACTCTTTTACGGTCCATTCTGCTCGGTTATGGAATTAGCTCCCTCACTCTATCAGGTATGCACCTTCGTTGCACTCTTTTAAAAAGTTTTTAAAGAAACATTTATTTTTACAAAGCCACTAACCAAATACCTCACCTTGTCCTCTCCTTTATCCTTCCCTGGGCAGCCGTAGCATAAGTTATTGATGTATATTTGGATAAGTTTATTTTAAATTTCACTTTACTACTTTTGCGTGTATTGTGCGGTGACAATTGGGAATTAGTTTATCAAATGGTCGACTGTAAGATAATTTATGTTTGTGCATACATTGTATTTTTTATGAAACCAGTGTAATATTCATTAAGTAATGTTTTTATAGCACAATAAAGTTATTTTATTATATTCTATTCTAGTCTATAAATGCACAAATAGCAGACTTATTACTATAGTCATGTTTAACAGTCAACAATTTGATAAACTATTTTTTAATTGTCATCGTACATTACGCATAGATGTGAAAAAGTTAAATTTAAAATAATAATAATAATAATAATAATAATAAAACTCTTTATTCTTAAGAAAAGGCGAGCTTATTGCCTGCAGGCAATATTTTAGAGCTAACCTATACTATTGTAAGAACATTATTTGCGAGTAGACTACATAACTTAACCTCTATAAAGAGTATGACAAATAAAATAGAGGAGGATAGAAAGAAGTATATACTTTACTCTTTGTGGGCACAGATTTGCCACATCAAAATAATCTAACACCTATAAGGACGCTAAAGTTTTAAAAGGGGGGGAATGGGAGGGGAAAGGGAATTTATCTGGAGGATTTCAAATGCTCTCTGAGTCTGTTTTTAAAAGTTGTTATGCTTGGCGCGGTTCTCACATTTTTCGGCAAAGCATTCCAAAGACGGGCTCCATGCACGGTGAAAGAGAATGAGAAGAAGTCACTGCTGTGACTAGGGATAGAGAGTAGCAGGTTGTTTTTTGATCTCAGAGGGCGTTCATGAGCCGATAGTGCAGTAAATCTGCCGGTAAGATAATTGGGAGCGACGCCATCCAAGATCTTGAAAAGCATACAGAGAACTCGCATGTCTCTTTTCTCCCGGGTCGACAGCCAGTGACGCTTCTCTCTGTACTCCGTGATGTGGTCAAATTTTCTGAGGCCATGGATATACCGAATGCAAACATTTTGGAGACGCTCAACTTTGGTGGATAACTCCTCTGTGAGGTCGAGAAATGCGAAATAAACGAATACAAATATAGTTGTATGTCAATAAGTTATGCTACTTATACCATTTTTTACTATTGTTGCCCAGGGAAAGATGAAGTAGAGTATAAGGTGGGTTTTTATTTAGTTAGTGATGTGTGAAAGCGAATGTTGGGATCAATATGTAAATATGTATCCTTCTTCATCTCGAAAAAAAAAATTGCGCGTTCACAACACTGTACCTCCCTTTCGGTTGGCAGGTCGGTAAATTAAAATTTAAAGTTAGTATACTGATTGATTTAAAAAAATGATTCTACAGTCCCTTGCCATATCATTAGACTCACCATACATTTCAGTACACATTGTCACTTTTTAATAGCTTGAAAACATTTGAATAAAACATTATAAAATATTAATATAATAAATTAAATCTATACTTTTTTGCAATTTAATCGACGACTGCCCTCGTAGGGTAAATGCCTCCATTAAAAAAAGTTGAAGCTATTTTAAATAGGCGTTTGGTATTTCACTTCTATAATAACCCATATTACTATTACATAAAATATAACGTGTTGATAGACCATACAGTTTAACTTTTATTTACTTATGACAGAACTTAGAGACTGAATGCGTAATAAATACGTTTTGATTTTCGAGAGCGGACGAGTAATCGACTCTAAAATTGACTCACCAATTAAAATTGACTAATAACCAAGTATTAATATGTTAAAATCTGATTCATTGTTGTGTCTAATGACTTTTTTTCTTTTGTTATAGGTAAGTTTTCTTCTGGAATGTTCCACACACTACGCTATCATCTATCTGCACGCATCAGTAATATAGAGAAGTACATATTTCTTTCGTTAGTTAATTTCAAATATTTTGATTAAAAGAGCAAAGGTGACCAAAAAAAGAAGCAAGGAGGTAATAGTGACCAAGAAATATAAATGTAACAAATGTACATTGGGCTCTATTGCGTTTATTCGTGAACTAATATCGGGAAATATTTCATGTGAACGAGAAAGAGCATTGCGTTAGAGTGGAATGTAAAATGGACGCTCGTATCTTTTCGCGCACAAAAACTACCCGCCGAGCATAAAACCATCTGAATTAGTTTGAAAACATTTCGTGTGGTCTCAGATAAGACCGCTTTATTTTCGATTGGTTGTTTTATGCGGTAAAAGTGACAATCATTCATTTCGTACTCCGCTCCTCCGCTCCTCCGCTCATTTCGTATGTGTCTTGGCCTGGCCTATCTCGCTCGCATGATCTAATTCCGATTTTAGTCCATTGAATTGAAATTCGAAGGAAAAAATGTTAATTATTAAACTTTGTGAACCATCTAATTGTATAATTGTTATAAATTATCGACAGTTGGTCGTTGCCAGCCTGTGCGATCGTATATTGTTTATTTGCGCGTCTTTGCTACGCGACATGAGCGTTGTAAGAAATGTTTAACGGCCCAATCTGCCGGTGCGATCGTGTTTTGTTTATATACACGTCTATTCTACATTATGTCATCGTCAGAATGTTTGACAGCCCACTTTGGCCTTTATAAATCGTACACGATCGTACTGTACGATCGTGTTTTATTTACATGCGCGCGTCATTGCTGAGATAACGTTATTAGCATTTAGAGCAGTAGAAAGGGCCCCGATTGGAAAGAAGCAAACTGCCAAACGAGGACACAAGGAGACAGTCTACTATTGCCCAGATTGCAATGTAACATTATGCTACTATCCATGTTTCAAGAATACAAAAAAGAATTATTGTCAATTATTACTTATGATTACTTCATGTACAACTTTTTTTCTCTCACGAAAATGCCCTTTTTTAGATGATTAATTTCATAACTTATCTTAATATTTCTTTCATTTTTTATTTTTATCAGGAAGATGTAAAAGTCAGTCTAATAGATACAACTAGGGTTGTCGACTACAGCGAGCGAGCCCGTCACCTCAGGAAGTTTTAACGATTAGTCGTTCTATCTCCCTGGAGTGAGCGCAGAAGACTTGAGGACAAAACAGTCCACCGTCTAGCTACTCCACAAGCCCGTAAGAGGCCAACGCCTTAACCGCGAGATAGCCAGGAGTGTTACCCGGCGGGCCTACACTCACGCCCTTACTTCCAATTGTGACCAGATTACTCCGGTCTCTCGATTGGTTACGAGTTCGAGGTCGCTTGCGCGGTCCTCTCCCTTACGAAGCGGTGAAACGGTGTTTACCGAATCTATCGCGGACCACAGCGTCCTTTGCCCGGCTGTTCACCCAGGATCGGGTAGCCGATGGTCGTTTCAAGAGCAGTCGCCGTAAGGTCCGCAACCAGCCCTGCTCTATAGAAAACAGTACTGCTTCCAGACTCCCCCGACTGTTAGTCAGAGTGCACAGTCGATTGGCTTACGCCGCACAGTGCGCAGACCGTCCAGGAGCGCCAGAAGGTTGATTCCTAGGGGAAACTGACCATAAGGCCAGAGTCCTACCCAGGCTCGCACTTCATGCGTGGAGGCCGTCGGATAGGTGTTGACCCGTGAGTGTGACCAACCCTGAACAGAGTGGGTCTTCGTGGCCAACTCAGCTGTTAAAGTGTTAAAGGATTTGCAGTTTACTTGTATCTCAAAATATATAACGTGGTCCTCGTATAACTGCCAGTATCGTCTTTCGAATATTTCTGTTTTCTTTTGCCGTCGTCGTCGCGACTTACTTTGCACGCCCTCTAGATATATCTTCTCATATCAGTGAAATATAACGCTCGAAATGTGCCCGCAGCCCAATAATCATATATTACGTACCTACATGAAGATTTTCTTGTCGAGATGCAGGGGTGCGAATAAGGGATATATTATACAGGGTCGTCAAGGTAAATCTGTAAAACTGAACGTAGCTACTTTAACCCTTATTACGCAAGCAAAAATTGGTTATCTTTTACACAACTGTGCACAATTATAGGAAATAGGGTGAGCCGTATACTGCCGTCGTAAATGAAAACACAGTAACTTCATTTACTGTGTTTATACAAGTTTGGTTCTTTAAAATCACGAGTAGAAGTACTAAAAGGTATTTTTTTTAGTTTGTCTGTCGATGGATAGTTACCGAGATACCCTAGATAAAAACACAGTATTTAAAAAAAAAACAATATTTAAAAAAAACACAGTATGTGTTTTCTTTATGTTAAAATACAGTAACCTATTATTTACTGTGACCTTTTTTAATACTTATAAGCATTTAAGAAATATTTTTGTTTGGTTACAACACGGCTTCTTCAGATACTGTGGTTTTAGGTAAAATTTTGTTAAAAGTTAATTTATTTATACACGAATTAATCACAGTATCTCAATTACTGTGTTTAAGGTGCCTGCAGTGTTTTATTTATAAAAAAAAAAAACATGGTTAGAACACAGTAATGGGTAAAATTTACCTAAAACACAGTAACCACTCAGTTACGGTGTTATAGCTTAAAAATATAACATTTATCAAAATATTTTCCTAATTTAAAACACAATGGGCTCGATTGCGTTTCTTCGTGAACTAAAATCGGAAATTAGTCCGTGTGAACGAGACAGGGCAATACGCTAGAGCGGGGTGTAAGATGACCGGTTGTCACTTTTTCGCATTAAAACTGCCCGCCAAGGTCAAATCTTACACCGCACGAAATATGCTCGAATTAATTCGGACGAGTATAAGTTCGGCAGGTGGTATTTATCGACGATCATTCGTATCATATTCCGCTCTAACGTATTGCTCTGTCTCGTTCGCTTGGACTAATTTTAGTTTTAGTTCACAAAGAAACGCAATCGGGCCCAATATCTAATTTAATTTTTTAAACAATTATAATTTAATATATATTTTTATGCAGAATTGAAGTATAAGAAATAATCTATATTGATTACTTTATTCATGAAAACTAATTTTAACAACTAAACTTTGACCGGGCTTTTCTCAAAACGTCTTTTTTCAAGTTACTGTGTTTTCATTTACGACGGCAGTGTAGTTGCCCCACTTATACACTAATAAGTACTTACTAAGAATAATGCAACATATATATCAAAACTTAGGTCTTTGATCTTTTATAGTTGCCTATTTTTGTAAACATAATTAATATTGGTTTTGAGTAAATCCTGTTCTATTCGACCTCTCAAAAAAGAAATAGTCGCCTACTGTAGCGGATAGTAGCCTAACGTTAAAAATGCTTCGGGGGATGGTTTTTTATCCAGTTTTTCGAACGCAAGTGCTAAACTATCCTCTGTTCAGCCGATGTGGCGCGGCACCACGCCTGGTTTTCGCTTATACTTACGGGGCATTTAGCTCACTTACAACGAACGCTTGAAACAGTTTATTTATTTTATTTAAAACAAGTTACAGTCACAGTAACTTGAAAAAACAACAAAAGAAAAAACTCTGTTTGATGTTTGTTTGTTTCTACTTTTTATTGTGAAATGTCACAATGGGCGGGTTTATTGTCATATGACATTCTCTTACAACCAACCCTACTATGGCGTGTTGTATGTATGTGTGCGTGTACATGTGTGTAAGTGTGTGTCTTGTTATTGCATTCTATCGACAGAATTGAAAATGCAATTCCGTTAATTTGATCCCAACGGAAAATGGTGACCCAGCCGGGAATCGAACCCGGGACCTTACAATGAAAGATCAGGCGACCTAACCACTATGCCACCGGGTCGTCATTGCTCGTTAAGGAATTTATAGTTCTCTGAATAGTACTCTACAGCGACTATCCGCAAAATAGGGCGACTATCCTTTTTAATAGAGACAGTTGGCTTTTTTATTAGCGAAATAAATAAAAACTAATCAACAATAAAACGTAATAAATAGTGTAATTTAAACTCTAATGCATGCAAAGAAACAAGCAGTCGACTGAAACCACAATCAGTAATAATAATATTCAATAGTAATTGGTTATCAATATAATTTCAACGTCCGTCAAAGTTTCGCCGCGGAAGATTTTTGGTCACACCGACAAAACGCTTACGCATAGCACTGAGGCCTGCGGGAGGGGCAGTTCTAATTATAGTAAAGCACTAACACCACTAACATCCCTAACATAGTGTATTTAAAAGCATGTATCCGACTGATGCAACTCTCCGGCTCTTAACCTAGTTTAAAAATGATATTATTCGTTATACCCTCCATCAGCTTTTATAACTTGTTCAAGCCTTGACCGGAAGCGACCGCATGCACGTCTGATCTCCTCCGTGTTTAGGTTGGTCATCACCTCTGCAATGGTGACCCTCAGCTCGTGCTTAGCGTTGTGATATTTAGCATTTACCTTAACCTCAACTACGACCCAAAAGTAATAGTCAAGAGGCTTGCAGTCTGGGCTAGACTTTGACCACAAATCAGGTGACCAGTGGTAGGGCACATTACGGTGAAACCACACTTAGGTTTTTCTCGACTTAACTTGACTTTAGGTATGGTTTTTCTCGACTACGACGCTTGGGTATTTGCTCCTTGGTTCCTTGCTCCTTTTCAAATAAAAATGGCCACCAGATATTTGGTGCATTGGCTTTTCGTGCGCATGCTTCATTGTCACTTGCGGATTTTCTGTGCCCCAAATACAGATTTTGATTGTGCATATAACTTCCGAGGTGAACATGAGCCTTATAGAAAAATATGATTTTTTAGTAAAAAACTACGCCATCTGACTCACTACTTTGAAAATAAGTTTTCAAGATTTCCCAGCTTTGATAAAGCGTATATCGACTCCTTTCGTTACCCGGGAATATAATACTGTTTTTCTGTCACTTGACTAATGACAGTAGAGCTATGATCGGCGCAATAACCGCTAGTTCATAAACCAACCACAAGATGCCGCATCCTATATATTCATAATTGGAATTCCAACCAATTAAAATTAGGGAGTATTATAATCGTTTTATATTTGCAACGATAGAATTATTATTGGTAGACATTAGCGACTACTCACAATTTATAAAACTTACAATGAATACTTAGAAATGACAAGCCATCGATGTTATATTTATTACTACCTGTTGCCCGCGGCTTCGCTGAGCGTAACGTTTCGAATTAATTTAGGAGCGTAATGTGTTCAAGGTTTATGCATTTATGTCTTTCGCTCCTTTATTCCAACATTACTTGTAAATGCTTGAACCGAATTTAAAAAGTGTAGTATAAATAGAATTGTTATGTCATCCCGAAAGTCATAGCGTACCTTAAGTGTCCAAATATTAAGTAAGTAGTTGTCTAAATGTCCAAATGTCAATAAATTAACTTGAATATATCGTGTTTAGGGTCAAATTAAAGGTCTGGTTTATTGCATACCGGAAATATACATATATCTATATGGACGAATACATAAACCACAAACGTTTAATAAAAATGTGTAATAAAAATAATTATAAATACAATAATTCACTATATATAACGGAAGTCGTGGTTTTTATTCATTTTTATTTATTAATAACTAGCTGTTGTCCGCGGCTTCGCTTAGCGTAACGTTACGAATTGATTTATTAATTTGAGTGGGGTGGCATTAATTTGCCTCTTTAGATGCTTCCTTTAGACTTTAGATATATAGTGCAAGACGTCCCCCCTCAGATGCACGCTGCCTATATCGTAGACGTACGCGTCTTGTTCCTCGCCAACCGCTCCGCTTTCCGCTGAACGCTGACCTTGCTAGGCCAGCAGCCGCCGATGCCGCCTGCTAGGTATTTCAGGGTGCTTGCACGCGTTACTAATTTCATGATATCTCTATAACTATACCACCTAAAAACACTAAACCTATCAGAAAATGGCTGATTTTATATTTATTATCCATTCGTGATAATGGATTAATTTATTTTGATATGGATTCTTATTTTATTGCTAATGTCTTAGACAAACGCTGCCTACTTATTTTTCTTCTTATGTTGAGACATAAAAGCAGTTATTGTAGCTTAAATATAAAAATTGGATATATACTGTCGCTGACTTTATAATAGATCCCTTTGAGGCCGATTTTTTTTTTTCATATATTGTTTTCACATATATCGAACCTTTACGTCAGCACACGCCTATAAATCAACTCCTCAGCTCATTTTCTCCGACTGGATTTACAAATATCATGATTTCGTATTGAAAACCAATATTTATCAAGATAAAATATAGCCTATAGCAGTCATCGATAATTGATTGAGTTTTCCATTAGTTTTTCTAATGGAGTTTTTGAAATAGGATGAGTAATTTCGGAGATTACTCCTACATACAAACTTACAAACATTACTTCTTTATAATATTCGTATAGATAGTATAGATTCACAGTAAAAAAATGAAAAAATTAATAAATTCATACGTGACAGGAAAATTGAAAATTTGCGACAGAATACAATAGAAAGTAGCTATTGCTGAAATAATTTATTTATGTCAAAAATAATGTACCTACCTGTTTCTGATCATCATCATCATCATCATTTATTCATTCCATAAAAGCATTTCACAATACTGAGGAACATGTCAAATTTTACAATTATAATTTACCGGATGATAAAACCGCTTTGATTAATTAAATGGAAAAAAAATAATTGTAATCCGAGGTGATTACTTAAAAATAGACAAATTTACAAAATAATCAATAATCAAACAAATAATAATCAATACCATAAAAAGAAAAGTTCTGAAACATGCGTAATTAAAAATAATGTCAATAAAATCTAAAACTTAGTTCGAAAGTATAGTCATAATATGGTTATTTATAATCAAGCAATTGTGGACGCAATATCATAAAAGTCGTCCATATTCTGGCAACCCTGATTGCCTACTTTTTTCGTATTCTTTCTGCACGAACTCCTCGGCAATAATAAACGCGAGCAGTATATATTTGATAACACCCCCTGTCTCTACAAGTCTCATCTTCGACTCTGAAATTCTGAATATATTTCATAGTTTCTTCTTATTGAGATCATGTGCTTTCTTTCTCGAAATTATTGTCATTGATTATATAGCGTATTAGATTACCTAATGCAGTACTACGATTTGGCAGCTTGTATTTTGTAGATGGCACTCATATGTAGTTCCAAAAATTGAATAATATTTTCTTATGTTCAACATGGCGGCGTTCATGGTATAAAAGTATGGCGCCGCTCTTTTGATGGCGCTATAAATACGCCTATACGGTATCCTATCTTGAAAAAAGATATAATATAATAATGAAAGAGATTGATATCATAGCTCTTATTATTTTATATTATTTACATAAATGTAAATTAGTGTCATTTGTTACTATGGCGGTTAGTCTTAAATAAGTCTTAAATCACCTGACTATTTTAATTACTACTTCTTATTACTGGCTTTTTTATTTTTGGAATTATTACCTCTGCTATTTTTCTCTATTTACTCATTATCATTGCAATTTTAATTTTATTGTATTTTAATATTATTATTATTTTAATAATATTTTTACTGGTTATATTTTGATTTCTTCATGTTATTTTTTATTTCAACGTGATTATGAAGTAGGTATTAGATATCATTAAAGTAACTCTTGAAATACATACTAGGTACTTATTTATTAGAGTTATTCGATTTTTTTTCTTTTTCTCAGTTATAATACTTTGATAAGTGTGCGCACAATACAAAACTTACAAGTAACCTAGTCGAGTCTACCTTGGTACGGGCTTCGGCATAGTTAGGCAGACTTTGTGAATTACCATTTTGAACATTATTTTTCACATACGTTAACTTTCGAAAATAAATTTATTCTTATTCTTGTTATTATTCTTATTTGGGTGGAAAAATTACAGCTAAAAGAAAAGCCTGTATCATTAAAGGAAAAATCGTCGCTTACCACCTGTCGGGTATGCGGAGCCACGCCACGCCGCCGCCATGTTTCGCGTCGTCGTACCTTTTTTTTGTGGAAATGAACCGAAAAAGCAACAATTGTGATGCATTATGGTTGCATTATCAGTATATATGATGATGATATATGACGATTGATTGATATATAAAGATGATAGATTATGACGATTAGTTTGTTGTTTTAACACTAACACGTAATAGCGATGTTTTAGTGTAACAAACGATTTTTTAATTACAATAACATAGATTTTTGTTTTAGCTGTAACTTTTTCCCTCAACGATTTGAGACTGACACTCATAGAAACAAATAACAGTCATGAAAAGGGCTTTTGTGCGACATGTGTCCGGTCGTTATTGGCGATGGGGACGTTTTCCCCATCCTCCTTTCCAGCATTCAAGTTGTTAATATTTTCCATTATAAACATCAAAGGGAATGAATGCTTCTTACCTTATATTAAAAGTAGATGTCAGTTTCCTTTAAATATGAAGGATACGACAGTGACTCCCTGTGGGGGATATTTTTAATTACTGGTGTCCCACGGGCGGCAGCCGCGCGTTGGTCCGCTTCGCCTCAAAGCCGGGACTTTCTCTTTGAGCTTTCTCGTTTACCCGTTCGGGGTTCCCCTGCTGAGATCAAACTGTCTGCTTTTGCTGTAGACTATGCGGACCGACTGCATATGCCGATCATGCAGACTAGACTGCATAAATTGTAGCGGATATGCATTGCAAATGACATTGGATGCTGGGTTAGTACGAGGGTTGATGCTTGACACATTAAACGCCATCGAAGAAACGGGAAAATTTACTTTTTTTTCGTTAGTCGAGAGATTCGTGCTTACGTCTTAGTTAGCCTTCGATCGGGAGAATAGTTTCAGATATATTCCTGAAATACCTCACCAGGTCACGTGCTCGTAGTGGCACTGTGATGTAATAGGTGTGCAAGTAGAAATTGGTGTGCAAGTAGAGGTTTGGTGATATTGAAAATACGTTTCATACAAAGATTAAATATCGAAATATTTTCCATTACCGTCTTTGGTCTTTTGCCATTGATCAGGTGGATGGTGAATACCTTCGCAATATAAATCTGGTGGTTTCGAAGCCAAATAATCATCGAGCCTTTTATGCACATCGTCTTTCATATGTGATGACATCGTTCTGAATAAGTGGTAATCAGAGGTAACCAAGTCTGGAGGGATACGCCGCATGCTGTAAAACTTCCTAGCCTAATGAGAAGATGAGTTCCTGTGTTGATTTTGCTTTGTGTGGTTGAGCGTTGTCATACGGTATTATCACCTTCCGCCTTCCCGTAAATGGTCTTTGGCTTATGGCCTGGTAACGTTCAGCCGTAACAGTTTGACCAGTTTCCAGAAGCTCGTAGTAAATAACTCCTTACTAATCCCACCAGACCCACACAGTAACACTTTCTTGGCATGAATATTCGTTTTTACAACTGATGTTGATGCCTGGCCTGGATCAACCCATGCTTTTCTGCGTTTAGGATTATTATAAATTATCCACTTTTCATCACCCGTAATGATTTTGTCCAAAAAAATCTTTCTTCTATACCGAGAAAGTAAATTCATGAAGATGTTCACTACTGCTTTTGTTTTCTTCGGTCAGTTTTTGAGGAACCCATTTTCCTTCCTGTTGTATTTTTCTCATTGCATGAAATCGAAGTGATATTGCTTGGTGAGTAACTCCTACTGTTCTGCAAGCTCTTTTTGAGTTTGACACGGATTTTCATCCAGTAAAACTTTAAGTTCTTCGTCTTCGAATTGTTTTACTGCACTTGGACGTGGATCGTCCTCGGGACTAATATTGCCGTCACGAAATCTTGCAAACCCCATTTTTATTGTTGAATGACTCACATAATTCCATAGCTTAAGCAGCATTTTTTCATCATCTGAAAACGGAATAGAATGCAATGTCGTAAATGTTGCTTATCGACATCCATCTCCTAAAATTGATGCAGACAGAACGACAGCTTGTCAATGACTACAACTTATGTCATAAAAACAGCAATGACTAAGCTACATACCAGCAATGACTGAGTATATCCAAAATGGCGGGCGTTTTCAATGCGTCCGAGTATATTTTAATGTAACTAACTTCAGAGCAAAGTTTCTAATTGCACACCTAATAAATAAGGAGTTATTTGAAAGAACTGAGTAACCGTATCAAAGTGGAGTTGCTGAATTGGCAAATGAAACACACGTGAAACTCGCGTACTTCTGGGGAATACTCCCAGGAATTCCCGCTCTGTTAAAGTTGGACAGTCCATTATGCTATGATGAATGTCTTAGAGAAACAACATGTACGCTACCGTCTGTCTATTATAAAGCGGTTCAACCTTGAAGAAATCCCCTCTTTCGCTGTATGTATCGATGTTCGTGTGCTCGATCCAATTTAGATATCGCAAGAACCGCTTTTACACGGCCCGGTGGCATAGTGGTTAGATCGCCTGATCTTACATTGTAAAGTCCCGGGTTCGATTCCCGGCTGGGTCACCATTTTCCGTTGGGATCAAATTAACGGAATTACATTTTCAATTCTGTCGATGGAATGCAATAACAAGACACACACTTACACACATGTTACACGAACACATACATATAACACGTCATAGTAGGGTTGGTTGTAAGAGATTGTCATATGACAATAAGCCCGCCCATTGTGACATTTCACAATAAAGAGTATAAACAAACAAACAAACAAACAAGCTTTTGGACGCCCTCAGCTTTGTGGACGTAAGCGGCACACATCATAATATAATAAATTTCTTATACGTTCTACCAGTACACCACAATATGGATATTGCTCGCCCTTTCTAGTCTAACTTTCCCTCCTGGTAATTTCCCGACGTAACATAATATAATATTACCGGCTAGGTACACGCAAGTGCGTGTCGTAATGTGCCTATCAACTATTCAACGGGCTAAACGTAGCATTAAACATGTATGAAAGAAAAGAGCCGGGGGTTGTGTTATAAATTGTCTAAGTAATATTACAGAATTTTCGTAAAATCTTTCTAGACCGCTTGGCATTGTGCTGCTTCAAAACTTAATCCTAAGTGAATGTCGTGGCGGTTTTTCATGGGGGGCGTTCTACAAAGGCTAGTCTTATTTAAACAGTTGATACATTTGCAGCGATGGGTTATTCAAGTTTCGGGTTTATTTTGTTACTTCTCTGATTGACTTGTCACCCAGTCTTTCCTGTCGCCTTTTTGTCTACTCCTGTACCAATCGATAGGTTTTTGTGGAATGTTGTCTATGCCCCTTCGAAGTGTATCAAAGATCCACTACGATTTGTGCTTATGATATGTATATTGATTCCTAGTTGTTGCATTGCATAGCTCGATAATGGAATAGTATGGTTCGATTACGAGATTCTTGAGAATAGCAGTCATTGCCTTGCACCACAAACGAACTAACGCCGACCGATCGTTAAGTCACTATTGTATCTTACCTACTCAGTCACACTAGTCCAGAATTAGTGTCAGTGTAGGTTAGTTTCAGTATAGTGTAGTTTGAATATGTACTCTGGAGCGATGAATCCGATTCACCAACATAAACCTTAATATGTTGGAAACTAAGAATGCTAGCTTATTCTAATAAACAATTTTATAGACATTTTAATACTACTCAAATGACATTTCTTGGTTTGCTGTAAAGTAATGCTACCATAAAAGCTAAAAACAAAAAAATATGTATTTTGAAAATCGAACTACAAATTCACTGCTTTTGTTTTTGTTCTATCGCAATCAAAAATTCGATATTATCTGGTATTTAGATGTGTTAGAAGCTAGCATTCTTAGTAGCCGAATAAGCTAGCATTCGTAGAGTTTATGTTAGTGACCCGGATTTATTGCTCTAGAGAGTATAGCATAGAAACGGTATGGACACAGTTTATGAATGAATATGAATATAAATGCTTTCCAGCTCCCAACCTAACTACTACAGGATTTTTTTCTCTTTTTAACAGTTTCTACTGACCCTGCATTGGTTTTTACATTATTTATAATAAAAGAGTTAAATTAGTCGGTATTAAGTAATATCGAGTAGTCATTACTAAGGTGTCGTTTTGCACTAATTTGCTGTTAGACTGTTCAAATGAATCATTTCCAAATCATTCGAATCAGTGATTTGAATGACCGAATCATTCGTGACTGATACAAAGATGTCGGTCATGCAATAGTTTGCATGAATGAATTCGTTTTGAGCGGTCGAAAGATTGAAAAACTGATAGACCACCGCTGCGACCGCTGTCATTGACTTGAGTCAGTGACTGTTTGCAGAATGACTGATTATTTTTAATATAAATTAATCGACTATTCGGTGATTCCTTTTTTAAGTTCTCGGCCCACCATCAAACAAACAGGGAAAGTATTGTGAACTAGGTATTTTTTTTTGAGATGAAGACTGAAATATCCATCTTGAACCCCATTAGACGATTGAGACAATTCCTACATGGAATACTGTCATTGCTTTGTTTGTATTCCTCGAAGATAGCGCCGAATCGATTAATCCGATTGAGTTGAAATGTGGCATGCAGACATCGTTTCTTCATGGCAAGAGTTGAAAAGGTTGTGGGTAAAATCGGTCCACCAACACTCCGCTATATCAACTACAACAACAGTATAAAATCGAAGACTATCGCGGTTGTTTGACATTATAAATAGGATAGAAACGAATTTATCCCGTAAAATTTGTAACACCCGACGTTTCGGTGATGCTGCAGTCCTTTTCTTAAAATGTTCCCGCCGCCGAACGCCGAACGCAAGGACGTAAGACAGGATACAGTGAGCGTTGTGTGCAAGACGGATTTTCGAAATTCGCACGCTCCGAGACCGGCCCCCCACCACCGTTATAACCTGTTTATATATTGATGTATGTTTGTATATATTGTATACATATATATATCTAAAACATATATATATTTATAGATATTATAGCTAGTAAATATTTTGTTTAGTTATATGTAGTTACCTGATAAGACGTGCTTATCATTGTCATTATACGTATTGTAATTAGCTCATCTAGATACAGGCCTTAGTTGACCTAGTTAGATGAGTTTTAGGCAGGTGCCAAACACGATGTGACGGTTTCTCTGAACTGTTTATGTTTGATTCTTGAACTTGTTTGGTATAATTAGTCGTAACCAATGTAATAAATACTTATAAATAAATAATAATAACCTACGCAGTGGCGGCAGCGGTATGCGGCCTACCCGCAAAACAACGGATTGACAGCTCTTTCAGTCTACCCTGGACAACGGCGGCTGCAACGTCACCGAAACGTCGGGTGCTACAAATTTCACGCGGTAAATTCGTTTCTATCCTATTTATAATGACAACAACAGTAGGTATCAACGACAAAAGGTGACACTAGGATTCGCTGTTTCTTTGTTAGAAGCCATGAAGTAGCATCCGTAATATGGTTTGTCGGTTGGCTGGCTGTCCTATGCGGGCTCTGGCAGCCAAAGGAATTGCCACGTTAATTGTCACGGGTGTCACGGGACCGCGTGCAACATTTAGCTTCGTTAAATTACCTCTGTTCCCCCTACGTCTCGCCTATCTCCTCCTTTCTTTCTACGGAAGACGAATGGATGTTTTTGTCCTTACTACACGCCCGCAGTCTGCCCGAGACACAGTGTCCAATTATATTGATCATGTCTGACATAAAGAGGACGTCTTGCCGCAGCGTCAGCTTGACAAATTGGCCTCTTTACCGCGGGACGCGCGGGTGATCTGTTACGTTAGGTTTTTTTTTCTAAAAACTCCTTTAGAAACGAAGAACTAAAATTATGAAAACTCTGCAATGGATTTTATTAGGTCCTCGCTTGCTCAGACCTCAGGCTCAGGTCCTCACTTGCTATTAGGTCCTCACAGGGAGCTAATGGGCCCTTGCTGAGTTGGCCACGAAGACCCATTCTGTTCAGGGTTGGTCACACTCACGGGTCAACACCCATCCGGCGGCCTCCACGCATGAAGTGCGAGCCCGGGTAGGACTCTGGCCTTAGGGCTAGTTTCCCCTAGGAATCAACCTTTTGGTGCTGCTGGACGGTATGCGCACCGTGCGGCGTAAGCCAATCGATTGTTCACTCTGACTAACAGTCGGGGGAGTCTGGAAGCAGTACTGTTTCCTATAGAGCGGGGGTGGTCGCGGACCTTACGGCGACTGCTCTTGTAACGACCATCGGCTACCCGATCCCGGGTAAACAGCCGGGAAAAGGAGCCGTGGTACGCGATAGATTCGGTATACACCGTTTCACCGCTTCGTAAGGGAGAGGGCCGCGCAAGCGACCTCGAACTCGTGATCAATCGAGAGACCGGAGTAATCTGGTCTCAATTGGAAGTAAAGGCGTGAGTGTAAGCCCGCTGGGTAACACTCCTGGCTATCTCGCGGTTAAGGCGTTGGCCTCTTGCGGGCATGTGGTGGAGCTTGGCGGTGGATTGTTTTGTCCAAGTCTTCTGCGTTCACTTCACGGGAGAGAGAACGACTAATCGTTAAAACTTCCTGAGGTGACGGGTTCGCCCGTTGTAGTTGACAACTCTCCATATAGGTCCTCACTTATAAACTGCAAGATCAAACATTTTGAAGGAAAAATATACATTTAATTGATCGAAATATTAACCCCTAAAAACAATGCAGTTTTGCCAATTTAATGGAATTCGGTTAATACATAGCGAGGAGATCGCATCTATTGTTTCATGTGTCGTACATCGCGTCTTACAAATATTTTTATAGATATGCCAGAGGAAAGGGTTATACCCCTCCTTAACCCCTTTAATGCTGAGTGGGGTCCTATAGGGAGCTCAGAAAGTATTTTTCCTTAATAACTTTGTTAGTATTTTTTTCGTAATTTTTCATATTTTATGTATTTTTTTTTCATCATCAATTATTGTGGATGATTGATCTATTCTAAAAACATTACCGGTATTTTTTTAGCTATAAACATACTGTGGTCGCCAGGAGAGCTCATACCGTAATTAGTGTGCACTCATTTCTCTCGCAATTCATCGGCCGATAAGGCCGACCGAATCCGTTGTTCACGTTTTTAGCTACTTAAAATAGGAAACTTCGAAAACTCCAGGTTTGAAAAAAAAACCAAGTATTTTGAAAGATATTCAAGCCCGTGGAGTTGACGTAAATACAGTTCAGACTTAATAAGCAGCACAAACAGCACGTGCGCCTGGGAAGCGAGGAACTTTGTCCAAGATCATAGCATAGGAATAATGCAAAAGACAACTGTACGTTGCTTGGATGGAGATTCTATGCTTTAGTATCTTGATGTTTAATTTTTTTTTGTAAAGAGAATAAAATATAATGTTATATTTTTATACCATAATTATATCAATAAATACATACTCATATATTAAATCTATCTATTTTTGGTTTTCAATTCTGCATTTTTTTTTATTGTGGGTACCTTTGAGACCCCACATCGCTATTAGTGTTGCCAAAAAGTATACAGCATTTTAAGTGTTAATTCATTGCCCACCGAGTTAGACAGTTTTTGGACATATATTTCGTTGGCAGCTAAAAAGGCAACTCCCCGGTTATCATAAATAGGTTTTTACTCATTTTATTAGCTTACTTAAGTAAGTTAGTTATTATGGACGTCTAGACTCTAGATTTAATATTCAAAGACGAATTGAATTCGTCTGTAAGGCTCCTGAATAATATTTGAAATAAATAAATGCCTCTGCTGTAGAACTCTCGTGAATATAAATCATTGAATGCTTTAATGACGTTTATAACTGCCTATTGAGTTGATTTTTTATTTTCCAAAAAAAAATGCATCGTGTTACATACACGAAGTATATTAACCCTTGGAGTAAATGGGTATTTTCATGGATGCATCTGTCTCTTTTGCAGGATTTTCGGCGACATCGACGGCGCTCGACTTAAAGTACTATAACTACGAAACTACTACACCAATCATAAAAAGAACACTGCACAATGATTGCATTGAAATTTCGAATATAGAATATTGAAATATCATTTTGTAAAACAATTAGATAATTATGAATAAATATGAGAACGTCAAAGAAGTGAAAAAAACGCGCGACCAGATTTGGTCGACTCGTACTCAACGGATAATTGTTTCGCGACCAGATTTGGTTGACTCATACTCAACGGGTTAATAGGGACAAACTTATTTTTGAGTAAAATTTAGAACTCAAGTTTGCGCCGGATTTCTACGTTTTGAGATCCTGAGAATCCAAAAAATGCATTAAAAAACTAATTGCAAGTGCGCCGATGCGCATGGCAGAAACGTTGCGTGCTATGGGGACGAACACTAATTTAATTATTTTATTTATTTATATGCGATTTGAATTAAATGCAAATGTGGCCAAATAATGGCTTTTTAATTTTATTTAATATATTGTTTTAATGATTGATTGTAAACATGTATTCAAAGAACAATGGACCGTTCGAAGACTTATTCACGGTAGCGTATATATGTACATACTTGATAAGTGTATAATGTAGACACAATAGGGTAACTGAACCCCGACAGTGGATTATTTTGGGATGACGGCAATTGTTTCAGAAAGCCCGCGCATCGCAGCCGGTATAAACCCCTTAAAACTATAGAGGAGATTAGGGTGCGGCACTAGCGCAAAGGCGATACGATGGCGCGGCACCCAGATGCGGAAAACTTGCCGGAGATCTTAATTAAAGTTATCCGCCGCTCCACGTTAAGTGCGCTCGTTTTTTCCCTGTCTCGTGCTGGGCGACTGAAAAGGGGACAGCGGCGAAGCAGGCAATCGAGCCGGTCGGGGCTCCCTTAAAAGTTGTTGCATTGATATTGCTTGGAAGAGTATCTCTGGAAATCCCTGGCAGAATACTTGGTTAGTAGCAAAAGTGTTAATTTGATTATAGTTCTTACTCTTGATTTGTTTGTTCGTTAACGTATCCGGGCCAGGTTAGGACAGGTCTCTACTAAAGTATGCAATCTGAATAGCCTTGTCGTTAACCTCTTGTCGGTCCTGGTGTGTAATCGAGGTATTATATCATTACTAATGCTTTACTGTACCAGAAAAGAGAGTCTATTGCCTTACCGGTCGTTGAATTACCTTGAATTTCTTATGAGGTTGGACATGACGGCTTTCTTCAAGTCATGGACTGTTATTTTATTTTGGGGTTGTAACTGTGATGCGTGTTCCATGCATGTTTTTAAATCTAGCCAAATACTGCCAGAATCTTGTTATGTCAATTCCAAAGGGTTGACAGCTGCGGTCAGGATAAGACGTGATCTTCATCGTGCAGCTTTACACAGTTGTATATATTGTTCTCTGTGTAGCCCTAGGAGGTAGTTTTCTTCCTGCAGAAGTTCCATTTTGGGTTCTCTGTAGCCAGAACACACTAGCGCACCCACAGTCTGTTCTGAGTACGCCTCCCATAGAGAAGATGGGAGTGCTATCTCTTCCTGTACGTCCTGACTAAGTGATGCCCTCCATTCAACGCCTTACTGCGAGGCACGGGGAGGGGATTCCAGCAATCCAGCCTCACGTCCTACGACTATGACGTTTAGCGGGATTTCTCGGTTTTTCCATTCTGGCTACGGGTCCAAAGTCGCTTGCGCCGCCTCTACCTATTGTTAGCAGCAATTAAGTTCGAATTTATTGCGGACCGTGGGGTCCTTTGCCCGTCTGGGATCGGGTCGCCAACGGGTTGTTTCAAGAGTAGTTGACATCAGGTCAACAACCACCCCGCTGCTTAGGAGGACTGGGAGCTAATGGGTCCTTGCTGAGTTGGCCATGAAGACCCATTTTGTTCAGGGTTGGTCACTTTTATGGGTCAACATCCATCCGGCGGCCTCCACGCATGAAGTGCGAGCCCGGGTAGGACTCTGGCCTTAGGGCTAGTTTCCCCTAGGAGTCAACCTTCTGGCGCTCCTGGACGGTCTGCGCACCGTGCGGCGTAAGCCAATCGATTGTGCATTCTGACTCACAGTAGGGGGGGGGGTCTGGAAGCAGTACTGTTTTCTATAGAGCGGGGGTGGTTGCTGACCTTACGGCGACTGCTCTTAAAACGACCATCCGGAACAAAGGATGCCGTGGTCCGCGATAGATTCGGTTTACACCGTTTCATCGCTCGTAAGGGAGAGGACCGCGCAAGCGACCTCGAACTCGTAACCAGTCGAGTGACCGGAGTAATCTGGTCGCAATTGGAAGTAAGGGCGTAAGTGTATGCCTGCTGGGTAACATACCCGGTTATCTCGCGGATGAGGCGTTGGTCTCTTGCGGGCATGTGGCGGAGGTTGACGGTGGACTGTTTTGTCCTAAGTCTTCTGCGTTCACTTCACGGGAGATGGAGCGTACGTTTCGTTAAAACTTCCCGAGGTGACGGGTTCGCCCGTTGTAGTTGACAACTCTAGTTACTTAGGAGGACTAATGGGCCCTGTTGCAGTTTGGCCACGAAGACCCATGTGTTCATGGTCGGTAATACTCACGGGTTAACGCCCATCCGGCGGCCTCCACGTAGAAGTGCGAGCCAGGGCAGAACTCTGGACAGAACGATCTAATATCGATAAAACTTTCCGAGGTGACGGGTTCGCCCATTGTAGTTGATAGCTCTAGTTGCTTGGGTAAGAAAGCTTTGTCGTTTACTCCCACAGCACAAGCGTCGTATTTTTAGGAAGAAAGAGAAAAATCCAAGCCATATTTGTTAATTTTCCGCTTGTTGGCGCCTTTTTCTCTAGGCTCGAGAGCGCGGCGGTCCGTATTTTATTTCCAGCCGTTCAGTATTTGAAACGGGAGTGTAGGGAGTTTGGCGGTGGGGTTACGATAGGAGCGAGGGACGGGGGAAGGGGGGTGAAATAGGAACCCCTGGAGGACGGTGGCCGGACCGGTATGTGAATATGATTTCCGACCCTCCGCAAATATCATGTACGGTTCGCACTTGTGCAAGCATAAAATGGCACGCCTGTCGCTATAGACCTTCAAATATATGAGTACATGCGAATGATAAACGTATTTTTAGCAACGCAAAAATAATAAAACCGGTTATTTATTTATTTATTTGTTACAACTTGGTAGAGAGTTAACAGGGAGATCGTACAGATATGATTTGTAACTATTTATATAAGCAATAAGAAAATGAACACAACCCATACGATCATTCTAGACGAATGCCCAACTAGACCGAACAGCCTATATCTGGGCATACGAAATATATAGCCATTGTTTTTGAGTAGTACTGACGTTTGAGTAGTACTGACTAATAGACTATTTTCAATACTAACACTAAGTAATGGCATAAAATAGTACACATATTAATACAAATATATGATAAAGGGTTAGTTACATACATATATACACATATACACATATATACATACATATATAATAACACACACACACACACACATACATCTACATAGACACATATTTTAAATTATTGTATGAAGCAATTCTTTTTCAGTCTTTGTACGAAGTACTTCGTAAAGGAGCCATTTTTTTTACTTTTATCTTAAATTGGTATACATTTTGAACATTTTTTACTGACTCTTCTAAAGTATTAAAAAAAATTGGGGCGATGAAATACAACTGTCTTTGGGCAAAGGTTGTATGTACGCGAGGAATTACATAGTTCGTCCCTTCAGCCATTCTAGTTGGTCTTTGCTGCTGGTTTCGGGAACGTTTCTCTAAAGTCTTGTAAAAATGTATCAGGCATTGTTTCACGAAGAACTGACGAATATCCAGTTATGCCCGAGTTTAGGCAATAGTCAATAGTCTTTTATTCACCCAAAATTGTAAATATAGTTGGATATGTCATAATCGTTATTCTGTTTAAAACACAATAATCAAAATGCAAATGTAACAAATAATCAATATTTTTTTTAAAAGTCAAAGAAATCAGTAGCCTAAAACTAATGCAAAGTATAATCAGTATTAATAATACTAAAATTAACCAAAGTCAGACAAATCACATTTTTATTATTTTTTATAACAATAATCATTGAACAATAATCACATTTTTATATTTTTTTATGTGATTAATAAATTAAAGTGATTAATAATAAAATGTCATTAATAAAAATAATCACACACACATACAAACGATAATAATTACAGCGGAACCTCTCATAATGAGCATAATTCGTTCCAGGCTCTTACTCGTTAAGCGAAACAATTTTTTCCATGTTTATGAGAGTTTAGGAGAGATTTTTTCATTTTCCTCGTTATGAGAGGTGCAATTGCTCGTTAGGGGGAAGTCCCCTAATGCGGGATGACACCGCGTACGCGTACGCAAACGCTTACGCTTCCCCGCACCCTTTTCATAGTCTTTGTATCGATAGCGCCGCGACTTGTCGAGATTCTATTAGTGTCCGACGTTAAGTGCCGTCCGGCGTTAGGGCACTTCGCCCTATAAGGAATCACTTCGAATTACTCGTTATGAGAGGTTACACTGTATAATTAATAATCAAACATTATCAAATGATTATTACGAGGTTTACCTCGTATGTTTTAACAAAATAATAATAGAGGCACCGTTCTCCGAATGATTAATAATTACTTGGGAGTATTTCGGATCAAGGTGTTTCTGCTATGAAACATTTTCTCACATGCTTATGACACATGCAAAATGCATATGAGTTTGCATATAACCCGTGGCGCCTGGTGGGCAACGATTCATTTCTAATAGAAGTGACGTCAGGTTGCCATCTACTCCCGCTTCCTTTGGAAACGTACGTTTCCGGACACCCCTGACACTGGACTAGCAAATCAGCCAGGGCCCAGCCGCCCAGACCCACCCGATGCTTTTTTCCGGCTCGCAGCAGATCTTAACTGTCACCGACTGCAGGATACAGCCGCAAACAGATTCTGCTCGGGTTCTTCCAGGGTAGTTCTTTGGGGAGGCTGCCGCATGGGAGGGAAGACAGAGTTAAAACGAGCGCGCCGGCGAAATAGACGTTATTCGTACGCAAGTTACACGGCCACACTCGGCCCCAGTTATGATCATTTGGAGATGTCGACTACAACGGTCGAACACGTCACCTCAGGAAGTTATAGCGATATCAGATTATTGTTTCTCCTTTGGAGTGAATGCAGTGACTTAGGGACAGTAGGGCGGTGTCGACTACATCGGGCGATCCCGTCACTTCAGGCTGGTATAACGATGTGTGATTGTTCTTTCAGCCGTGGGATGAGCGTAGAAGTCTTAGAGACAAGACATATATCTACATGTCTAGCACATTCCCGTTAGAGGCCAACGGCTTAAGGCGAGGCACCGGGAAAGATACCCAGCGGGCAGCCTTGCCCCTTAACTACCAGTTTGTAAGGATATCTCCATCTGGAGATAGGGATACAGGATACCTCCCACCTCCTGACTGGCTACAAGATCGAGGTCGCTTACGTGTCACCGCTTCGTACCGCTACGTACCGAATCAATTCCCCAGGCTATGGCAGGATATCTCCGTCTGGAATTTACCTTCAAGATACCTCCATCCTCTCGTCTGGGTACGGGAACGAAGTCGCTTGCGCGGCCTCTACCTGTTGTATCACGGCTGTAATTCAATATGAATTTATTGCGGATGTGGGCGTCCTTTACTCGTAATCCACTCGGGATCGTGTGGCCCATATGTCGTCTCAGGATTGACATGACAACAGATCAACATCCACCCCCGCTGCTTAGGAGACAGTTTATTTTCATAGTATCCACACTTCTTCATTAATTAATCAGAAAGCACAACCGATTGGCTGATACCGCACGCTGCGCAAATCGTCCAGTAGCGCCGGAGTGCAATTCCCCAGGGTAAGCCGATCCACCATCTGTGAGGCCTGAGACGCGGGAGTCCTTCCCGGGGTAGTCCCTCGCACAGGGAGGCTACTGAATGAGACCTGAATCGTGCGTTGATTCGACCCGAGAACACATTGGATCTTATGGCCCAAGCTACACAAAACCATTCGCTACCCTTAATCGTGAACAAGTATAAAATCAAAGCTTGAACAGATGCCTACGAGTTCGGTTTAATGCCGAAAAATCAGTTTTTTAAGCCGAGACTAAAAACCCTCCGAAAACCAATTTCTCCGAATATTTCCGTAGCCGAATTCGATCAGCCTCTACATATGTGCATACATATGTAGTTACCCACTTTCCTCTAATGTGTATACATAAAGCTCCGCTTGCATGATCATCCTTATATTCGTATTCTCATCCGTCATTAAAAATGAAAATCCATCTTTATAGTTCTTTCCTATCAACCTGGACGGTATCTACTCGTTTGCTGCAAGGCGGCCGCGAGACAGAGAAGGAGAGATTAAACTTCGCGCAAAAGACGGGAAAAAGGAGAAAGAAGATCGCCTGAGAGAAGTTGAGATTGAATTCGGTCGAGTGGGAAAATGTTACTCTAACATTTATGAAATCGGTCGACGGGCCGTAAGTTCACTATGGTGGATTGTTCAGTAAGAGAATAGGGATTGAAGCCGGTATGGTTGTGTCCTTTAACCCGAGATTAAGCGGGATATAACGCACATCAGCAGCTGATTTTTCTGATTTAGTTAAGTGAAAAAAAATTAAATGATGGTTCGTTATTGTAATGGTGGTAGTATGTAAGAATGATGTTAATCGTCTTACTTGAATTAAATAATACTTGATTAATGAAACGATAAATAGACTTGCTGTCTGGTTCCAAGTTAATAAACTCTCGTTGAATGTTTCCAAATGTGTGGTTTTCTTTACGGCCGTCCGACTCTAATAATATAGCCTTATTCTTTGAAACAGTCGAATTGGAAAATGTCTCTTCTACTAAATTTCTAGGTTTGCAGATCGACCAAAAATTGCAATTGTCCGATCACTTAGGAGAGCCGTGAACTTAGTAAAAAGCCGTTTAGGGCAATTTACGCAGTAAAAAGATTAGAAATTAAGGCGGCTTTGAGGCTGCTAAATCTGTCTATTTTGCTTATTTTTATTATTTTATGACATATGGCCTAATGTTTTAGGGAATGGCAGCAAATTCTATGAAGATTCTTATCGTTCAGAAAAAGGCTTTACGCAGTCTTTACAGAGCTTCTCCAAGAACTTGGTGTAAGCCGTTTTTCATCGAGTCGGGAATCATGACGATGTACTCGTGCTATATCCATCAAAATATCATGTTCGCTCGTAAGCACATATCAGATGTCCCGGCGAATAGCGATTACCATCAACACAATACCAGAAATAAATTTGATCTACATCTAAATCGGCACCGGCTTTGCAAAGTGCGCAACAGTTTCCTTCGCCAAAGCCTGTGTTTTATAATAAGGTCCCAAAATATATCAGAAGTCTTGGAGAGAACCAATTCAAAAAAATCATTTTAATGGCCTAGTCAAGAATCCAGTATATGACTTGTTGAATGCTGAATTGGTATTCTAAGAGAATTCTAATAAAAAATAACGGAAAATTCATGATACTCAACTTTGCCAGAGAGCGTAATTTTTATTTTTATTTTTATCGACGACGGCTATATTGCTAGATTTGACAAATAACTTAAATTTAGATATTTTTAGTATACGCTTATCTATTTTCATGACCATCATAATATTGCCTTAATTATGGCTACAGACATTGAACTCTATTTTTGATCAGCAATTTTGATTCCCAAAACTACTCATCTGATTTCAAAATTTCTTTCTCTAATGGAAAGCTACATTATCTAAAGCGCTAAAGGCTACATTTTATTGTAATTGATACTGAGTTTCATTATATTTCAGGATATATGTAAATCAAATCCGAGTAAAATGAGCTGTTTAGTTGCTTTATCGGCTTGGGTTGACGAAACGGTTTGATAAACGTGAAAACAACATATTACAAAAACGTCAGCCTCAAAGACGTATATAAAAATGTCCTCGACAGCATACATCCAACTTTTATATTTAAGCTACAGTAACTGCTTTTATACATCAAAAATAATAGAAATGTAATTAGCGCTCTCTGTGGGAGTTCGCGAGTACCACTACGCGCCCTGATGTTTAGTTAGATAATAAAATATGAATTCTAATCAACAAAAAAAATATTCTATCATTACAAGTGTTAAATGGTGTTAAAATAATCAACTTACTGCGTTTAATGTGTTATAGTATAAGAGATATTGATCGATATTTTTCCTTTGCATACTAATTATCAAAAATTAAGCTCTCTCTGTTGGAATTCGCAAGTACAATTTCGTGTGCCGGCTTTTGTTGAGAAAAATTGCAATAAAATATTAATCATTAGGAGATAAAATTTGCCATTTACTGCTTTTTTTGGTGGTATAGTTGAAGTATTGTTCGATATTTGTCATTAGCATTTAATAACATTACGGATTACATATCGATTAAGCACTCTCTGTTAGAATTTGTGAGTACCACTAAACACCTACTTTTGATGACATAAATTTATAGAAATTTGGTCAGGGCAACGTCTGTCGGGTAAGCTAGTAATTTATATAGGGAGGTTTAACACATCTTACATGACCGTTCCTGCCAATAGCACATCTAACTAATCGATATATATCATCGCTAACATCTTTCAGGCCGTATTTCGTTGAATCTGGTATCATGACAATGTATACCGCTTATATATACCAGGGTGTTATGTACGCACGAAAAAATATCAGCACCACTCCAACAAATTCGGATGTTCATTCGCACAACACGCGAAACAAACAAGACTTGCGTCCTTGCAAAGTGCGACTAAGTAAGGTTAGAAATAGTTTCCTGTATCAGTCCAATATATTTTATAACAAGATTCCATTGTGCATCAGGGGTCTTGGAGACGTTCAATTTAAGAGCAAGGTCCAGGATATGCTTATTAAGAACCCAATGTATTCTGTTAAGGACTTTGAGAGTATTGATTTTCCTAATCTTCCATAATTATTTATATTACAATCTTTTCTTATTTTTTTTATTTTTTTATTTTCTAATTTTGATTATTTACTAAATACAATCATTGATTATCAAAGATGGATTATAATATAAAAAAATATATTGACCATTTCTATTGCGACATTGTTATTGATTTAATTTTATATTTTTTATAATTTTAATTTTACTGTTTTATAACCGACTCCATTTTTATATTTTGACTATCTGCAGTATTTAAGCAGCTCCAATTATTTTAAAAAGATCTTAAATCTTTATTTTAAATTGAAATATTAATTGTTTTACAATTAAAAAATAATAGTCGATATTTAAAAAAATAATTATACCACAAAAGGTATAATACTAGTTATTCAACTTGACTATACCAAGAGTAGGGATTTCTACCAACTGGCTTATTTGAAAAAATAAAAAAAAATATAATTTGGCCCGTCTCTAGATGTGCATATTTTTACGCAATTTAAAGAAATTAAATGGTGTTTTATTTTAAAACATAAACTAATAGGTAATTGAGTTTAATTTAATGCTGTGGATGAAGTAATGTAGTTACGTAATATTGGATCCTTGCGTGTGAAGTTGCTGTTCTATAAAGGAAATTTAGGGCCATAGATTTTATATGAAAAATATATATATAAAATTAATAGAAATATTGACGCCTATAATCTATGCAGAGTTGCCTAATTCCTCTGCTGTAAAACTCGTGGACAGGAACCAATAAACGTTTTGAAGGCGTTTTTCACCGACTCTTTAAAGTTGTTTTTCCCCTTGTTTTCAACTCTACCATGATTGCACAAACGAAAATATTTGAGCAAAAACAAACAACGGAAAGACAAATGAATAGCTGATTTTTAAAAAAGACTAACATGGCTTGAAATAAAATTTATTTGAATTTGAAATTCCAACTCAAGCCCAAGTTATCCAAGTTCTAAGTGGCCAGTATGAAAAAAATGGAATTACATATGTAGATAAGGACCCAATAGTTTATTTAATGTTTTGCAATTCTAATAAATAAAAATAAAAAATAAAGTCTGCTCAAATACAAAACTTCCCCTATAAATAAAATACAAACGGAGCTGCCATGGAATTCACCGACCAAAAATCGGGCCCATCATATATAATTATTACACTTCTGGGAGGTGAACGGTGGATTCCGGACTAACGACCGGCTGTGGTAGGTTTAGGACAGCTGTCTTGCCACATGTGAGCGTCCACCTTACCACCCTTCGAAGCCATAGAATTTGAGATGCAGAAATCGCGGTTTTAGATAATTTTTCTAGAAAGCAGTTGATTATTTTCCTGGAGAGACCAAGATCTTTGAAAAGGTGAAACAAAGATTTAGCCGGCAGGCCACGAGCGCCTACTTCCACCGCGTGAAGGTGAACAGTGAAGCCGTTCCGGGTGACGGCATTTGCGAGATCATGGTATTTATTTAATTTGTACTCGTGGTCTTTTGGGATATTTGATTCCCATGGAACAGTTAATTCTACGATAAGGACCATCTTCCGAGATAGAGAGTAAAGAGTTATATCTGGACGCACGGCTGTGCATCCGAGACTTTCAGGGAATTTATACTGCTTAGAGACCGAATCGACCTCCATAATACAATCTGAAGCTTTCTCGATTATTGTATTGTACATACTTCGTGTAACAAGGTGTATTTTTTGGAAATGTAATAATGGATATTTGACCGATTATCAGCCTGTTAAATATCAAAGGGTCTCTCTCTCCCGATTAAATAGCATCTAATTGGCTAATCAGTTAATTAAGGCCATAACCGCTCGTTTCGTGAAAGCAGGCCCCAATCACTGAAAGGCAAGAGAACCCCACAGCCTTAAAGAGGGTGATAATATCGCTACGCTCCGACCGCGGTTTTACATGCGCTGCTGGTTTCACGAAAGGTAATACGAAACCATCACTCGATCTGATTAGCAATAATAATTATTACGAAGATACGTCGAGATTACGTTTAAACGTTAATTAGATGATTGAGTGGGTCGGCATTTTACCTAAAGGGAGTGAGACATAAACGAGATGAGAACACCTCTACCATAGAATCTAAGATGTGGCAACCACGCAAAGAGAAAATGAAATCAATAATATTGATTTATTTATAAAATCCACATGGGATTTAAAAAATCGTTTGGGTCATGTATCACCCCAAGACTTTTTCTACTATTCTTCTTTCTTCTACTACTTTCATTATGCTGGGCTTACAATAATAAAAACGAAGTTCGTAGTTATGCTCACGGCAGCCGTCGGAACGGCAAAATGGCGGTATCGCATTATGTTTGATATGATCGGCGGTTAAAATTATTAGATAATATATAGTATATAAAATTTAATTTGTTATTTTTACTGACACAACCGTGGCACTCCAATAAGACTCAGGAAGTGAGCTCGCCTTATCACAGGAGTGCCTAGCAAGGCGGGCTCGGTTTCACTTTACTTGGCACATTAGGAATAATTTTATGCACTTTAACATATAATTTATTCACAATTTGGCCTGGGCACAGACAGATGTATGCCTAAATTTAGAAGCATATAGCGGTATTTTCTGAATTGTACATTATATTTCTTTTGTGCTATTGCGTTTGAATGTTTATGTAACGAATAAATAAATAAATATTACTACTAGTAATAGTATAAAAGTAGTTTGGGGGGTTTAATAGGGGTTTAGGGGATTTTATGAGGGGGGGGGGGGTGAAGGGGTCGGGGTGTAATAGGGGTTTGGTTAGGGGGGCTTATTTGCTTGCCGGGAAAGTATTAAAATGACACAACCGATATTTTTGTTCAGCGCCTAAATGTAATATAACCGTTCCAGCGACATTTTCCATAAATCTCTTTCTGGATTTCAAGATTTCAAGACCTATAGATGCGGTGCAAACTCTAATTCTTAAATTTACTCGAATACAAGACTTTCACTATGTATCATACACCTTTATGTAAGACGATATATTTTTTGGGAAATTAAAAAGGTTTTATATAACGATTGGATAGGTTGATGATATAGTCTAGACGCTAGAAAACTAATGAAAGATTTTGTATGTCAGTTATCTGAGATGTCAATTAGGTTTATAATTAAATAGTAAAACTATCAAGCATAGTGTAGAATAGTTTGACAGGAGGAGAAAACCTGACTCGGGCTGCAGTACCAATAGAGTGAGTGAGTCTCTGGTCTTTCTGCGGTGTGGTTTCAACTGTGATTTCTTACAGGAATGGAAGTCTCTAAATACAAAGTATCCATATTTCCCCCAGCAGCATCAGCTTCATCCTTGATTAAAAAATTCGTGCATCAGTCGAACGGAGTGCATCCGTCATCATCAGGCAAACGAATCAAATCTAACTGAGATCTAGTTTAGTATGCAGGCCTACTACCTACGTAAAACAATACTTCCCAAAGCGCAACCTGGAGTTAAACATTGTTTTTAATTACGCATGTTTCAGAATGTTTGTTTTTAGTTGTATTGATTATTATTTATTGTTTGATTATTGATTATTTTGTACATTTGACTATTTTTAAGTAATCGCCTCTGATTACAATTATTTTTTTCCCTTTTAATTAATCAAAGCGATTTTATCATCCGGTAAATTATGATTGTAAAAATTGACATGTTCCTCAGTATTGTGAAATGCTTTTATGGAATGAATAAATAAATGATGATGATGATGATGGTGACGAAAACAGTCAGATTGCAGACGGCTAGTCGGCGTAACTGTAGCTGTGTGCTAACTGTAACGTTACATCATTCGTATTTCTCATTCACATCTTTGTCGGTAATTAATAATTGCAATTCTTTTTTACTAAAATCTTACAAATCAATGATAACAAAATTCATTTTCATACCAACTCGTTACGTTTGATAAACCAACTCGATACGTTTGGTATTTCACTAATTGATACCCTGCAATTACTCTTATACTACAATAGCCCAGTCAAATAGGAACTAAATTCAACGTTTGACGGAAATAACTGATAATATTATGAATGTTGGCGTAAATATTGATGGAGATGTACTGTTAAACATACTAGAAGTCTCCTCAATCTGTCTCCCTCGAGCCGCCATCTTGGTAAAATAGCGCTCTGATTAACTTTTTCGCTTATAACTCGCTAACTGTTAGCGATATCGGAATTATGCATTATGCAAAAAATAATGCTTATAAAATTCTCCACAAGAAATGTGTACTTTTATTTTATGTCATCTATTATTAATATGAAAATATTACAAATAGCCTATCGTAAGTAATCAACTGACAATTGAAAATCGCCCGCCCGCCCATGGAACAGATTATGACTTGCGTGCGGTGCATGCGACGGCCGGGCGTTCGGTTTCCTAAACAATTCGGTGTATTTTGATAATAATAACAGATTATATTTAAAACATATGTTTAATAATTTTTGGAGAGAATTTTATAAGCTTCATTTTTTATATCAAGCATAATTCCGATGTCGCTAACAGTCAGCGATATATAAGCGAAAAACTGACTCTGGGCGTCAATTTTTCAAGATGGCTCTTGAGCGCAATTAACTTAGAAGACGAAGCATGTTTAACGTACACCTCAATGAACATCTATGCAAATTTTGTAAATATTATCGGTAATTTCTCTTTAAATTTCCTTTTTTACTGGGCTATGATATCCGGGAGGTGAAATAAATACAAATATTCTTAAATAAACTGAAGTATTGTCTACTAATCCGATTTTTTGGTAAATAAATTAATTATACAAATTAAGTATATGTACTTTGTTTTCTTTAACTTTTGAAATTCGTAAATAATATAATTGCATAATTTTGATCAATGGAACCTTTGGCACATAAAAGTAATTGCGTGATAAACTGTACTGAACTGAACATCCACCGAGTTGATTTTTTTTCTAGTGTATATGGAAACTCAAATATATTTAACAATTCTGCTTATTTTATATTTATTGCCAGTTTATTATATTTAGATGCCCCTAATGTTATTCGCGCTGCTAAATTCATGCGTTAGAAAGCCTACCCTGGATTCATGTCTTGGCGGTATATTTATATGTTAATTTTGGCCACGTGTCGCATGGCTTGTTTGGCGGTGCCATCCATTGTCGCCTGCCATCCATTGTTGTTTCAGTGTTCGACCACGAAAGGAACTCCGTAACTCAAGGTACGCGTACGTAATAATTAAATTGATGGGTTATATTCAGAAGACGAGGAAGTGCTAATTTAGGTGCGTTGTTACAGCAATTCTAATGTAGCTAATTCGAAACACGGATAATGACCATAAACAAGGATAATGAAAACGTATGTGTGTATATGGTGCATGCAGTAGTAAGATTACAATAGCAGCGGGAATGATATCTCTAGTTTTTCCGATGCTAGGATGAGATCTATCACCCAGTGTTGGGTCAATCGACATTTTTTTAAATCGAGTAATCAATCATGACTAATTTAAATAAAGTTACATCACGATTGAAATAATCGGGACTAAATCAAGTAGTCGTTAATCATTTAATTGTCTATCGTCAACTATGGCAAACTTGCTCTTTAGACGATTATCTCTAATTTATCTATTGGTTGACTGTATGTACTTAGATTCTCGCCGGATTCGCCGGTCGTTCGGTCAGTTAGTCGATCGGGCAAGCGGTCAGTCGATCGATCGGTCGGTCGATCGGTCGGTCGGTCGGTCGGTTGCTCGGCCGGTCGGTCGATCGACCGACCGACTGACCCAAGGACCGGCCGACTGACCCAAGGACCGTCCGACCGACCGACCAACCGACCGACCGATCGACCGAACGTCCGACCGACCGACGACTGTATGAATTGTTGAAGTCGAGAATTTCAATGACATGTTTTTTTATCGTGATTGCGATTGAAGCTAATCAATATAAGCTCGATTGACGACCAAACTAAGCAATCATTAGTCATAAATCACGAATAATGTATTCAATTGCTAGTCATATATTATTAGTCTGACTAAATTGTTGTCCAACACACTGCTGTCACCGCAGATATATTTAATAATAATAATAATGATACATTATTTATTTGCAGCTGCCAATACAAAAAAAATAGACAAAACGCAACAAATTAAGTATATGTTCGGGTTATCTCTTAATCTGGTTTTCAGGACACGGCGATCATTGGTACCACGATTTAACGAAACTAGAATACAATAATTGTAATCAAATAAATAAAAATAATCACCATCGAATGATCGCGTTAAAATTTTCTAAACAAATGAAAATAACAATAATATTTATCAAGTTAGTCTTTCTAATCAAAGTCTTTCTAAAAATCTTTTTAATCAAAGTCTTTCCAAAAAAAAATCGAAAAAAAATGGCTTCTGAAAATCTTTTTTTAATAACCAATTCTTGTAGGTCCTTAACCCTTTGAGGGCCATAAGCTTTGCGGTAGAGTACGGAAATTATTGATACATAAAACAGTTAAAGGTGAAAATTGGTTCTATAGATTTTGTATAAATTGATGGGTCTATAAAGATGGGCCATAAATTCTATAAAGATGGACCATAATTGAAAAAGTCGCCATAAATATTTTATTTATTTATTTAAAATCACCAGAGTTCGTTGGTCATTTGTGAATATTTAAAAAAATATATATATTTTAAAACGTTTTTTTTTTATATTTTGCTAATAATAAGATTCTGATGTCTCAATAATATGGGAAATATATCATTTAAAATTATTCGAATTCGATAATTTATAACTTTTGAAATTATGGGACACATATGTCCCATGGTCCTTAAAGGGTTAAATATTCCAATTGATCTCGATCGCAATGCCATTCCCAATCAATTCCATACAACCGGTGAAGAATAAGCTAAACTACACAGGCAATTTGTGGTATTGTGTTTGTGAATGATTGCTTGTTGTTCACGCCCCCGTGCGTTGAAAGGTCGTGTCAGTTGCTAGATCAGAACATTAGCGAGAAAAGATATCGCGGATGTTCATTGCGTACTATATTCATTACATAGGTCGCAAGAGGGAGATGCATTCTTTTACTCATTGTGGTGGAGGAATCGTAATGCGAAATCTTGCGTAGGCATTTTGCATTTTATGGAGTCTCCGCTCAGTCTTCCTATTCGTAGTATATACTCCGTTCGGCTCCGTGTCTAGCGCTCCCATGGCTAACTATCATTCTTGACATGTGACATGTGACCGGAAACATCTAGCTAGGTACCTTTTTTTTGTAACAAAGCTCATTGGAAGAAGGAAGACTTTCGCGTCGCTGTAAGTCCTCTCCGCAAACGAACGCCCTGAATGGAAATGACACAAGGGTCAGGGAGGGGGGTCGTGAATATACCTGGGTATGGGTAGTTCGGTCGGGAGCCTATTGCAGTTTAATATAGTAACATTTCTAAGAATAATCTCCATATATGATTCATTGTTATTATACATAACCATCGATTGAAGTTAATACCTACAAAACGCAACGTACAGATGAGATTCATAGTTCCAAAAATTGATTAATCTTCTCTTTTGTTCTAAATGGCGGCATTCGTGGTAGTATACCAGTATGGATGTGCATTTTAGATGACATTCTAAACAGGCCTATACGGTATCCTATCTTTAAACATAATAATAATATAATAACAACTTTTAAATTGTAGTTCTCTAATCATATTTAAATATTATTTACATACAGATGTGTATTTTTGATTTGATATACAGGTTTCAATACGTAATGATTGCGTAATTTAAAGTTCAGATTGACTAATAGATGGCATTTTTATCTCTTCACATTAGTTCTGTGATGTAATCGGCCTATATAAAATTGCATTAGATGGCACTAATAATTGAATGTTATTATTGTTATCATTGGTTAAATTATTGGCTTTTTTATTATCAATTAGTCCTTTATAAAGAACTATTCATTATCAATGTCATTATATATAGCCAAATAAAGTCCTATTAGTTTCGCCATCAATGCTATAAGCTACACCTGCATGTCGCCACCTCAGAAGGGTTGCCAAAACGTACTATGGAGTTGAGCAATCTAATATCATATATAATCAATGATATAACATGAAAGTTAATAGCATTCAATAATGCCTCTAACCCGCTTCAGTCGCCTTCCTTCCGCATTTTCAAAAACATTAAATTATGTATAGGCAGTATTTATTTCACATAATGTTATCGTTTATATAACTTAATTAATTATTCATTATATTAATTAACTAGCTGACCGTGCCCACTTCGTTGGGCGGTAAATATTTTTACTTGTGATGAAATTATGAGTGTGGTTTGGTTAGTACTGAGTGCTATGATTTATTTCCTGACTGCCAAAAGAAGGGTTATATTTTTACTTTAATATAAAATACTACTTTTTGTGACTTAAATATAATTTTGTTAAATAATTAATTATAAGTTTAATTTGGTTATCGATAATTTTTAGACTATTCTTCTTATATTAAGACATTGTAGTTTTATGACTAGGTTATTGACTATTTCTATAAAGATATTCTTCATTTAGCTTGACATTTTTTCCATTTTACATATTTGGTTGCCACCGATCGGTCATCGAACTATTGCATCGATCGATGGTAGAATAGATCAGGTGGGGGAGGAAGAGAGGGTCGGGGACGGGGCGACGGGGCGACGGGGGAGTTTATTTACCTTTTTAAAATAACATTTAAAATAACTACTGAAATCTCCCCACGTGTTTTTACGAAAAAGTAGGAAAATCGCACGCGGTTGGAGGGTTAATGCTGTTGCACCTGACTACATGTACTAATATAATATCGCAGAAAACTGTAAAATTCAGTAATCTAATAATATTCTAATTCTGGCATAATTAAAATTATATACAGTATACAGAAAGAAAATTATTGAGTGTTTAGAAAAAGTTTTACGTTTCAAAAAATATAATAAAATCGAGAAAAAATCAACCATTACTTCTTTCATTGCATATCTAAGTATTAAAATGCAATCGCGATAATCTTCGTTTTCAAATTATATCATTGTTCATAGCAGGTATCCATAGTTTTTGTTGACTGTATAGTTTCCTCCATATTGATTCGACTCGTGTGCAAGATGGTGTTAATAAAACTGCAACGGGCTCTCTGACCGGAGCCTCGGAAGGGAAGCGGTCGCCAGGCGGGTTGTTTTTTTATATTTTTGTGAACCCGATTAACCGAAGGGTCGCTTAGAAAGGGACGTCGCTTTATATGTATTGACACTGAGGTAATATTGTCTAAAGTAAGTACAATAATACGTTTGTTCAGAGTGGAAGCACTCCTACGCCAAATAAAATAGATATATAAAATATATAGGTTAGCTCTAAAATATATAGGTTAGCTCTAAAATATTGCCTGCAGGCAATAAGCTCGCCTTTTCTTAAAAATAAAGAGTTTTATTATTATTATTATTATTATTATTAGTTTGTGATCTTAGTTTTTTTTTCATGGCATCTGAAAACCGTGACTTTTTTTAACGTTCAGAATAAATCTCAATGACAACCTACAACTAGGGTTGTCGACTACAGCGGGCGAGTCCGTCACCTCAGGAAGTTTCAACGATTAATCGTTCTATCTCCCTGGAGTAAGCGCAGAAGACTAGGACAAAACAGTCCACCGTCTAGCTCCGCCACAAACCCTAAGAATTAAATGATATACAGAATTTCGTGTCTGTGATGTTGACCGTTAGGATGTCCCTTCGTCCCGAGCTAATCCTGGGTGTAGCAGTCATGTCATGGTGGAGCCTAAGTAAGACGAGGTACCATAATTGAAAGCATATACAAAATTTGGAGTCTATGCTGTTGACCGTTGAGAAGTCCCCTTGTTGGAAGCAAACCTTGGGTGCAGCAGACCTGTCACGGTAAACCTTAGAACGGGCTATCATAATTGAATCCGTATACAAAATGTTGTGTCTGTGGGCTTGGAATGAACTAATTAGAAAGTTTACACAACGTAATTGTATATATTTTTCTTTAATGTGTGCGCGAGCACGCGATTCGATCAACACACTTACACACATGATACACGCAAACATACATATAAACACTTCATATTAGGGTTGGTTGTAAGAGATTGTCGTATGACAATAAACCCGCCCATTGAGAAACTTCACAATTAAAAGTAAGCTTTTTCTATGAAGTGTTTAACTTTGTTCGTTGCAATGCTCTGAATTGAGCGACGCGGAAGTTTTGTTATGGTAAAGGTAGCTGATATTTATTCAACCTAAGCGATTATACAAAAAAGCCCCAAAAAATCTTATGTTTGCGCTGAACTCAAGAAACTCTAGATGGATTTCGATGCTGTTTCAACTGTTCCACTGCCATTTAATACTTTCCAAAAAGATGTGAGATGACCGGTTGTCACTTTTTCTCATTAAAACTGCCCGCCAAGGTCAAATCTTACACCGCTCGAAATATGCTCGAATTTATTCGGACGAGTATAAGTTCGGCAGGTAGTATTTATCGACGATCGTTCGTTTCATATTCCTCTCTAACGTATTGCTCTATCTCGTTCGCTTGGACTAATTTTAGTTTTAGTTCACAAAGAAACGCAATCGGGCCCACTGACTGATATCGATAAGCCACCTAAAACACAGTGCAATAATTTACAGTCTGCCGTTACAGACGCACAGACTCTGAGGGCTGCCGCAGATCGTGATTTTTTGTGAGTGGAGTGGGTCCAACTCAAAATATTGTTAGTGTCGCAGCTGGTATTCGTATTACCATATCATATTTATTTTACCCATCGCAGGCGGAACTACGAGTATCCGTCTCTAAGACTGCATAAAACATATATTTGCATTCCGTAGGCGCTCTAGCATATCGTATTACATATACATCATTCAGTTTGATCATATCAAACGAATCCAGTAATAGCGCTTGATATCATATATTAAATTATAAGACGGATCTCAGCTATCTCTGTAGATATCCCGCAATAGCATCGTCATAAATCTGCTATATCGGAGTGCATAACACTGATCGTGTTGGTCGGGAGATAGCGCCAATATTTCAGATGGGCAGGCGGCGCGCGCCCAAAGTGGTGTCGCCTGGGGTGCCATAGTTATTCTAAAAATATTGAAATAGACAGATGAGACACAAACGGAATTTCGCTAGGTTGTCGTGCGGTTTCAATTTCTGCGTTCAGAGGAGATATGACTTTGCGCAGTGACTGTTTGACCGCGGGGTTTCGGTCAATTTAACAGCCTGTAAAATTCATCGTCGCTAAGGGGAATAGCTAAGATATGTCGTGACTTGTATCTTGTTTGAATCATTAACTCCAAAAAGGGAACGATTGCCTTTTTTTAATTACAAGAGACACCAAAAAACAGTGTATTAAAAACGGAAGAATATTCTTGGGTAACCCTATGAGTAAAAAATCTTGCTAATAGATATTGCATTATTGCTTTATTTGTCTTAGCTCAAATTTCAATCATCTTGATAGTTAGTAAGTATGAACCAATTTTTTTTGTTGAAAATGTTACGTTTTTACAGAAATTACAAAAAATACGCTCTAGTGGGATGTTTACCTGCAATCATTTTATTGTTTTGATTATTTATTATTAAGTCATTATATTTTAATTAGTTGAACTTCTTTAATAAGTCAGTGCTACAATTATCCTGAATTATTATTTTGGTTTGATTTTAATATTTTTTTAAATGTTTCTGGCAATTTTTCGCCAAAAAATGACAGTTCATGAACTCAGATCAAAACCAATGCCGGACGGAAACCCTTTCTCAGGTCGAAAAATCTGTCAGCAACAACAACTAACACGCTCTATAAAATCTAACCAGTAAACTAAAAAAATGATTGCTTCATTTTTATTTTTATAACCCATCAGACTATTTTTTGATTTTATACACTTTTTGTTACACCAAAGTGCAAACTAGTTAGAGACGCCTCACGTAGATGGTGATGGCGCTGGCGCTGGTCAAGAATTTCTTCATGATTTTTTTTTTAAAAACACCATATGTTATAATAGTATATTTTTACTTTTATTAGTATACATTATAATCCGATGTGTTTTTTATGCATTTTTAATGTTAACGCATTGCTTTTACGACTTGGTTAAGTAGGCACCCTCAGCTGTCAAAATGCGTTATACGTTTAGTACATAGTTTGATGGGCGGTGATAATAAATTATGAGGATTTTAAGGTGAAACTGCGGACAATACGCCACGGTTTTCCAAGCCGAGGTATTTGCTATATTGGAATGCATAAAACTATAAAGTCGACTTGAGGTAAAAAACAGACAAATCCTCATCTGCTCTGACAGCAGATCAGCACTGGACGCTCTGGCTAAAGCCACCACAGAATCTTCTGTGGTCTGGGACTGCATGCAGGAGCTCAACAAATTAGAAAAATCCAACAAAATCACCCTAATATGGATACCGGGTCACCAAGGCATACCCGGCAACGAAGAGGCCGACAGACTGGCAAAACTGGGCACACTGGAATGCCCATTGGAGCCAGTTGTAGGGGTCTCCTTCGCTACAGGTAAAAAAATCATCAGGGACTGCTTGGGAAGGAACATCGGGCTTCCTAGAAACAGAGCCATGGATGTCGCCAGGCAAAAGCCACGATGGAGCAACCATTACAGAAGAAAACCAAGGCCCTACTTGACATGAGCAAGAAGAACCTTAGAACCACTATCGGTCTCCTCACCGGACACACGACCCTTAGAGCTCATCTATTCAACCTTGGCTTGACCGAGAGCAAGGACTGCCGAATATGTGGCGAGGAACCTGAAGACAGCTTACACATTGTTAGTCGCTGTCCAGGGCTCGCCGCCAAAAGACACAGTTTACTGGGACGAGCCTTTCTCGAACCCAGCGATCTGCCCAACTTGAAGGTCAGTGATCTACTTAAACTGGTAAGAAGTACCGGGCTACTAGCTGACCACTGACCTAACCACATAGTGGGCAATTACAAAAGACCTTACAGATCTAGGTGACACCAAGGGCTGGAAACAAGCCCCCCACTCTACCTACTACTACTACTAAGGTGAAACTGGCAAGTAAATGTCAGAATTAAAAAGTTCGTTACAATATATACATATATGTGATATACTATATATGTGAGATGTCGATTTACTATATATGTGAGACCTCGTAAACCTCGCAAAATATCGAATTTCCGTTTTTTATTGTTATTTGTGTAAAACTACACTTCGAATCGTTCTGTCCATGTTCCGTGGTCTAAAATTGTTTAGTTTTCTTGTAATTGTCATTGCAGTCTTACAATATGATTTCGTAGATGATTGTATCCGGTGAGACCTGCTACATGCTTAGTAGTAATTTCTGGCAATCAACTGAACTCAGTTTAATCTCAGTTGACAGTTTTAATAGTTAGTAAAGTTAAATCTTTTTTTTATTTGTTTCATTTACACAACAAAAAAAAACATCTCGTGAATGACGTTATTTAGTTTTCTCTACGCCCTGAAAAAAATCCTATTGGCATGCACGAGCTCTCACGTATACAGGTAAGTTTTTTTATTGGTGCTGTCCTTGTAGTGACTCAGTACGAGCAGGTAAACAACTTTTGTTGCATTTTTTGTTTTTTTTTTTAAACTTTAAAAATTTCTTGTTTTGAAAAATAGTATAAAAAGAGTGAAGTGGGTTGCGCCATCCAACGGTAGGTAAAATATTGCGAATATTGTTTATTCGCGTTATTTTACCTACTGCTAGATGGCGCATCGCATTTAAGGCTTCTCTAACTTTGTTGCAATAGCTATTATTTACAAATTTGACAAACAAAAGACACATTAAAAAAAAGTATTTTGTATTTGCAAAAAAAATATCAAAGTTGCTTACTAACTCGTACTGATTCACCCATTACAAGGATATCAGTAATAAAAAACTAATCCTGTAGAGTGACTATATATCAAACAACTATGTAGCGATTATTGCCCACTTTTGTGTCCAATTGCGTGTCACATCTGGTTTACTAGTATATATCTCTTTTCAAATCTGTGGCGCCGCCGTGCCGTGCGCTGTCCCTGACAATGAGACGAGGCCGCCTGTTGCGATTGTTGCCATGGCAACCGCCCCACGCCGCGTCCCCAACCCCTCTGGATACCCCCACCGGCGTCCCCAGCTGGGCGCCAAAATAATGAACACTCACTCAAATGGCGTTAGTTATGCATAGAATAGGAATAACAATTTGCTATGCGCGGTACTATGTCATTTATTTTAGCGACATAAGGTCGATGTTATTTTTATTGTTTATTTGTTTATTTATTTAGGAAAAGCATGCCTGTACAGCGCTATAAAAATAGTAATATTATATTATAAATACTTCTAGCCGTTGACATTTTTTCAGCAACAATTTTCTTGTATTACATGAATATTAAGTGATGTCAGCGATACGCACATAGCCCACGGAAAGAGATAAGAGAGGGAAAAGAGGGATGGGTGAACTGTCGATATTATACACATATAAGAGCCCGGGGCAAAATGGGGTAGATTAAGCTTAAGTTTAAGCTTAAGTTTAGAGAGAAAATTAAAAAGTAAACTTTATTTGGAAAATAATACGCAATTTCAACGTTAGCTTTTATTATTCAACCATGAAAACTAATCAATAACTGTTACAAAAGAAGTTAAAAATGAAAAAAGCCTATTTTTCGCCATCACTAGGGCCTGAATGGGTGTAACCAAACGTTTAACTAAATTTCACAACATTATGCGTATTTCGGGCAACATGTATGTTTATCTTCCCTTGCGAAATGTAAACTTACGTTGAGATAAATGCTACGTTGATATACATACCGTCAAAATGGTTACTTTATAACATTGGTAATAATGTGGCTATGTATAAAAAAAATGAATAAAGTACTAAATAAATAAAAAAAAAAAAAAAAAAATATCAATGCGGGAATTAAAAATAAGGACTTAACAATTTAACATTTAAAATTGAGGTTGAAAACAGTAGAGTTTAACGATATACAATAGAAGGCTGCTAAAAGGGGTGTCAAAGAGAATAATGCAGGGGACTAACTTTCACTTGCTTCAAAAAGTCAAAATCTGAGAAATTTCGACAAAGGTCAAAGTTTATTCAATTAAAAAAAAACCTGCAAGGGCATAGAACTTTTCAATTAATACATACATTATATATAATTCTTTCTTCTTAATGATAAATCAGACAAAAATAAAGTTTTATCACATTTATAATGTAAATGGTAATAAACTGTACAAAATCAACCATTACTTTGTGTAAATATTAAAAAGAAAATTAAAATGACAATTAGTGACAATTTGATGTTGAAATCTGTCGTTGGGATTTTTTTTCGAGTTTTTGTTACCGATCTCCTATCACTCCAAGCAAAATACTCAGTTTGATTTTAAAAAAAACTGCTTCATTGTTTTTGAATCCGGCTCGAAGGACCAAAAATATTTACAAATTAATATAAATGCTAATAGGACAACTTAATGTTCAATTGGACACTTTTACGTAATAAAACGTAATTTCGTGGTTTTTGCTCGTCTTTTAGCCGTGCCTTATAAACAAACAAACTTAACTAAAAGTTGGGGCGCGTCAGCCAATATAATTACCCAAACGAGAACTTACCATACTAATGAGTATTTCATAACCTATCGTTTTATAAACATGATGAACAATAAGTTATATTACTGTAAGGCAATCATTTATGAATTGTTTATAGACTGTTTATGAATATGAAAAAGACTAATAGTTTATGATTTGAATTATATATTTCTTTATTGGTAAGGTGGTTGATAGTTTCTATTCGCCACAGGCATTTGCGATTTTCTTTAAACTCTAATCATTGTGTTCTGTATTTTAGTGGATGGTTTGTTCTACTTTCAAACGTGCTGGTTCTGCGGTTTGTTAAGGTTCGGTACTATGTAAATTCGATAAACATCACTTCGCAGGATCACGATTGGTAAAATATACATTTTATAATATATACATAACGTTAATATATACATACATAACGTTAATATATACATAACGATACATAACGTTATATACATAACGAATAATATACATTTTAATTTTATACTGATATGTTGTTTCGAAAGTACGTTCTCATTAAAGTCTCCTTTTCTTAAACTTCTAAATAATACGGAAAATACGTGATGAAAATCAGTGAAAAAGTTCAAAAATGCTGTTGTCTGGGATCATTTAAAGCATTTTTTTGACAAACGTGACCTACTTAATTTCAAAGACAATACAGTCCAAGTGTGTTTAGACGGGGGCCTGCTAGGACAATCTATAACTGTCGCTGGTGAGGATTGCAGGATTGGAGATGAAAAACGCCTTGTTTTAATTGTTGCACAATTTATTGATCTTTCCGATACAATATAACGCGCACGCGAGCGAAATTTAATTACAAAAATAGAAAAGTGCCGGCAGCGGAATCGACCGTTTGCTCCGATCGAATGACAGGTTGACGTGTGTGGCGGCGTTCGGCCTAGTCTTATTTTCACTCGTTGGTTGCGTTCGGCTGTGCCGCTTGCCATGAGTTGCCACGCTAGAAAGTTTAGACTAAGTACCAAACACCAAGAATGTGTTCAGTGAATTGAAACAACTTTAGACTGTACGTTATTTATTACAATTCAGCAAAGAATCTTTTTTTTTACAAGAGTGCCCAGAAAAATTATAGAAGTGTAATGTTTTCAGGTTTCATGTACCTACGTACTCGTATGTGTGTTGTCCGTTTTTAATACGACCATAACTTCGAAATGCTTGAACTGATTTAGAAGTGTGTTCTATTGTTAGAATCGTTATGTCATCCTGGGTGTCATAGGGTACCTAAACTGTCCAAATATCAAAAAAATAATCGTCTAAATTTCCAAATGTCAACAAACTAAGATAAAAACATTATGATTAGTATCAAATGAATGGTCTGATTAAGTAGATTCTGAAAATATAAATTAGCTATATGGATAATTACATACACCACAAATATCTTATAAAAAAACGTAATATTCCTTGAGCGCCGAGGGCAACCGACTGCGTGTGACGGCGGCGCGAGGCTATGTAAAACCTTGTATACGCTGAGGATAAAATGTTGCGGAGCATGAGGCGCAATACGTATTCTACGTGACGCTGCCACGTTATTTAGTGTCCCGCAACGTTTCTCGCAACATTTTGCGCACATTTACTTGACCCAGGACATGTTGCTAACTTCGCTCCGGGACCGAACTCTTTCATCAACTTACTGAGTTCGATATTTCTCTATGTAAAAAAATTACCATAAATATTATAAGAATACTCATAAGATGATGATAAGGATATCAGAATACTCATAAGATTCAGAAAATTTATAATTTAAACTTTAGTCAAATGAAACTTGAGACATTTTAAAAGTATTCGTGCAATATTTATAATTTAAACATTTCCTAATTAAATTATCTTTATATCCCAAGTAAATTATCAGCGACCCTAGATACGGGCGTTTTTGCTCAGTTAGGTATGTCATGAGCCAATGGCTATCGGTTTAACTTGTTTTTCCTGCACGTTTTATTATAATTTATACCGATTCTTCTGTAATTTTATTGTTTGTAATAAAAAAAATAATTATTCCTTTTATTTTAGTTATGCGATGTGTTGTTTTGGCGCTTCCACTTAAATCAAACTGAAATCACCTTTCCGGCAAAAAAATGCCACATCAAAAGCCTTCAGGAGCGTTATCGAACGTCCTGTATAGATTAGCAGAAGGCACTTTAAGTAGATAACCAAACACACTTTGAATGGTTTTCGTTTCCCTGAATATAGAAGGCTTTTGGATTTTTCTTTTCAATTTGGAAAGTTTGTTCAGGCGTTTATCTTTAAGTTATACTGTATAACCTATACCTTATACCCTGTACCGTATACCCCGTTTTGTTATGCAAAGACCGAGAGAAACGTTTATTATGTTTGTTTCCTTACAGCGGCCAAGTCGCAGTGCGGCTTCCCAGTTTACGTTACGGAGCCCCATATGTTACACATGAGATCTTGTCTTAAAGGTACTTCCATACTAAAACGCTCCAACTGCTGTGGCATGCGTCATATAATCCACTCTTCGCGTACACTCAAAAAAAAAACTAGTACGTTTAACAGGTTTCAGTGTCTTAAATAACGTTCTTAAAAAAAATATTCTTAAAAAATCTTCTTCCGGTCTGAAACAACTTCTTATCTTATAAATCTTATAAATAAATTCATGACAAATATTTTGTATCTAAGATATATTCAAAGCATGACAATTGATAATTCGAAATATTGTAACGCTGCCATGTAATCATTATACACACCTCAATCGTTAAATGAAGTCTTGCCGCACTCCAAAGGAATGACAAACCTTAAAATAATACTTACTTCAACAAAAAAGACGAAAAATACACCAAAGACATATACGTAACGGCCACAGAACGTTTCAAGAGTAACATTGCAACAGGTCAACAGTATATTTCCATAGCCTCCACACTTCTTCAGAAATTAGTCAGAGTGCACAATAAATAGACAAGGTGTTATTCCTAGCGAAAGCAAATATGGCAATATTAAGGCAATGCGTAATCTATGTATTAAGGGAAAGGTTGGAACAGCTTGCAAATTATTAAGTAAACCGATGAAAGATTTACCTCAAGGAAAAACAACAACAACAATGTACATTGTTCGTTACCGTCGTGTTAAAAGAAGGCAGTCGCAATACTTCACTTATCATCGACCGCAACAAGATACTCGGGAGGAAACCGAAAGTTGTGAGGGGGGCATATATAATGGATAAACTCGTATATTTGGAGTAACTCACTGAAATGTAAAATCGAATACTAGGAGGTAATGACGTAAGAATGGAAAGAATTGACAAAGGATAAATATAAACTATATGAGAAAGCTACAGCAATATATGATCTTGAAGATGTCGAGTATTACGGACGAACCCGTCACTCCAGGAAGTTTTAACGGTAATGATCGTTCTGTCTCCCGTGAGGTGAGCAAAGCCTACCTACCGCCCTACCGCCTTAGCAAACCTACCGCCCAGCAAAGCCACGAACCCGCCAGAGTCCAACGCCTTACGGCGAGGACTCTTTACGAGCATGCCTTACGGCGCCCCCTGGTTACCAGTTTTGGCAGGATATCTTCGTCTGAAATTAACCTTCTGGACACCTCCATCCTCCTGACCGGTTACCGGACCGAAGTCGCATGCGCGGCCTCTACCTGTGTTATTATAGCGGTAATTCAATATGAATTTATCGGGGACCTGAGCGTCCTTCGCTCGTCATACCACTCGGGATCGGGTGGCCGATAGGTCGTTTCAAGAGTGACATGACAACAGGTCAACATCCACCCCCGCTGCTTAGGAGACACTATATTTCCATAGCCTCCACGCTCCTTCAGTAATTAGTCAGAGAGCACAACCGATTTGCTGACGCCATCCCTCAGGGAAACCGATCCGCCAGCCGCAAGGTCTGGGACACGTAAGTCCTTCCCAGGGTAGCCCCTCACTCGAGGAGGCTACTAAATAGGAGCTGATCGTGAGTTGGGCCGTCCCGAAAACACAGTGGATCTTATGGCCCAAGCTGCACGAAACTTTTTGCTCCCATTCGCTACCGCATCAATATATGATCTGGAAAAACGGGGATCAGGAGATAACAAAACTCAACAAAATAACGAAAGGTTATAAGAAAAAAAAAACATTACTATGCACTTCTTCGCCGTAATTCCCAACTCGAGCACATTACCATTAGCTGATATGAAAATAGCTGAGTGAGCCGTCAATATTGCCAGTCTACCTAAACGGTGACTGACACTATACTCCCGCTCTATCATAACTACCTCTTTTGATACCCCTTAAGAGTCCATAAAACAATCAAAACAATGATAAAACGACTGAATAAAGACCGTCAGGCTGATTCGAAACATAATTGCCACTTTTTTTGAATCCCAACGGATGATAATATTAAATAATTTGGAGTATTAGAATTTTCTGTTCCAGTAATGGCCCAAAACATTTCGACCATGAACAAAAATAGACCAGAACTCATAAACAAAAGCCAAGCAATGCAAAAAATGGAGTGCATATATGATGGCACAAAGAATCTCCAGACGGAAAAAGTCCAATACAGGATATGAAGACTAACCTTAATTAAGATATCATAAGATAGCTATATCAAGCTTCATTTTTGATACCATTGAAACCTGCCAAACTTTCTAGTGTATATATATCATGTTTTTTTTAAACTCTTTGACTGAATCAATAACAAATCTAGCAAACTAGCAACATCTGCCATATTTTAGCACATTGGTTATAATACTTCTAAACGAGTTACGTTGCACATTAAAACACACATAACACTTTAAATTATTAATAATGCTGTTTGCACAATTTTTACTTTTTTAGGTGCTCTTTTTTCGAATTAATTATGAATCATTATCATCCTTTCATTCTCTAAACATGTCTTTTTTCTGTTATAGTGCGTCTTATTCCTCCATTGTTATACACAGATATAACACTCATCCAGAGTACAGAGTATACACAAAAGCAATTCAGGCGTCTTCAGGGCTGTTCGGCAGTCAGCAGCTTAAGGGCGAGTTTCCCAGAGTCCAAATGTGATTTTTGAGAACAGGAAGAAGTCATACGGAGCCAAATTGGGGCTCTAGGGAGGATACGATAGCTCTTAAATTTCTGTGGTGTGAAAAAAAAATTCAGTGAAAGTGGCTTCCCTGTTTCGCTGTTTAAAAAATGGTTCGCTGTTTAAAAAATCCCAGACGCATCTTCTATTCATACAATATACGTACGACAAACCACTACTTCTAATTATATATCATTGTCCCCCCCCCTCCCCCCCGCCTCTGATAATATCAGTCTAAATCCAATAAAAAAAACGTTTCTTTTATTAAATAAGAACTGCCAGGCATATTACGCTGCAGAGGGACTATAAAAGCAGTCCAGTCGATCGCTGTATTGATAGCATCATCAAAGCGTGTAATTTAAAAGGCCATTAACTGAAGAGCGTGGCGCTGAGTTCTCGTTTTAAATTGAACCGCAATAATGTGAAAATGCGGTAACATTGAAAGGGGAAGGGAGTGGAGAAGGGGGGGGGGGGGGGAGGGGAATTCCGGACACGATAAATATAGGGTCCTCGCTTATGTAATAACCGTTTATCACACTTTATTATTTTTTTTCAAATTTAGATTAAAACTCCTCTATTAAATCTTTAAAATGTACATTTATTTCAATAACTATACCATCCTAAATAGGCCTTGCCTGTACTAAAATAGGCTTAATGGATATTTATGTCGTGTGGTTTACGTAATTTATGGTATCATTTATTTATATACATAGTATAGTATTTTTATGGAACTATTTATTTTCCAGATATACTATGTAAGTTTGAATACCGCTAAATTACACAGCAATGAGATCGCATGTATTGTTTAATGTGCCGTACCATCGACAAATATTTTAGTAGATATGCCAATGGGGAAGGTTATAGCTCTCCTTTACTCCTTACCCACTGAAATAGACATCTTTTGTATATCCCTTTGGCAGCTAAAAAGACAACTCCTTGCTATCTCATGATTATCATAATCTTTGTTTTACTTAGTTTTTATATTTTTTATTGTTCAATGTTAGCATTAATTTAGTTATGTAAGTCAGTTATATGGACTTACACTCTAGATTTAATATTTAGGGGCGAATTGGATTCGTCTGTAATGCTCTTGAATAATATTTGAAACATAAAACAAACAAATTTACACTGAAACAATGAAACAAATTTATTTATTGTAAATAAAAGTATATGGTGTCAATTATAAACCAATTAAAACATATTTACCTACATGTAACTTTCTACTATTTTTGAGAAATTTTATGATGAAATTTTGGTATTTTACGCGATTTAAGTAAAAAATGAGTCCTAATTTCGATGAAACTCAATAAAATATTTTGAAATTAAACTTTTTTTAACGTCTAATGTATACTACATACTTTAAATGAAAACAATTACAAAGATCTGTAAATAATAGGAAACTGTAAACTTGCATTTAATAAAATATAGAATGAAATGAATGAATTTCAACTGATAAACACAACGCACAAATGCAAGTAGGCAGTGATGTACAACCGTAGTTTAACAACGCACACATTTAGCACATTATACCCGATTCTTCAGTAGCTTCTCTTACAACAAAATTAAAATCGAAGTGTGAGAGTGGCCACCCTTCACTAGACTCCAATTGATTGTGAGCGAAGGGTGGTTCTCATCAGGAAGTTTTCTCCGTTATTGAAAGTCGTGGATGTTGAAGTTGAAGTATTTGATCAGAAGGTCTGTAGTAGGTTGCCAGTTCGTAACGCCTTGATTGATATTTCGCCGTTGTGTAGGTAGTGTGGGCGCGAGGTGAAGCCGTGGTTGTGTATCCGAAGTGTGAAGCGCCGCGATAGATTCGAAGATAATGATAGTCGCGTATACTATGCGTGATTTGTTGACTCGAAGATAAAGAAGAGCGCGAGTACTTGATAATGCGCGGATACTGTCCTCCAGGGAATGATATTGATCGATCGAAATGTACTGCGTTTTATATTGTAAGCAGTGACGCAATAGTTGTGAGTGGGGTGAGAAATGTGTCTTAATTTCGTATCGATCAGAAGAAATGACATTAGTCATCACTTGACTGTGCAAAAAAATGCCGAATTTAGTTGGAAATCAACTGCAGCTGCCTCGTGTAGATTTGAGCGAGTTTGCGGTTTCGATTCTGTAGAAATTACTTTTTTGTTGTGGGTATGTTGGACTAAAGCTCCAACACAAGTGACGTCAGGAATCTTAAGGGCTACCACAAATCGTAATATTAATTATTTTATTAAATGCAATTTTACAATTTTTCTACCATTTACACTTTTTTGTATTTGTTTTCATTTGATGTAATACACATTATAGGTTGTAAAAACTTTTTTTTTTAATATTTGAATGACTTTAATTGAAATTACAACGCATTTTCTACTTAAATCGGGTGAAAATTTTTCTCGAAAATGGTAGGACTTTATATATAGGTATGTGTTTTAATCAAATTCTAATTGAACACCCTATTACCCAACCAGATTGTCTATCGGCCCTTCAATCACTCATTACATAATGCACATATAATAAATTGCATACTTGTCGATGTTGACATGGAGTCCGTCTGCAGAGAACTACGCAGACAGATCGTCGGTAATTCCCCAAAAAAGAGATTTCCAGATCTGATTGGGACCATGTATCGATTACAATATAGGCCAAGAGGCAGCGACAATAAAGTGCAAGAGTTTTGCAAGATCTGACACTTTCAGATCAGACAGTATTTTGTCCATAGAATGCTGGGGTAGGGTCAGCAGGCCAGACTCCAGGACACCTGGCGCTGGCGTACTAGGGGAGTTGTAATTTTAATTAGTACCCCAAAGTGTTTTGGAAAAACTGAAAATTCCTTAGTAAACAGTGGATGCAATACAATTGACTGCTTAACAATAGAATGCGTGGCGTCAGCATTACTCCATAAATGTCACAAAAATGAAGTCCATTATATTGCGCGGCACATTAGACCGATGCGTAATATTTACCGATAAATACTTACCGGGGTATTTGAAGGGACTTCATTTTTGTGACATATATGAAGTAATGCTGACGCCACGCGTTAAATTGTTCTCTTGTCTTGCCATTTGTTTCGAGTTCTGTATTGCCTCCACTGTCTTCTGATAAATTTTCAGCTTTTCCAAAACACTTTAGGGGTACTAATTAAAATGACACCTTTCCTAGTACGCCAGCGCCAGGTGTCCCGAAGTCTGGCCTGCTGACTACCCCAGCATTCTAAAGCCAAAATACTGTTTGATCTGAAAGTATCAGCTTTTACAAAACTCTTTCACTTTTCTGTCGCTGGCTCCCCAAGTAATATTGGTAGCATCAGCGTACATGAAGCACGCTGTACATGAATTTATACGTTTTTTTTGTATATAAGGAGTTGTTTGACCTATTTTCGAAGCGACTGAATGCTGTTGAATCGGCTTGAGTTCGTAAAACACTCTGCCATACGCAAAAGCGCCGAAAAAGGTTCGCATGACCTATACGTATTTAAGCTTCGGGGTATTCCTCTGAATCGGGGATCCCTTCTTATCAAATTGGCCCTTTTCAGTTATGCAAAACGGACAGCGCAGAGCCTCCCCGGACTTTTTGTCGTTTCTCGCGGACAAATTACATATTTTTATGACGGAATCACAAATGTAACCGCCACGCCTGAATACTAAGCGATGGCATGAATGTTCAGCTGGTACATATATTGTCATGCAAATTCGTGATGGCCGGGCGAAACAAGAGCCACAGGGCAAAAGGTTTATTAGAATCCTAAATTTTGAGAAGAGAAAACGTCCTAAATTTTGAAGAGAAAACGCCCTAAATTTTGTAGAGAAAACGTCCTAAATTTTGAAGAGAAAACCTCCTAAATTTTGAAGGGAAAACGTCCTAAATTTTGAAGAGAAAACTTCCTAAATTTTGAAGAGAAAAAGTCCTAAATTTTGAAGAGAAAACGTCACTCGAGAACGATTTATTACACGACTGCCCAACAAAAAAGTAGTGTAATGTGTTCAAGGTTGATCTATATATGTTTTCTGTTTCTTTATTCCACCATAACTTCTAAGCGCTCAACTGATTCAAAATAATATGGTATTGTTAAAATCGTTGTGTAATCCCTAGCGTCATAACCCTAACTTTCCAAATATCAAGTAAATACTTGTCTAAATATCCGAATCTCTAAATGGCAAAAAATGAAATTCCGAAAATATATGTAATCAATATGGATAAATACATACATACAAATACCACAAATATTTTATAAAAAACCGTAATAAAAATAATCATAAATAGTTCACTTTTCGTAACGGCAGTTGTGTTTTTACACGACTGCCCAACAAAAACGGAGTGTATTTTGTTCAGGGTTCATCTATGTATGTTTTCCGTTTCTTTATTCCACCATTACTTTTAAACGCTTGAACCGATATAGAAGTGTGTGATATTGTTAGAATCGTTATGTCATCCCGAGTGTCACAGGCTACCTTAATCGTCCAAATATCAAGTAAGTAGTTGTCTAAATGTCCAAATGTCATTAAATTAACATAAATATATCGTGTTTAGTGTCAAATGAAAGGACTGATTGAGTACATTCTGGAAATATATATGTACCTATGTATATGGATAAATACATAAACTACAAATATTTCATAAAAAACTGTAAAAAAAATTAAATATAAATACAATAGTTTACTCTCTTTAACGGCAGTCGTGTTTTGTATTCTTTTTAATATATTTATTTAATTAATCATTTCGAAAAACATACAACGCATACAAACTTATACATAAAATACATATAACGCATACATACTTATACATACTTATATCTATCGTGTTATACATACTTATACAAAATAAACGGTTGTGTCACCCCAAGACTTTCCCGGCAAATAGTCAAGGAATGATTTCATCTGAATATTAATTTATAAATAAAATCAATGATAGGCCTCCTTCGCCAGTGGATGAACCCGGTTGGGTTCCATCGCGATGTATCAGGCAGCTTTGTTTTTCGGTTAAAGGCGGGTTTGGTCCAATCGCCAACGGATGACATTGGCGATTGGACGAGATTGGCGAGTGAGTCACGTTAATTAGACATAATTGATTGATGAATGACGTTACTCCCTGGTATAAAACTACAAAATTAGGCGTTTTTCGTAAATATTAAATAAAAATATTTGGATATTTCCTGCGGTTCACGATCCCCTCTCAGCCCGCGACGCGATGCTTGACAAGCATGATTGATTGTCGAGAGAGCCCTTTATGTCCAAGGCAATGAGTAACGTTTTTTGACACCAAATTGTAAATAGGTTCCATATCGAGGGATTCGCTTCGAAACATTTTTCAATTATTGCTTATATTATTAAAAAAATTCATAAAACTAAAATTCTTCAAATTTGGTCGTTTCCAGGTATCATGTCACCTTAATCATCTCAGGTGGCTCAAAATGGATATTTCCGTCTTCTCTTCGAAATAAATAATTTAATAGTTTAAAAAAACACTAAAAACACGCTTTTATAAATGCACGTAAAAACCACATCATCAGACCTTGAAACCTAATCGTGGTCAAAGTTCATTCCAAGACTTTTCTAACGAGTCCAAACACAGCTATGATACGATGTTCCATCATGAAGTTCCAGTTCATATCTTCCGACTCCATCATCAGATCAGTTCGACAGTACCATATTATTGTATTGTCATCAGAACTACATACAGCTGCCAATTTTCATGACGCTACGATCCTTGGAAGATGGTTAAATTAGTTACCTTAGATTCCATTAAATAGTTACATACAGGTCGACCTAATAAAAGCGTTTGTTGGTGGGCCGGAAAAGTAAAATTAACGTTCAACCTCAAACAAATCGTGTAATATTTTAATTGTAATTGAATTAGTCGTTAGGTTTAGATAAATCCGTGTCGACCACTATATAGCTACTCGCTCATGTTTCATTATTCATTATGGCTCACAAAGGATTATAACGCAGCATGCTATAAATTAAATTCGGCAACAATTGCCCGGAACACGAATCAGTACAGGAGCTATTTTAATTGTGATAAATTAATTGCAGTTGGCGATGCGAAACATGCGTTTGGACGTTAATGAGAGTAAATTGTATAAAAAATTCCGTATGCGAATATGTGATTGCCAACTAGTGAATGGATCCAATATAATCGGTAAATCTTCGCACATAAACATCTAAAGTAGACGGAATTAGTTGGTTGAAGATTGGCCAGCAACATCAATTTAATGCTCCAGTTTATTTAAAAACATTCATCTAAACCAGTATTATTCAACCGTTTCTTGGTGACAGCACACTTTTAGTTGAGTCGAGTCGCTCTGGCACGTGGGCGTGTTTTTAAAACTCAATATGAACGATTTGCAATCGTCGAAAACCATCAAATTCGTCTCGCCAGAAGCTAATTTATGATACAAGTATTTAGTAAACAAAGGGTTATGACTGTAAAGGGCTCTCTAGACGATCAAGCATGCTTGTGAAGCTTCGCGTCGCGGGCTGGGAGGGGATCGTAAACCGCGGGAAATGTGCAAATATATTTTTAAAATATTTACCAAAAATGCCTAATTTAGTAGTTTTATACCAGGAGGCACGTCGTTCATCAATCAATTACGTCTAATTAACGCGACTCCCTGGTATAAACTACAAAATTAGTCATTTTTGGTAAATATTACAAAAAGATAGCATATTTCCTGCGGTTAACGAACTCTTCCATGTCCGCGACGCGAAGATTGTCAAGCATGCTTGATCGTCTAGAGAGCCCCCTAACATATTCCAAACGTAGGAGAAAAGTATAAACAAGTAAATATATTAAAATGAATAAAAAACACGACCGCCGTTACAGAAAGTGAACTGTTGTATTTATAATAATTTTTATTACGTTTTTTTATAGAAATAATTGTGTTTTATATATTTACCCACATAGATACATGTATATTTCCGGAATGTACTAAAAATTAGACCTTTCATTTGACACTAATCACGATATATTTATGTTAATTTATTGACATTTGGATATTTACACAACTCTTACTTGATATTTGGACAGTTGAGGTATCCTATGACACTCAGGGTGATATAACGTTTCTAACAATATTACACACTTCTAAATCGGCTTCAGCGTTTAGAAGTAATGGTTGAATAAAGAAGCGGAAAACATACATAGTAAAATCCTGAACACATTACACTCATTTTTGTCGGACAGTCGTGTAAAAAAAACGACTTGCAATCGTCGAAAACCATAAAATTCGTCTCGCCGGAAGCTAATTTATGATACATGTATTTAGTAAACAAATGGTTATGACTAATATATTCCAAACGTAGGAGAAAAGTATAAAAAAACGGTTGTGTCACCCTAAGATTTTACCGGCAAGCAGACAAAACCAAAACCAAAGCTCGAAACTCTAACCCCCCCCCCCCACCCCCCCTCCTCTCACCATCACCACTGCCAACGCAATGTTTTAATTCGTCTTTCAACGATCAATGCTTTTTAAATATAAATATTTCAATTCGTCTTGAAACGATCAGGCAAATTATTAAAAAGTTTAAGTCCCATGTAAAGACTAGTCGCCTGGAACTTGGAAATATATACTAAGATTGTATAGTGAAATATAACCAAATAAAAGATTTTATAGCCAAATACGTTTAATATTCCATCACTTCCTGTAATGCCCCTTACTTCATTTATTATTTAAACTTAACATATTTCATATAAAATGTATTACTCCTAAATAACGTATCACCATGTTATGTTCATCCGTTAATCTAGAATAGCGATGTCCGCTAAGCGATTTAATGAAACCCGGAAGACTCTGCAGACAGCTTAAAGACGCTTTAATAATCGCAAAGAGTATCAATCTTCGCCGTTGAGGGGGCTGCAGTTATAACTTACGCCTCCAGAAGCGCGGCTCTATCACGGAAAGGGGACGGATGTGGGGGCTCCGGAAGTTGGAGACACAAACCACGCAGCCGCACGTCACGACCGGCATCGCAGTAGTCCGAGAGCTCGCTGTAGATATTTGATTTTTGAAAATTATTTAACATTAAAATGAGTAATCTATATATATACAACATAGCTGTTGGTTTATCTGGCTGTCTAAGCTTAATATAGACTTCGTCACCGTTTGACCGATCACCATGAAAGTTAGCACATGTATGTATTTTTTCCATGGAGAAAGTTTTTATGCTTTGCTATGCTATCTGCTTTATTGTAATTAGCCACTAGATAGCGCTGCAGCGTCCCAACTTCTATACCATTCAACCGATCGCCATGAAAATTGGTATACTATGTTGTAACTCTCCGCTAAATGGCACTGCAACACATCAACTTCTATACCATAAACTGATCGCTATCAACATTGGTAAATATAGATATTTGAGCACGGATAATATTTTCGCGCTATCTACTTTGTTGTAACTCACAGAACATCAATTTCTACAGTGTTCAACCGATCGCCGTAGAAATCGGTATACATAGGTATTTGAGAATGAATTTAATAGGTGCAACGCCGGATAATACCGCTAGTCATTTATAAATAAGACGAAAATGTTTACATTTTTAGTGCATAAAAGACCCAGTAAGCTAACTCAAGAGCTACAAGGCAATGCGGGAACAGGGTGCGACCGAAGTGGGGCGAGGGGTAAGTCATGTCTCGGCCTTAGGCCCATAGTTACGGCGCTGTGGGCTGAGACGCACTGTGGGCGCAGTTTGTGTCCGCTCTTACGTCGGGTGTGTTTATTACTTTTTTGTGCAGATTTACGAGTCGACACCATATGGTATTCTCAGAACAAATCGGTAGCATAATAGCATCTGTGTCGCCGGGGCATCATAAATGTGGCCGAGACGATGCTTCGAGAAGAAGACGAGTAATCATATTACGATTTGTGGTAGCCCTTAAGATTCCTGGCGTCACTTGCTTCGATTTCAATTTTGTTCTAAGAGAAGCTATTTGGTATACTGTGGTTTAGGTGCCAGAATCGATCCTTTAAATGCGGTACCGCATGATAATTACTATGGCTTATATCTAATATCTTCAATGTTCTCTCCTGCTCCTAATATCTCCCCTTTTGGGTGTCGCGATGTTTCCATATAGCCGATCGAAGCGCTGAAATTCGTCGTTGTGTACATCTCTTATTCTCTCGTTTTTTTCTCTTTCCCTCACGCGCCGCCGCGATATCAATACGCCGAAGTTGGCAGTGAGCTCTCAGATGAAAACTCCTCATTAGAAAAAGGTAGAATCGCTTTTCTATCATAGAAAATATCGTTTTCAAATTGAGTAAGTATCCGCCCACTGCCTGTTGCTAAATGTATAAAATACCAAAATCACTATAGAGGAATACGATTCCGCCTTACCAACCAAGGGGTCGGTCGTCTGGATAGCGGAAGATGTGATTAAATGTTTTTTTAAACATACTTAGTGTGACCAAATTTATAAAAATCACATCATGTACAGAAAAAATGCTCAATCGTGTAAATTATCTCCATAAAGTACAACAAAAATTCTTATTTATTTTATTGTTGATCATGGACAATGCTATGGAAATATATAATTTGCGAAATTTTGGGTGCAACCTGACCCCTTACGACATATTGTCGGTATAGCGGAAGATGTTTTTTTATTATTATAATATACTTAATGGGTTCAAATACCTTTAATAAAAACATTCTTCACAGAAAAAATGCTCAATCGTGTAAATCATCTCTATCTAGTAGACCAAAAATTACTATTTATTTTATTGTTGATCATCTGCAATGCTATGGAGATACATAATTTGCGCAATGTTGGGTGGAACCTGACCCCTTACATATCGTGGTATAGCGGAAGATGTAATTAAATGTTTTTTTTAATACACTTCATGTGATCTTAAAAAAAAACACATTCTGTACAGGAAAAAATGTTCAATCGTGTAAATCATCTTCATCTAGTAGAATAAAAAGACTTTTTTTAACTTGCGCAATAATTTGCGGAGATACATAATTTGCGCAATGTTGGATGCAACCAAGTTGCAGATGAAACAATGACAAAGCAGATAAAGAGTAGGTACCTATATTAAAGTTGTATTTAATAATCTATGATGGACGTCTTCAATATGTACATATACTGATTTTCAAGATGCCCTCATTTGAGATTAGTTTCAGGTATGTAAAATATTTTGTATGTGAGTATATGTTTGCATGTGAGTGTATTTTTAAGATGTATGAAGGTGTGAAAGTAACGTGTGTTGCTTTTAAAAAGTTTGTTCGATGTGTGTGAGGGTGGGTATGTCAGGTGTGGGTTAATTGTTTATCTATTCTTCTTTCTCCAAATATTGTAATGTCGATGTTAATAACATTATTTTGTGTATTGATTGATCTTCTGTAATGGCGTGAGAGGTTTACACGACGGAATGCCTTCAAAAAGTCCGTGAATAAACACGTCATTCTGCAAAGCTTCATTCGTATAATTTAATATTACGAGCTGTCGAATTTATTAAGATTAGTTGCAACAGACCGCTTGTTCACGACGTTCGGTGACTAATCCTATCAAAGAGAGGTATACAGCTCATTGTAGAGTTTCTCAAACGACTTACTGAAAAGCGATAAAAGTGAGATGGATGGATGGATAAACGCCGTGTTTCCTGGAGAGAACGGCATAGCCAATGGCTTTGCGAGACATTCAGCACGTTTTACGAAAAAAAAGCGAAAACACCATCGCTTTCAGTTATTTTTTTAATGAACGGTTTGACAAGTTGATTTGCAATAAATGTCACATTACACTTAAATCAAAGAATTATACAGTTTTTATGAAATCGAAGACTATCGCGGTTGTTTGACATTATAAATAGGATAGAAAACGAATTTACCGCGTGAGATGACGGCTACAAACTCTCTTCTACGTGGAACCCTCTTCTTAAAATGTTCCCGCCGCCGAACGCCGAACGCAAAGACGTAAAACAGGATACAGTGAGTGTTGTGTGCAAGACGGATTTTAAAAATTCCCGCGCTCCGAGCCCGGCCCCCCACCACCGTTATAACCTACGCAGTGGCGGCAGCGGTTTGCGGCCTACCCGCAAAACAACGGACTGACAGCTCTTCAGTTTACCCTAGACAACGGCGGCTGCAACGTCACCGAAACGTCGGGTCCTACAAATTTCACGCGGTAAATTCGTTTTCTATCCTATTTATAATATACAGTTTTTTTTGTCTTTATTGATATTTTTGTCTGTATTATACTTAATTTCACTTGTATAGCTTTAAATTAGGTCGTTTCAGTAACTCCACAATAAACCGCATACTTATCTGCTAGGAATAATCACCGAAAATTTTTATATTTTTTATATTTTCAATTCCCATTCAATTTTTTTATTGTTTTATTTTCAATTTTTATTATTAGGTTTGACTAACTCTATTTTTAAGCAATTGTGATCATCTAAATACTAGCTTATTGAGCATATTTTTTATATGATTGTTTTTTGATTAAAAAAAATATATTTTTAATTATTCTTTGAGTGTTCAGCTTGCAAGAATTAATAATAACTTATAGTGTTTACATTCTCAAATTTTTTATAAATATTCTTTATTACTTAGTTATTTATATTGGTTTATACATATATTTACAACAATTTGAATGTCTGCCTTGGAAACAGGCTATTGCCTAGTTAGGTGCCATTAAAATAGGATCACTGACAACAGTTTCTGGCATAACATGTTATCAGTTTTTTGCTACTGGACATATGACTGGTCTATGACATTGTAATTGTATATGTTTATTTACTGTAAATGTTTGTGAATTACCAAATAAATAAATAAAAAAATAATTACATAATGAAAGATGAGCCGCCCATTGTAAGCTTTCCATAATAAATAAATTCAATTCACATAGACACACTATTGCGAATTTGCAGTGAGCTGTCGGATGAAAACTCCGCATTAATAACCGTCGCCGGCGTGACAACGTCCCAATGATAGAATTGCTTTTCTATGCGAGAAAATGTCGGTTTCAAGTCGAATAAGTGTCCGCGCACTGCATGTTACTAAATGTATAATATACAAAAAATACTATATAGGAACGCGATTCCGTCTGACTAACCGATCCCTTACATACATCTTTTCCGCATAACCGCTCCCGTTGGTATAACGAAAAATGTAATTAAATAAAAAAAATAAGAAATATACTTAACGGGGCCAAACCTTTAGAAAACCGTAAAAAAAATCCCATTCTGTACAAAAAAGTTGCTCAATTCGTGAAAATCTTCTCCGTCTAATAAAACAAAAAAATATAATTTTTATTTTGTTGTAGTTGCAGAGAAAACATAGACGCAGACAAAGAATATTAAGTAACCAGGGAAATAATGATCAATATCAACTTTTTGGAATATCCATTTTTAAATTTTACTAACTTAAAAAACGTCATTTTAGCAAGGGATTGAGTAAGAAAAAAATATATTTTCTGTAAATCATATTTTTAGAGTTTCAAGAATTTTTTTACTTAAATTACACCTCTGAAAAGAGCGAAAAGTGAAATATAAAAGTAATTTATTTATAAGAATAATTGAGTTTTTATTGAAAACACATTTAACTTAAATTATACCTCAGAATAATGTTCCGTATGCTCCGTATAAGCTGGACCCATAAAGTTAGCAACGAAAAAGTGCTTCAGCGTGCTGGTACTACCCGAAAATGGTTGCACACCGTCAAAAAGCGCAAGATTGAATATCTGGGGCACGTGCTGCGGCATGACAGATATCAGCTGCTCCAACTGATATTGATGGGCAAAATTGAGGGTAAACGAAGCCGTGGAAGGAGAAAAAAGTCGTGGTTGTGTAATGTCAGAGAGTGGACCGGGATCACCAGTACGATACAGCTTTTTCGGATGGCGCAAGACCGACAAAAGTATTCAGAGCTAACGGCCAACCTCCAGTAATGGAGAGGCACTTCGGGAAGAAGAATACCTCAAAAAGAATAGAATATAAAAGTCATTGGCCTCGATCAGTATTCACAGTCACTGGCCATCACAGTTCCTCCTCAGCGTGAACCGGAGAGTCATCGAGGAACTCTACCTCTCGACCTGACTTGCTTGACAAAACCTGAAAGTGCCTGACTTATCTTATCAAAACTGCCTGGTAAATAAAAACTGTGCGACGTATCTGTCTGAAAATTCGACAGCTTTCCTAAGATAGGTTGATATTGCCAACCATCATAACATAATAACACTATCTCTTGCCCTTTCCCGTTTCTTTTACATCTACCGTCGTATATATTTTTTTTACAAAATTGTGCAGTAGACACCGTTACATGTTGTATGTCAAAAAATCATAAATAATTAGTTCTAAATCCTCCTGTAAGGATATTACTCACGGTTTAACTTGCGGTTCTAAAGATAAACGGATTTTTCATACGAGCTTCATACATTCACCCGTTTTTCATGCTGCATTAACTTGTGTGACATATTTGAGCATAGTAATGGTAAAGAAAAGCCAAATCCAACAAAAAAAGGATACTTAAAAATTGAAATCCCTATGTCTATGAAAGTCCATTTTCATTTCACCGTTTGGCTCCACGACTGCATTTTTAAAACAAATATATTAGTTATATAGAAGTGAAGCGTATATTTAAAGTTCACAACTGCAACTAGAATTATCAAATGTTAAAATACTGCCCAACTAATCATAGCTTGTTCCAGGGATGCCTGCAAACTTAAAATATTTCCATTTTATGTCTTATCAACAGAAGTCGCCAGTTTATACGGATAAAAGTATTGGATCAATTATTTTCGACCCCATAATAATTAACTAGCCAATCACTGGTTACGTCATTGAATTTTACGCACAATACTTCTGTATTGTATTGGTTTCTACCAGTCCAGTACTCTATTGTTTATTTCTTGTTTGCTAAGCAGTCTGTTGTGTGGTATAGTGTTAAAGGCCTTGGCCAGGGCAACAAAGACTAGCCAATCATTGGTAGTCATTGAATTTTACGCACAATACAGAAACCAGTCAGTTCTTTGATGTTTGTTCCACTTTTGTCAAGCAATCTGTCATGTGCTACAACGTTAAAGGCTTTGGTTTGGCGAGGTCAAGAAAGACATCCAATCCTTTTTTTTTGCATCTACCCTACTTGTTATAAATGTTATCACTATCCAATACAAATTGTGAAATTTACAATAATCCTGTTTTTCCCCCAGATGCGGCCTATTTTCTATCCTCGCCCTCTCTCTCTCTCTCTCTCTTCTTTATTTCTCTCTTTACCTCTCTTCTTATCTTGTAACATTATATTTACACTTGTCTCATTTATTAAAATGCTACAGACGTGTTTTCCGCCAGACATCTTGAGATATGGCAGTAATTCGCTTAGGATTCGGGGTCTTAGCACGAGTCAACATGCTAATTACGAATATTTTCCGCGCTTATTTTTTATATAAAAAACACTGTCGGGCGCCGCGAGGCAGCATTTGGCATTAAATAAATACCACATAAAAGGCAGAAGCGCTGAAGCAAGACATTATATATCACATTTACCTAATACTACACTACATGACTGTGGAAGTGATACTACACTACATGACCACCAATACGGTGGCATAGTTGTTAGGTCGCCTGATCTTACATTGTAAGGTCCCGGGTTCGATTCCCGGCTGGGTCACCATTTTCCGTTGGGATCAAATTAACGGAATCGCATTTTCAATTCTGTCGATCGAATGCAATAACAAGACACACACTTGCAGACATGTTACAGCACACATACATATAGCACGTCATAGTAGGGTTGGTTGTAAGAGATTGTCATATGACAATAAACCCGCCTATTGTAACATTTTCACAATAAGGAGTATAACCAAACAAACAAGTACGCTTACGCTATAATTGACTAGCAGGTGGGATACATTTTTTTCTTAGGTGATCTTGAGTGAATTTAGCTCGGTAGCCAACGGCGGCCACCGCGCGGATGGCGGGGGGAGGGCGGGGGGGGGGGGGGGGGGGGTTAGGGGAAAGGAAGTTTGATTTCGCCGCGCTTCGCTTTGAGCCCTATATCTCTCATAATATAGGTAGTAGAGCAGGTGGGATATCATTTTCGGATAACTTAATAATGACGAATTCATAAAAAAAGGAGGCAAAATACCTATCCGTACAAAAAAATGGTAATATACAAAAATCATTCCACTCTTTTTTTACATATACGAAGTTTAATTTTTAACCATAAGAGATACCGATATACAAAATATATGTTCTGAGATCCATATTTACTTGGATGACAGAAAGGATTTTTTTTTATTGGACTGCCATTGTAAAAGCCGAGGGAAAAAATATATAATTCATCGCATGGCAGAGGCGTAGTTACGTTACTAGTCAAATATGAACAAAGCTCGACGTTCAATGGAAATAAGGCGTACTGTTGAACATTAAGGCGTACTGTTAAACATACTAAAATTCCCCTACTCTTATCAGTTGCGCTCGGGACGCCATCTTGGGAAAATGGCGCTCCGGTTTAGTTTTTCGCATATATTCTCGATAACTGTTAGCGATATCGGAATTATGCATGATATTAACAATAATGCTTGTAGTATTTTGATATTTTTTATTAATATTTTTTTAATAAACATATTGCTTAAGGTACAAATCATATGAGTGACGCGGAATTGATTTGCCTGGTTTCCTAGTGTTGCTCTTATCCTGAACCGGAAAATTCTGAAAACCATTGATAAATAAAAACTATAAATGATCTTATAAATAGGATAGAAAACGAATTTACCGCGTGAAATTTGTAGGACCCGACGTTTCGGTGACGTTGCAGCCGCCGTTGCGACCGCAGTCTACCCTAGACAACGGCGGCTGCAACGTCACCGAAACGTCGGGTCCTACAAATTTCACGCGGTAAATTCGTTTTCTATCCTATTTATAATGTCAAACAACCGCGATAGTCTTCGATTTTATACAAATGATCTATGTTAAATTACGATATTTTGCCTCTAATACTTCTAGCCTTTTTAACGATTCATAGAAACAAAATAACTATAATCAATAATTACAATAGTAAATAAAATACAAACGGAGCTGCCATGGAATTCACCGACCGAAATCGGGCCCATAATATACAATTATTACATTCTGGGAGGTGAATGGTGGATTCCGGACTAACGACCGGCTGTGGTAGGTTTAGGACATATGTCTTGCCACATGTGAGCGTTCACCTTACCACCCATACACTCCTCCTTCGAAGCCATAGAATTTGAAATGCGGAAATCGCAGTTTTAGATAATTTTTCTAGAAAGGAGTTGATTATTTTCCTAGAGAGACCAAGATCTTTAAAAAGGTGAAACAAAGATTTAGGTGGCAGGCCACGAGCGCCAACTTTCACCGCGTTAAGGTGAACAGTGAAGCCGTTCCGGGTGACGGCATTATTATAATAATACAATATAATCAAAATCGTATAATCTGTCTAAATTTCGGATTAACATTTTACTCTGTGACTTTAGAAGTTTCTCCTTTTCTCATTGCGAATATAGTAGTATTTTTTAAATAACGACTATTATTAAATACGAAACCGCTGTTCATCATTTTGCTTTTTTTTATTTAAGAATGCGTATTTTTTATTTAAACGAAGTTTTAAGAAAAGGGCTGAAACCCCAATGTGCCTCAAAACTGTTCCCTTAACAATATACCACTATGCAATCGATACATATTAAGCTGAAAATCAAAGAATCTGTCACGGAAATTGCTCTTTATTTACAAGCTTTATATTATTAACTTGCAATAGTCGTATGTAACTTGTCCGTTTCAAAATTTGCAAACTATTTTTCTGCCTTTGCTGGTATCCGGTTGAGCTGAAATTTGGCATACTTACGTAAGATTGGTAAAGATGGAATATTTTGTTACCATCGAGCTGATTTGATGATGAACCTGGGATGTAGAGACTGGAACTCCCTGATGGCAAACGGTAGGATAGTCGAATTTGAGCTAGTGTGTTTTGTTATCATGAGTACTTTCCATTACACATGAAGACGAGGGTTTGAAGATAGAGCCGGAAGATAGCCAGTGGAACTCCCTAATGGAAAGTGCTAAGATAGTCGAGTTTGATCACGTTTCATTTGTTTTCACGTCTAGGTGCCGATGAAAATGAGTTGGCGACTCTATTACGCAGGGTGGAGAAGGAAAGCAAGGGATACGGACTGCACATGAACCGCAGCAAGACCAAACTCATGTTTGTGGACCGGGCTGAAACCATGCAACGCACCAACGAGCTGAGCGACCTTCAAGCTGTGAAAGACTTTGTCTATCTGGGCTCCATGATATGCAACGACGGAAACTGCGAAAAGGAGGTCTCACGCAGAAGCCAGATGGCAAGATCGGCCATGAGCGAGCTAGAAATGCTGTGGAAGAATCGGGGTATAAGTAAGCGGACTAAGGTCAGGCTGGCTTGAGCTCTAGTTTTCGCGGTATTTCTCTATGCATCAGAGACATGGACCCTGAAGGCTCGGATATGCACCAAAATCGATGCACTGGAGATGTTGTCTTGGCGTAAAATGCTAGGAATCCCATGGACAGCACGTTGCACCAACAAATCTGTCCTGGAAGAACTCGGCATCCAAGTGAGGATCTCTACCGTATTCATGAGAATGGTCCTGCAGTTCTTCGGTCATGCTGCCAGGATAAACCCAGAGAATCTGGAGAAAATGCTTTCCGGGGTCAAGTGGAGGGAAGAAGAAGCAGAGGCAGATCACCGGCCAGATGGAACGACCTCATCAAAGAAGTTACAAAAGGTTCAATACAATCTGCGACCCGCCATGCAGAAGACAGGTCGAAGTGGAGGAGCCTCGTAGGCAAACTGTTGTCTAGTGGCCACGATCCTGAGTAATGAGGGAACGATGGAGAAGAAGAAGATTTGTTTTCTTGAGTACTTTCCATTACATTTGATGATGAGGGTCTAAATATAGAGCTGGGGGATTGCCACTGGAACTGCCTGATAAACATTGCTAAAATAGTCGAGTTTGGGCTCGTTTGTTTTGTTGCCTTAAGTACTTTCGACGGGGTTCTGAAGATCGAGCCTGGAAATTGCCACTGCAACTCCCTGTTTTAAAGTAGAGATTGTTTCTTACAATCCTTTTTTACTTTTAATTTATTTATCATTTAGTTATATTCTACTTCCTCTACACGACACCAATCCGGCCCTTGAAAGCGGGTACATCTTGTCCAAGATTGGCTGAGCTGCGACCGCCACGCGTCTCGCCGGCTTCCAGCTGCCCGACCGCTCTCTACGTCAATACACTTGGCATTGTTTTGAAATCCATTCTTCTTATTCCCTCCCAGGCAGAGACGGCTTAAGGGCCCGTCTCACTTCCCGTCCTTTCTTCTCTCTAGCCCTCCTCTATACCCTACTCTCTCTCGTCCTCCTCCGTCCCCTCGCCCTTCAATGTCGAGTCGAATCTGTGGGATTGCTCGCGTCTGTAAATCCCGCACCTTGGATACGCTTTTTCGTCTTGGCTCACTGCGAGATTAATGGTTAAGAGCCCTATCACATATTTTTTCCAGAAAGGCAAGAAAAGTGGATTTTTGGCGTTCTAATTCCAAGAAATGAAGAGATTTCTACAAACTTTAATTACTGAATTACCTGGACCATTTCTTGATGTTGACCATAGCGGCCTTTAATTTTAGATATAACGAATATTATTTACTTATTCAGCCCATTTTCCGAAAGTCGTTATTCGTAAAACGCTCGGAAGGCAAACTTTGAGCTCCTTAATACAGTAATATCACTACAACGAAAACCGTATACTATTTTTTTTTATGTCCGTCATGTATTCTTGTTGACCATAGCGGCCTTATTTTTTCGTTTTTTGACCACATATCCAAGGTATACATTACTTACAATTACACAAAATTTAAAAAAAAACTTCCTGTATCATTCTAATTTTCTCAGAAATAAAATAAGATTCTTATATAATACTTATACTATATTAAAGTTCACTCTTTTAGCAATACGACATAATATAAATTATTGTCATTAGAAAGGAGAAAACACTGCAAAAAACAATTAGAAATTGTGTATATATTTGCTTGCGCAAAAGAAGAGCGCTCAGTGCCGCGGTTTTCTCCCAGGGTTGAATAGTTATTTATTTATTTTTTTATTTATTTATCCTATCTTTTATAGTTACATCCAAAAAAAAATGCGTTCATTTTTTAAAGTCATTTTAAAAGAATACCTACGCTATTTTGTAATAGGCCTCTTAACAAGACCGAGTAAGTGGTGGAACATGTTGTCGAGGAGATTCTCCCTTGTAACGAACCCCATGACACATCTCTCAGTTTTAAATCTGTTCGACAAAAAAAAACTTTGGCGACGTAAATGGAGCTCTTTTAGTCATGTCAGCTACGTTACTGCCACTTCTGTTATTTCTAGATATACAGGTTGAGTTTTTAAAAAAGAACATAAATGGGAAATCCGAGACCATTGCAGGTAAAAAATGCTGATAGAGTCACGATACGTATTTTAGAGAAATGAAACATTTCGCTATTACTTTACCTTTCCCAGCCCATTAACCAAAGTTGAGAGAAATTATTGTAAACGCGCTAAAAAAACGAGATAAAGGCGAACATATCCATTTTGAGTCCCCCTGAGACGATTAAGACCATTTCCAGATAGAAGTCTGTCTGTCCGGTTTTTCTCATTTCTGTAACAAGCGATGGCAATTAGCACTTTTTTCGTCTTCCAAATCTATCCCGAAACTTAAATAATTCTTTGAACATATACGTACCTCACGGTAACTACTACCTCACTTCGCCGATTCACGAAACACAATTCCAGAACAATCCGCTTCTCACCACTTTCCCCCTTTTTTAGGGAGAAAGTGGTTAGAAGCGGTTCGCGACTTTCGATATTTTCCCATACAAAAGTAGCGAGTGCTATCGATTAACCCTTTATAGCTTCATGTGACATTTCTGTAACAAACTACTAATCCCCCTAAAATCCCCCTAAATAAGGCACTAAATTCATTTAGTTCATTTGAATCCGTCTAGCACTACTGTACCCTACCACTTAGTATCGAGTAAAAATCATAGATAGCGTAACTAAGCGACTTATGTGAGTTTAAATGTTGGGCGTTGATGAAAGTTATAAATTAGAACTAAGGCAGGTGTTGAATGACTGATAAAAAAACATAAAAAGTGTATACAATTGTGTGGTTTTCGTGGAAACCTGTAGGTAAGAATATAATTTTATCTATTCAAAATTTCGAAGCAAAAGATGGCAAGTTAGGATGTTCTAACATTTACTGGAACTACCTATGGCAAATTCTTGGTTATTAAACCGAAGAGTAAGGAAGGCAAAATATCTCGACGGCAAACAAATGTCTTCAGCAGAATTTAGACTCGAGATAGGCGAGACCTTATGCGAGCTTGGTCTGAAGCCTAACATCAAGAGTCGAAGGTCTTTAGAAGACGAAATTCAAGCCAAAAAACATAAGGGCCCTGCGCAACATGCTCCTCCATTGGCAGTAAGGCAGGACCAGGTCGGTCATTGGCCGATTTGGGTTAAAAAAAGGATACGTTGCAAGATTCCCAAGTGCACTGGCGTTACACAAACAATTTGCGAAAAATGCAGTGTAGCATTATGCTATAATAAACAAAATAATTGTTTCAATTTTTTTCATACAACATAAATGTTTTTTTATACGTTCAACTCAATGTTACAGTGATGTCCCATTCCCTTAAATGTCAAATAAATGATTAATAAAAAATATTTTTGAATTTCTAAGAAATACGTGTTTTTTTATTTGCCTAAACCTATCTCATTATCAACATTATTTTTTGTTTGAAGATCTTGGGCTACAAAGGATTAAATAAGTAGGTACTAACCGTGATAACAGCGCGACAGCCCAAGTCTCGCAAGATTAAATGTGGACTAACCGTAGTAACAGCGCGACCGCCCGAGTGTAGTCAAATTAAGCGTATTGACAACGATTCTATTACTGACTATTGCAACTACTCAGTATTCAGGCTAATTGCGCTAAATACAATTATAAATTACGTACGTTGTTTTATTAGCATCTTCAATATGGCGCCAATTCTGGCGCTTTTAACGCCTTCTTTAGTTTTTTACAAAACTAGATTGAATGACTAAATTAAATGAGTCTCATTAATTTCGTGTGTTTTTCGACCTTGTCACTATTTGTGCGTGTTCTCATCAACGTCCGTCAATTGTTATTTAAGACAGATAGGTCGAACTGAACGTCTGCCACTGTTTATAACTTCTTTGTCTCACGTTCTAATTGTGGTTTTCTCGTGTTTGATTATTATTGGCATGCAACTCGATTTTCTGTAAATTTGAAAATAGAAATATAATTATTTTAGAGTGGTTAGATAGAAGTTAAATAAACGGTGCGACACGACTGTAATGAGCACACTTTAATCGTATTTCTTCACCAACAGTCTCGTATCGGATTACAATTCTGATCAACCGCTGGTATACTTGAACAAGCTGTGAGAGACTTACCGATCGATTTCATAAATCTGCATTTATCAGATTATCATAAATCTGCATTTAGTCATCTTGCAGATTGAAGAACTCGAAGACAATCGACTACTTTTTCATTTCACCGCTGAACAATTGGCTTTTTTATACTGAAACACTGATTTCAGCGAAGCTGCCTCGGCACTTCTTAAGAGCGAGAAAAAGCTTATTCGACTTCTTCTTTCTAGGGTGCCTCTCCAACTAGTGAAGGTTGGCAGTCAGCTCTGCATACTTGTTTTTGTCCTACTTCAAGCAAAACAATTACGCTTCACTCATAATCCCAGTCCATTCTAGAATGTTCCGCACCCAAGATTTCCATCCACAGCCAGGTCTCCCCTTCCCTGTAACTTTTCCCATCATGATGAGTTACAGGAGTTCGTACCTGTCGTGCCTAAGCACGTGACCCAGGTATGCAGCTTTGCGCTGTTTGATGGTCTGCCAAAGCTTACATTTTTGGCCGAAAAGCCGTAGAACTTCCTCATTGGTGACTTTCTTAGTCCAAGATATCGACATCATTCGTCTGTATGCCGACATCTGGAACAATACAATATAACTCGTCAAAGGCTTCCATTGTCTGAAAGTGAGTACATAAATGCCACTAGCAGATGTAAGATATGATAGAAATAGATAAGAATTCAACTAAAAATGATAAATTCAAATTTGGCTCAAACAACCACAATCACATAACTGTCATGATATGTAGTTACGTTTTTATCATTAAATTGTAGATATTGTGACGCATTCAAGAGTAGCTATACATACCTACAGGAGCAGGTTAGGTTGTATTGTTTGTATTCATACAAATAATGTATTGTATTCAGAGAAAAACATCATAAAATGCCTGGAAATCGTCGTAATATTTCGAGCGTATCGTCCGCCCCGGTGCGCGTACTGAAGAAATTCGGCATGTTTTTCCACTTCACGAACTGCAGTTAAACATCATCAGTGTCGCCATTCGTCGGAAAAGTTTTTCGTTGCCTTTGGTAATTGTGTTACTCCAGTCTGTAATTTCAAACGTCAACGTTGACCGGCCTGGCAGATTAATTTAGCGTCAATTTTCTTTCTGGACTGAGGAATCTATTGGCGTTGAGAATGGTAGATGAGTAGTTTTAGAGTATGATATCCATCATAGATACATACGCTTAAGTTATTACAGTGTAATACTTATAGAAAAAAAACAACAAAAACAAATGAAACTCAACATAAAATATACTTCAACACGTGAAAAATATTCTTCCATCGAATAAAAGCATCATACTGTTCAATGAAGACATTTTTTGTCGTACCCGTTGGTTCCTGCTTGTTGTTTTTTTTGTTGGAATTATAGCATTTCAGGTGGTCTCAATTTAGCCTGTCATACATATGTGGAATATAGGATTGCAATCATTTGCATGTGCAAAACCGATGTAAAAGTAGAATCGATAGCCAAAGGCAAAAGCAATGTGAGAGCTCCAGCTATAAATCTTAAGAATCCGAAATCATCTGCCAAAGAAGAATTCTCCAATCAAATAAAAAAAATATTGCTGTCTGAAAAAAGTTATACATAGTTGAGTAGACATTATTTTGCATCGGTTCTTTGTGGGTGGGTCCTGTTGTAACACGTGAAAGCAAAATGTTAATCTCCAACTATTGATTATATAAAATATTAGATTGCTCAAGTACATAGTATGATTTGCAAACCCATCTGCGGCTCCGAAATGCAGACGGCCATACTAATATCAATTTATTTGCTCATCTATAATAACATTGATAAAGAAAGCATTTTTATAAACGACGATGATTACAAAAACCCAATAATTTAACCAATGATAACGATAATAACGTTTAATTATTAGTTCCATCTATGGCATTTTTATATAGGCTGACTACATCACAGCGGAAAATGCTATATATCAGTCTATTTGAAGATTAAAGGCCCAATAATAACGTATTGAAGTCTGTAAACAACATTAAAAAATTACATCTTTATGTAAATACTATTATAATCATAAAATCTTAACAAAAAAAAATAATTGTGAAAGTACAGCAGCCATGGTGAAACTTATAACGGTCTTCTTCTTCTTCTTCATCATCAGCGTGCATTCGCCCACCGTTGGGCATACGCTTCTCCAATCACTCTCCATCCGGATCGGTTGTCCGTTTCCCTCATCCAGACAGGTTCAGCTGTCTCCTTGATGTCATAAGGTTTTACTGTTCATCATGATTGGAGGTATTTAGCCCGATACCCGCCACGTCGGCCACACGTCTTGGCGAGCTCCACACTTTCAGGAAAATATTTCCATTTCCTAGGCTTGTGGCATCTTGGTCGGGTTACTTAACCGCCGAATTACACTATATTCACTAAATCTATTATTTATTTATTATTTATTGTTGAGAAAATTTCAAAATATATGTTGACAGAATTTAAATTTAAATAAAAAAAAACGAATTATAATAACTGTCTATTATACTTGAATGCATATACATTTTTTTGTCTGTGCTGTTGACCGCTTAGGAGTTTCATTCTTGGGAGCCAAACCTGGGTGCCGCAGTACTGTCTTTGTGAAACTAAGAACGGGCTGTTGTAATTGAATGCACTTGCAAAATTTCGTGTCTGTGCTGTTGACCATTGAGGAGTCCCCTCGTCGGGAACCAACCCTGGGTGCAGCAGCCATGTCATGGTGAAACGTAGAACGGGCTGAATGCGCATACAACATTTCGTGTCTGCTATCGGCCGTTGAGTCCTCTCGTCGGGAGCCAACCCTGGGTGTAGAATCAGGTAATTCTTACAAATGCATTGTCATCGGAACTAAACGAACATGCAAATTTTAAATTTCATATGATAATATTTGAGGATTTCCCTCATTTCCTAATGGATCCCAATATCAGAACAGGATTTTCATAAAAATGTGACCAATCTGAAACTATATCCTTTCAAATAAATAAATAATTTTCCTGACGGAGATTTTCCTTTTTAATGACGGAGTTCTAAGGTAACAAAAAAAAGATACAACCGAATTGATAATGTCCTCCTTTTTTTTGAAGTCTGTTAAAAATAGAAAAAGCTATGATTAAAAAATTTGTTTGATATTTTATTATTAATTTATACCGCTTAGGCTTATTTTGGGCGCTATCTATAGTGCGCCGCCATACTGTTATACCACGAAAGTCGCTATATTGAACATAATAATAGAAGTTTAATCAATTTTTGAAAATTTGAAATTATGTATTATAATCGTGGTTGCTAAATAGTAGTATGACGTTGAGAAATCTAATACGCTATATAATTACTGCCCCAACCTAAAAGTGAATCCACATGTTCCAAAACCAGCGAGACGTCAGAATTTCAAAAGAAAACTCCTAACGTCTCCCATCGGTCATACGGCATGAGATCTCCCGCTCTCTAGAAACCCGCCTTATAAACGACCCGAACCTGATTTTTATCTCCGTTGAGCCCTCGGCGATTCGTTTGATCACTTTTTATCTTTCGTTATTGCGGCGCCCTTGTATTTTCTTTTTTTTTGTTCTTTGTTATCGCCATTGCGGGGCAGTATTTTTCCCTCCTTTTGACTTTTCCCTGGTCGGTCTTTCGCCAATTTTCTCCTACCCCCATTTTCCGATGCGCTCGCGGCGTAATTTGATAAAAGATTTATCGTCGCAGTGTTACATAGCCGATGCTGTAATGACCCTGAGAGACCATTGAGTTGGTTTTCTGAAATTCTTATTAAATATTCGTGTTTTTTTGTTCCTCCTCTCTATTCATTTTACAGGACAATGGGCAAAGATGTATGAGTGTTGGGCCCACTTCTTTAATAACAATAACGTATTTACCATTGCAAAGATCTATTTATCTAGAATATCTAGGACTATTACAACTTACCTCAATTACAAGGCGTTTAGGAGTCTGCTTAAGTTCGAATTCTGCTTAAATATGGCTAATTACACAAAAACCCCTATGCCAATTATTGTTATTGCAGTGGATATCTATATAAGATAGTTTATTATGATGTATGGTCACTGGGCACACTGCGTCACTCCTAACTAGACAGCGCCTGCTCCAATGAAGTATTAGATTTATTTAATATGCAGTTTTATGATAAGATGTTTTCTAATCTATTGGTTTCCTAATCTAAGATTAAAATAATTACGAAATGGTTGTAGAAAAATGTAAAAAATCAAATAAAATAATAATTAAAAGTCAAAATAATCATTTAATAATTATTTAAAGTAGACAAAATAATTACAAAATAGATCCAAATATAAAATATTACGTAATAAAAATAACAATCTGATTTTCTTGTAGTATACATATAGCCTATATATTGTCAAAGATGTGAGGATGCTTAAATTATGTGTGTATAAACGTGTTGCTATTTTGTAGTGTTTTTAAGCCATGCATAGCGTTTATTGCGGGCCAGGCCAGCGCGGCGACCGAATGAAGAAATTTCTTAACGAAAATTAATGATTTTAAACTGATAATTACGTCTAAACGAGTACTGTTTACGATTGGAAAAAAATATATGTTAAATAAGAACATTTTCGTAATATTCTTAGCTTTGAATATTTTAGATTTTGTTTATATTACATAGTGTAATTAATTTGTGAAATTAGGTCTAACCGAACACAAAAACGACTATTACGCAAATACTATCTGGCGTATTATTATGAAACCTGCACCGTTTTAAAGATAATTTAATTATCTATCGTTTTATCTACTTTTTTTTCGAATAATCCGTTTTTTTTGCTTTATCGAATAAAAAATTCGTGCGCGGCGCTCTGTCGGAAGATGTTTAAATTATTCCGAATCATTTGCTACCGCAGCCGCAAATGATTCGGAATAATTTAAACATTTTCCGATAGAGAGCAGTTATCTGATATCAGAAAAAATAAAATAAATAAAATAAAGAAATAATTGCATAAGTTGTTAAAAATGCTATGCAATAGCTTTACCGCGGCAGTCCCCGAGTGCCACACGTATTTTTTTTAATTTTTATTATTAAATAAAGCTGTTATTATTAAATAAAGTTTCCATATGCGTCTTCTGCTCGGTGCTTACAGTATATTGTTACAAGCTTTTACTTTCCTTGCAATGTTTGTCAGTTTTTTGGGTTAAATCTTACAAGCTGAATTAAAACCACTTCCTCTTATCCTATGAAGTTGAAATTGTACATGTTGGTTCAGTTCCGATGACAATGCATTTTTATGGTAAACATGATTTAATTTTACACCCAGGATTGGCTCCCGACGGGGCTACTCTTTCACGGTCTACAGACACAAACGGTACAGACACGAAATGTTGTGTACGCATTCAAATATGGTAACCCGTTCTAAATTTTATCATGACATGGCTGCTGCACCCAGGGTTGGCTTCCAACGAGGGGACTCCTTAATTGTCAACAGCACAGACACGAAATTTTTTATAATATTCAATTATGTTAGCCCGTTCTAAAATCCATCATGACATGGCTACTGCACCCAGGGTTGGCTCCCGACTAGGGGACTACTCCACGGTTAACAGCACATATACAAAAAAATCTATACGCATTCAATTATGGTAGCCCGTTCTTTCTTCTTTTCAGAACATTTTAATATATGCTTGTTTTTAAAAATGCTTTTTAGTATTAATCTTAATAAACTTCTTTTACCAGAAGTAGAACTGTTCAGAACTAATTCATTTAGAACTCTCCACATTGACCAAACCGATTACATTTACACGGACTGATATCAGAACGTTATTCTGCCAGGAGTGTTTTCACCTTCAGTTAGCCTGCAGTCCCTTAACTTCGTTCACCAGGGGATCGCGTTACGTTCGCCAGCGACGCCGTCACCTTTAACATCGTATTTACCAGCGATGTTTTAAAATCCCATTAACTTTTAAATAGGTTTGAGAATAATAAAACTAGCTGTCCACTATGCGAAATGGTATTCCGGCTACGCTTTGACTATGTAGTTAAACCTTGATCCATTGTGCCTGTGAGGGACCACCCCTCACAAGACTCCAAATCCAAATTGTTCGGTGTGAGGTGGTGGTATCAACTTACGAGTTATCTCCGTATTGAAAGGCGGTTTTGAATGAAGTAGACGGAATTTATTGCTCGAAGGTTTGAATATTGCCAGTTATAACGCTTTCCGAAGTAACGAGTGCCCGGATTACTTTATCGAGACGCAAGGGTTGCGCGACGGAGGTTATGATGTGGGAATAGTGGATGAGGATTGTGCGTGTGCTCCTAGTATCTTGTACTAGGCACGGCTCGAGTCTGTGGGATTACAGACTGGTGCTTCGAGACTCAGGGAGAATGAGGAAAGGAAACCAAGGAGCCGGATTCGTTGACCTAACTCGTGAGAGAGAGTGCCGAATGCCGTCGCAACCTTGGGGGAAGGTGATCACTCGGGAATGATAATTTGGTTGCCTTTGCGCCAGTTTATATAGGGCGATCAATGATGCAATCCAAAAATATTCCGAGTAAAAGTATTGTTTCATCGTGCTGATTCATAGCTGCACGAGTCAAAATAATAGCTGAATTGTGTCTGTGGCTTTCACTGGAAATCGATGCATTTGTTGATCGCATGTAATGGACTTAAGGTCCGTTACATGCCTTTATAGAAAGTCGAAATATACAAATTTGTGTGATTTATTGGATAAATGACCGAAATATTTTAATCAAGCTGTTACGCCAAGATCATGTATGGGTCTCCTTTTAAGTGAACTATATTTTCGTAATGCAGGAAAAATCAATTGGAAACAATTCTTGGATTCTGGCTAATCGAGTTGGATATCTATGTGGTTTTATGAATGTCACAGAATAAAAAAATGTGTAAAAAATATTTGTGTTTGTTTATTTTCATTCGCATGTGCAGTGATGAAAAATTTGTAGGATTTTAAAAACATTCTGTAACGGTGTGTTCTAGCTGACTGACGATTTTTCAGCCCAGATATATAACACGCATTTCTAAACTATTTCCAGTAGTATCCTGCTGGTATGATAAATAAAGAGATAATTAGGACTGTATTGGACTTATGGGATAAATGCACGTTTCATAACATGGAACAAATGCCAACAAATCACCAACCTTTCGACGGTCGATCAGTGCACCTGACGGAATGACGAGCTGCTTGGCTCCCACTCGATTCCACAAACTTCGACCGCGAAGATGCTGGACCGCACGCGCAATTCTCAAAACAGCACACACCAATTTGCACGACAATCAGCACACACCAATTTGCACGAGAGTTTTTCGTCGATTTTTCGACAATGATGCGACGGCGGGTAGGATTCAACTCGAACGAACAAAGCGATCGCGCGGTGTTCACGACTCGCTTATGTGTGTGTGTGTGTCCTTTATGACGACGCGATACACACGTAATAATTTGTAGGCACTGCGGGATTTGGAATTAGGAGTTTGGTACAGGATTATACACATTCCATTATTAAAAAAACTTATTTCGCGAACTACAGTAATAGCATGTATACGATAGCTAAGCAATAATAATTGCATCTGATTATCGTACTTTTTCAGCTAATATAGCGTGAGTGTATTTATTGTTTATTAACTAGTTACATAATGATTTTACTCTCTAGAGATAACTCCTTTTTGTGAAGGTACTTGATGACTGCTCTAAGGAGATATTCGTCGAAGTCTGGTAGTAAAAGAGCGAGGTCGGCCCGCTGGTTCCTCTTCCCAGTGCCTCGCGGTAAGACGTTCGACTCTTACGGACCGGTCGGTTTAGTTTCGCGCAGATTGGCCCATAAGATCCACTGTGTGTTCGGATCGGTCCAACTCATGATTCAATTCATTCAATTCATTCATTCATTCAATTCAGAAACCTCCTCGTGTTGATGGCTACCCCGGGTAACTCTCGCGTCTCAGGCCTCACGGCTGGTGGATCGGTTTCTCCTGGGGTTTGCCTATCGGCGCTACTGGATGGTTTGCGCATGCCAAACGGTTGTGCACTCTGACTAATTGCTAAAGGAGTCTGAAAACTATGAAAATATACTGTCTCCTAAGCAGCGGGGGATGTTGACTTGTCGTCAACCACTCTTAAAATGACCACTAGGCTACCTGATCCTGAATTCAGAGCCAGGCAAAAGATGCATTTGGTCTGCGTTAGATCTGCGTTAGATCAAACTGAATCACCGCTGAATATACGACAGGTAGAGGTCTCGCAAGCAACTTCGGACCCGTGGCCAGTCGGGAGGTTGGATTGGATGTATCTTGATGGTTAATTCCAGACAACGATATCCTTCCAACACTGTTAGATAAGGGGCGAGGCTGCCCGCTGGGTATCTTACCTGGTGCATCGCCGTAAGGCGTTGGTCTCTTGACCAGACTTTGGGACGGTAGGTTTGTACCGTCCCAAAGTCTTCTACCCTCATCCCACGGCTGAAATATCGATCACGTGCCGGTTCGCTCGTTGTAGTCGACACAGCCCAACTGTCCGCTTAAGTCTTTCACGTTCACTCCGTTGGAGAAAGAACGAACTAATGCCTTTATAACTCCCTGAGGTGACGGGTCCGCCTGTAGTCTTTTAATGGACTTGCTTGCTAGTTAGACGCATCGTGAACAAAAAGAGCTGGTGACTAGAAGAGTAAAATGTCTACGTGACTGTGTAGCCTGGTCTGTATATCGAGTTTAAAGTGCACTCTTCGTATTTCCGCAGCTGGGGAGGAAAGTCGTGACACTTGTCTCCACGTAATTTTGTTTTTCCAACCTCGCAGACGCGCGAGGGTTGAGTTTCGCAAGTTGCCTCGCGCACCCACGGTTAAAAGACTTTTCTCTAGATATCGAATAACTAAGGTCGTGAAGTGTTGAACGTGAGTATAATGCTTCAAAACAAAGAAAATTGCGACTCATAAACTAAAGGATATTGGCAACGATATTTTTCAGTCAAAGTTAAAGGCCTTTTAAGAATGCTGTGAAAGTAAAACAAGTCCTTAAGTGGTACAAGCGTTTCAAAGAGTGTAACGAAGATAAGGAGTAAGATTGATTATATAAGGTACTAGCTGTTGCCCGCGGCTTCGTTTCGCGTAAAGTTTCGAATCGATTTGTCAATGGTGGCGATCGATTGTCAATCGATTTGTCAATGGTCAAGGGTGGCGTTTATTTGTCTTTTTAGACGCTACCTTTAGAAATATACCAATAAAAAAAAACAGAAGTCTTTGAGGCTTCGCGGCAGCCAAATCAGTGTATTTTGCATATTTCGGCTCATTAATGACTTATGGACTACTATTTTGGGGAAATGCCGCAAACAGTAAAAGAATCTTCCTATTGCAAAAAAGAGCACTGCGCAGCATCTATCAGCTAACGCCCAGGACCTCATGCAGAGCATACTTCAGTAAGGCAAAGATAATGACCATGTATTCGGCGTTCATATACCAGTGCTTAATGTATGCCAGACAGCACCTAACAGAAACCGCAACTAGAGCGGACATTCACTCTTACCATACACGCGGTGATTCCCTTTTATGCGTACCCGAACAAGACTGGCAAAAGTACAGAAGAGCTACTTATACCTTAACATTAAATTCTACAATTTACTCCCTACCACTATCAAACAACTGGAGGACAACAATTAAAAAAAAACATTAAGGAGATGCTGATAGGCCACCCTTTCTATAATCTGACCGAATTCGAGGGCCATGACTTTGCAAATATTGTACCAATTTGAATGATAATTATATATGTACTTCTAGTATTTAAATTTAAGATTTAGCTTTAAATTTATTATTTAACAAATTACTTACTACTTTGGATGTTACTATGTACAGTTTTTAGTACGTATATATTTGATTTATTGACTATTTCAATTGTTAGGCTTCTGCTTTGATTATTCAACTTTTTAACTGACTATTTTAATTATTGTGTGTTTAGTAGGTAGCCATTGACTATTCTTTAATTTGTTTTGTAATACGATTCTACGACGAATAACTTTTAGTAGGTTCCAAAGTTTCTTAGATACTATACATTTAAAAAAAATTATATATGTATGTAACGTAAAGATTAAAGTAGTAATGACACTTACTACTTAAAACACAAATATTTTGACACGTCCAAGAGCGGTTTTTAGCCACCAATTGGACACGACGTAAATGTAATGTAATGTATAGTGCAAGACGTCCCATCTCAGATGCACGCTACCTATTTCTTGCGTCTTGTTCCTCGCCACGCGTTACTAATTTCATGATATCTTTATAACTATACCACCTAAACACTTACAGAATATGGCTAATTTGATCTCTTATTATCACCTGTGGATTATTATTTTGATATTTTATTGAAAACATTATTTTCTAAAAACACTGCCTACTTATTTTTTTTTCTTTTTTGATATATAAAAGCAGATATTGTAGCTTAAATATAATAGCTAGATATATGCTGTCTTTGATTTTTTATAGACCTCTTTAAGGCCGATGTTTTTGTCATATATTGTTTTCACATATATCAAACCATTTCTTCAGCGCACGCCGATAAAGCAACTCGCTAACTCAGTTTTTTCCGAGTCGATTTACAAATATCGTGTATTTCTTATTGAAAACAAATATCTATCACAATAATATATAGCCTATAGCACTCGTCGATAATGGAGCTTTCCATTAGTGAAAGAATTTTGAAATCGGGTGAGTAGTTTCGGAGTTTATTTCCTACATACGAACTTACAAACATTACTTCTTTATAATATTAGTATAGACTAGTAAAATATTACCTGGCGATGCTCGGGTATCCGCTTTCTTTCTTCTTTTATTCTTCCCACTCTCCTCTCTCTCCCCCTCCCCCACTCCCACCCTTAAGTAACCTATGTTACTCACCTTCAGCTATCTCTATTCCAAAAATCACATTGTTTCATTGGTCATTTTCAACTTCCTCTTTCGCATTTATAAATTTTAAATGGCGATCGGTTGAACGGTATAGATGTTGATGGGCTGCAACGCCATCTAGTGGCGAGTTACAACTAAGTGGATAGCGCGAAAATATTATCCCTGCTCAAATTTATCAGTAATCCAACTTTCATGGTGATCGGTCAAACGGAGTCGATGTCTATTAAGTCTAGGGGATATAACTTGGTGTTGCACTATATTTACATTGATATAAATGTTTTTTTTTTGTAAAGGACTGATTAATTTTAAAAACTCATTTAACCAATGATAACAGTATTAGCAATCAATTATTAGTGCCATCTATCGCTTTTTTATATATGCTGAAGTTTCACAGAAATAATACTGGGATATTAGAATGCCATCAATTAGTCCATTTTAACATTAAAGCGCCTAATTATTATGTATTGAAACCAGTATACTAAATTAAAACTGACATCTTTACGCAGATAATGGGCTCGATTGCGTTTCTTCGTGAACTAAAATCGAAAAATTAGTCCGTGTGAACGAGACAGGGCAATACGCTAAAGCGGAGTGTGAGATGACCGGTTGTCACTTTTTCGCATTAAAACTGCCCGCCAAGGTCGAATCTTACACTGCACGAAATATGCTCGAATTTATTCGGACGAGCATAAGTTCAACAGGTAGTATTTATCGACGATCGTTCGTTTCATATTCCGCTCTAACCTATTGCTCTCTCTCGTTCGCTTAAACTAGTTTTAGTTTTAGTTCACAAAGATACGCAATCGGGTCCAATATTAAACTAATTGGACCTATGATTAAATAAATCGTTTGGTATTATATTAATATTTTATTTTGAGATGTGTTTAGAATGCGATCTATTAGGATACTAAATATTAGAGAAAAATAATCAATGTTTGGAAATATGACTGTTATTTACACGTTGCGTTTCATAGTCAAATCCTAGCTGCCAAAACGTAGTGCGGCATTATACAATCTTATAATTTATATAAATAATGGTTTCATGTTTGTTTCGATTCGTTTACAAAAATAAGTTGGACACCTGAGCGAGACCGACAAGTTGAGAACAACCGTCAAAATACTACTGTCTTTTTAATAACTTAGAATTGAAATATTATTTTAACAGCCATTGCAAACAGCGCCATCTTTACCTGTGAGATTGCACTATATATGAGACAAGAGATTCCCAAACGTTTTGTCCCGTAGACCATTTGCTATTTTCCATAGACCCCTTCCCCTGCCTGCATAATATTGAAATTTCCTAAACTTACTAACTTGTGTTTTTGATAGCTGGCACAGTACCGACCTACATAGGGTTTTTCGTAAAATGGACAGTTGTGAAAAAATAAAAACGTGTACATTTTTTAGTTGTTCATATCTAAGCGTCCACGACCTTGAAGTACGAAGCATTAGAGAAAGCCGTTTATCTACTACGTCTATCTACATTAGAGAAAACCGACTATATCTACATGTGACACGTCTATCCTACTTGCTCGCCCGAATACCCAATGAAGCGCATTTTTTTCACATATCTCACTGGCACCTACCCTCGTTAGTCATGTGCGCTGACCTCTTTAACCGACTATTTATGCGATTTGAGTTGAGTGTTGATTTCTTTCCACGATACTTGCGACGCACGCGTTTGTTTATTGCTATTATTATATGTTTAAAATACTACGCTGTACACACTATCTGTTTTAGAAATAATACGTCATTTACGGAACGCCTATAAAATGGTTATGATGACCTGCCTAGATGGGGTTCAGTAACTTAAACCAACATTTACAAGTCGTATACCGCGATTTCTTTTATCACTGACATGGATCCCCTGCAATTCGAAATCAACCTCTGGGGGTCCATATATACCACTTTGGGAATCACTGTATTAGACCGTATGTTGGCGTATTAGTAAAAGTAAATAAAAATAAATATATTTTGTGATCTCGGCCATGAAAATTAAATAAAAGGCTAGGATATCGATGTCATTTCTGTCATCCGGATACGATTGTCGTCGCCCATGGTCTTTGATCACCCGGTTGAAATTTATTTACCTTTTTATTTGTCGTCTGCTTAAATACACGTGTCTTTGTATCATTTCCTTCCGCATTCTTTCTTTGTATCATTTTCCTGTAATAAATCACTCCCGATAGAATTTTCTTTCGTTTATTTTCTTATGATGACATGCCACATCATAGAACATCATGCAAGACAGTTGATTGACTTATGGGTATGACATCTGATGCAGAGCGATTGTGGCATTGAAACTACAGACAATGGTAGATTGTAGTTTTATATAGGTTGACTTTCAAACACATTGGCACACAAATAATAAAATTAAAAGTAAAAAAAGATTTTTTAAAACAAACTTTACTCTTCACCAGGGATTTCCATTGGCAATCTCCGGCTCTATCTTCAGACCATCATCATAATTTGCAATGGAAAGTACTTATGGCAACAAAACAAACGAGCCCAAACTCGACTATCTTCGCACTTTCCATCAGGGAGTTCCAGTGGCAATCTCTCAGCTCCATCTTCAGACCCTCGTCATTATGTGTAATGGAAAATGCTAATGACAATAAAACAAACGATCCCAAACTCGTCTATCTTAGCACTTTCTGTCAGAGAGTTCGTCTATCTTAGCACTTTCCATCAGAGAGGTCCAGTGGCAATTTCCCGGCTCCATCTTCAGACCCTCGTTATCATGTGTAATGGAAAGTACTCATTATAACCACACATACTAGCCCAAATTCTACTGTTGCCACCAGGGAGTTCCAGTCCCTACATCCCGGCTCCATCATCAAATCACCTCGATGACTATAATATTGCATTGTCACCGAACTTGCATAAGTATGCCAAATTTCAGCTCAATCTTATACAAGCAAGTGGTTGAAAAATTGTTTGCAAATTTTGAAACGGACAACTTAAGTACAAACATTACAAGTTAATATGAGGATTGTAAAAACAGGTAGATCCAGACACTGATGACTTGATAATGCATCGGAAGATCTGGCCATACGTAGGATAGGTTGGAGGACATGTGTGGCGGAGTATTGTTCGACAACTTGGGTTGTCGACTACAGCGGGCGAGCCCGTCACCAGAGGAAGTTTTAACGATTAGTCGTTCTATCTCTCAGGATTCTGGCACTACTTTGGCTCCAGGATGCTTCGACAGCCCGGCTTCAGGATGCTGGCACCAGGTTAACACCAGGATGCTGGCACTGGGCTGACACCAGGATACCGGTACCGATATTCACCAGGATCCTATTACCAGGCTGCCTTGAGGGAAGGGGAGGGGGGTTCAGGCGGGGTCGGTTTAAGAGGAATGCAGGAGGGGGAATGCAGTCATCGAATTTATTTATGAAATTATATTCCAATGAAATCAGTCCTTGTCTATTTGCCAGGAGTATTTAGGTGACACAACCGATTGTTTTAATTATTTGAACTACCCTCTGCTAAGTATAATTTACGTCATACTACGAAAATCATGAATGAATTTGTTGCTTTTATGAATGACCAATAGTCAACGGAAAACGTTACCGATCGGTATCCGTCTCTTTTAGAAAACCGGCCTAAATGCTTTATACTTTTTAATAATAAGAATACTTACAGAATATTATCTGCGAGTTAAAAAAGTTTGTTACTGTTCATAATGAGTCCGTTTATTGTCGCTTTCTATTAGGATATTTGGTCCAAGTTTTGCTTCGTCGTCTTCGCCTAAACGGCTTACTTAACTCTCAGGGGTGTCGTCATTAGAGTACTTAGTTAGACTCGGGCGATAAACTTTGCTTTCGGCTTAAAGGCTACCGTGATCTGACGGATATTACGCGAAATCTTAGCAAATGACAATGGGCAATTTGGGACCGCTCTTTAATAGGGATAAAGTTTATACCATTCGAAAGGTATTATTTTATACTAAAGCAGCCTTTCTGAATCATGGGCATATTTCGATTTATATAATAGCTTCCTAAATTATTTTTTTATATTCAATTTGAGAATATAAAGATTATTTTTTGTATCAACAGCCTAAACCCGGCTTTATATACATGGGCCCGGTGGCAGAATGGTTAACTCACCTGATCTTATATTGTAAGGTTCCGGGTTCGGTTCCCGACTGGGTCTCCATTTTCCGTTGGGATATACCTAATTAACGGAATTACATTTTTAATTATGTCGATCGAATGGAGTAACAAGACTCACACACACATGTTACACGGACACATAGAAATAAACTTCATAGGAAGATTGGATGTCAGAGATTCTCGTATGAGAATAAACCTGCCCATTGTGAAATTTCATAATAAAGAGAAAAAACAAATAAATAAATCCAAAAAAAGTTTATAATGTAGAACAATCCCATGTATAAGAGAACCTCCTAAAATCCAAAAACATATTTTATTCCATAAATGTCGATATATTCAAAGGCGGTAATATTGATCGATATTGGTATATCGATGTATTCAAGAACTTAAAATAGTTTACATAAAAATATAACTCTCTACAATAAACTAAACCAAATAAAATATCACAATAGCACAAAAGCTTATTATACCTAGAATAGCGACGCATTGTATGTCGCGTCATCATGACGATATTTGGGAAACTAGGGTTGTCGACTACAGCGGGCGAGCCCGTCACCTCAGGAAGTTTTAACGATTAGTCGTTCTATCGCCCTGGAGTGAGCGCAGAAGACTTGGACAAAACAGTCCACCGTCTAGCTCCGCCACAAACCCGTGAGAGGCCAACGCCTTAACCGCGAGATCGCTTCACTTCGGTGTTTCTACAGAATTCCCCGAGTGTTCCAGTTACTAACCATGAAGATCCGACAACGTCATCTAGTGGTGACATAAACCATGTGGAAGTCAAAGAGAAGGATGTATTGAATTTACTTAAAAAAATAGACCTAACGAAATCGGCTGGACCAGACGACCTAGCTCCCCTATTTATTGTTCGCTGTGCTGATAGTATTGCATTGCCTTTGTCGATACTTTTTCGTCGTTCGCTGAAAGAAGGTGTTATGCCTGAAATATGGAAGCGAGCGTTTGTATCCCCGATTCATAAAGGGGGTCCTAGGGAATGTATTACTAACTACCGCCCCATTTCTAAATTATGCATTTTTTCGAAAATTTTGGAAAAAACCGTGTACACGCAATTGTATTCTGCTTTCAAACCTTACTTTAGTTCTCAACAACATGGTTTTTTGAGAGGTAGATCAACGACAACTAATCTACTGCTAGCCAATGACTACATAACTGAAAACATGTCTAATAATAGGGACGTTGACGTAATTATGACTGATTATAGCAAAGCATTCGATCGCATCGACCATGTTCTTCTTTTGGAAAAACTCCTATCTGCCGGAATACACGGCGACTTGTATAGATGGTTCTCTTCTTACATTTCTAATAGGTCTCAAGCAGTAGTTCTTAACGGGTTTACCTCTAGCTGGTCTACTATTCCTTCAGGAGTTCCACAGGGCTCTATATTAGGCCCTCTATTATTCATTTTATTTATCCAGGATATAGACGCATGTTTTAAGAATTCTATTTATCTTTTATTTGCTGATGACATGAAGATTCTTAAAGCAATAACTACTCCTGGTGATGTCTCCCTCCTGCAGGATGACTTGTTACGCTTGAATAGCTATTGCACTGCCAACAAATTAGACCTCAATGTTGCCAAATGCTCTACCATTACTTTTAGTCGTAAAAATAACCCTTCTTCCTCTTCTTATTTTCTCAATAACTCTGCTTTGAGTAGGGTAACTAAGATTAAGGATCTGGGTGTTACACTCGACTCCAAACTGCTATTTGATGCCCACATCGACACTATTGTTGCGAAAGCGTTTAAAGCCCTAGGATTTATTATACGATCCAGTGAACACTTCAATAACATAAAAACCATAAAAATTCTCTACTGTGCCTACGTCCGCAGTCATCTTGAATATGCATCCCAGTTATGGAACCCTTGTTACGAGGTGTATGCATCGAGAATAGAGGCCATCCAAAGAAAATTTCTACGCTACATGGAATATAAATGTCGTATACGTGATCCAGACTACTATTCTCGTTGTATCCGCCATCATTTGCTGCCATTGGCTTTGCGAAGAAACATAGCTGACATCTCACTTTTACTAAGAATTTTAAATGGCTCGATTGATTGTCCTGAACTATTATCTAAAATATCTCTCCGCACTCCTAGCCGGGCACTTAGAAATAGGGCACCCCTTCACGTACCTGTCTTTAAAACCAAATACAGGCGTAATTCCTATTTTATAAGGGTATGCGAAACTTTCAACACCCTGAATGCTGACATTGATATTGACCCCTTTTTCACGGATATATATACTATAAGGAAGCAGGTTGTAGGGCGATTTTGTGATGACCAGGCTTAGCATTTCCTTCTTTTATTACAGTCTTGTTTATGTCAACATGTTTTCTAATGTACAATTTATCTTCTTGTTTAATATCTTCTTTATACTTAATATCAGTTCTAAATTCACGTCATTATTATTGTCATTATCAGTGGTAACTTGTAAATGGCTCTAAGCTTCCTATTATTGTTCACTACAAAATTATTGGCTGTAAGTTATCCTTAAGAAAATAAAATAAAATAAAATAAAATAGCCAGGAGTGTTACTCGGCGGGCTTACACTCACGCCCTTACTTCCAATTGTGACCAGATTACTCCAGTCTCTCGATTGGTTACGAGTTCGAGGTCGCTTGCGCGGTCCTCTCTCTTACGAAGCGGTGAAACGGTGTATACCGAATCTATCGGGGACCACAGCGCCCTTTTCCCCGCTGTTCACCCAGGATCGGATAGCCGATGGTCGTTTCAAGAGCAGTCGCCGTAAGGTCCGCAACCACCCCTGCTCTATAGGAAACAGTACTGCTTCCAGACTCCCCCGACTGTTAGTTAGAGTGCACAGTCGATTGGCTTACGCTGCACGGTGCGCAGACCGTCCAGGAGCGCCAGAAGGTTGATTCCAAGGGGAAACTAACCATAGGGTCAGGGTCCTACCCAGGCTCGCACTTCATGCGAGGAGGCCGTCGGATAGGTGTTGACCCGTGAGTGTGACCAACCCTGAATAGAATGGGTCTTCGTGGCCAACTCAGCAAGGGCCCATTAACTCCCTAATATTGGGAAAGTATAGACACATATGTACCGTGTATCCTTCAGTTTTTTTTTTCAAAACACATACCAATAGTTTATAAAGGAGTTTGAAAATTCTGAGTTTATTTTCCATGTTGATGATTAATGAAATGCGTAAAGTTTTAAACATAATGGTATTATGATAGCTGACATTCTAATTTTCATATAATTAAATTCATTTTTAAAAAAAAATACGAAGGCATATTGCTGGATTGGCAATAAAATATATATTTTTTGATTATTCTACATAGAATTTGCATTTCTATTTTAATATATTATTCTCCCTGACATTAGCAGATTTTGATTATTTGTATGTAGGTAATATTGAATATAATATTACAGTCATGACAACTATCACGATAGTTATGTTTATAATAATGAAATTTTTAGCATTTAATTTTGTGACGCATCCAAGTGTAGGAATGCCTATCTACTGGAGTAGTTGATTGTATTGTATTGTATTGTATTGTATAACTCATTTCTACACATTTTTGCCCATTGTACTTTAAAAAAAATATCGGTAGAGAAAAGGATTTAAAAGATATGGTTTTTATTAATAAATGCATTAACCTACCATTTAAAAACAGTAACCAAGTTCATTGTAAATCTTTTCTTCGATTCTAATAGTAGAACAAAGCGAGTAAAAAGACACTTTAATGTTTTCAAACATCGATTTTAAAGTCTATTCTCTTAATATACAGATTAAGGACCTGGGTGTAGTTTTAGATGACAGATTAAGCTTTCGGGCTCATATTGCAGCTATTGCCGAAAAATCTAGTAGAATGCTTGGCTTCATAATTCGCGCATCGAAACCATTCACCGATCCATTAATATTGAAGGTATTATACAATGCGTTTGTTCGATCTCACCTTGAGTTTGCTTCTCCAATATGGTCTCCCTATTATCAGGTCCACATTAACAGACTGCAAAATATCCAAAATAAGTTCGTTCGATACTTAAATTTCAAGACGAAAAGTTATTGTAATACTACTAATGAGGCGGCCTTACTATTTAAAATAAATTCGCTATGTTATCGGCGCAACTTGAATGATGCTCTGTGCCTCTATAAAATAATGAACGGTATATTCGATTGCTCTGACCTGGTGGGAGCGATCAATATTAACGCCCCAATGAGGACCACACGCCAATTTGACCTGTTTCGATTGCCGCGCTTTAAAACTAATGCATCAAGGAATGGAGTACTCACACGCTGTTGTGAGCTTTATAATACCCATTTAAATGGTATTGATATCTTTAATAATTCCATAATCACTTACAAATACTCCGTAAATCAAACCCTAACCGATACAATAAGCTGACTTGGTTTTTAGCTATTTTTATTGATTATTATTATTATTATTATTATATTTTATATACGCCATTACTAATATCATACCCGCTCACACTCCACACTTACACGCTCAACACACTCCCACAAACACATACACACACCCTGCATACTCGACTCTTATGTACTTCTAAAATTGAAAAAAAATAAAATTGAAGGTACGTTAGTTTTATTAAGTAGTTAAAAAAAAAACGTAATTTATGTAAATTTTATTGAAATCCGTAACCGGTTTTATTTGTTGTAAATCTGCATACATTTAAAAAAATATTATTACTGTAATACTGTGTGATTTCTCAATAAAGAATTGAATTGAATTGAATTGAATTGAATTTTTCGTGCTTATCTATAAATCAACCGTAATAGGAAGCTCTGACTTAAAACATTCTAGCTATCGCAACCGAACAGGAACATTTTGCAGGGTTAACTTCCGCGTACAAGTAAAATTACGTAACGTCTGATCGCCCGCTAGTCAAAAGTTTTCGCGTAAATAAGACTTTCGGTGGTGTATTTGTGCAAAGCCCGTGCACAAACTCCGCCGCCGGAGCCTCAGACTGTGACTTTTAAAGCACATTGAGATTTATTCACAAAGCATTGTGCACATTTGTGTAGTTTAAATGGCTCCTAATTATGTAATTAATATTAGGTCCTTACCAACAAAGTTGCCGTTCTGAGAGTGCATTGGTTCCGTTTTCCTATTATACTCTTAAGGAACTGTGACCTGCAAGAACCTGGATTGTGAGTATCTGTGAGATCTGCGAATACAGGTCGCACTAGAGAATACGGCATGTATACTCGTTGAAACAACTGGTGATGTCTAACACAATGTACGAACCTGTCTTCCCAGGGAGTTTTAAGGGCATTAGGTCGGTATATCTCCCATTGATAAAACGTGAAAGACTTTAGCTGAAAAAGGACAGTCGACTGTCTAGCTCCACCGACAAACCCGTAGGAATCCAACGCCTTACCGCTAGGTACTGATAAAACGGAACCAGCGGGCTAACCTCGCTCCTTTACTACCAGATTTGGACGGATTTCTCCATCCTCCAGTTTGGTCACAGATTCGAAATAGCTTGCGCTGCCTCTACCTGATGTTGTCTGTAATTCAGTTCGAATTTATTACGGTCCGTGGCATCCCTTGACCGTCGAGCTCACACGAGATCGGGTAGCCAACGGATCGTTTCGAAGGTAACTGACAGTAGGACAACAAACACCCCGGCTGCTTAGGAAACGTATAAGAGCTTTGCCAGGTTCCCCCGGTTATTCTCCTAAGTAATTGGCTGTAAAAGTCGATTTGCTGACGCCGCACGACAGACAAACCGCCTAACATCGCCCGTAATACATTCCCTAAAGGAAACTAATCCACCGTGCCGTAACAAGGAAAAACGGAGTCCTTTTTAAGTTCGACCCTCTTCGAGGACGTTACCGGGTAGGAGCTGGACCTCGATTGAGCCGACCCAAGAAAATGAGCGGTTCTTAGTGGCCCAACTGCACAGGAACCATAGATGCCAAAGATTCATCAGACTATGCCTACTATGTCAAAGATATCTCTCTGAAACTCGACCGCTCCCACTCGAATCTACAAACGTACTGCCAAGTTACGCCTCTCGACGAGCTTAAATTTAGCTCCGATTGCGTCATGCTTGGCGCGACGACAGCGCCATCTGCGCACGCAACATATATGTGACACTTCATAAAGCAATGCGTGCCGTTAATACGGTCGTAATAATGTAGGTGATATTAGTGTTTTTTTAATTTTATTTGTTGAGTGGGGCTTTTCTAAGGTCTTTATGAGCCTTGTAACACTGCGACCATTGCTGATCTATTGTGTTCGCCACCTACTATAGTTCTGCGCTAAGCCTTGTGCCATTTAAGAAACGCAGCAGGCTTTTCGCGCCAGATTGTTTTACCTCCTCTCAGGTTGATTGTTTTACCTTCCTGATATAGCTATCCAGTATCTTTTTCATCGCTTTCAGTAGAAAGGATGTGAGGCTAATTGGCCTGAAGGAAGACTATCGCGGTTGTTTGACATTATAAATAGGATAGAAAACGAATTTACCGCGTGAAATTTGTAGGACCCTACAAACCTAACAGGGTCCTACAAATTTCACGCGGTAAATTCGTTTTCTATCCTATTTATAATGGCCTGAAGGACTTTGACATTGCGTAGTCCTTCCTGCCAGCCTTAGGTATGAATAGAACTTTAACCTTGGTCCGTTCTTCTGTTATATGTCCCCAGGCATAGCTTGCTCTGAAGATTTTAACCAGATATGGGGTTAGAATGTCGATACCCTGTTGCAAAAGCACGGGCATGATTCCGTCGTCCCCGCATGATTTGTAAGGTTTAAAGGATTTTACGGCCCATTTAACTTGATCGGGCCTTATGATTCTAGCAGCCCTACTCCAGTCCTCGTTTCGAGGTCTGTATGGAGCAGTGGCGGCGTTGCTAGTTGTCACAGCACCTGGGAAGTGGGTCGATATTAGTTCCTCCAATTGTTATTAGAGGTACATTCGTGTTATCGTTTCTGCACTTTTAGCAAGCGAACCCTTACTAACCGAAATAAAGGCGTTTCACATCAATGGCTTTGAAATTGAGGCCACCAGAACCAGAGTGGCCCAAATGCAAAAATCATTTTTGTGGATATGGGTAACCTACTAGGCCACTGTGGTCTAATAATACTGCATATAAAATTACAATGACAAAAATATTTAAATAGCTCCATCTGTGATTTCTAGAATAAATCAATTTTGGGCCCTCTGGATTTGTAAATAATGATGTTTTATATGGATTTCTGCATTTAACTTAAAAACACCAAAATATCACTTGGGCCACTCTGGTTCTGGTAGCCTCAATGTCGTCCGATTCTTAATTATACCTGTTTAAAATTCACACGCAAGCGAACCCTTACTAACCGAAATAAAAGACGTTTCGCATCAATAACTTTGAATTATCAAACTGCTGATGCATTAGGTGCATGTCGTCCGATTCTTAGACATTTCTGTTCAATGTTCATATTTCCCATTGATTAATTGTGATTTTTTCCTTCTGCAGTGACGGCGCTTCGCGAGCACTGGGACGAGGCAAATGCTCGCGTTCTGCAACGCAAGGCCCAACTCGATGCTATGCTGGGGGATTCTCAACGGTATGAGGCTCGGAGGCGAGATGTCGACGCTTGGCTCTCGCGCATGGAGGCCAGGCTGGCTGGAATGGCAGCACCAGCGCACACGGCTGATGTTCTGGATCAGCAGCTCAGGGAACAAAAGGTATGTCTTAAGGTGCCTTCACACTGGCTATTGAAATTGCTCAATCCCAGGCAATATTGGCCAGTTGGGTAGTGTCGTCTACGACCGGCAAGCCCGTCACCCCAGGTTGGTACAACGATATGTGATCGTTTTTTTAATCACCGCATGAGCGTAGACATTTTATGCAATGACAATCCACTATCTAGCTTCGCCAACTAGCCCGCGAGAGACCCCAGCCCTTACCTCCCGGCACCGAGTAGTTAACCCAGCGGGCAGACCAAGCGCCTTCGCTACCAGTTACGGCCAGATTTCTTCGGCCTTCCGACTGGTTACACGTTCGAGGTCACTTGCGCGGTCCTCTCTCTTACGTAGTGGTGATTCGGTGGCTACCGAATATATCGCGGACTCTTGCCTGGCTCTTTATCTGGTATCAGGTAGCTGATCGGTCGTTTCAAGAGCAGTTGTATGCGAGCAAACCTACATACATTGTATGCGTGCTTTCGAAATTCAAATTTTCATTGCGTTGCGTCGCATATTTTCAGGAATTTTCGCAAACTGCACATCGACTCTATTAATGAAATTAATATTCAGATAAAATTTATCCTTGGCTACTTGCCGGGAAGTCTTGGGTGACACAATAATTTTTCTTATAAAACTCGGATGCGTGATGCTTCAAGGCTGTATGTTACATCGACGCTAAAATCTTTTCGCTTTCCTTTATCTCTCCGCTGAAGTAGAAGTACTACTCGCAAGTTTGTGTTTTTGACGTCCACTATGCATTACTCATGGCGCGTTAATTCTCCTTTGTTCAGTCGTTCCACGCCGAACTCCACCAGTACAAACACCAGCTCGAGCTGTTTGGACAGCTGACGCAGCGTCTCCTGTCTGTGTACCGCCAGGACGACACCACCCTCATCAAACGTGCAACCGACGCCATCAATATGCGCTATAGCGATCTCAGCAATAGGTAAGTTTTACAAAAGTATAAATAGTTTTACTAAATATTCGAATCGAAACATTTAAATGTATGTGTTAATATCTTAGACGTCATATTAATCATCATAGCCTAGCAACGTTTTTATCATGAATTAAGACTATTCTTAGCCCTAAGTACCTACTTGAATTGTATAATTAATACATAAATGTCAATACGACCGCCGAACGCCCAAAGTCTGAGATAAACGAACAAATCAATAAGATTATCGACTATAAAAGACCGAGCGGATAGTAAAATTGTATCATTCAATTACCAGTATATCTCACGTCAAGTAATTAATCACTGTACATTCATAATACAATAAAGGAATCAACAATCTTCAAGGAGTTTTCATCACAGCAGTATAAGATATGGCCGTTTAAATTTTTTTTATTTATTTTTATTAGAAACATACAGCATTAAAAATAACATATAAGCACAATATATAACGGTAGTAAAGCCAATCATATTTTGAATTATTTGCAAAATACAGGATTACAAAATATGCTAAACAATACAATACAAAGAAAACCAAAAAGAATTTGAAACTAACAGTTAAAATCGCTATATGCTAGTGTATGGGTGTTGATGTGTGTTTTTGTGATGAAGAGCGTGTATGTGTACGTGTGTGTGTGTGTGTGTGTGTGTTTGTATTTGTGTGTGCGTGTATGTGTGGTTGTGTGTATCCGTCGTGTGTATGCGGATGTTAGTGTTTGTATGTGCATATGGAAATGCGGGATGCTAATCGATCCGATCTGATAATAAGCTTTTTACGCACCTCCTTAACAAAGGTTCGATTATTTTGGTGGTTAAATATGTCAATATCGTTAAAAACTACATTGTATGCGTGCATAACGCGCGGCAAAAACGAATTGGAACCATAGTTAGTGTTGAACCTTGGTACATAAAAAGTTAAGTGAGTGCGCGTGAGTCTGAAATGCGCTCGTATGCTTACCTTACTCAGGAAGTATAGACTGCCCAACCCAGTATGAACAAGTTTATGTAGAAACGACATATCTGATACTACTCGCCGTTCCTCCAATGTCTCTAAACCATAGCGTTGCAGAGCTTCAGCGTATGACAAGCCGTTGGAAAATAAGCGGAAATTTAGATGACGTGTACATCGTTTTTGAATACGCTCAATCCTCAGATTGTATGTAGCATCCTGCGGAGACCAAATATTAGAAGCAAATTCAAGTAGACCGCGTACGATGCGACATAAACCGTCCTCAAAGAATGGGTGTTTTTAAGATGTCTACAAACTCTCATAATAAGACCGAGGGTGCTGTAAGCCCTGTTGACCACAGAATCAATGTGCTTATCCAATGACAGATAACAACGAATGTGAAAATGTTCGCAAGATACTGCTAAGTTGATAGTGATTTTCATAATAACTTAATTTTTCAAAACTATTTTTCTCGTTTATTTCTTACATAAAAATAATTTTACTTTTCAATTGACATAAGGAACTTTATTCCTCCTTCATTAACCACAGTATTGTATTCTTCCAATACATAAATTGACAAAAATGTAAATCTCACATACGAGTACTTATGTTTGTCTTTTGTTTTCTTGATGTTTTTTTCTGTTTCCTCTCAAATGATTACATAACTGCTAAATATGTATGTTTAACAGAGATTAAACGATGCATAATGTGGACCAGTGTTTTTCAACCAGCGGGTCGGGACCCCCTGAGGGGTAGCGATAAAATTCCCGGGGGGTCGCAGGCTATTTAAATATAAAAAATCGAAAATATTACCAAATCTTTATTTTATAATAGGCAAGCATTTACAGCTTCGGAACAGAAACATATTAACGATTTGTTTTACAAAACTTGATGTTGATCTAAGATGGAAACAGATACAGCTTCGAAAGTGAAAAACAGTTAAAATTAATGTGGTTTTCGCCATTGTTTTTACAAAAAAATATCGAATGCTACAGTTACAGCTGTGGAAACGACTAAGGGGGGTCGAGAGAACTAAGTTACAGACTAAGGGGGGGGGGGGGGGTCGCGTAAGAGTTTTATTTTATTACCATAAAGTGGTCTCGATCTTAAAGGTTGAAAAACACTGGTGTAGACATTTAATTAGTAATAATATTATTTTGTATCTCTTACATGTGTTATTTGTTAAAGCTGTTTGTTAACCGAATGAAATAAAATAAAATAAATAAATAAACAAATAACTGAAAGGGACTAAAAATCGAAAAACAATTTTCGGGATAAAATTTCCTGGGGAGACAATATTGAAGGGCAACATGTCCAGAGATGGTACTTTGTGCAATGCACAGGAAACAGGAATAAAAAACAATATTGAAAGGGTTTCCGAGGCTTCTGCTATTTTTGATAAAATAGAAACAGTTTACACAGAAAACATACCAGTACATTCTATTTTTTAAATGGGCGTACTGTCGTGTGGGCAGTAATAGCATTGATTATATAGCGTATTAGATTGCCTAACGTCGTACTATGATTTGGCAACTGCGATATCGATACGAAACCGCAACGTGTAGATGGCTCTCACAGTTCTGAAGTTCACAGTATTTATTTGCATATTCATTGATTGTATTTACTATGTTTTTTTGTAGTATCGTGAACAGAGGCAAATCGCTTCAGTCTGCTGTCAGCTCTCTACAACATTTCGACCGTTCCCTGGACAAGTTTATGGCGTGGCTGGGAGAAGCTGAATCTTCGCTTGAGGCCATCGAATCAGACGCACCGGCCAAGCAGAGAGGATCGTTAAAGGTATGATCTGTTTTATATATTTAAATGAATTTATCGTGTATTATACAACGTGCTGTAAAAAAATAAAAAACCGTGTGATTGAAGCTATTTTTTAAATTATTTTTTTGAATAAATAACCACTAAACTTCAGTATTTTGCCAGTTAATTAAATTAGTTACTGTCAAGGAAATAAACTATGGGGATTTTGTTTAGGACTTTCTTTTACAACTGCCCCTATTTATCTGTCAGGTTCTCCTGGAGCGTCTTTTAAGAAGCAGTTTATTTGTGTTGACTTGTCCGGTGACGGGAGATAATGGGCCCATGCTGGGTTGGCCACGAAGACCCATTCGTTCAGGGTCGGGCACACTCACGGGTCAACACCTATCCGACGGCCTTCACGCATGTGGTGCGAACCCGGGTAGGACTCTGGCCTTGGTCAGTGTCCCCTGGGAATCAAACCTCTGGCGCTCCTGGGCGGTCTGCGCACCATGCGGCGCAAGCCAATCGACTGTGCACTCTGACTAACAGTCGGGGGAGTCTGGAAGCAGTACTGTTTCCTATAGAGCGAGGGTGGTTGTGGACCTTACGGCGACTGCTCTTGAAACGACCATCGGCTACCCGATCCTGGGTGAACAGCCGGGCAAAGGACGCTGTGGTCCGCGATAGATTCGGTATACACCGTTTCACCGCTTCGTAAGGGAGAGGACCCCGCAAGCGACCTCGAACTCGGAACCAATCGAGAGACCGGAGTAATCTGGTCACAATCAGAAGAAAGAGCGCGAGTGTCGGCCCGCCAGGAACATTCCTGGCTATCTCGCGGTTAAGGCGTTGGCCTCTTACGGGCTTGTGACGTAGCTAGATGGTGGACTGTTTTGTCCCAAGTTTTCTACGTTCACTCCAGGGAGATCTTCCTGAGGTGACGGGCTCGCCCGTTGTAGTCGACAACCCAAGTTGTTGACTTGTCCGGTAGAAAACGGTTACGTGCAGCTTGGGTCATAAGATCCACTGTGATTTCGGGTCGGTCCAACTCACGATTTAACTATTCGGAAGCCGCCTCGCGTGGAAGTCTACCCCGGGTAAGGATCTTGCGTCTCAGGCCCCACGGCAGGTGGATCGGTTTCTCCTGTGGGATTGCCTTCCTGCACTACTGAACGGTTTGCGTACTGTTCGTCGACGCCAATCGGTTGCGCACTCTGACTAATCGCTGAATAAGTCTGGAGACTATGGAATATACTGTCTTCTAAGCAGCAAGGGTGGATGTTGACCTGTTGTCATGCCATTCTTAAAATGCGATCTCGAGTAGTATGACAGGCAGAGGACCGCCAGGTGGACGATAAATTCTTATTAAATTACCGCTGATATACAACCGCTACTGGCCGCGTAAGCGACCGGTCCCGTAACCAGTCGGTCGGAAGGAGGTATCCTGGTGGTTAATTGAAGTTAATTAAAGATGGATATATCCTTTCAAAACTGGTAGACAGACAAAACGGGTGTGGCTGCCCGCTGGGTACGTTTCCCGGTGCCTCGCCTCTTTCGGGCATGTTGGATTAGCTGTACAGTAGATTCGTATTGTCTCTAAGTCGTGTTTGGGAGTAAAGTAAAGTAGTCCGATTTGTTTTTTTTTTGTTATTGATAGTATTATATTATTTTTAACTTACAATAAGAAGAAGAACGGGGGTGTTTTTCGTCAGAATTTCGTTATCTCGCACCGTTTCCGATATATAAGCAATTTTCTGTTGTTTTTTTTTTCAATTATCAAATAGGTTACATTGCAATTATCTATGCCCCCTTTTCTCTTGTCTCCTAATGGGTCTATAAAAAAAGAAGGAGAACGAAAAGATTAGGAAGATGAATGAGATTAGGAAGAGGAAAGTACCTTAATAAAGTATTATAATATCAATATACATACAATCAGGCCTAAATACGAATAGTTCTCTAAGTCTATGTGCCGCACCGTGTCGCATCGTATTCATCTAAATATTGGCTGCACAGTGTTTATGATCGAAACCTCCCCCCAATTCCGCGCACATCATATTATGCCGTTGATTCAAGCGTATACGCAAAGAAAGACGTCGCCCGTATATTCCCATACAATCAAAACGACACTGCGTACCCTACGTCGAGTGGCGCTCCACACTAAGAAAACGGCGCCGATGACGTCACGCATTGCAGTCACGCAAGTTCTTCTTTAGTTACTCGATGTGTGAAGATTTATTAGTATTTCTGGGTTATTTCGATAGATCAATACGTTGAATCAATATGCTTCAAACGAATACGTCGCCGACGCGACTCGCAAACGACCGCATCTCTGCCACCGGAAATGATTTCCAGAGCTTTGATGAAAATGCATTTTCCTCGAAAAGTTCGTTGCCGCCGCGAAAATTCGGCCGTTGCTTGTAATCGGAAGTGGAAATTTTCCGAGCGGGAAATTCGCACACTGTATTGCCATTGAAAAGAAAAATGGAGATACGCCCATTCGCGAACGAGAAATATGTAACCTCCGGTCCCGCCTCCGAAGGGACCAAATGAGACAGTGGGGCGGTGTCGACTACAACGGAGAACCTGTCACCCCAGGCTGGTATAACGATATGGGATCGTTCTTACAGCTGTGGGATGAGCGTAGAAGACTTAGATACAATACAAATCTACTGTCTAGTTATGCCAACATGCCCGTCAGAGGCCAACGTCTTACGGCGAGGCACCGGGATAGGTACCCAGCTGGCAGCCTCGCCCCCTGACTACCAGTTTTAGAAGGATATCTCCGGAACTAATGGGATAGTGCCATCACAGTATACTGAGTTAGAAGCAGTAAGCGCACTCTCGGGCGGCATGGCGATGCAGGGATTGGATGCGAGGGAAGTAAGCAAGGGGATACGTCTCGGTGAAGCCTTTGGTAGGCGACCCCCATTATCAGTTTTATTATACATTGCCAAATAAATTTCTAATAATTTCGCCGGGCCGTCTCCATAAACCGTATCAGCACCATCTGCATGTTGTCGGTGCACGAGGAGGGTTGCAATAATGCTGTTGCAGTTTAACCACTAAGACCCATGTGTGAGGGTCGGTCAAACTCACGGGTCGACACCCATCCGGCAGCTTCCACGCAGAAGTGCGAGTTCGGGTAGGACCTTGACCTGCGGGTTAGTTTCCCTAGGAATCGCTCTTTGGGAGCTCCTGGATAGTTTGTGCTCCGTGCTGCGTCAGCTAGTCGATTTTGCATTCCGACTGATCAAGAAAGAGTCAAGAGAGTCAAGAAACAGTACTGTGTCCTATAGAGCCTGGGTAGTTTTGTTAGCCTTACGGCAACTGCTCTTGAAACGACCAATCGGCTACCCGATACCGGATGAACAGCCTGGCAAAAGATGTCGTGGTCCGCGATAGAATCGGTAGACACAGAATCACCGCTAGGTAAGGGACAGGATCGCGCAAGCGTCTTTGAACCTGTAACTAGTCGGGAGACCGGAGTAATCTAGTTGCAACTGGAAGTAAGGGCGCGAGTGTCGACCCGCTTATCGATTAACCGGGCTATCTCGCGGTAAGGCTGATCTTTTACGAGCGAGTAGCGTAACTAGACAATGGACTGATTTTGTTCTAAGTCTTCTACGATCACCTCACGAGAGATAGAATGATTAAATATTGTTAAAAACTTCCTAGGGTTCGCCCGTTGTAGTTGACAGCTCTAGTTATGGCATTGCGAAATCGTTTACCATATACAGAATGCCCCAGAAGTCGACGTCAAGCTGGAAACGGGTGATTTGTTTGTTTTCATACTAGTTATCAGGAAAATATAAAATATCTATAAGTTATATATTTTTATAATTATAGGCAAAAAAATAGAGAAAATCAACATCCTGTGATGGGGCTTCAACTCCCGTTACTACAAATGTTAACTCTTTTTGAATTTTATTTTTATTATGTATCTGTAAATTGTTGCTTAAAATTTAAAGCTAACTGCTCCAGCTTGGAAAAAAAAGTGAAGATTGAAGTAAAAGAAAAAAGTAAAGATTTGCAGTAACGGGAGTTAAAACACCGTCACAGGATGTTAATTTTGACGTTTTTTTTTGCCTAAATTTAAAAAAATATATAATTATATAAGATTTTTTATAAATATATAAGATTTAAAAAAATATTTTTCTGATAACTAGTATGATAACAACCAGATTATCATTTTCCGGCTTGACGTCGACTTCTGGGACACCCTGTATAATCAAGGCTATTGCCAGATACCTAAACACAAAAGACGGCTCGTCAAATAGCCATGAAATTCTCTCGTTTCACTCGTGACACGTTAGTCTATTCGCTGCCGAGCTTGTAATGGAGAACGCTCGCTAATTAATGTGATTAATATGGTAAACGTATATTAAGTCGCCCGGCTCGTCGTTTGTTCGTGGTAAAACCGCCTATTTGCTCAGCCGCTGGATTCGAGTGGTCGCTGGCTTTGAGCACATAACCACTACCTCGCACATGACCGCGTATCTAGCTGCATGTAACGCTCTCTAATTTAACTTCACTCTTGTTTGTTAAAATTATGTATTTGTATGTATCTTTACTAAATATATATACTAGATGTATCTCGAAAATTTTAAAAGCGAATTGCGATTTAAGTGTTGTTCTAATGCTGGGGCCACACTAACGGGAAACGCCGTTAATTATCGCGATGATGGATGTTTAACGGCTGTGTAACCTCGACTTATCGCGATCATTTTACAACGGCATTCAAATTGCCGTTTGAGGATAGGCGATAGATCGAGTGGCGGTACATCAGAGAGAATTAACGCGTCAAAGCGGCCACACTACGCCATCTTTGTGGGATCCGAGAGTGCATCACAAAATGATGGCGACGAATAATGGAATTATTACTATTAACCCTTGGAGTAAATGGGTATTTTCATGGATGCATCTGTCTCTTTTGCAGGATTTTCGGCGACATCGACCTTAAAGTACTATAACTACGAAACTACTACACCAATCATAAAAAGAACAACTGCACAATGATTGCATTGAAATTTCGAATATAGAATATTGAAATATCATTTTGTAAAACAATTAGATAATTATGAATAAATATGAGAACGTCAAAGAAGTGAAAAAACGCACGACCAGATTTGGTCGACTCGTACTCAACGGATAATTGTTTCGCGACCAGATTTGGTTGACTCATACTCAACGGGTTAAAACAACAACCGAAGAAATTAAAAAGAAAAAGTAACTATAATGGGTTATTATAGAACCCATCTAAATAAATTTAAAGTCCAGAGTTGGAAACTGACGTTTACATAACTAACTGGTTTGCATACGAAACAATGGACAGTCTCCTACAAGTGGTATATGAAAGCAACCGCACATTAAATACAGTGGTAGGTACTTAATTAATAGTAGTCATTAGAAAAGTTAACTACTTTTGTTTAAATGTAATCATCTCCGAAATCGTATTATATTCAGAAAAAATCAAGGAACATTAACACCAATTTTATAGCCAAGAATGGGCATTGACGTTGACCGTTCAAGCATAGTAAAATAACATCAGTAGGACATCTCGAGCCTGTTTTCGAAATAAGTACCTACGCTTCACCGAACCACCAGGGTTGCCACAACAAATACATAATTGACAAGTTGTGATCCCATTAAAGCAGAAATGCAATTCTTTATAATTATTATGTGCGTTTATGTATTTTTGGTCTATAGATCAAGAGTCGGTTCCCAAAATTGTACTGTAACAGAAAATATAAGTTAGTGCTGACTTTGTGTGACAGCATTCATCACTTGTTGCATGTGTTCAAAATACCTACATTTTAGTAAGTTAAAGTAGGTACTAAACAAAAATGCATCTACCTACCTACCTACGCACTTACATACCTATGCAACTACTTACCTAGACACTTTCTTACCTACGCAAATGAACAATAAACGTTACCTCGTAAATGTAAGTTTCTCGTAACGTAAATTATGTAAAAACTCGTAAATGTAATTTCTGACAGGTTGCATTACATCCTGCACAGAAATTCCACTTTTGTATACTTAGCTGTTGCGCGACAGCCCTGACTGGCTAGCACCGAGGCGCCCGAGAATCTATGTAGTGGTAACGTACGGACAACGGGCGCTTGTATGAGTGCGAAATCGGTGCGTACTACGAAGATGTTATACTGTTCTTATTTTACTATGGTTCAAGTGTAGTAGCACTCAATTTAACGCAGTAATAATTACCGCAATATTTATTGCGTTAATGGGCATCGACTTTCCCCGTTAGTGTGGCCCCAGCGTAAGAAGTTTTAGTTTTAGTTATAAAGCTAAATTTTACGCAACTTGGGAGAATTAAGTAAGGATCAACGTCAAAGGAGTTGTATAATATTATATTAGGGGTATTCTGGGCTAGCCGACGGGCAAATTCGCTGGCGGATCCGATCGGGCTTTAAACCACGATCGATTCGCAGTCTTGGGGGAATTGATGCACACTTACCCCTATTTTATATTCCGCCGCCAAGAAGCTGTTTTGTCCGCTGCTGTTTTAGACAGAGACAAACGCTGATCTCTGCACGGTTGGCCTCTTGAATTTGACATTTGGCACGAAACAGGCCCTGGATCCACTAATAAAGACGCAAAAACTGCTGCTACGGATAATTTATAGGAAACCTAATGACTACCCGTCAGAGCGTCTTTTCAAAGAGTCTAAAGTTCTGGACGTCAAGCAATTGTTTATTAAATATGTGATAATATTTTTTCATAAACACAAAGATAGATATGATCAAAGTCAGCAAAACTTCAATACTCGGAGTTCACGGAAACAAAATTTCCTTATTCCTCGAGTGCAAACAACATTTGCACAACGACAAGCTTTTTTCATTGGTCCCAAACTATATAATGACATAGAGGAAAAATGGAAACACATAAAGAACAATCAAGAGTTTAAAGACAAAATTAATAAATGGTTATTTGAATTAGGGAGGTCTAAATCTGAAAACTTGGTTTGTAAAGCGTATGTATAACGGTTAATTTAAAAATAATATTGTATATTTATATACATTATTATGCATATATTAATAGTATCATATTTTTATTTATGTTATTTCAAGTTTTTTTAAATACTGCTTTTAAAATTGTATTTATATATTTTAATTAATTATAAATATGTTTATACCATATAGCATCTATTATTTATTAAAATCGTATTTACGTATATGTGTATTTGCCATATTGTATTACCTATGTTATTTATTTATTCTGATATATTATTCAATCTTAATTAAGCACATTCATTGAATATAAAAATAAAAAGGTTTTTTTTTACTTTAATTAGGCTAATTGTTACGTAAGTTGTTTTACTTATTTCAATTATTTACTCTGACCCGCCTAGATACGGGACATTTAAGTCCTAGTTAGGTGGGCACTGAGCATTAGCTGCATTTCGGTGTTCAATTTTTCCGAGTTACTTATAACATTGATAACAATGGGGCTAAATGTACAAACAAATATATGAATAAAGTATTAAATCTGAAAAAAAAAAAAATCTGAATCGATTATAAAAGTACAGTCCGAAAGGAAATCAAAACATTTTTACTGAAAAGCTTTTAGAGGCAACACGTGACAAACATATTTATTTATTTAATTCAACAACGTATTTACAATGCATATGTATCACTAATATTAATATCAATAAACGATTATTTATATCATTAAAATAAAAATAAAAATTGAACACGGTCAATATGAGCATTAGCATGTATGTACTGCTGCTGCCCAACCAAGTGCCAGGACTTGTTTCAAAGTAGTGATCTCTCTAGTTTTATATTCACATATATTTGGCTATTTGAAATATGAAAAGAAGAAAAACCATTACAAATTATAACTAATAATCACTAACTAATGATCACAATAGGATCACATATGCATGCCTAATGCCAGTTGAGCAACAAGTAAATATATTAAAAGGAATAAAAAACTCGACTGCTAGTACAAAAAAGGTGACTTTAACTGTATTTATAATTATTTTTATTATGGTGTTTTTAGGAAATATTTGTGGTTTATATATTTATCCCTACAGATACATATATATTTTCAGAGTGTACTCAATCAGACCTTTCATTTGATACGAAACACGATATATTTATGCTAATTTATTGACATTTGGAGATTTGGACATTTAGACAACTATTCACTTGATATTTGGACAGTTAAGATACTCGGGATGACATAACGATTCTAACAATACCACATACGTCTAAATGGGTTCGAGTGTTTAGGAGTTATTGTGGATTAAAAAAACGGAAAACTTACATAGATGAACCTTAAACGCATTATACTTTTTTTTTTGTTGGGCTGTCGTTTAAAAATACCATGACGATACTACAATTACATGACGTATGTATGTGAAAGGCGTAAAAAAATACCTTTGTAAGAAAAAAAACGTTTGTGTCATCCCGAGACTTTCCTGGCAAGTAGCCAAGGACCGATTTCATCAGAATATTAATTTCATAAATATAGTTGAGCGCCCTCTCTCGCTCGGCGGACGAACCCGGTTGGGTTGTTGTATTGCGATCGCCTCGGGCGGCGCGGTTCATTTCTCGGCTAAGGGCGTGGCTGGGTCAAGCTCCAATAGATGGTGTTAATATATAATTAAAATGTATGGCGGAGTCGAAATATTGTTATTGAAGTATGTATATGAGATATTCCAACCGAAATTACGCAATGTGATTTCGGACCAACATTTCCAAATTGAAATATCTGTAATGCGACCCTGGTGGACCGATTTCAACCATTTTTTTGGAATCTTGCCAAACTTCAGCTCAATCGGATTAAGCATTTGGGCGCGATCGTAGAGGAATAAACACACACCCACACAGACATACATACAACTTGCGGTGTCAACTACAACGGGCGAGCCCGTCACCACAGGACGTTTTAACGATTTTCTCGTTCTGTCGCCCTGCAGTGAACGTAGAAGACTTTGGACAGAACAATCCAACGTCCAGCTACGTCACAGCCCGCAAGAAGCCAACGCCTTACCGCGAGATAGCCAGTAATGTTACCTGGCGGGCCGACTCTCGCGCCCTTGTTTCCAATTGTGACCAGATTTCTCCGGTCTCTCGATTGGTTCCGAGTTCGAGGTCGCTTGCGCGGTCCTCTCCCTTACGAAGCGGTGAAACGGTGTGCGCCGAATCTATCGCGGACCAAGGCGTCCTTTGCCTGACTCTGAACCGGGATCGGATGGCCAATGGTCATTTCAAGAGCAGTCGTCGTAAGGTACGCAACCACCCCCGCTCTATAGGAAACAATACAGTTCCCAGACTCCCCCGACTGTTAGTCGGAGAGCACAATCGATTGGCTTGCGCCGCTCGGTGCGCAGACCGTCCAGGAGCGCCAGAGGTTTGATTCCCAGGGGAGACTGGTTGACCCAGTGTCCTACCCAGGTTCGCACCCCATGCGTGGAGGCCATCGGATGGGTGTTGACCCGTGAGTGTGACCGACCCTGAACACATGGGTCTTCGTGGCCACCTCATCATGGGCCCGTTCGCTCCCGTTTATAGACACATACACATCGACCTACCTTAATGTTAAAATGGTCTTAATTGTCTCAGGGAGGCTCAAAATAGATATTTCCGTCATCTCGAAAAAAAATGCGCATTCACAATACTTTCCCTCCTTGTCGGTTAATAGGTCGGAAAAGTAATATAGTTTGGCTATCACCTTAACTTGTGTATTTCTATACTATAGTAGAATGACAGTTAGCAAAAAATAAAATTTATAAATTGAAATTTCTAATGAATAAATAATATGGCATTTCGACATTATTTATATTTATTTATACATGTATTTATTTTGACACTGATAAATTTATTTGAAAATCCATTTTATTAAAAACCAATTCTTCAAATTATTGGCATATAAATATAGTTAACCCTGTTAGCAATATAACGAAAATTTAATGTAATTATATTTTAAATAATGGGGTATTAGTGATATTTCTGGCATAAAGTTTACCAACGTTTAATCTAATAAAAGAGACAAATGATAGTGGTAAACTAATATTAGTTCATTAAAACGTTCAATGCTTTTCTTGGAATGTACTATTTTTAAGACATTTAATGTTGGCATACTATATCTAACCGAATATATTGGCGTTATAAGTCTAAAACATTGTTTAATTTTTTCAAAAATATTTATTACCCTGCTTTTTAAACAGAATATTAACCAAATTGGATCACGGTGAATGATATTTGTGTGAATTAATCATCTTTACTTATTTCTTGTTTGTATTTTCTTACTACATGATTCTCTGGGAGTCACAAGGGTTCTTTATTTTACTCCTAAAACTGCGCTTACAGTGGGCTCGATTGCGGTTCTTCGTGAACTAAAATCGGAAATTAGTCCGTGTGAACGAGACGGGGCAATACGCTAAAGCGGAGTGTGAGATGATCGGTTGTCACTTTTTCGCAATAAAACTGCCCGCCAGGGTCAAATCTTACACCGCACGAAATATGCTCGAATTTATTCGGACGCTTATAAGTTCGACAGGTAGTATTTATCGACGATCGTTCGTTTCATATCCCGCTCTAACGTATCGCTATGTCTCGTTCGCTTGGACTAATTTTAGTTTTAGTTCACAAAGAAACGCAATCGGGCCCAGTATTACCTATTGCGTTTCTTCATGAACTAAAATTGGAACTTAGTTCAACTGAACGAGACAGAGCAACGCGTTAGAGCGGAATACGGAATGAACTATCGTCGATTTTCCCGCATTAAAACTACTTGTCGAACTTATAGATTTCACATTACACTTTAACGTATTGCCCTGTCTCGTTCACACGAACTAATTTCCTATTTTTGTTCATAAAGAAACGCAATCGAGCCCAATGTCAGTCGGTAAAAAGTAGAAGTTTGCCATCTTTCCTATACAATAATAGAATATAAAAGAATATAATGAATTTATTGTGCTATAAAAACATTACCTAATTAATATTGCACTGGTTTTATAAAAAAAAAGATAATTAATGCACAAATGGCGGACTTATCGCTATAGCGATATCGTACAGTCAACCAATAATACAGTACTTTATTGCTGTAATATTTATGGAAATAAATAAACTTGTAACTTGTATCTTAAACATTCTAATTTGCGCGGCAAAATGTCGTGGCCGTGCCCAGGGGGGGGGGGGGGGTCCGAGGGGTCCGGACCCCCCCCGAAATGAAATGGATTTACATTAGATAGAATCGACTTTCCAAAATGAAATAGATTTACACTAGATAAAATTGACTTTTAGGTGCAAAAAATACATTATTAAGGGGTATTCCGCTAAGCTATGTTATCGGGTTAAAATCGAGGAAGAAATAACAGCAGTACGATATTGCAGTGACAGTAGAAATCTATAGGATAACAGACCCTTGATGTCTCTTCTTTTTGGCAATCCACCCAATGAGGGTGAAACCCTTGATCTCGGACCGACACATCCCGCGCAGTCAAGTGTCAGCTAGTAGAGTTGGACACTCACATTCATCTCAGCGTCGTGTTTCATCATATCATCAAACCCTCTGTTAGCGGACAGCGCTCAGAACGTTTCCGAGTAATTCTAAGGCGTTCACGGGTATGTTTTCAAGTGGTAGTTTCATATCCATCCGTTCCACTCATATCGAACAGAGCGTAGAGCTGTCAAAAGACTCAAGATTCAAATGTTTGTCTCCATCGCTTGAGTCAATTATTGGACGATTGGCATGGCCAGCGCCCTGCTATTAGACGGTGTAACGAACGTTTGACGTACGTGATACGTCTAATGTTTGAACAGTTACCTAAAATAATTTAAAAAACGGATAATGACGACGATGTTGTTCCCGTTGCCGCGGCAGTAGTCAGTCAGTCATGTTGTTTTGCTGCAAATTACTCCAAAATAAAGTTAAAATCCTAATAGGAAGTGGTGGATAGTGTGTATAAATAAAAATAGGACTATAATAAAAAAAATCTTTAGGTTTTTAGGTTTAAAAACGAAAATGTTAGTTAGTAGTTAGTACCTACAGTATTTTCAGTGGCAGGCTTCTCCCGTCTAATGTAAGGGTAATAAAATTGAATTTGAATTAGCCGGTCTTTTTTTTTTGGACCCCCCCCCCCCCGAAAAAAAATTATGGGCACGGCCTTGGGTATGGTAGTTGGTATTTCGCATTAGGGATAGGTAAAACTAAAGTAGGTACTTATGTTCTATTACCTGCCTCTTTTTAATTTCTCTACAATGGAAAAAATAGAAATCCAAAAGCTTGTATTAAGTTACCTAACAAATGCAACCGGTGCATGAATTAATAGACCTTTCATTTTCTTCCTAGACGTTGCACTCTACTAAAAAACGACATGAAAATTACAAATTAATAGTTACGCTGTAGTGTATGGTGTACAGTGAAAACCGCGTGTCGACGTCGATTTGTGGCTTCTACTGATTTAGATTTTGGAGTGCGATGTCGGCTGGCGATGGCTCGGCTTGTAACAGCTTACAGCAATTTACAGTTGTAATTGCGCAAACGATGACTTTCCAACACGCGATTTCACACCCCCCAGGTGTTTGTGATTAAAATAACGCTCGACGAACATGCTGCCATCTGTGAGTCGAGCGGTGAATCGCCACGGTTTAGTCGAGACACGCACCCCGGAAAAGCGCCTTTCTCAGACTTTCACGTCATGTTCAACGTGGCGCTTTTTCCGGCGTAGTTCGCATGTGATCGGATAGGTGGCGCGCCCTTCGTGTTGCACGTTTTTACTTTCTCGTCATAACGAAGGCATTGGATCATGCAAATTTTGGATTTTCTAACTCCAGTGAGTTAACAGTTACATAGTTTACACGACGACGCGCGATTTGAACTGCGACCTTTGTGATAGTATTTATTTATTTATTTAAATAAATTCACAAATGATATAACATTTTCAATTGAAACATCAAATACATGTTTATCTTAATTATTAAACTTAATTATTAAATTATGTTTACTGACCGATTTTGACCAACTAAGCAAAGCTTGTGCTTGGGCGGACATTCTATAAACATAGAGTTACATTAACTAATATATAAGTTATGTAATCAAAATCACGAATAAATAAGTAAAATTATAAAAAATAAGAATGCGTAAAATAATCAAAAACTAGATAGTTATTGAATAATCATAATAACAACAAAATAATAATGATATGTAAATTACATAATAAATAAATTTAATTGACAATAGTGTCAATAAGGATAATAAAATTAATAAATTAAACCAGTATAAAATGACGCAACGCTAAATATTGATAGGTAACTTATTTTTATTTTAAAAGTGCCACGTATTTTTAAAGTGGTAGTTTTTAAAAAGTTTTTTAATTCTCTTATGGGATGTTTCAGAGAAAAGTAGTATTTGCATGACGGATGTTATACGGAAGCCGGGCCCGAACTTGAGCAGAATGGACGGTAAATAAGTAGAAGGAAAAAAAATTGTGAGTTGTAGAGGTTTTACTATGGTGTTGTGCTGGTTTAATTTGAGTGGAAAACCATGACTTCCTAACGGGTAAAAAGGTTTTGAGGTAAGGAAGTGCTATGGAACTATTCAGGACCTGGTAATGGAGTGACAGGGCGTGCACCTTTCTGCGTTAATGGATTTGAAGCCAGTGAAGTTCAACGCGATATTCGCTTGATCAAATTTACGCAAGTCAAAATATGTATCTGATGGAGATATTCTGTATCCGTTCGAATTTATCCAGAATATTCTCGTGCATGTCTATCGTGTTGACATCGGCATAGTTCAGAATTTAAAGTAGCTATGTTCTTACTTTGTAGTTGCCGTATGCAACGGGCGAACCCGACACATCAGGCTGATTTAGCCGTGAGGCTATTTCACAGAGACTTAGGGATACCACAGTCCATAGTCTAGCTTTGCCAACGTACCCGTAAGAAGCCGATGCCTTACCGCGAGGCATTGGAATATGGACCCAGCGGTAAGCCTCACGCCCTTACTACCAGATTTAGCCGGATTTGTCCGTCCCCCAGTCTGGCTATAGTCTCGAGGTCGCTTGCGCGGCCTCTACCTGACATAAGCGTTTATTCAATTTGAATATTTTGCGGACCGCGACGCCCTTTGCCCGCCATGGTCATTCGGGATTGGGTGGCCGATGGCTTAATTTAAGGACGTCAGGTCGACAACTACCCTTCGCTCTCATAGGAAACATACGTCTCTAGACCCCCCTGGTTATTCGCCGGCTAGGGCTTTCTCCGTTTTTGTCCGCAAGTGCAGATAGTGCTCTAACTGCCCAGTTCCGCCCGAGGTATTCACCTGAATCAGCGATCTTCGGATCCCAACCGCTTCCGACTGCAGGATTACAGCTCTGGCGGAATCTCACAGCGGCACTCACATAGTAAGCTCCTCTTCGATTAGGCTACCAGATAGGAGTTGAACCGTGAATTGGGCAGACAGAAAGAGTTTGACCAACACCTTACAAGCTACACGGAACCATTAGGAACCAGCTGTGTTCTTACCACAGTATACCCCAGACAGTAGCTTCTCTTAGAACAAAATTGAAATCAAAGCGAATACGTCACGAGTTATAAGGGCTCGGATATGGTCGCTAGATGTTCCGCTACTCGGTCTACGCAGATATCCGAACGCTCGAATAGTAGCCAGTCTTTACCTGCTCGTAATGTTAACCGTTCGCGTTCGTCTGGACTTACCCCTCTGCCCACATTCCTCAAACCCTCTTCCCGCATTGCCCTGTAGCTCAAGAGTAAAGCTACTGGTTGGTATACTGTGGTTCTTACTATAGTTTTTAGTATTGTCCCTCTTCGTCTAATATCGCAAGCGGCTTCGACGTAGTAATCGCGCGCTCGCATCTTGTGCGCCCAGCTTGCGATGGCATAATAATTTACATGAAAAATTACGCGAAGCTCGGTAGAAGTCCTTCGACGCGCGCGGGCGGCTCGGCCAGTAAGGAACGATATGGCGAGGGTCAGGATTTCGCACGCTCGATTAGGGAATCGCAGCTCGGCTGCTGCGAAGCAATGAACCGGGTAATTCCCTGGAATACTGCAAGCGTCATTACTTCTCTGATGCCAGCCTTCCGAAACTTTCTCATGGCGAAGCGTAAACGGGCGGACCAGGCGCCGACAACATTATAGACCGTAGACCCTGCGTGTTCGATAGTTAAGCTAATGGACTGTACTTTTGTTTGATTTATGACATTAAATAACGGCTTTAACACACCTGGAGAAGAGAATGAAATATATGGACATACCTTTCTGCTGCTAGGCATCCAAACGCGAACTTTGTTCCTAATGGGTCTGCTGGCAGTTTGGGTCTCCTGGCCTGTTAATGCTACCTTAGGTCGGCCCGACTTATTGTTCAGCTCCCATCTGGTTGCCTCTTCGAAAATGAACCTGGAAGGGTCGCTGTGAACTCTGCAGTCGTAGGCAATTTGGATCAGAAGTGCGGATCCAGAGGATACACCTCTGGCGGAACAGGGCGTTTTGCGTACCGGGCTGTGTCGTCCAATCACTTGCACAATCTGGCTAATAAGAGGGGGAGTCTGGAGACGTAAGTTTCCTAAGAAGCGGGAGTTGCTGTTGGCCTGAGGTCACCTATCCTTAGAAATAATCCTGGACGGACGATGGGCTCCACGGATCCGCAATGAATTCGATCTATGAAAAACTGCTAACGACAGGTAGAGGCCGCGTAAGCGACTTGTAGGAGCCTACGGCTCCACATACCCACAACAAAAAAGTTAATTTCACAGAATAGAAAACTGCAGACTCGCTCAAACCTACACGAGCAGCTGCAGTTAATTTCCAGCTAAATTTGACAAATATTGCCCAGGCAAGCGACACATGCGTCGCCCCACTCGTAGCTATTGCATCACCGATCACCCTATAAAACGCAGTACATTTCATTCGATCATCATCATTCCTTTGGCAGACAGTTGCCCCTCTACATCATTACTTCGGCCGACAGTTACCGCGCTCTACACATCGTCCCCTCAGTGGACAGATATCTCGACTACACACTTCGCTCCTTCGACTACGCACGCACCGCCACGGCTTCACCTCGCGCCCGCACTACAACACAACGGCGAACACAACTCAAAGCGTTAAGAACTGGCGACTTCGACTCACTTCTCTTCAATCTTCTGAATAAACTCTTCTACACGGACATCTACGACTCTCATTAACGGAGCAACCTTCATGCTGAGAACCACCCTTCGCTCACAAGCAATTGGAGTCTAGTGAAGGGTGGCCATTCTCACAGACTCAAATCAGTGACCAAACTAGAGGACGGAGAAATTCGTGCAAATCTGGTAGTATGAGTGCTGGTTGTAATTCCCAGTGTCTCACGGTAAGGCATCGAACTCTTCGGGGCTGTTAGGGTAGTTGGGCGACTGTGGATTAATGTGTTTGTCCTCGAAAGTCTTTGTGTTATCTATGTGAGACAGAAGAGATAAAATCAAATCAAATCATATTTATTGTCAAAAAACCCGGTTAGGGTGCTGACTTTACAGACATGATATAAACAATTAAAACGTAACAAATAAATAAAATAACATAAATCCCTAAGTTAAAACTCACTCAAATTGTACAAACATTTAGATAACCAATATTGTTTCGTTCGTTTTTTAAACTCAACATAATTATTAATATCCTGCCCTTCCTATGTGAGCTAACCATTTTTGGTTAGACGCTTTCCGCGCTGTGCTAACTGTAATATTTATTCATTATTATCTTAATTGTTTTACGAGATAATGTTGTAACGTTATAATATTTCAAATTTCAATGTGATCATTTTGCAGTTATTCTTTTTACGATCCGTATAGTAGTTTAAAAGTTATGCGCAAAACTATCCCGGGCAGAAATTTTACCCCGCCATAGGAGGGGTTAAGTTTTGTGGCAGCTTATTATAAATATTTACACTTCTATACATCGTCGTGTGTTTAAACTCTAAAGTGGCAGCTATCTAAAACTTAACAGATATAAAAAGTTATAACTCTCTGGAGTGGCGAGATCGTCTGTTGCATTTCACACCACTCAATTATCGATAGGTTAATGGACTATACTTTTGTATGTTTTATGATGTTAAATAGCTGCTTGAGAAGAGAATGCTACACCTTGAGAAGAGAATGCAAATCAATTTCATGACCTGTAAAATGAAATGTTATTAGCTACGAATAAATATGAAACAAATTATAAAGTACTATGGCTCTAACGGATAGAACAATATGTTGTACGTAAAGAAAATATTGTTACTTGTAGTTACTGCCTGCAGAATAGCATGTGCAGCACACCGGTCTATAAGCTTTTTGTCAATGCCTGTTATTTCTGCGGCAATTTCAGAATTTACAAGAAAATCTCGGGCAGTATTACAATCATTTGAATTTCCACTACCGCCAGTTTTGCATAGGTTTTCTTCTTTTCGTTTAATATTCTTTTGTAATTTTTCTTGAGACCCTTATTTACAAAAACAAATATAGTAAAACGTACTGATGTTTTGTCAGCTTAGCCTCCACTATCAATGATAACACTTGGTCTGCCGGGAGAGGATTCTTTTTTGAAATAGAATCCACAGACTCATTTACAAATCCCCGCACTGTCGACTTATCTATTTGTGAAAGTTCAACTTGTACGCTTTTCTCCGTTTTGTACGCTCCGAACTTTCTTCATAGTCTTTCCTGGGGCGACCTCTTTTTTCTCACTCGATCCAGGTTCCGTTTGGCAATATGAATCCAAAACTTCGCAAACGAAAGCTTCCGTTTCTTCCCGCCATTTTGCATGTTTTTTAAGGTATACGCCTTGGTTTGACCTACAAGCTCGCCAGTCGACTGATATCTTGATACATAAATTTATGATTGTTTTTAATATAGCTTGGAGGTCCAGATTTTTCTTTATTTCTAACTCTGCAGTTTCGATTAGTTTTCCAAAAACGTGATTACGTCAGTTCTGTCCAGTAGCAGAATTCCATATTTCAAATATATGAGATCGCGAAAACGCGATTTTATAAGAATATCCTGAAAGAAAACAAAAATAAGAGTCTGTATAATAACAGGAAACTGATCTTGCGCAATTCGTAGACCGTGCTACGTCGCTCTTCACAAAGCGTAGACATTAAATTTGAGGAAAATATGACAAAACTCGACAGTAATTTTAACAGCATTGACAGCTGATGAAATGAGATTTCAAGCAATATAATTTTTATGACATACACACACATACCAACACTTTAAAACTTTCACTGAACGCAAGAAAATCTAGAAAAATACTAATAAATATTGTGTTACGTAGCACTTACATAACTCATAAAATTGGGTTAATATTTATTTATTTATTCAATAATTATATTGAGGTTACCTTGCTGTTCGACTTGTATTTTATTGCCACTTAATATAAATAACCGAATTTCCAGAAAAAAATTGTCACTAACTAATTCACTAATTAGCGTATCTGATAACAATAACGGTCCATAAATGTGTTCATTTTGAGTCTTGTAAATACAATGAATTAGGTGGAATAATAATTTCATATTAATAGTTTAGTTAATATTCGCCCATTAGCTGAAAGTATTGCCTGGTTTGAAATAAAATCAAAGCAGTAAGTGTTTTGAATTTTGACCACGGTGTGACCATGGTGAACCGGATCTGACAAGGTAAGCCCTGTAATGGCCCTTAAGTACCATTACATGCGATCAACAAATGCATCGATTTCCAGTGAAATACACTGACACAATTCAGCTATTATTTTACTCGTGCAGCGGTGAATCAGCACGATGAAACACCACAGGAGGAGAAGATGGAGGTCGAAGCGACCGCCCCACCCACTTGCTCCCAGCCGGTGAGAGCAACCACAGCGTCCGCCTCCACTCAAACGGACGAAGAGTGGCCGATCACACAGCCTGAGGAGCCGGAATTCCTGGACGAAATGCGCTTTCTCGAGGAAGACGAGCAGGTCCCGATCACGGTGTCTCAGTTGCTGGACCTGATTCACGAGTGCCAAATCAGCACTAAAGAGGAAAATATTATGCTCCTATATATATTTTCCTCAGAACGGACCCACCACGACGTGCCTCGAGTAAAGGAGTGTAAGATTGTTCTTACACCTTCTAAGAATCCTGCCTCAGGGTGAACAGCCCTGAGACGCCATATGCTCGAAAGCCGGGCCAATGGACCCGGCTCACACGAAACCCCACCTAACAGTAAGAAAAGTGGAAGAAGTCACAGGCCTATATACAGGGCCTGTCGACCGATATTCGACACCAAAGTATCATTCCTCGAGTGATCACCTCCCCCAAGGTTGCGACGGCATACTCGGTACCCCTCTCACGAGGTCGCTCAACGAGTCCGGCTCCTTGGTTTCCTTTCCTTATCGTTCCCAGTCACGAAGCATCAGTCTGCAATCCCACAGACTCGAGCCGTGCCCAGTACAAGATACTAGGAGCACAAATACAATCCTCATCCATATATCCTCGTAACCGCAGTCGCGCATCAATACACTCGCGATAACATAACCTTTTCGGAAAGCGTTATAACTGGCAATATCAAACTTTCAATCAATAAATACCTTCTACTTCATTCAAAACCGCCTTTCAATACGGAGATAACTCGTAATTTGATACCACCACCTCACACCGAACAACTTGGAGTCTAGTGAGGGGTGGTCCTTCACAGCCCCTCTTCAAGGAGGCCGCCACATAGGAGTTAAACCGTGAGTTAGGCAGGCCAGATGACAGAAAGAGTTCGGACAACACCACCTAAGCTGCACGGAACCTTTAGGAACCAGCTGTGTTCTTACTATAGTTTTTAGTATTGTCTCTCTTCTGCTACTATCGCAAGCGATAGTAGAAGATTGTATTTATATACACATTCGAATTACACATTCAAAGAAGCTAGCACGCTCCGCAAACGACGCTCGCGTGAGGCGCGTGAGCGGATCAACGAGGAAATCTTCAGCGACGAGTCAGTTGCGACTTTTCTTTGCGTATTTCTCGCAAGCTCAGCAACCCATTATGTTCTCAGCCGGGGGATAAATCGCGGTGTGGTTATTAAGCGCTCCCGTGCGTATTTCCGTGCATTATAATCCCGCTGGAATCGTGGGCCATTAAAATGAGCTGTGCCCTCGGGCAATGGGGCAGCGAGCGCGTGCCCCGCGCGCGGCCTGGCCCATTGTGCCTCAGCTCAGCCTCAGCCTCAGCCTTTGAGGACGCGTCCCATTTGCTGTGCCTTATTTTTCTTCATCGCCGCCCCCTTAATGCTTGCCATATATCTTGGTTATTGCACACACCGCAAGCGGACCTTTTGAAGGTTATTCTAAATACCCGCTACCATACAAAAGGTGTTCACAACAGCATGTGAAACTGAACATGATTTTTACTTTTCTGGCAAGGAAAGTATTGAGGACGCACTTCCGTGTGTCTGTGTGTCTTTTTGTGTATTCCTCTACAATAGCGCCCAAACGCTTCGTCTGATTGAGCTGAAATTTGGTATGCGGGCATCATTTGGTCATGGCAAGAGTTGAAAAATGGGTTGAATTGTGTTTAAAATCGGACCACCAGAGGGTGCGCTAGTCATACTTCAATATCGAAATAATGCAGTTAGAGACTTGAAATTCGGGACACAGATGCTTCGCAGGGCAGAAACCACATTGTGATTATTTTTTAGAATATCTGTTATACAAGCGACGCAAAAACAAAAAATACCGCCGTAATAAAAGAAACTACATCATATAAGAAAATAGCCATTGTACAACCACGGAATACTTCAAAATATTGAAACTATACTACTTTTGCTATCATAGTCAGTTGATACTATCACTGTCGGGGGAGGGGGGAGGGGGGAGCGATCGGGGTGAGGTAGAGGGAAAGGGGTTTGCGGGAGGGGAAGGGGGGTTGAGAGGTTGAGGGTTGAGAGGTAGGGGGTGGTCTGCTTGGCGGGAAATTCTTGGGGTGATACAACCGTTTTTTTTATAATAATTTTATATGTCTCAATCAGGTTCCCTCTTTGGTTTCTTCTTTGTTTTGAGAGCAGTCAGTCCAAGTAATTCGAGCAGTCAGTCCAACAAGCGATCTTCATAATTCCTATTCTTCAGGCCCACTGGCATTTTGGTTGCCCTTCGCTGCACCTTTTCCAGGCCATCTACATCTTTGCATAAGTAGGCGCTCCAGAGCTGATAGCCATACTCAAGAATAGGTCTCACATATTTTTAAGAGTACCTCTAATAGCAGATGTTGGAAAGTCTTCCTTATCAGATAAAGAGTAGGGTTATAGAATACACATCGCTTCCCATTTGCTATGCCTTCTTTTTCTTCATTGGCACCCCTTTAATGCTAGCCATATATCTCGGTTAATGTACACATGGCAAGCGAATGTCAAACTAAACATGATTTTTTGATGATGACCTTTTTTTTAAATTATTATATTGTTGTTATGAGATTGTTTCGTACAGAAGATTATTCTTCATCAGTGGTTTTCAACCTTTTCTTGGTGATGCCACACTAGTCGAGTCGAGTCACTTTGGCACACTGGCTGGTTTTTAAAAACAGTCGTTGCAAAATCGTAAAATTCGTCTCGCCGAAAGCTAATTTATGGTTTTTTTCAAACAAATGGTATCTATAACTGTAATATATTCCAAACGTATGAGAAAAGTATAACAATGAGTCTTTATGAACAGCCTAGCAGACGCCGCTTTCTAGGATACATCTCGCCTAACTTGCCTTGTTCAAGTATAATGAAACATGCAAATATTGCCATTATTAATTTTGCCTTTTCTTAGAATATTTATCTACAAAACCTTCTCATTTTATCGGATTCTCGTTTTGCCCGTGCATACTTGCAATTAATTTAATTAAATACTTCACAAATCCGTCACGAAAGCCAACTTTATGCAACACGTTTCATTGTTAGGTCCACAAATGTAACAGTTGCGTTTCTTTATCTAATAAAGAATAACTCAAAAACCTGCTTGCACACCTGGAGAATACTTACGGCACACCATTGTGCCGCAGCACATCGGTTGAAAACCACTGTCCTACGTGAAAAACTTAGCTAAAAGTCGTCTACACCTTTTTTTTTATTTAGGCCTTTGTTACTGAGGAAATCATTCCTGAATTACCGAAAGTTGAGCATAAGAAACGCTTTGCCTCAATTTACTTATATTGTTTCACATACAAATTAACTCCCATGATAGGGTTGTCTTGCAGTCGAACACCTGTATCTCCCGCTGGATTTAAAAAAAATGTATTTGTTCCACAAAATATCAAATCTTGTTTATTTGCTCGTACTGCTTCTCACCCACTTTAAGGATACCGGTAACTAAAAACTCACCCTTGTTTTTCTCTTTATTTTAGTTTTAAGATTATTCTGTTTGTCATTCTTTATTTAATCAAATGTTATATTATATTGATTGCCGATTATATATGGAATTGCATTTTATTTATTATGTTACCTTTTTTTTACTTTCCTGACGACCTATCGGAAAGGAAAGTATTGTGATCGCGCTAAAAAAAAATTTTGAGATGAAGATGGGAATATATATTTTGAGACTCCCTGAGACGATTGAGACTATTTCCAGACCGATCTCTGTCTGTCTGTATGTCTGTATGTCTGTATGTATGTATTCTTCCACGATAGCTCCCAGACGCTTAATCGGATTGAGCTGAAATTTGGTATATAAGCTTCTGTTAACCGTCGGAGGAACCCATTAGTTTTTGGAGTCCCTACGCCCTACGGTTGTGGTACCTCCCATACAAATTTGGGGTTCCCGGCGAAAAAATTGTTTCCGCGATAGCGCCCAGACGCTTAATCTGTCTAAGTTAAAATTTGGCATAGAAGCTTCTGTTAACCATCGGAAGAACCTATTAGTTTTTGGGGTACTTACGACCAACGTTTGGGGTACCTGCCATACAAATTTGGGGTACTAGAGTAAAAAATGTCGCTGTTTTTTCGCACCTCCCCGGATACTAGTCAGGAAAGTCTTGGGGTGACACAACCGATTTTTTTTTTTTGAGGACCACATTTCATGGCAATTTAGTGTTATTAGGGCATATTAGGACAATTTAGCATTTTACTAAAACTTTTACATAATTGATTGTCATATTAGAGTCCTGTCCACCTTAGAACGTGCTAGTCCCAGTTGGGTGACAGCATCAAATAAGCAAAAGGTTAAGGTTTTTCCAATTGGTTTCTGTTACTTTTGTAAGCAAAATCAATGTTTTATAGTAATTAATCCTTACATAAATAAATCAATAAATAATCCCATTTTTGTTAAAATTATTTCATTTATGAGAACTTTGCTAGATTTCTCGCTATATATAACAGATTGCAGTATACATATTTATTGGCATCTTAATTTTTAGTATATTTGGATATATATACATATATACTTTATAGCAGAATCGTGTATAATAATGCTAATATAACCCTCGCAGGAAGTACCTTTTGCCTGCCACTGGGCCTTAATATGCCCTTCTTACGAAATACAGTGGCACTCAAATTTCCCTTCTCTTCAAGCAGCAAAGAAGGCTGTGTATACGCGTATTTGGCGTGTAAATAGTTGTAAACCATTGTAGAGAGAGTATAAAGGCCGGCGCATAATGTCTGGTCGTTTCGGGATGGCGGGCTATTTTTCGAAGCGCATATAAGGCCACGCGCACAATAAGGCGGGTGGTATAAATTATCATCACTTTGTGGGCTGGCGGCGTCGCGACGCAGACGCGGCGTCGAGCACTTTGGGCGGGAACTTCGCCCCAGGGTTTGCGACCGCTAAAAAAAATATTTCCCGGCAATGGAGGATAGACCACAAAGTGATTTAAAAATCAGTTGTGTCACCCCAAGACTTTCCCGGCAAGTAGCCAAAAACTGTTGGTTTTTACACGACTGCCCAATAAAAAAGGAGTGTAATGTATTCAGGATTCATCTATGTATGTTTTCCGTTTCTTTATTCCACATTGATTTAGACGTGTGTGGTATTGTTAGAATCGTTATGTCATCCCAAGTGTCATAGAGTACCCTAACTGCCTTGACAAATATCAAGTAAATAGTTTTCTAAATGTCCGAATGTCCAAACGCCAAAAAAAATACATAAATATATCGTGTTTAGTATCAAATGAAAGGTCTGATTGAGAATATCCCGGAAATATACATGTATGTACAGAAACCACAGATATTTCATAAAAAAAACCGTAAAAAAGTAACAATAAATACAATAGTTCGTTTTCTGTAATGGCGGTCGTATTTTTATTCTTTTAAATATATTTACTTGTTTTATTTGATAAATTGGCAGCCATATCTGTAAGAATGCATTAAACATCAGAGTACATAGAATTGCGAGCCAGGGTAGGACTCTGGCCTTAGGGCTAGTTTCCCCTAGGAGTCAACCTTCTGGCGCTCCTGGACGGTCTGCGCACCGTGCGGGTAGGCCAATCGATTGTGCATCCTGACTAACAGTCGGGGGAGTCTGGAAGCAGTACATCTGGAGTCTGAAAGCAGTACATCACTCTCCTATAGAGCGGGGGTGGTCGCTGACCTTACGACGACTTCTCTTGAAACGACCATCGGCTACCCGATTCCGGGCGAACAATCTGGCAAAGGATGCCGTGGTCCGCAATAGATTCGGTTTACACCGTTTCACCGCTTCGTAATGAAGTGGACCGCGCAAACGACCTCGAACTCGTAACCAGTCGAGTGACCGAAGTAATATGGTCGCAATTGGAAGTAAGGGCATGAGTGTAAGCCCGCTAGGTAATTTAAGATACCTGGTTATCTCACGGATAAGGCGTTGTCCTCTTACGGGCATGTGGCAGAGCTTGACGGTGGACTGTTTTGTCCTAAGTCTTCTGAGTTCACTTCACGGGAGATAGAACGTACATTTTGTTAAAACTTCCTGAGGTGACGGCTTCGCCCATTGTAGTTGACAACTCTAGTACATAGAATTATTGGCGCTGCAGTTATGAGAATGTTGAAGAGAAATAAATGCCAGAATTAAGAAATTCACATGTTGTATTTGAGTGCATTTTAGCCATCCCTGCAATGCGAACGCCGCACGGCGTTTCCATCGCACTGAAATCTTGCACAAGTCGCAGCGACAATGTGTGTTCGCCATTATCCCGCACTACATGGCTCGCTGACGTTGCCGTTTTGTCGTACCCTAGAACGATTTTCCCATTCGAGCACATTTGGAATTACATATACGGAATTCTCAGCAATTTCAAAGTTTCAAATAAAACGAAATAGGTATACTCTAGTAAGTGTGAACAAAGGCAAAAATAAACGTTATATTCATATACACCAAACTTTTCGGAAATATAATATGGCGACATAGAGGTACTTCTATGATAATAAGAGTATTACTTCAGAGATAACGCATCGATCTGATTCACCAATATATCTCTATTTGGGATAATTTTAAATTTTATATATCATTCAATTTTAATTTTTTACTGAAATTTTATTTTCTTTGTTTTTATTTATATTTTTTTTCCATCATAGCCCAATAAAATTAAACATTTGTTTGGAATTAATTCCGACAAACCTGGAAATAATTTTCTTTTACTTAGAGCGTCCTAAATAATAGTAATATAAGTTTGCGAGTGGAGCGTTAGACGCTATGGCCATAAAACAAAAAAGGCACTTTTTTGGGTTTTTGCTTATAAATTCTGACATTCTGAGAGCGGAGAGAGGGATAAAGAGAGAGAGAGGAAGTAAGGTATAGGAGCGGACCAAACGCCCCGCTCGCGCGCCGCCAGGTGGCCAGGTGCTTAAATTATTGAGAAATATCTGATAATTAAATGACAGACTGCTAATTGACATAATATGTCTGAGAATTTGAACCTCTACAACTTTCGTAATCGACATTTTTCATTTGGAATAGTCGTTTGTGGGTCACAGGCATTTGCAAATGAGCATAACACACTTTTCAGCTAAAATGGTAAAAATTGGCTATTTTTGACTTTCAATTTTGGCAATACGGCTGAAACGACATATCGATTCTAACAATATCATACACTTTTATATCGGTTGAAGAGTTTAGAAGTTATGGCGGAGTAAAGAAACGGAAAACATACACTCCTCTTTTGTTGGGCAGTCGTGTAAAAACGAGACCGTTTTGGATACCAGACTTTTCTGTAGACAAGTTATTCACGTATGTAAAGGAGCCATATAGAGTTATCTACTACAACGGGCGAACCCGTCACCTTAGGAAGTTTTAACGATTTTCGTTCTCTCTCCCGTGAAGTGAACGCAGAAGACTTGGACAAAACAATCCAACGCCAAGCTCCGCCACATGCCCGCAAGAGGCCAACACCTTAACCGCGAGATAGCCAGGAATGTTACCCAGGAGGCTTACACTCACGCCCTTGCGACCAGATTACTCCGGTCTCTCGATTGGTTACGAGTTCGAGGTCGCTTGCGCGGTCCTCTCCCTTACGAAGCGGTGAAACGGTGTATACCGAATCTATCGCGGACCATGGCATCCTTTGCCCGGCTGTTCACCCAGGATCGGGTAGCCGATGGTCGTTTCAAGAGCAGTCGCCGTAAGGTCCGCAACCACTCCCCGCTCTATAGGAAACAGTACTGCTTCCAGACTCCCCCGACTGTTAGTCAGAGTGCACAGTCGATTGGCTTACGCCGAACTGTGCGCATACCGTCCAGGAGCGCCTGAAGGAGATGTAAAGTAGAGATAGAGAGAGAATGTAAAGGAGCCATATATTGCCACTGACTATACAACGAGATGAAATTATTGAACTATGTCGGACGCTTCCGTTGCTGTGCGGAAATTAAGATTCGTAGGCGGAGCGCGCTATTTATACCCTACATGCTATTTTCATTGATGCTATTTAATGAAGCTTTAGGGAAGCTTCGGACTCGGACTACAGATTCTAGAATATTATTTGCTTCTATTTTAGTAGATTGGTAGTCTGTTTATTTTTAGATATAGGTATAGACACTGTGCATTTCCGATGCGCGGATCTGAAGTAATATCTATTGTGGTAAAATTTCTACGACTGTACGAAAAGGTATACAACTTTTCGTACGCGGTCTGTCTGAATATCTGGATATCTTATATACTATCTTCCGGTCTATGTTTACGTTACATGTAAAATATAAGGGCAGTATCGGAAGCTGTGGCAGTACCTACTGTTTTCGTTTGACTATAAGTTGTGTCGGTTGTGTCGATCCAAAACTTTCCCGGCAAGTAGCCAAGCACTTACGGAAGGATTTGAGCGTGATGCCAATTTTTCACACGAGGAACTTATACCGTACAGCGATGAAACGTCGAATATATCTATACTAATATTATAAAGAGGTAAAGTTTGTGACGTTGTAGGAAGTAATCTCTGAATCCACTAAACCGATTTTGAAAATTCTTTTACCAACAGAAAGTCACGTTATTTGTGAGCGTCATAGACTATATATTAATCCAAAAAATGAAAAGACTTTTTCGTAGTAGTCGGATTTGCAAAGTAAGTCATAGAATAAGCGCTCGAACGAAAATGTTTCAAAATAACGCTGCCTTAACGATGAGAGATATATGATTAAGTTCTAGAGGAAAGTTGTAGATCATGATAATGCCTACAAAAAAGTCAGCGACAGCATATGTCTAACTTTTATATTTAAGTCACAAAAAGTAGTATTTTATATTAAAAAAATAATTTAAATCGTTAGGTCATGTTTTTTGGTCATATTATCAACAATTATGAATTCTTATCAAAATAAGTAAATTTATCGTCTCAAGTGTTTAAAACAAAAGACTTCTCCCTTTTACTGCGTATAATTTTCCTTTTACTGCATAAATAGTTAAAGAGATAATACGCTCACAAATAAGACACTCACAAGAATACACTCACAAACAACGGTATTATAGTCAAATGGCATGCAAATACATACAACATATGCAGTAAAAATATAACCCTTCTTTTGGCAGTCAAGAAATAAATCATAGCACTCAGTACTAACCGAACCACACTCATAATTTCATCACAGGTAAAAAGTTTTACCGCCCAACGCAGTGGGCACGGGTCAGCTAGTCGTGAGTAAACGATGAAAAACATTCGTCGGCGACGAATGCGGATAAAGAGAATGCAACGCATTAAACACGTTCGATTTAATCGTTTACGCAAATATACTGTTTAATTGCTAATCTATTTATAAAGATATCGAAATAGTTTAAAAACCATAATATCTAGCTTGAAATGGACTTTAGGAATATTTTTTAGCATGCATAAAATCAGTCAAAAACGATGTCAATTGTAATAATTTCAAGGTCCTGTTTGCTAACTCGGCAATGCACGAGCATGTTTTCTACATATGCACGAGCATGTAGAAAGGTATCGTTTTTACTGAAAATTACTGCTCTATTACTCTTAATGCAGTTGAATCTTAGTTATTTCACATATATTAAAAAATATGGTGTTAAAAAGTAACGATTGATATTTTTTCCGAGTATTTAGAGAAAGAGTTTGACTGATTTCATGCACGATACAATAATAAAAAAAATATGTACCTAAAGTCCATTTCATGGTGAATATATGAGGTCTTTGAATTATTTCGATATCTTTATAAATAGCTTGGCAATTAAACTTTACGCTTACCATGTTTTTTCTTTAAAATTTGCCCAACCGCCATTTAAAAATGCCTTAAAAAAATAAACAATGGCTTATAAAAAAACGAAGAGTATTTTGTTACTGTCTGTCTACCAATAGGAAACACGTGCACAAAAATACAGGGAAATAAACAATGTTGAGCAACATGCCTGGGTGATTTGAAATGGATTGACCCATATATCTAGTAGTAGAGTTAAAAATGAGTAAAGTGCTTAACTACTGAGTAAAATAAGTATAGGTTCATGTGGATTTTACTGCGTCACTAGTCCTAGGTCTGTGTCGGGACTGTAGTAGTGGTATTTGATAATCCAAGTGTAGCTATATCTTAAAAATGTATGATATAGATGATAGTAACCTGAAAGTTTTTTAACTTAGGCCTTCTTTACCGATGAAATGCGTTTTTTAGGCCTATATCAAAAGAAGTAGTGGATGCCTTTTAGAACAGTTTTTCATGTAGAATAATATCCTGTACCAAAAACTTCTAATATTCAAAACACATGTTTTTTCAACCAATTGAAATAAAAAAAAAACAGAAATTTTCTGGTTTAGGTCCATATACAGAGTAGAAATCCAAGCCTTGCTGCCTTTATCATGCTTTAGCGAACAGCCTATATTTCTGTCAGTCTAAACATCCTGTATTTCTGTCCTTTGTAGGAAATTATTAGCCGTTTTTATGCATGTGACGCCTCCCTTGGCTGCTCGAACGCGGCTTTGAATAATATTCCCTCAAAAGAGTCGTACTAGATCAGCAGTCCGTTGCAGTTTACTGGGAATTGATATCTATCCGGTTTCCCCCTATTTTATCTTAGTTTTGGAAAACCTACAGAAGTTCGAGGTGTTTTGGTCCGAAGATCTAAAATATTTTTTATTAAAAAAAATGACGTACAGGATGCGTGCTTTGGTGCATAAATGTATCTAGGCGATTTGAGCATGCGTGATCAAACCTCCCTCCCCCGCAGAAAACGATATAGTGAGCATCTGTTGAATTGGCAAGGATGGTAGAACTGGCATTGAATAATAAACATTTGATACCCCATAATGAGTAAACTACAATATAATATAGATTAAGCCTACATTAGTACATGCGAATTCTAGTTGGGGTGAATTTGTAAGTAAAATAAATGTACCATTTAATAATTAATAAGGAAATTTAAATTTGAATTTTGTTTAAAAATTGCATCAAATTTGACCAAAATCTTGGCAATACTCAATTGGAAACCATTCATAACATTTAATAGGCTTTCTGGGACCAGCTTCAAATGACCGCACATCAGTGAAGCGAACCGCGACTCTGCAGACCCTCAGCAAGCCGAAATGACGATGTCATTAACGAAGTGTGGAATTTGTTTAGGCAGATTTCCGCATTTCTGGTATTCAACTGACTTAAAATATTCCTACTCGCTGGACATGGGTCCTTGGATTTGTCGACTACAACAGGCGAACCCGTAACCTCAGAAAGTTTTAATGATATTGATCATTCTATCTCTCGTGAGGTGATTGGGATGAAACAGTCCACAGCCTAGTTACGCCAATCGCCCATAAAAAGCCAACACCTTACCGCGAAGCACCGAGTGTGCAACCAAGGGTCCGACCTCGCGCCCTTTCTTTCAGTTTCGGCCTGATTTCTCCGGCCTCCCAACTGGTTACAGGTTCGAGTCGCTTGCGCGGTCCTCTCTCTTATGTAGCGGGGATTTGGTGTCTACTGAATCTATTGCGAACCACGACGTTATTCGCCCGGCTGGTCACCTGGTAACGGGTAGCCAATTCATCATTTCATTGCCATAAAGTTAGCGACCCGCTCTTTAGGAAAATAGGCCGATTCCAGACTCCTCCGGTTATCAGTCGGAATCTATAGTCGATTAGCTGACGCCGCACTGTGCGAAAACCGTCTAGGAGCGCCCGAAGGACGATTCCAAGCTACCGTATGGGTCCTGACCTGTGAGTTGGGCCGACCCTAACATGGGTCACAATGGCCCAACTGCACTGGGCCCATTAGTTCCCGACGGGGGCCGTGTGATTTTTAGCTATTCTCACGGTTGAAAATATCACCGAAAGCACAGTCAATATATTTATATTTACTGTGCCGAAAGGAAGCGATTCGAATCAAGAGAGAGCGTGCGTAAAACAGCGGCCCCGTTGATCACCATTCCAGAATATACATTCAAGAATTATTTTAGAGTATATTGGAATCCCCGGGAACAGTGTGTACATTGCCAACGGTAATAGTTTGTAGGAGACTAGAGTAAATTAATTATCTATAAATAAGTGTAGTTTGCCGACCAACTGTTGGATTATTTTTGAACAGGGTGGTACGTTGATTTACGATTTACAAGCTATTAAACATGAAAACAAAAACTTTAGGTAATTAATAGAAGGACACGTAAAAGAAATATAAAGGAATCCGGGAAAACATGGGGAAAACAAAGCAGGAATGTAGAATATGAAGATTTCTGGAGTCTCTGATGGGACGCCATTCGATTTGTTTGCGAAAGGTGGAGGAGATTCGATACGATTCGAAGTCCCATCGATAACCGACCCTGATCCCATTAATGGATTCTTTTGCGCGATGGCGTGGGACAAACGGCAACGGGCTCTCGGACTGTGCTGCACCGATGCAAAAACTGCATGTCTCGCTCTGCCGTCGGGCGTGCTTTCGGGCGGAAATCTTTTAATGCTGCTTTAATTAAAACCTATCGAGGGCGAAGCGTACGATACAACTGCCGCTATTGCCGATACTTTCGTCCCCTTCTCGCCAGTGGAGAGGTCGCTGAGTGCGAGCGGCACAGCACGACGCGACGCGTGTGTCGAGTTAAATTTTTGCTTCGTTTTTGTCATATAGCTCGACGTCTTGCTCATTCGATCGCCTGTCTTATTTTTGATTAATTGGTATGATTATTCCTACTGATTGGCTACGAAATAAAAGACGCAAATTTTGAGCTTGATATGGTCATCACAAAGATTCTCATGCGCCTATTCTGAACATTCTTTCTTTTTACTATAAAGACTGATTATCATTTAGTCAGTTACTGACTTCAAGTTCAGGCAAGTCAGTGCTGACCCGGTACTGTCATCATGTAAATTGATTTTAAGTTAGTAAAGCGCTGTCGCGTCAGTGCTGACTTCAATATTCCCGCTATATATTTTCAGTCCGCTCCTACCGCCACCGCCAGCGGTACTGACTGTCAAAACACCGAAGTCAGTAATTGGTCAGTCGCTGGCATTGCGTTGTAGGCTGACTTCGTGTCGTGTCGAAAACTAGTGAAAATAACGTTTCGTTTTTATGTTCTTCTTCTAACATTTCCGTCAACTCTTCTATACAATACAATACAATTTAGTTCTGCTCCAGTAGGTAGGCTTTCCTACACTTGGATGCGTCATTACGTCTAAAATTATAAGTAATGTAATTGATTGAGAAATATTAACTATCGTGATAGTTGTGGTACCATAAATTAATTATAGCAATTTAAAATCGGCTTGAAAACCATTGATAAATAGAAAATAATCTAATAATAAAAATTGTTGATCAAATAAAGGCTATTAACGCAATAATTTTATAGTGATAAAAATAGATAATCGTATACTAAAAATATCAAAATTTAAATTAATTGTCAAATCTAGCAATATAGGCGTCGTCGATCAAAAATTAAATTACGCTCTTTGGCAAAGTCAATTATCAGGAATTTTCCATTATTTTACATTGAGATGCTCTCAGAATATGAATTCAGCATTATCCAAATCTCTTAAGTCATATACTGGATTCTTGACTAAGCCATTAAAAAGGATTTTTTAAATTGGTTCTATCAAAGACAAATAGAAGGAAAATAAAGATAAGAAATTTTCCTTTTTTTCTGGAATTTAGATTTTTTATAAAAAATGCATAAAAAGCGACGAGCACGATGCGCTTTCTAGTGGTAGGTAAAGTGTCGGTAATATTTTTTATTACCGATATTTTACCTATTGCTAGATGGCGAAGCGCGCCCAACGCTTCTCAAACTTTTCTTCAATAGATTAAACTTACAAAATTGACAAAATTGACATTGATCGAAACTCCACTCGACGAAGCGAAACGTGGCGAAACCGCGGGCAGCAGACATCAGACATTATGTAACTATTCATATGGCATCTGTAGTTAAAATATTTGTAATTATAACTTCCAATTTGTTTATGCGGAGGAGTTTGGTTTGTGCCTCCTTAACCTAATGTCTTAACAAAACTGAATTGACAAAATGTTTATATAACAAACAACATTTTCTATAAAACACTGCTAAAACGTTTCTTCATTAGGTTTTGCCTTTTTCTTATAAAATCAAGAACTTTCTAACAATACATTCTGTCACATCGGAATATGTCTTTGTCATTTCGTCTAAATATAAACTCCATTGATTGCTACGCGGAATTTGAAACCCGACAGTCTTTTGTATGTGCGTTTGGGGCCTTTTGGAAAACGCTGAAAAGTACCTGAAAATTGTCACAAAAGCGCTCCCCTTCTATTCACGAAACCAAGTCCCATATTAATCTGTCCTTAAATTTAACAATCATGGCGGTCACATTGTTCAGTTTTGCTTTCTCTGAATAGGCTGTTTTTTTACTTCTTCGAAATGATTATAAGTACACGACGTAGCATCTCATTGATTTACCGGACTTCAAAAATCGTCAATGTTACCTACAGCTGTTATTGTCTACGGCCAACTCCGGTAGTAGTAGATTGGATCCGGGATTTGGATGAGGATAAAATGTGATGACGCGCCCGTCATAATGTGCGATTCGACCAAATTTGCGATTCGATTAAAAAACGAGATTGTATTGCAATCATGAGATTAATTTAGAGGCGCAAATATTAGACATTATTGATCTCTTGGTTAAGTCGGCATTACTAGAGTTGTCAAAACCTGGTAAATTATATGCCTACCATAGTGAAAGGTGTTATCAACGCATAAGGAGGACACATTCTTTACTAAAACTAACAATCTATAACTACCAGTAGGTACTGTTTTTGTATGTTTATGTCCAATAAAGCTAATTAATTTTTAAAATAATAACGGTTAATTTAAAAATAATATTGTATATTTATATAAATTATTATGCATATATTAATGGTATCATATTTTTAATTATATTATTTCATATATTTTTAAGCAATGCTTTTAAAATTGTATTTATATATTTTATTGTATTATAAATATGTTTATACCATATAGCATTTATTATTTATTAAAATCGTATTTACGTATGTATGTATATGTGTATTTGCTATATTGTATTACCTACATTGTATTATTCTTACAAATTTAGTATTTTGATTTGTATTATAGTGTTATTAATTTATTCTGATATATTATTCAATCTTTATTAAGTACATTCATTTAATATAAAAATAAAAAGTTTTTTAAGTTAATTAGGCTAATTGTTACGTAAGTTGTTTTACTTATTTCAATTATTTACTCTGACCCACCTAGATACGGGACATTTAAGTCCTAGTTAGGTGGGCACTAACCATTAGCTGCATTTCGGTGTTCAATTATTCCGAGTTACTTATAACATTTATAACAATGGGGCTAAATGTACAAACAAATAAATAAATAAAGTATTAAAAAAAAGCACTTTTCGAATAAAAATACTCTTTGTTCCAATTAATTCGCACGGTACGGTACACGATGTATTGGTATATATATACGCGGCATACATAGTCATTACAGTATGTTCATAGATGATCCACCTGGGTGTTAGGAATAGGTCAAATAAATCGCTCAAACGTTTTTCCCCATCTTTTCACGATGGTTTATTATTATTGTTTATTGTAGATGCGACATTGTATGCTACACCTTTCTTATATCAGAATTTACCGTTATCGCCTAATATAAGGTTTTCAAGACCCACATGTGTCACGGTTTCCCTTCAGATATGCGCATTATGTATGAGCTGATATTAAGTCACAGTATCTGTAACATGTCACGGTTTCGTCTATTGATTTACCGGGGATTTTTTTGTTTTATTTGATGATCGTGGGTAGATGCTTTAAAATATACAGTGTCATAATCTAAAATCGAAGACTATCGCGATTGTTTGACATTATAAATAGGATTGTACCGCGTGAAATTTGTAGCACCCGACGTCTCGGTGACGTTGCAGCCGCCGTTGTCCAGGGTAGACTGAAAGAGCTGTCAATCCGTTGTTTTGCGGGTAGGCCGCATACCGCTGCCGCCACTGCGTAGGTTATCACGGTGGTGGGGGGCCGGACTCACAGCGCGCGAGTTTCGAAAATCCGTCTTGCACACAACCCTCACTGTATCCTGTCTTACGTCCTTGCGTTCGGCGTTCGGCGGCGGGAACATTTTAAGGAGAGGGTTCCTCGTAGAAGAGAGTTTGTAACCGTCGTTTCTATTGAAGTTCGGGGTTCTTCTTATTTCAATGACTTCCCGGATCATGCGAGGAAAGTAGAATTGTTCCTTGGATAGCACAATGGTATTTTGAAACTGCATCCAGTGGTTACTTCCGCTATCCAATATATGTTCGTAGACCGATTTTCTCCCTTAACGTTTTAAATAGCTTTGATGTGTTCAGTCAGTCGCGTGGCTATTGGCCGTTTCGTTTGTCCAACGTAGGCTAAACCGCAACTGCATTCGACTTTATACACACCCGGGGTTTGCAGGTTACATTCTTTACAGGCCTCAAAAATCGAGCTATATTTTGGGTCGGCTTGAAGATCGTTTTTATATCGAATCTATTTAACATCTTACTTATTCGATCTGTCACGCCCTTGACGTATGGTAAGAATGCTCTTGATCTGCTCGGTTTCTGAGTTTCGTCTGTATTATCGTGTGCGTGTCTCGTGATATTTTCCGTATCCATTTCTCCTAAGGACATCATTGACATGTTCCATCTCCTGCGGAAAATGCTCGGCGTCGCATAGATCGCGTGCTCGATTCACGAGCGACGTTTGCACTGAACGTAGCTGGTAGGGATGATGGTGCGAGTTTGCAAGTAAGATACTAACAGATAGCATATGTTCAAATATATTGTAATCTAATCAAAATTTAATATAATCTCTAAATTATTATTTAATAAAATATTAAAATTAAAGAAAAACATTCAAAATTACATTATATCTGAAATCAGCAAATAGTTTCATTAAAAATTATATATTATCTCTAAATCAATGCTAATTCTTATCAAATAATTAAACAATTTCAATCAAAATTCAATAATAACCGAAAATCAATCCAAATTATTATCTAATCATAAAATAGGTACATTCAAAATTAATTATGACTCAAAATCAATGCACACTAATGTCAACTAATAAAATAGTCAAGAGCAGACAGACATACATACGTAATGCGACGGCCAAGTTGAACACCGTTCCAGAAGTGTTTTCTACTATGGTTAAAACACTGGGAGCAGTGTGTGCACTGCCAAGGGAAAGGCACTTTGATTAAGGAAAATTCATTTTGTATGAGTAAGTGTATTTTGACCGACCGACTGTTGAATGCTTTTTGAGCGGATTACATGTGGTATATGCGTTATTAATATACCACCAGTATGCCGTTTTAATTGTAGGATGCTAAAATGTATAATTTTAGCAACTTCAAAGCCCCATTAAACGTGCGCCGTGCTCGTTATTTTACAGTCTCCATAACCTTCGATTTGTTTGCTCGCTGCGTCTGAAACGACGACAGTTATTGGTGTATTAATAATATATGAATCGTTTATCTAATTTTACCCGACTGCTGTCGAAATGGTGTACCTTGGTTGTCTGTTAGGATTAGTATTAATTATAAATAGTGGAAAACGCTCTCGCTACACTACTGTGCGCTAAAACACGATATTTATAAGTGCGCAAACCCCATATCAGTTACACTGGAAATATATATTTATTCATCATTTCTTTGTTTCAGGTGAGTGCCTAAGTTAAGTTTCACGATGTGTTTCCGAGTTTTTATGAGGTATGTAATATTCTTTTTTTTAAACCCCGCTTCTAAAGTTATTCTTCTTTAACCCTTTATCTGCCAAAGCCCGAGTTATCTCGAGCTTGCGGACGGTTTGCGCCGCACGGAGCGCAAACCGTCCAGGAGCGCCAGAGGTTTGATTCCCAGGGGAAACTGACCAGGGCCAGAGTCCTACCCAGGTTCGCACCCCGTGCGTGGAGGCCGTCGAATGGGTGTTGACCCGTGAGTGTGACCGACCCTGAACACATGGGTCATCGTGGCCAACTCATCATGGCCCCTTAGCTCCCCAAATAGTTTAGTGGTTTCAAGGCGGCAGGCGAGGGTGGAGAACCCACCCACCGTCCGGGCAGTTATAACCACGGTGGTCGTCTTATCTGCCCGGGATATCATGCAACGAGACCCCGCGCGTACCAGAAGGGTATACGCGCGAGGGTAAAGAAAGGTAGCCACCCCCCCCCCCCCCGTACCACCCCGAAAACCCATTTATTCAGTATAAAAAACAAAAGAAGATAACAACAAAAGAAGATAAGAAATAGTCGTAAAAATAATAATAAAATAAACACAAAACAGAGATTAAAGTTAAACAAAGACAGGCTACCAAACACAGAGAGGATGTCGGGGGGGACTAAGTGGTTAGTGAGGGGGTATGTAGACGTATGGGTCATGGGGCGGTCTCGTGGGGGACGGCCTAACCAAGGTCCTCAGGCAGGGGACGCGCCCGCGGGGGCGGTTTGGGGGACGGCACATAGACGGGCACTTCGGGCTGGAAGTGGCCTTCGCATCACGCCACTGGTGTCGGGGGGGACCCCAAAACTGGGGTTCCCGGAAGCCTCAACTCCTCCCAAAGGGAAACCCACTTCTCCACGAAGCATCGGAACGCGCCGAAACAACGCCCACACTCGACCAGATCCGCATACCATATCGGTAGGCGCTTGGCGCATGCGCCGACCTCACTTACCAATTCATCCCGTACGGTCGAGAGCTTTGGGCATATCCAAAACAGTCGGGGGAGTCTGGAAGCAGTACTGTTTCCTATAGAGTGGGGGTGGTTGCGGACCTTACGGCGACTGCTCTTGAAACGACCATCGGCCGTCCGATCCCGGGTGAACAGTCGGGCAAAGGACGCTGTGGTCCGCGAGCGATAGATTCGGTATACACCGTTTCACCGCTTCGTAAGGGAGAGGACCGCGCAGGCGACCTCGAACTCGGAACCAATCGAGAGACCGGAGTAATCTGGTCACAATTCCTGGTAACATTCCTGGCTATCTCGCGGTTAAGGCGTTGGCCTCTTACGGGCTTGTGACGTAGCTAGATGGCGGACTGTTTTTGTCCCAAGTCTTCTACGTTCACTCCAGGGAGATAGAACGACTAATCGTTAAAACTTCCTGAGGTGACGGGCTCGCCCGTTGTAGTCGACAACCCAAGTTAATGTGTCTCACAGAAGTTAAAGCGCCGTTTTCAATAATAAGGTAATAGTATAAACACATGTTTTAAGCTAAAACAAGTTTTTATTAAAATACCCGAGATATCTCTGGGTGCAGCAGCCATATCAAAGTGCAACTTAGAACGGGCTATCATAATTGAATGCTTATACAAAATTTAGTTTCTGTGCTGTTGACCGTTGAGGAGTCTCCTCTTCGGCAGCCAACCCTGGGTGCAGCAGCCATATCATGGTTAAATTTATATCGGGCTATTATAATTGAATGCGTATACACAATTGTGTGTCTGTGTTGTTGACCGTGGAAGAGTACCCACGTCGGGAGCCGATTCTGGGTGTAGAATCAGGTTATTCTCACCATAAAAATGCATTGCCTTCGGAAGTGAATCAAAGTGTAAAATTTCAACTTCATATGATAAGAGGAAGTGGTTCTAATCCAGCTTGCAAGATTTGACCTAAACAAACATATGTAAATACATATTGACTCTTTTGGTCAATCCAGTTTATCTTATCTTGCCCCCAAATTTTATAATTGTCTACCACCAAACATTAAAGACATTAAGATTTCCTATACATTTAAAAATAGTTTTGAGTGCCTACCTCTTAAATTATACACATGCAGATATTCAACACCTTATTAGATAATTGAATATTTATAATAAAGACATAGTAGTATATGTAGTAATATAAATTGATGATTTCTAAATATAATTTTATTTTTATTTTTGTGAATTTATTTTGTATATTATTAATACTTATTAATACATATATAAATATATAATAATTTTTATCATGTTTTAAAATAAAATAGGTAATAGATTATTGATAATTTTCATGACATTTTCTTACGAATTTTTAATTAGATAAGTAAGATATTTCTGTTATTTTATGTATGATTTTGTTTATTTATATAAATATAATATTATAGATTTCTTAGGATAATTAAAATAAATTGTCTACCTTGGAATAGGCGGCAGCCTAATTAGTTTAAGACTTTTGTATAGAAATAGAAATAGAAATATTTTTATTGTCCGAAATTGTGGTGGTACATTTATGGTGATAATGCGTAAAACTATGTATCTCACAATTACCTGTTATTAAAACAGATTGACAAATTTACTTATCTGCTAAATTGACTTATCTGCTATATTGAATCTACTCATAATTTGAAATCAATAAAATAAAAAAGAACATTGCAATGTAAATAAAAGCCTCTAAAAACCAATGCAGTTTTCGCGTCGAAAGAAAAACCCCGCCCAGAATATGTACTATAACAGAGCCTTCTCATTAAGTCACTCTTTACGATGTGACACAGTATTCAGTATTCAGTATTCAATTTATTCATTCAGAATATACAAAAAAGCATGAATTATGAATTAAAGCTAATTATCGCATATTCGAATTCGTCAGTTTATATGTAGATATAAAACTATTAAAGACAAATATTAATTCGACAATAGCGTTGACTAAAGTCGGCTTTACACGACAGACAAATAAAATTAAAAAAAAAAAATGTGCTGAATCCATGTATGTACATGAGTATACATATAAAATAGATAATTATTATAAAAATATTAATAGTCATCAAGCACTTTAATCATCACACAATAGGAAGTATCAAAACAAAATTGGAAAAAAACGTATGTATATGATCAGGTATGTTACATTGCACATTGTAATCTACATATTAAATATTAAATTCATAATATTATTATTAAACAATAAGAACTAAATTGAGCGTATCTGACTCCCGGTCTTATGTACACAAGATTACGACCATTGAAACCATGATGAGTCAGTCATTCTGCTTTCGTCGGTGATCAGTACCGCATTCCAATGCTCGAACGTCCAATTTATGTGTTCCCTAACAAACAGCAATCGGGAAACCTGATGAGCCCTGTTGAGTTTAGGCTTAGTGGCTGGCTGGTATGTCGCCAGGGAAGCTTCTCCGAGCCTTCGACGATTAGTCCGCTCACTGGCATTCACTACTCGACTTTCTCTTAAAAGTTGTATAACTTCAACTTCGCTGAGGTGGCGATTGGGGAGTACCGATGTCTTAACATAGCGATCGTCTCTCTGCGAAGTCGCTCGCTGCCAACCAGAGCCTCGAACGTCGTACAAACCACTATAGTGCGGGCCAAAGAAACGTTCCGGCGATACAACAAATCATTAAGCCGGCCCCGCCCCCTTTACTACCTGCTTGTAGGGATGCGTGCCGCAACCGTCGCAGAATATCTATCAGATTATTATATTATTGAGATTGAGCAGCGAAACTTTTGTCGGGTCACTTTTCAGTTCGTCAAAATATGACAAAATGTTATGTATAAAGCCCCGAGTCTGCATGTTAATATTACCCCTCAACTTCAATAGCTTCAGGTTAGAAAATATGGTCTCCATTGCGCAACTGACAGACAGTAATGATGTGTGACTCATTATTACAAAATGCCACGATAACATTTTACTAATGACTGTTTATAAATTAACAATGACCTATGATATGCCATGCTATGATAATCGGTTATCTATTAAGTACTCATTTAATAACTCACATCACTTAATTAGGTCATTATTTAATTACTCTAATTCTAAAATAATACTTAAACCGCAAATATTAATAAATATAGCAATCGGTACTATAATAAATGCAGATGTATAATACTGTTTCATCGAGCAAGCTTAATTCATCGATAAGCAATATCGACATTAGCCGCATCCTTGTTGACAGCTCGGTTTGTTACCCCATCGGAACGTTTCTTTGGCCCGTACTTTAGTCTGTAAGTAACGATGATATACTTTCTGAATTAAAAAAAACGGCTCACAGCTGAGAGTTCTTGCCAACACACGGTGAATTTGCCTTAATAAGTAAAAGTCACGATTTTTACAACTTCTGCTTCGGTCAGAGCCATATTTCATATGTCACCGATCGTCGTCACGTTGTAGCGTTGTAGCGTCTCATCGTAATATAACTTTTGTAAGCTCAATCTAAATTGATTTGGCATCTCTAGAAACCTTTTAGCGAAATGTGTTTTTATCTGCGTTTATGATGATTTATGGTCAAGTGTATTGTTAAGCCCTTAGTTGCACTTCTAAGACTGACGAATATTAAAAAAAATAGTTAAGAGACGGTCAACCACTCTGCAGTACAATTTTATAACTGAAGAATGCAAAACTTGCATTTTTTTTCAGGTGGCCCGTTTTTTTTTTTGCAAGATATTGTAAATATGAATTCGAATTCGTGTAATTAAATATATATTTTTTATACAAAATTTTTGGTCCTAAATTTCCTTTGCAGAACGGCAACTTATATTAACTTATAGGTTATGATAGTATATATAATTATTACTATCATAAATTTGGGCAAGATGAACAGGATAGAAACGGCACTATAGTAAAAGCGACTGAACGCCAGTGAAACACTGCAAACTTTTCAGAGCTTTATACCGGCACTGAAACTGAAACTGAAGGAGATTTAACAATACTATATGTCTGAAATTCCCGGCCCCTTTGAGACGAAAATAATGCAATGTTAACAGAGGAAGCGGACTGAAAGCCTTCTTTGCTGTACATATTTTAAAGACGCTTAATGTGAGAGATGAAATGTAAAATCCTGTCCATGTAGTACTATTGTACTATCATTTTTTATACAGGGCAGATAAACAGATACAATGTTTTGGGGGATTATGGAGGGGGGGGGGGGTCGGGTCATTTGCTAGCTTTTACCCATAGACCCTATGTCCTAAAAGCCGCAGTATTTTTTTTTGTTTCTTTTTCTTACTCCGAATTTTGCGTTTTAGTCGTCATAACTTTTTTGTTTATGGTAGTAATAGCACGAAATAACTTTTGTTGTATTCTGTTTTGCATTGTTAATGGATTCGTTGATGCATTTTTTAAAAATCGGTTTAATTATAAGAGTGGGTGTTCAGTCCTGACAAAGTATTATCTCTTATTTTGACCAAATACAGACTGTTTTTGGTTACATGTAACCTACTATTGGAACGGGTAAAAAACTAAAGAACTTTTTATAATTAGGCTAAGTTCAAAATATATTTTTTTTCTAATAATGAATTTAGAAATTGACAATGTTCATACATCTGCACATTTTTGAAGTTTTAGAAGCTTACGAATCATTTTCTTAAAACTATTTGTATCAAATAATAATGAATAAAATTACAGAATACGAAACAAGTTACTGTGTGCTATTACTAGCATACACAAAAAGGTATGATGACTTAACCGTAAAATTTCGGTTAAAGAAACTGTGACAACTAGGACATAGGGTCTATGGGTTAAAACAAAAAAAATACCTTCCCAATCCCTCAAAAAAATGTGTCGGTTTATCTGCCAAACACCCTTTATAGGGCATAAGATTGTTCAATGTTATGTACGTTTTAGCAAATCCAGTCCGGTGAAACTAATAGCAATTTGTTTGGCCATCTATAATAACATTGATAATGAATGGTTTTTGATAAAGGACTGATTGATTATTAAAAAACTCATTATTTAAGCAATGATAACAATAATAACATTAAATTTTAGTGCGATATATGCCATTTGTATATAGGATAATTGCATCACAGAAATAATACGGAGATATTAGAATGCCATATATTAGGCTATATGGACTTTAAAATACTTATTTATTACGTATTAAAACCTGTATACCAAAAAAAAAATACATCTTTACGTAAATAATATTAATAATAATATAATATTCTATGGCTTCGAAGGGGGAGTGAATGGGTGGTAAGGTGAATGCTCACATGTGGCAAGACAGCTGTCCTAAACCTACCACAGCCAGTTCGTAAGTCCGGAATCCACTGCTCACCCCCCAGAAGTGTAAAAATAAAATAGTATTATGATGGGCCCGACTCCGGTCGGTGAATTCCATGGCAGCTCCGTTTGTATTTTAATTATAATAAGAGCCATGTTTTTAAAATTCGTTTGTTATTATATTACTGTTTTATTTTGAGATACGATACTGTATTGCCATGTTTGTAATGCCATCTATTGGGCCACTGAACCTAACAGGAAATTAATCAATGTTTAAAAGTATTTATTTATTTATTTATCTATTTAATTAATTAATTAAACAACGCATTTACAAAGCAAATGTTTTTGCAAAGCAAAGTAAATTCTCATCAGTTTACATATAATTTACAGTATTAAAAAAATAATAATAACCCATCCGATATGAGCATTAGCATGTATGTACTGCTGCTGCCTAACTGAGTTCCAGGACTGGTTCCAAGGCAGCGAGCTCTCTAGTTTAATATATTCGGCAATTTGAAAAAGAAAACATTTATAGTGCCCAAGGACTTGGGAGTTTTTTTCGACCCCAAGTTAAACTTCAAGGAACACATTAGGTAACTTTCTACAACTTCTTTCAAGCTTCTAGGGTTTGTGATACGGCAATCCAAGCACTTCAATAATATTCGGGTTATGCGCACGTTGTACAACTCGATTGTTAGAAGTCGCATGGAAACGAATGCAGCTATTTGGAATCCGCATGAAGATACTTATACCCTCATGCTGGAAAAGGTACAGAAGTGTTTGTGAGATTTTTGTACTTCAAGCAGTACGGATATTATCCATTTTTGTATCCGACTGCATTTATCACAGGCATTGTTGGCTATAATTCTCTCTGTCTCAGAAGAGAAATGCTGACCATGTCCTACGTTTTCAATATAATTCGTGGTAAAACTGATAACCCTAGCTTACTAGCTAAGGTGGATCTTTTCATACCAAATAATTATCGTCGTGCTCGATCGCACCATCTTTTCGCAGAGCCGTTCTCGCGTACTAACCTTACGAGGTGGAACTTGTTGGCGCGTGCTTTGCGGCGCTTAAATGAAATTCCCTCGATGGCACCAGATTTCGATATTTTTCTGCCAACCCTCACTTGTTTAAATTGCAAGCTATTAATTATTTATTCTTATATGATAGCTAGTATTATAAGTGTCATTCTATTTGTACAGTTACGGTAATATCTTTATTAATTTTACTTCTCAATGCCTTGGTTTTACTGTTATGTTGATTAGTAATAAGTGAATAAACAAAATAAATAAATACCATTATAAATGATTATCTACTAATAATAACTAACTAGTAATCACATTAGGAAATATTTAAAATTGAATACAGAAGATAAATAATCATGTTAAATGAAATAAACTTTGAGTGCCATCTACACTATTCGTTTCATAGTAAAAACCAAGATGCTAAAACTTAGTAAGGCATTGTACAATCTAATAACCCTATATAATCTAGTGGTACTATTGTAGAAAAAGTGATCTTCGTTTTTTTTTCTCAGATTCCATATCTCTTTTAATACCCGTGTAATAAGTGCTACGGAAGTAAATGCATTTCAAAAATTTAAATAATGAATTTCAAGATACACAGAGCACTCGAGTTCATCAAAGTATCGAGTAATGGACGAAAATAAACTAATAATTACTCCTCTTGACTCTGCGTTACGGATAAGAGAGCTATTTTCGATATTAACTGCTCCAGACGCTTCGAACCGTAAATCTCAATAAGAAGACCGGATTGACTCAGCTATAGCCTATGAATGAAGCTTCAATGTCGATTCATCGGATTTTCAAACAGGATTTTTTCACTTTGTTCGCTATTCTGGCTTACTGTTCGCTTTGTTTTTTTTTCTAAGTGCAGCTGCCATGTCATGCTGATACTTAAAACGGGCTATCATAATTAAATGCGTATACAAAATTCTATGTCTGTGGAGTGGACCGTTGAGGAGTTCCCTCGTTGGAAGCCAACCCTGGGTGCCGCAGTCCTATTGGGAGCTAACGGGCCCATGATGAGTTGGCCACGATGACCCATGTGTTCAGGGTCGGTCACACTCACGGGTCAACACCCATCCGACGGTCTCCACGCACGGGGTGCGAACCTGGGTAGGACTCTGGGTCAACCAGTTTCCCCTGGGAATCAAACCTCTGGCGCTCCTGGGCGGTCTGCGCACCGTGCGGCGCAAGCCAATCGATTGTGCTCTCCGACTAACAGTCGGGGGAGTCTGGGAACTGTATTGTTTCCTATAGAGCGGGGGTGGTTGCGTACCTTACGGCGACTGCTCTTGAAATGACCATTGGCCATCCGATCCCGGTTCAGAGCCGGGTAAAGGACGCCTTGGTCCGCGATAGATTCGGTGTACACCGTTTCACCGCTCCGTAAGGGAGAGGACCGCGCAAGCGACCTCGAACTCGGAACCAATCGAGAGACCGGAGAAATCTGGTCACAATTGGAAGTAAGGGCGCGAGTTTCTCAAGCCGCTGGGAAGTAATTCCTGGCTTTCTCGCGATAAGGAGTTGGTCTCTTACGGGTTGTGGCGTAGCTAGTAGACGTCGGATTTGTTATGTCCAAAGTCTTCTACGCTCACTGCAGGTCGATAGAACGACTAATCGTTAAAACGTCCTGTGGTGACGGGCTCGCCCGTTGTAGTTGACAACTCAATATGCCGCAGTCCTATCTTGGTGAAACTTTGAACAGACTGTCGTAATTGAAACATATACAAAATTTCGTGTCTGTGCTGTTGACTGTCGAGGAGTACCCTCGTCGGGAGCCAACCCTGGGTGCAACAGCCATGTCATGGTGAAACTAAGAAAGGGCAATCATAACCGAATGAGTATACAAAATTTCATGTAGGTATGTGCTGTTGACCGTTGAGAAGTCCTCTCGTCGGGAACCAACCCAGGGTGTAGAATTAGTACATGTTAACCATAAAAAATGCATTGTCATCGGAATTAAACCAAAATATACATTTCAACTTCATACGATAATATTTGAGGAGTTCCCTCAATTCCTTATGGATCCCTTTATCAGACCAGGTTTTATTATTTTATATGCTCACAAATAAACTCATCTGTTGCGGTGATATTTGTTATCGGACGATATGCCAAACTTTTGTGATATCTCGTTTCTCTTTGGTATTTACTTGCGAGAATCATAAAATTCCAAAAAAACTATGTGAACACCGTTTACGATTATTGTGACGTTTGACAGCCGCCATCGTTTGTTTTGTTTGGCAGACGAGATGGTCAGAGCAGCAACTTCAGCATCTAAAAGCGATCCGTTTGATGGTGCAGAAATCGACCTTGCATCTTGATTTTTCTCTACCCATACAATATATATAATTCGTTGTTTTGCTGGAACAGTGATACTAATCTACGAAGTGATGTTGTTCCAGTTTCCCTGTATCCTCGTATCTATCTATTATTTTCACAAAACCACTATTATTAGGTTAGTTGCAAGGTATTGCCACGTAGTTATAAGTTCGACTATTGGTAATTTATTATTTAAATTTAAATCATCATCATCATCAGCCGGTAGACGTCCACTGTTGGACATAGGCCTCCTATATATAATGCCATGATGAACGGTCTTGAGCCACCTCTATCCAATTACTTCCTGCGACCGTGGCAATGTCATCGGTTCAACTTGTGGGAATGGGGGGGGGATGAGGGGGGGCGTGCTTCACTCAGTCTGCGAAACGTGGTCGCCATTCGAGAACCTTTTTTCCCCGACGGTTGTCGATTCTGTGACCTATATGATCTGCAAATTGCCATTTCAAGTTGCTGATTTTACGAGCTATGTCATTGATCGTAGTTCTTATGTGGATTTCCTCGTTTCGGATTCTATCACGCATTGAAAATCCAAGCACAGCTTTCTTCATGGCTCGTTGCGCTTATGAGCTTGTTTGTAAGGCCAATAGTTAGCGACGACTTCTCAGTGGCGTATGTCATCTCTGGCACCACGCACCGATTATAGACTTTCGTTTTGAGGCTTAAATTCAATTGAAGTTTTTTAAATATTATTAGTAATATAGAACAGCGAGTGACGCAAGCGCGGTGTGAGGATAGCTCACTTGACTATACACTCGACCGAAGGCCTACTAGACTGTCAACTGGAATGCTCGCTTGGTCACTATTTTCCGTTGGGATAAAATTAACGGAATTACATTTCAAATCTGTCGATCGAATGCAATAACAAGGACACACACAAGTTACACGTACACACACAAGTTACACGTCAACACTTCACATACACATTTAAACAACTAGAGCTGTCAACTACAACTGACGAACTTGTCACCTCAGGATTTTTTAACGATATTAGATCGTTAAATTCTGTCTCCCGTGAGGTGAGCGCAGAAGACTTAGGACGAAAACAGTTACGCCACACGCCCGTAAGAAGCCAACGCCTTACCGTGAGGTAACCGGGTTAATCACCCAGCGGGCCGACACTCGCGCCCTTACTACCAGATTACTTCAGTTGCAACCAGATTACTCCAGTCTCCCGACTGGTTGCGGGTTCGAGGTCGCTTGCGCAGTCCTCTCTCTTACTAAGCGGTGAACGGCGTTTGACGAATCTATCGCGGACCACGGCGTCCTTTGGCCGGCTCTTCACCCGGAATCGGGGAGCCGATTGGTCGTTTCAAGAGCAGTCGCCGTAAGCGAACAACTACCCCCGCTCTATAGGAGACAGTGATGTTTCCAGACTCCCCCGACTGTCAGTCAAAGTGCACAATCGATTGGCTGACGCCGCACGGTGCGCAAAATGTCCTTCAGCGCCAGAAGATTGACTCCTGGGGGAAACTGGCCCGCAGGCCAGAGTCCTACCCGGGCTCGCACTTCATACGTGGAGGCCGCCGGATGGGTTGACCCGTGCGTTTGACCTACCCTATGCAACTGGGCCTTAGTGGAAACTGCAACAGGACCCATTATCTCCCTAATTTAAACACAAACACTTCACTTAAACACTTTAAACACTTCACATTCAGGCGTGCGTATGTGAATTGTGTGTGTTCGCGTAGCACACATACATTTAAACACTTCATAGTAGGGTTGGTTGTAAGACATTGACGTATGATAATAAACCCGCTAATTGTGAAATTTCACAAAAAAGAGTAGAAACAAACTAAAATACGGAGCTTGAACTCTTCGAGTACCAAATTACCAAACTACTCGACTAAAATACTCGACGCGTGTAAACTCGGCTTAAGGCTACGGTAAATTTAGCTTTCTCAAAACTCATATCATTCGCGGCTGAGTGGTTAGGCTTCCTCCTAAACTTTCAAACAACACAAATGTTATTACTATAGTTGCATTCGTGTGCTAAAGTTGTAAATTGACACTGGCCTTAGGTGGGTGGTTCGCCATTGGAGCTTCCGGCCTGTTCGCAGACAGGAAGCGTATCTCCAATGCGAGCTAACCGATGGATGTAGATACGGCGGCATTCAGGCGGGGCGGAGCGAGGCACATTTGAATATAACTGCGATAACTCTGCGCCGGGAACCGAACGGGATGCGGCGTCGTCTCGCTTATACTGCACTGAGTGAAATCTGCGCTTTACGGGTCGATGAATTTAATCACCGAATTGTGCTGTGGGCGATCGTTCTTATTCTGGCCGTTGGCCCCCTTCCCCTTCTTCTAAGCTAGTCGTGATGATTAAATAGCGGCTTCAAAGAAGAAGTAGGGGGGGAGGGGGGAGGAGAGCGATAGTGATCAGGAGAGACGAAGTATCTCACGGTCACGACACTCGAAGTTGTACTGTTTTACTTTCCCGGCCCCAGGGAAAGGTGTGTGAACGCGTTAAAACAAAACGTGATGAAGACGGAAATATCCATTTTGAAGTCTGTCTGTGAGCTTGTGCGTCTGTGTGTCTGTGTGTGTGTGTGTGTGTGTGGGAAGGAGTGTGTGCTTTCCCCAACGATAGCGTCCAAACGCTTCATCGCTGATTGAGCTGAACTTTGGCATGCAGGCATCATTTGGTCATGGCAAGAGCTGAAAAGATTGAGGTTGAAATCGGTCCATCAGGGAGCGCATTAGTCATACTTCATTCTCGAACTAATTGACTTAGAAACTTGAAATTCGGTACACAGATGCCTTGGTAGACCGAAATCTTGTTGTGATTTTGGTATACGAGCGACGCATACCAAAATCACAACAAGCTCGTATATCTCGTCTTATACGATGCGTCGCTAGTATAACTCGTATACGAGCGACGCATCGTATAAGAAATATACTATTTTGATACCACGAAATACTACCAATTTGCGACGCGCCAGGCGATGATAATGGTAGGTGTTTGTGGGTAGGTAAATTTGCCGTTTTATTATTCGCAGCTATATACCGACAACCTGTCTCCGAGAATTTATTTGTACCCGCGGCTTCGTTCGAGCTGGGAATCTACTTTTTTATGAAGGTAATATTCAGATGAAATCAGTCTTGGCTACTGATTTTTGAAAAAAAAATTTTATGTGCAGGCATCGCTCAGTTACGTTGTTATTATTTATTTACTTTCATTTCATTAAATATTTATAAATATGAATGACACACTGTAATATGTATCGCAACGTCTTTGTCAGCGGTGCTGCGATTTGAATGAAACATATGATTTGCCAATGAGATACACTTATTACGCCTGTTAAACTGCATTACGTATCGTTCGTATACATAGATGCATACATACATACATACATACAGTGTGTACTTCGATAAGTGCACATCAAAAATGGGGTAAAACTAGACCTCATTTCATAGACAGATATATACTGACCCTGATGACAGTACGCGACAGGGACACCGGATCAAAATACGAGTACCTAAAGCTACGCCAGCTTGAATCCATAATCCTTTTCTTAGCAAGCAAATAATTAGGTAAATAGGTAGTATATAGTATAAAACATATTTGATTAACGTGTAATGTAGTCTAGAATAATAATAAACGATTTGTAATTATGTGTAAGGCTCATTATGTTTTGTTAAATAATTGAATAATAATAATATTAGTCCAAATCTGTGTACTTTTCTTGAAATATTAGTACTTCCGATAGAGCTGTGCCTTTGTGCTAATTGATTCACGCACGCTACCAAAATATAAATCGAGGTAATAGAGCGCTGCAAAACTGGCACAACAGTGGCTTATATTGTTTCGCAAATCCGCTCAGGACGCGCTTTATTCGGGCCGAAGACCTTTGCACGATCTGCTCTGCGTCAAAATAAAGCCATGCCATTGTGTCATTTCGTTTGGTATCCAATAGAAGCCGTGCGTTTGCCGACAGCTGCCGGCGTTATTGCGCCCGCAGACTAAATGCACATCGATTCGGCTTCGGATACACTACCACCTAGACCAGTGATACCCAAAGTGGTCCCAATGGACCCCCAGGGGTCGATTTAAAGTTGCAGGGGGCCCATTTGAATAAGAAAAAAATATGGGAACATGAGATATAAACGGGGGTCCACGTTAGCAGACTCCGTTAAGACAGGTCATCATAAATAATAAGGAATACAAGAATATAATAGAATAGAATAACTCTATTGTGCTAACAGATTGTATGTACCTACAGCATATTATTTTAAACTCATATTAATCGCAATAAACAAAAGCGAGCGTCTCGATTGTCATGGAAGGAAATCAACACACAGCTCAAATTGTATCACTAGTCGATTTGGGAGGCCAGCGCACTTGACTAACGCGGGAAAGTGCATGCGAGATATGTGAGTAAATTGCGCATTAACGGGGGTCTGTTGCGAGCGAGTAGTATAGTAGACGCATCATTTCAATGCGCAAGCGAGGTAGTGCTACATGGGCATCGGACAGTTATGTGTGGCCTTCCCAAATGCTTAGTACTTCAAGGTCGTGGTCGCTTAGAAATTAAAGCGCACCGCTCAACATTTAAGTAATTTTCAATAAGAATTAGAAAATTACATGTTTTTCATTTGTTACAGCTGTCCACTTTAGCAAAAACCGTATGTAAGCGATCAGTACTGTGCCAGCTGTCAAAAGCACGTTTAAAGTTAATAAGCAGGCAGGGGGTCTACGGAAGCCAATAAAAGTGGTCTACGGAACATAAAAGTTTGGGGACCTCTGATCTAAGCTATTATTATGACATGGCCATACGATCGCTTGTGTATGACTACTGTTGATGACGTCACGGTGACGCGCAAAGACTTTAATAGTCTATCTAAGTGGTGGTAAGACATCTCACCAGTGATAGATGTCAAAAATATGTGGAACTTATCGGCAACTCGAGAAGAAGAGGAAATCAATTGGAAAAAGCGGATTATCAAATACTACAATGGCTCAAAATTAAAAATAATTGCTCTACATTTCTCGGTTCTTCCTGATTCTAAATCCCCTACCAGGGTACGTCAAGCAGTTACTTATACCAAAACCTAAGACAATGAAATGTCAGGAGTTGACAACCATTACTAGTCAATCCAGAGATTTATAACAACATCGAGCCATTCTGTCTCCCATAGAGTATACGCAAAAGATTTTGCGGACAAATACGTACAATCCGCAGTCAAGACTCGCCAACATCGCGTAGGAGTCCAACGCCTTATCGCGAGCCACTGGGAAGACGAGCCAGCGGCCCACCCTCGCTCCCTTTCTACCAGTTTTGAACGAATTTCTCTATCTTCCAATTTTGTTACAGATTCGAAGGCGCTTCCGTGGCCTATACCTAATGTTAGCAGTAGTTCAGATTGAATTTATCGCGAACCGTGGCGCCCCTTGCCCGTCAATATCACACGGGATCGGGTGGCCAATGGTTCGTTTAAAAAGTGGCTGACACTAGCTCAACAACAACCTCCGCTACTTAGTAAACATACGTTTACAGTCTTCCCTAATTATTCTCCGGAGTGCACTGCCGATTGGCTAACTCCGCAAACCACCGCCCGAGATGCTTAAAAATGTGTAAATATATTATCTATTGTTACCAATCTTTATTTATTATTTTATCATAATTATCTTGTTGACATGTCACCCATTGCAAATATTATCATTAATATTATTAGTATTATTATTATTGTTACTAATATTATTATTATTGGTACGTGTATTTTACCAATACACGGAGTAATTTGTTAGTGTAATGCTATTACATATTTATTAAGCATCATATTTGTAAAATTAATGGTTCTAAGGTAGTAATTATTGAATTGTTAATGATACTATGTTAGGGATAAACATAAATAAATAAAAAAGGATATGAATTTAATCAATTACATAAAACAAGTAGCATATAAACTAAATTTATTTTGCAGTAATGGTTCTTCACTTCCGCTTATCTTTCTAATGCTGTTTTTTAATGTAGGTTTAATAATCATTTTAATTGTGGCGAGATATTCTTGGCAGTGATTCCCAGCGTGGTCTATATGGACCCCCAGGGGTTGATTTCGATTCGCAGGGGGTCCATGTCAGCGAGAAACAAAAATCGGGGTGCACGAGATGTAAATGGGGGTCCACTTTAGTGGACTCCATCTAGGCAGGTCACCATAAGCATTCAGGCAATCCGTTGATGTCTTATCACTTCTTAAACAAATTTTGTATACATCATAGTATATTAAAATTATAATAATAGCAATAAATAAACGCGCGCGTCACAAGTATCACGGAATGAAATCAACACTCAACTCAAATTGCATCACTGGTCGATTGAAGAGGCCAGCACATGACTAACGAGGAAAGGTGCGAATGAGATATGTGAAAAAGTTGCGCTTCAATGGGTATCCGTGCGAGCGAGTAGGATAAACGCGCCACAGGAATGAGCAAGCGAGATAGTGCTACATGTGCACTTATGTGCGGCTTTCCCAAATAATTCGTACTTTAAGGTCGTGGACGCTTAGGAATAAACAAATAAAAATTGTACATATTTTTAATTCTTTAAAACTGTCCACATTAACAAAAACCCTATGTAGGCGATCAGTACTTTTCCAGCTGTCAAGAAACTTTTAATGTTAGTAAGTTCAGGAAAATTTAGGCAGGGGTCTACGAAAAACAGCAAGGGGTCTGTTTACGAGTCAAGAAAGTTTGGGTACCTCTGTTCTAAAGGGAAGCTTCTTGTGAACAGAATTTGATACAGTGCTCTAGAGCAGTGCATATTGTTCATGTGATTTCGTTTAAGATGCCGCGTGTACTACAATGTGTACGCGGCTCCTTTTCATGAGCTTGCTTTCAGTTGATATATTCTCTGATTTCTTACTTTACATAATAGCTACATTTACACCGAAGATTGAGACAAAGCAATATGTCTGCTGTGTGCTATAGCCAAAATTCACTTGTCTCTGTCTATGTGTTTGTGACTGGATATAACGTATAGTTGATGAACTTTGGGATTAGGCTCGACCCTCATTAGTGGCTGTCGATAAGGACTTTTTCGCACCTTTTCGTGCCTGCGTATAGTTTGAAACTGTATGTCGTTTCAGGGACGTTTTAAACTGTATGTCAGTGGCGTAATTTAAGCCAGTGCAGCCGGTGCGGCGCACCAGGACCCACTGTACTTCGGGGGCCAAAATGGAACTTCAGTCTACGATCGTCGTTTCATCGAGGAGACTCCTAGATAGGAGTTGAGCCATGAGTTCGGCCGGCTACTAAACACGTTGATAATAAGTCCGAAGCTGCATCCCCATTCGGCTCCGAGGTTGATCAATACTTTGGAGTTGTCAGCTACTTCGGGGGAACCCGCCACCCCAGGAAGGTATAACGATGTCGATGATCTTTCAACCGTGGGGTGAAAGATCATCGAGACTTCTAACTACGACAACATGCTCGTGAGAGTTCACTGGGAAGTGAACACAGCGGGCAGCCTCATGCCCTTACTACCAGATTTGTCCAGATTTCTCCGTCCTCCAGTATCGTAACAGGTTAGAAGTCGCTTGCGCGGCGCTCTCTGACGCAAGTGGCTATTCAGTTTTAATATTTTCCCGACTGAGGCGCCTTTTGTCCGCTATGGTCACTCCGGGATCGGATGGTAAAGAATTTGATTCAAGGGTTGATGACGTCATGTCGACAACTACCTACATCTCCAGACCCCCTGGTTGATAGTTGGATGGACATTCAATACCTAGCAAACCGAATAGTGCATCAACCGTCTAGAATCCGCGATCTTCTGATCTCCACCGCCTCCAACTGCAGAATTACAATCATGGCAGTAGCTAACAGCGGCCCTGATGGGGTAGGCCCCTTTACGAGGAGGCTACCAGATGGGAGTTAAACCGTGAGTTGAGCCGACCTAAAAAGACAGCCCATCAGGCCCAAGCTTTATGGAACGTTTAGAAAGTTGGTCAACAGCCGGTTATGGTTACAGCTCGCAGCGCAGTTCTAAGTTTTACACGGAGACGTATTAAGAGTCCAGTTTATCATGTCGTAAAGCTCGCCCAGTGCGACGACGACGTCGTGTCGCTTTTTCAAACTTTAATTTGTCGCTTTACTCTAGCGACATAAACTTTACACCCATTGTTTTTATGAGTAATCATATTCGAGTATTCGTCGTCGCCGTACCGTCGCGTCCGCCTCGCCAATCAGCAAGTGACGAGATTTCTAAAAAAAAAGAAGATAAGTCATATGTGAATTAAAAAAACAAAAAACAGTGTTTCAGGAGGGCTATACTAGTCTGGCTAATCGAAACGTATATAATTCAATAAATATTATTTATTATTATTTATATTTATTAATTACTTTATAAAAATGAGCTGTTTTGTTTTATTCGGAAAGTGCTCACTCTATCACTATATATGCATATAGTGATAGAGAAATAGAGTGATAGAGTAATAGAATGATAGAGTGATAGAGCTATATGCATATAGCTCTTGATCGTTCATCACGCGTTTTTCAACTTCATTTTCATTTTTTTTTATATGTGGTGAGGGAGTATTTATTATATACGGCGAGGAAGTACCTACGATTGGGGCGTAGTAACGTAAAGTTTTACAATTATTTACTGCACCTCAATCTGTCTTTTAGGCGTCCATATATTTTTAAAAACTACATTGCTTATAGATTAGCTAAACAAGTGACCAATAAATAAGAAATAATAAATATAATAAAACGAATTTAAGGCGTGAAGTTTGAAGCGCCCGTCGTTTCGGCGACGTTGCAGACGCTGTTGTACGTTGTCACTCTACCCTGGTCAACGGCGGCTGCAACGTCTCCGAAACGTCGGGTGCTACAAACTTCACGCGGTAAATTCGTTTTATTTATAATGTCAAACAACCGCAATAGTCTTCGATTTCAAATAATAAATAAATCATTCAAAAACTTCATAAAAAATACATATTATATTAAAGGCAGAAAATCAGAGTAACTTAGTTAAGTAATTTATATCCATTATTTTAAAATTATAGGAAGTGAAAGTAAGCAGGTATTTAAAATTACCTCAGTAATGCAATACAATTTAAAATAAAAGGGAAAATAAAAAAAATAATATTAATCTAGAATAAAATTATGTTAATTTATTTATTTCCCAAAACATAATTAACCTTACAGATGATTCCAAATCGTTAATTAGTTTTTTGGGCTATTATTCTAGATTATAACTATTATTCTACTTTGGACTATTATTATCATTCTACTGTTAATAATTATATTATTACTCTACTCCATTAATATTACTATCTTTATAATTCTAATATAATAATATAGACTATTATTCTAGACAGACGAGGCAGAGAAATACGTTAGAGCGTAATATTAAACGATTAGACTTACATATATCTAATGGTAATGTAATCTTTTTTATTATACTAAATAGCTTAATAAAAACAGTTTAAACATAGTCAATAATCGAGAGAATTAGTACCTAATACATTTTCATTAAATAATGATAAAAAACTAATATAAAATAAAACCAATATCAAAAATGAAAATGTAAATCGAAAATGTAATCAATGAAATAACTAAAAATATGAGCAATTAAACAATGGAAAATTAAGTTTATACAAATTTAAAATTGCTGGAAAATGAATGAATGAGAAACTCTTTATTGTACAACTAAAGAAAGGTACAATGGCGTACTTATTGCTACATAACAATATATTCCAGTCAACCAACAGAAACCAGAAAATAAAATTCTTTTTCATTGTCATTGTATTTCTTAAGGGATCTCTAGACGATCAAGCATGCTTGTCAAGCATCGCGTCGCGGGCTGGGAGGGAGTCATAAACCGCAGAAAATATGCAAATATTTTTAAAGATATAAATAGGATAGTAATGAATTTACCGCGTGATATTTGTAGCACCCGACGTTTCGGTGACGTTGCAGCCATTTTATGCTAGAAACATAATGCTAGAATAGTCAGATCTTTGCATATACATATGTACTACTTTTCGTGTAAGGTAAACTGAAATTTTGTTTATTTTTTGTATTGAAATAAGTAGTTCAGATCTTCTTTCTTTGCTATGCTTAACATGTGACCTTGTAATTAAACTTTTTATTTTGATTATGTGATGAGATGCTTAGTGTATTTCCCCTCCTTATCGTTCTTATTTCTTGCTTATTCTATCTGTATTCCTAAATTAGGTTGTTTAGAGGGCCGATCTATTTTTTTTCTTCGGCTATAGTATCCAGGCGCGTGGTGTAAAATTATTTACGGTGGCTTTGACGCTTTTCAGTTGACGGTTTTAATGACGCCCCAATTTCATATCCCCATTCTTGAGAGTTTTATAAGGAAACGATAACGGATTAATGGCGGAGGGTAGGCGGCGATAATCCTTGGATTCGATCGCGTTTGATTTTACTCGGATGGCTTTCTGTTGGTATATTAAATGATTTTTCACCAGGGACGAAATCATAACTAACTAAGATATCTGCATACATATTTTTTTTCTAAATGTACATGCATGTTGATAAATTCACAGGGCTTGACATTTATAGTAGAAACAAAATTAGCTTCAAATCGGCAGTACGAGCCGCCCTTGAAGCCGCAGCGACAACTGCCAGTAATTATTGATTTGTAATATGTATGTAGAAATATAATAGAACTTATATATGTATTCCCATTTACTTATTTTGAATTTATGTTGTATAAGTTTATATGTTTGCGGTTAACTCTACAACTTTTGTATTGTATTTTTTGTTTCATAATTTAGTTTGTAAAATTATTTTTCAAAAAATTTCGAACGGCGTAAGTTATAATCGGCATAAGAACATGTCTTTTTAAAGAATTATGTATCTAATTATAAGTTCATGCTGTTACTTACCTAAATAAATAAAATAAAATAAAAATAAAATAGATACGACGATTGACGAATGGGCGGAGATTTAGCAACGACACATGTTTAAGATACTCACGAAATAAAAGGTCTTTATCGTGAACATGACATTAAGGACTATCGCGATTGTTTGAACTTATAACAAGTAAATATAGTAAAAGGAATAAAAAACACGACTGCCGTTACATAAACTGAACTACTGGTAAATAAATTGTCTATAATTAAATGTTGAAAATAAGGATAATAAAGGCGTTGGTCTCTTGCGGGTTGTGGCGTAGCTAGACGTCGGATTTGTAATGTCCAAAGTCTTCTACGCTCACTGCACGGTCGATAGAACGATGAATCGTTAAAACGTCCGGGGGTGACGGGTTCGGTTGTGTGACGGGGTCGGGTTCCGTTGTGGTTGACATCTCAATATGTTAGTCAGAGTGCACAGTAGATTGGCTTACGCCGCACGGTGCGCAGACCGTCCAGGAGCGCCAGAAGGTTAATTCCCAAGAGAAACTGACCATAAGGCCAGAGTCCTACCCAGGCTCGCACTTCATGCGTTAAGGCCGTCGGATAGGTGTTGACCCGTGAGTGTGGCCAACCCTGAACAGAATGGGTCTTCGCGGCCAACTCAGCAAGGGCCCATTAACTCCCGCTATAGATGTATAGGTAGGTGCCAAGTGTCCAGTGCGCAAACAGCGCCGGTTGCCGGTAAAGACGCCACCTGAATGCTGAAACGAGAGTGTTTCCGTGGGCCGGGCGTCGCCATGCGGTTTGTAATTCGTTAGCGCGATAACGAACTTGTGCCGGCCTGTTTGTATCCGCCGCACCGACCCACCTGGGACGCGGCCTCTACACTGTGCCCCGCCGTCAGCGTCCGTCCCTTTCACGATGAGCTAATCAGGAAATGCGCCGCAAAGCAGCCGACGAAACCCCCTGGAAACAAGCGAAACAGACAGAAAACATGGCACTTTATTTTAATCTCCTCCAAATGGGGTCGCATAATAAAGGTCTCGTATAGAAAACCCTGTAAAAACTTACTGAGCAGATCTAGCTTTTTTATTATTTTATTTCATGACTGGCTGATAAATACGTAGCCGGTAATCATTATAGTGGGCTCGATTGCGTTTATTCTTGAACTAAAATTGGAAATTAGTTCATGTGATCGAGACAGAGCAGTACGTCAGAGATGAATGTGAAATGAACGTTTATCATTTTTCCGCATTAAAACTACCCACCGAAGTTAAATCAGCTAAATAAGCTAAATCTAAGACCGCACGAATTGTGTTCAAACTTATTTGGGCGTCTATAAGTTCGACAGGTAGGTTTGGTGTGGGAAAAACGACAATAGTTCATTTCATAAGCCGTTCTAGTTCCAATTTTAGTTCACGAAGATACTCAAATGGGCCCATTTTTTCAAAATCGTTTGTCACCCTAAGACTTTCCCGGCAAGAACACAGGAATTATTTCATCTGAATATTAATTTCATAAATCAAGTCGGTGAGCAGTCGGTTAAATTTCTTGTTGATATGCGACGCAACGCAACGAAAATTCGAATTTCGAGCGCGTCCTCTCACTGAATTTGAAAATTAAATCGCAAACGCAGGTCATCGCGAGCTCCCGAATTCGAATTTCGAACGATCCAAGCATCGCAAGCATCGCCGCTTTTACGAGCCTTACTATTTAATTGATGTATGGCGGACTTTAAATATTATTTGTGTCGCTTGTACATGATATACTCCAATCAAAAGTTCGTACTGTGATTTTGTACCAAATTTCAAGTTTCTAAGTCCAATATTGCGAGATTGAAGTATGACTAGTTCAATATTTCAGCTCACCGGATACCTGCATACAAAATTTCAGCTCAATCGGATTAATCGTTTTGGCGCAATCGTGGAGGAATACATCACGGGCACACAGACAGACTTCTGTCTGGAAGCGGTCTTATTTGGCTAGGGGTGGGGGGGGGGGGGGGGGGGGTGTGCTCAAAATAGATATATCCATTTTCATCTCGAAAAAAATGTTTGCGCGTTCACACTACTTTACCTCCTCGTCGGTTAGTAGGCCGGTAAAGTAAAACGGAGTATTCCTAATTTTTGATATATAAACGTTATCCAATATTTTTTGTTTCATCGAGTGATTTTATTTTCAAGGAGTATCAATCAGCTTTGTTCTTGTGATGAATGGATGGATATCGATATTCATCAAACGACATAATTAACGAGCTGAGAATTGGATGGACAAAAAGCTAATCGCGCACTACCGTAAAATTCCGTGCGCATTCACATAAAAGCGGGCGCACTACGAAAAAAAGTCGGTCCGGATTTTAATTCTGTGGATTGCTGCAGATTACCTGCAGTGCGCCACCGCAAGGTGCAAGGATCACAAGCAGAGATTTGCATAGACAACGAAAGACTAGTAAGTTGGAACATTCCACCATAGAGCGCAAACTTCAGGAATGCGGTTCTTTTCCTTTCGGCGTGAAAAACGCACCGCAACCCACTGGACTGTACTGTAGTGCGCGCCTGGCCTAAGCAGATTTATGCAAAACTTTCCCTACGTTACTATCTCAATGATTCGCTCTCACATAATATCTCTCACCACAATATCTATCCTTGATCGTGCAACAAACGCATTTGAAAAATCCGTATTATGTCCACTTGACGCCTCCGTCCATGTTGCTATACACATCTCGGAACACGCAAAACGACCACAAAGTGATCGAGCGACATCTCAAAAAACCATGTTGATCCTGTGAGTTCTATGCGAGTGATTTAGGGAATCGTACTCGATCTTTTCAAATACCTTTTATAAACTGCAATATTGTTTTTTTGTTAGTTGTTAGTTTGATAATACCTATCGTTCTTAGTTATATACTTTTCATGCAACTATCAGTAGCTACTACATATATTTATAAATATCTATAAATATTTATTATATATCTATAAATATCTATATACATCAATAAATATATGTATCTATATATCCACTATACGACCTACCTATATCTTTATTTATATCTCTATATACATTTACACATACTATCGCCTAACTCCTTCTTCCTAATCACTTCCAATTCCCTACCTCTCCCATCGGTTTTCTATATTAATTTTATATTTAGTATGAACTTAGTTTATTTTACAATTAATTTTTAAGCGTAATATGCTGAAATCCAAATGTGTATTTTGCGGAAATCTGTTACTTTCGTAGATAACGATTATCGGCGTAATGTTTTTCTTATTTTTTCTACATTATGTTTATGCAGACGTATGTCAATTGTATGGAAAAAAATAAATAAATTAACGACAATATTGAAGTTGGACTGTAATTTGTAATAAAATTCTCGATCATAATTAATTTTAATCGTACTCGATCTTTTTAAAGATCTTTTATAAACGACAATATTGTTTTTTTTTGATAAACGACTTTTAATAAACGACAATATTGAAATCGACATTAATTTGAAATAACGTTCTCGATCATAATTTGAAATAACAATTTTAATCGTAATCGATCTTTTCAAAGATCTTTTATAATAATATTGTTTTTTTTCTTCAATAAACGACTTTAAATAAACGACAATATTGAAATTGACGACAATATTGTAATAATAATACTCTATTGTAATAAACGTTAATAAATACAATATTGTAATAAACGATAATATTGTAATTTGAAATAACATTCTTAGCTCCTGGCTTCTCATTTACGAATTCGCGTGATTTTTGATTCCTTTCATCTTGTAGAGAAAATATACGATATTAATTAAATATACGATTGCTTTGTATTATTCGTTACCTAATTTATATTTTGTTTTGAATAAAAATGTAATAATTTTCAGATATTGTTTTATTCAGACTTTCGTTTTAGAAGCGTCTTTAATTCCTTACTTAGCTACTTTTTATATTTTATTTTTATCTTCTTGTAGTTGGATTTTCCGTTTTATTATTAAAGCCGCTAGAACAACTTTGTCCAGACCAATCGTGTGTTATGTTTAAGAGGCCTATTACAAAATAGCGTAGGTATTCTTTTAAAATGAGTTTAAAAAATGAACGCATTTTTTTTTTGGATGTAACTATAAAAGATAGGATAAATAAATAAAAAAATAAATAAATAACTATTCAACCCTGGGAGAAAACCGCGGCACTGAGCGCTCTTCTCTTGCGCAAGCAAATATATACACAATTTCTAATTGTTTTTTGCAGTGTTTTCTCCTTTCCGGACCGGCTCACTCAGTCTAAAGTTCACTCGCTCTAAAATCGATATCGGGTCAGTCGCTCTAAAATGCAGTGAGAATAATTTTAGAGCGAATGAGCTTTAGACTGAGTGATCCTCCGTTAAAATATTGAAAAATGACAAAGCGGGTCACTCAGTATAAAAAGTAGCAAGTCGGGTCAGTCAGTCTAAAATGTAGCAACCGGTGAATTATAACAGCCTGTGCGCTACCGAAAAATAGCGGTCTGCGGATTGTTGCCAGTTTTCCTCTTTTGTTTCGCGTTATTTGAATGGATAATTACAAAATAATTAATGTTATGCAGCAGGCGTATTTTATACTTGTTACTTTTTAAGATTTGCGAGTACACTTTTTATGCTACGTTCACTGCACTTTTCACGACGTTGTCGTTTGTGCTACGGAGCGCAACGTTCCTTAAAACGGATTTGACGTTCTTGACCTAAATTTGCAAACCTCGAAGTGTAAAATATAGCAAAAAAAAATGCATGACTACACGTTGACCTGTCTTCTGCCTACATTACAACAAAACCTTACAAATTGTGAAAAAATATAAGCGGATATATTTGAGAAAGTTTCAAACTCGCATCATATTGTATATCAAATCGTTTCACTTGTACAAATAAAGTGAATAGCAAGTCAGGTACATATGCAATAGAGACGATTTCCACGTACCTAACGATCACATTCTCGAAGACAGAACGAAACGGAGGCCCTCGAATATTTTATTGGAAAAGATTTGAAATTCCCCCACAGTATTGCCGCCTGCGCTCTTCCAATTGTATTTTGAATCCATTGCTAAACCCATTACAAAATTTGCTGTGCTCACGACGGCGTATGTCTGAACCCATTATTACGTTAACGTAAAAAATAAAGTCAGCCAATATTTCGCTGTTGCAAAGACCAGTGTCAGTGTACCATGTCATATCAAACAGGAAATATTTTTGAGAACTTATATCAAGTACAAAAAATAAGAAACAATAAACCCAGAGAAAAATTACTGGGAAATATAACAAAATATTGCCCGAGGCATATTCCTTGTAGGCATATTCCTTCCAAAACTAAAGTGGTGGTGCATCATTTCACTATCTTCATCGCCACTCATGTAGTGCTATGTATGTATGGTGCGAAGCAGAGGGGAATTTACATCAGGAAAGACATTTTGGCTCCCTATATGGTTAGTAATGGCAGCTTACAGCTTATAGTAGGTAATAAAATTGTTTTAATTCAGCAAATGAACAAAGTTCTGCTAATTAATATTCGAAAATATTTTTTTTAAAAAATGCAGATAATTCGAATACAGTTTAGTCTCAGCTTTAGAGTAGACATCAAACCTTTTCTCCGGAGCAACAAAACACCTGTACGGTGTTTAGTAACAAACACTAAGTACGGTGTTTAGTAATAATATTTGTTTTAAAACGTCCAATATTGAATAAAAGGCTTCTAATTAAATTTTACAAAGTGTACAACTGAACTATAAATCGTACTATTGTACTGAAATATAAATAGCACTGTTAAATATTTTTTTTTCTCTCCTGCATAGTTGACTTGTAATAAGATGTTTGCAAATTTGGGAACGATATCACTCAATTACTCTTAGCCATTTTGTTTTAAATGGATTAATGCTTCGATACGGAATATATGCACATGATCGAACGCGGAATATATGCATTATAGGAACCTTTCTCAAAAAGAAAACGCTATTCAACCATTGTAATGCTAAATCTGATTAAAAAAATCCTCGGGACACGCAATATTTCCAGACAAAAAAAACCTTAATTTACAGAGAAAAATGTTTTTTAGGTTTCTGCTTTTAAAAAACTAATATCTCCGCCATATTACTTTAAAAAACAACCTACCAAAACTCACGGGGACGTTTCATTGAATGCCTATATCTCGCTATGTATTGAGGCCGAATAGATTGTTGCAGTTCGGAAGCAGCGCTCAGTTGACGTTAAAAAAAATAATAATCAATACAATAGGTTCCTATAACGCAATAATACCTCGAACGCAACTCCATACCAAATAATTTGACCAACACTACCCATACCAAATAATTTGAAGTTAGCCTAGGTGCAATGGACCTGTTCAATACAGATTTGACAAAAAAAAAAAGTCAGCTGTCAGTTTCACCCCAGTGAGGTTATAACAGCTAAAATTTTCTTTTTAGTTTATTCTTTTCTAGCTGATACCTAATAAACCTGAATGAAAAGATGGCTGATTCTTTTTTCGAAACTTACGATCCAGCGATGGCTGCAGTTAAAATGTAAAAAAACAGGTGTTCGGCATGAAAAAAAGGTAAATAAAGCGACTTTAAATAACACACGTAGTCTTTATTGATATTCATGTTTTATTTTTGTTTTAGAGCAAGAAAAGGATACACTGAAGAATTCAACTATCATAGCAGACCTATTTAGTCACAAAATTATATATTCTTACAAATGACAGTCAAGTCTACACTCAGTCTTTGATCTCACCGTTAAACGTTTTAACCTTGGTCAACTGTGGCGTGGCAATTACCGTGGGCGTTGAAATAATCTAGTTACATAATACTAGTTCTGTTAACGGTACACCATTAAAAACGGCAACCTTTTTGAAACGGTATATAAATAAAAATCCTTACAAATCATTTTTTATTTTTATATGCGCTACAAAAATAAGGAATCAGGTTTTGTTCAAGACTGACAAAGTCCTGTATGTTGGGTGTTGAATGATGTATGTGCTATACACAGTGAGTTAGTTGTCCAGTATCAGCTCGGATGATGGTTGAAAGACTTCGCTAAGTAGCCATTGTCCTATAATCAACTGTCCCAACTCTGCTTTTATAATATATTTCACTCTACACCTTTAAGATCAGCTGCCATTCTTCATAATACAAATAAATCAGTCTGCTCACTGAATATTTTCCTAAAACCACAAAATGATCTTCTAAAATAGTGTATTGTAATTTAAACAGTCGACAAATCCTTTGTAGAAAAATACCTAAATAGCCAATTTCCGCATCTCAAATCCTATTGCTTTGAAGGGGGGACAGACTGCATGGGCGGTAAGGTGTACGCTCACATGTGGCAAGACAGCTGTCTTAAGTATGCATTTATTTGCTTTTAGTGTGATTGAATATCACCAATTTATTATTTTTTTTAATTGTTTTGTATAAATATGTCTACCCGACGCCTTTCTATCCCTAACCTTACCCATACGACCTTTCCCTTCGATGAACTGAGTGACACAGACTTAAATAAGGTATTACTAGGGGACGACATGACCTTGCTACTTACTTGCTACTACGACCACGATACTTACACAATGGATACTAGTAATATTTCCTCTAGATCAACCGATCAAATTCTACGCAACACTTTCTTACAATAAAAATTCTTTAAATATATGCCATTTGAACGCGCAAAGCTTCTCCGGCTCATTTTAGCGAATTTTATGCTCTTTTTTCCAATCAAACTGTAGATGCTTGTATGATTAGCGAATCATGGTCAAAACCGTCTTTACCATCGTCTCTATACAATTTACCCGGTTATAACTTGATTCGCAATGATCGGACAGCTCGCAGAGGTGGAGGAGTCGCTATCTACCTAAAAGACCACTTTTCGTATGAAGTCATTTGCAAATCATCCGTCAGTAGCAGCCCTGCCCCCGAATATTTATTAATTTGCGTAACCATGAAAGATACGAGTACGATTCTCCTTGGAGTATTTTACTTTGCACCGGATAACGACAATTATTTTGACGAATTAGAATGCTCTATTTTTTGGCGATTTTAATACATGTCTTTTAAAACAAAATCATAGATCCTCAAAACTAACAAGGTTAATGTCCTTTAAATCTTTCTTTACTTCCGCTGCAGGCTACACACCACAGCGGAAACTCCCACACTTGGCTCGATCTGATAATGACATCTAATCCCCAGCTCATCAACTTCCATGGTCAATTGACGATCGGCGGTTTCTCAAACCACGACCTTATATATGCCTCTCGATGTTTTCCAGAGCCCTACCATCGACGAGAAACTTGGTCTCTTTAATACGAAGATCATCAGACTTTACGACAAGCATGCCCCTGTGAAAATAGCTAAAGTACGACATCAATCAGACCCCTGGTTCAACGATTCCATCCGGCAATATATGTTAAAGCGCGATAGAGCCCAAGTCTAAGTTTAAGCGTTATCCTTCAGCTGACAACTGGGAATTTTACCGTACGTTAAGGAATCGTTGTAACCAACTATGTCATAATGCAAAAAAATGTTACATTTTCGACTCGCTTGCAAATTGTACTCCCAAAGAAATGTGGAAAGTGCTGAACCAACTTGGAATTGGTAAATGTAAAGGACCCGTAGATCCCAATGTAGATATAGACGTTCTTAATAACCACTTCTCAAAGTCACCGGTTCTACTAGATAATATAACAAAGTCCCGTTCTACCACCTATATTGCCAATTCTAATGTGCCAGTCAATCCGTGTAAATTTCACTTTGTTCCAGCTACTGTTGAAACAGTTTTACTAACATTAAACCGGATAAAATCTAAGTCGGTGGGAACGGATGGTCTGTGTAGATATGCTCAAACGTATCATCCAATGTATTATTCTTCCAGTCGTTACCCACATAATAAACTCCTCAATGGAATTTGGTTCGTACCCAGGTCCTTGGAAAAATGCCTACGTTATACCCGTCCTAAAATATAAAATCCTGTTCGACCAAATGATTTCAGGCCAATCTATTCTCCCTGCTCTCTCAAAAGTGTTGGGAGCATATAGTGTTCTCTCAGCTATCAGATTACCTTTCTGAATTCAATATGTTTAATCCCTATCAGTCCGGTTTCTGTCCCGGCCATAGTACTACCTCTCTCCTTGACTATACAGAGTGGCTTATCTCGATTTATCAGAGGAACTGCTCAACAAACTTGAACGTTTGCAAAATGTATGCATACGATTCATCTTCGGTCTACGTAAGTATGATCACGTGTCCGACTATAGGGCACAGTTAAAGTGGTTGCCAGTACGCCAAAGAAATGTTCATATACTTGCTTGTACTCTCCCAATTAACACCATCCTATCTCCACGAGCTTTTTGAACCACTAAGTTCCCACGGTCTCGTACTTCGGTCAGCCTGACAGTTTATTAAAAATTCCGAGTCATAATAGTGATTTCTATTCCTATTCTTTCATGATGCAAGACTCTGGAACGATCTCCCAGCAAATATACGAAACTCGCCTTCGTTACCATCGTTTAAGACTCACCTTAAGGATTACTACCTTTCTAAGAATAACCAGTTCTTCCCTTTCTCTCCTGTTCCTCTCCTCGGGCATTATTAGTTTTAAATTCTTCCACTTATCTGTATGTTATGTAATAATCTTTATTTTCACAATGAGCGCATGCACCACTGTGTTTAGGTTAGTTGTAAGACATTGCCATGTGGCAATAAGCTCGCCTTTTTTGTATACGAATTAAGTGCAAATAAAGAGTTTATTATTATTATTTATTATTGTTAAGTAGGTCGTTAGTTCGGAGTCTACCGCTCATCCCCCCAGAAGTAAAATAACAATACCTTCCGTGGCAACTCCCATTGTATCTATTCTACATCTATATAATTTAATAGTCGACAAGTAACATTGCTAAATACTTGGGATTACAATAGAGTTCTGAAAATATCACCAGTTCTTCACTGTCGTGATCAACAACCGCCCGGTCAAAAACCCGAAAGACCATAAATCAAATTAAATAAATACCATGATCTCACAAATGCCGTCACCCGGAAAGGCTTAAGTTTTTTACCATCACGCGGTGAAAGTTGGCGCTCGCGGTCTGCCATCTCTTAAAGTACTCGGTCCCTAAATGAAAATAATCAAGTAATTCCTAGAAAAAATACATAGACCTCCAACTTCCGAATCTCATTCTATTGCTCTAAAGGGGAAGTGAGTGGGTAGTGAAGTGTACGCTCGCATGTGGCAAGACAGCTGTCTTATAGGTAGGTCGTTAGTCCGGAGTCCACCGCTAATGCGCCACAAGGGAGAAAACCAAAAACAATACCCCGATGGGCCCCTTCCGAGGCAGCTCCCATTGTATCTATTCTATAGCTATATAATTTAATAATCGACAAGTAACATTGCTAAATACTTGGGATTACAATAGAGTTCTGAAAAAAATCACCCGTTATCCACTGTCGTGATCAACAACCGCCCGGTCAAAAGCCCGAAAGACCATAAATCAAATTAAATAAATACCATGATCTCACAAATGCTGTTACCCGGAACGGCTTAAGTTTTTTACCATCACGCGGGGAAAGTTGGCGCTCGCGGTCTGCCATCTCTTAAAGTACTCGGTCCCTAAATGAAAATAATCAAGTAATTCCTAGAAAAAATACATAGACCTCCAACTTCCGAATCTCATTCTATTGCTCTAAAGGGGAAGTGAGCGGGTAGTAAAGTGTACGCTCGCATGTGGCAAGACAGCTGTCGTGATCAACAACCGCCCGATCGAAAGCCCGAAAGACCACAAGTCAAATCAAATAAATACCATGATCTTGCAAATGCCATCACCCGGAACGACTTCAATGTTCACCATCACGCGATGAAAGTTGGGGCTCATGGCCTGCCAGCCAGCTCGCTTGTCCTTGGTCTCTCCAGGAAAATAATCAAAATTTAGCATCTCAAATCCAAAGGCTTCAAAGGAGGGAGTAAGGTTATGCTCCCGTTTACTCAGTGAATTCCATGGCAGTTCCCTCTGTATCTATTATATATCTATATAAAATTCAATAGTCAACAAGTAACATTACAAAATACTTAGGATAGCAATACTAGGATACTTAGGATAGCAATCTAATCTTCATCGCTGTGTCACATTCATGCGTCATTACTATGAACACATCGGCTCCGACGGAAGATAGGAAGTCCGGAAGATCGGAAAATTAAATAAATAGCATAATCTCATGAATCTTACAAATCAGTCTTTGATTTCGCCTTTAAACGTTTGAAACATTACCGTGAGCGATGAATTAATCTATAGGTACATAATACTAGTTCTGTAAATGGTACACCATTAAAACGGCAACCTTTTTGAAATGGAACATGAAAAAAAAATCCTTGCATGTCATTTTTAAATTCTTGCATTTGCAAGCGCACAAAAAGATAACTTCAGCGCTACGAAAATAATAAGACGACAACAGGCGACAGGTCAAGCGATGTCGAATAATCTTCTCTAGTTTGTTCGTGACTCTGACCTCAAGTCCGTATGCTGGGTGAAGACTTGGCAGCGAGTTAGTTGTCCGGTCCTTGCCAGCATCAGCCCCCATAGATGGTTGAAGAACTTCACTAAGTAGCTGTCATCCTATAATCGACTGTCCCAACCCTACACTTATAATATAATATAATTCACCATACACCTTAAAACACTAGCTGCTGTTCCTCATACTACAAACAAATCAGTCTGTTCACTATATATTTACCCAAGACCACAAGACTATCTTCTAAAAACATGCAATTTTTACCATCACGCGGTGAAACTTGGCATTCGTGGCCTGCCCTTTCCAATAGTCCTCGGTCTATCCAGGTAAATAATCGACTCATTCTGATTCTCATACTCATTCATAGTGCTGAAAAAAACCATCTAATCTTCATCGCTGTCACATTCATGTGTCATTACTATGAACACGTTCGCTCCGACGAGGAAGTCCGGAAGATCTCGTCGAATTAAATAAATAGCATAATCTCGTGAATATCCTCACCTAGCACGCCTCCATTTTTTAAAAATATACCTAAAATGTTAATTTCCGCATCTTAAATCCTATCGCTTCGAAGGGGGGAGTGAGTGAGTGGTAAGGCGTACGCTCGCATGTGGCAAAACAGCTGTCCTCGTTAGTCGGAGTCCACCGCTCATCGCCTAAAGATAAATTAGTAACCCGTAGAACCCTGATTCCGATCGGTGAATTCCATGGTAGCTCTATATCTATCTATAGTTCGATAGGGATTACAATAGTGCTGAAAAAAACATCTAATCTTCATCGCTGTGTCACATTGATGTGTCATTACTATGAACACGTCCGCTCCAACGGAAGTCCGGAAGATCTCGTCGAATTAAATAAATAGCATAATCTAGTGAATGCACTCACCCGGAACGACTTCAATTTTTTACTATCACGAGGTGAAACTTGGCACTCGTGGCCTGCCTTTCCAATAGCCCTCGGTCTCTCCAGGTAAATAATCAACTCATTCCTAAAAAATATACCTAAAATGTTAATTTCCGCATCTTAAATCCTATTGTATCGAAGAGGGGAGTGAGTGAGTGGTAAGGCGTACGCTTGCATGTGGCAAGACAGCTGTCCTCTTTAGTACGGAGTCCACCGCTCATCGCCTAAAAGTAAATTAGTAACCCGTAGAACCCTGATTCCGATCGGTGAATTCCATGGTAGCTCTATATTTATCTGTAGCTTGATAGGGATTACAATAGTGCTGAAAAAAAATCTAATCTTCATCGCTGTCACATTGATGTGTCATTACTATGAACACGTCCGCTCCGACGGAAGTCCGGAAGATCTTGTCGAATTAAATAAATAGCATAATCTCGTGAATGCACTCACCCGGAACGACTTCAATGTTCACCATCACGCAATGAAAGTAGGCGCTCATGGCCTGCCAGCCAGATCTCTAGTCCTTGGTCTCTCTAGGAATATAATCAACTCATTCCTTGAAAAATTGCCTAACTTCAAAATTTCGGCATATCAAATCCTATAGCTTCGAAGGAGGGAGTGAATGGGTGGTAAGGTTATGCTCACATGTAGTAAGACAGCTGTCCTAGATAGTTATTACCTCGAGTCCACCCCTCATCAATTAGAAGTATAACAATAATATTATGATGGGACCCGATTACAGTCCGTGAATTCCATGGCTTTGTATCTATTCTATATAATTCAATAGTCAACCAGTAACATTGCAAAATACTTAGTATGACAAGTCCTGAAAAAAACCACCCATTCCCAGTTAGTGATCCACGACCGCCCGGTCGAAAGCCCGAAAGTCAAATTAAATAAATACCATGATCTTGCAAATGCCGTCACCCAGAACAGCTTTACTGTTCACCTTCACGCGGTGGAAGTTAGCGCTCGTGGCCTGCCAGCTAAATCTGTTTCACCTTTTTAAAGATCTTCATCTTACCATAAAAATAATCAACTCAGTCCTAGAAAAAATATCTAAAACCGCCATTTCCGCATCTCAAGTTCTATGGCTTCGAAGGGATAGCGAATGGGTGGTAAGGTGAACGCTCACATGTGGCAAGACTGCTGTCCTAAACCTACCACAGCCGGCCGTTAGTCCGGAATACACTGCTCACCCCCCAGAAGTGTAGTAATACTATATAATGGGCCTGACTTCGGGCAGTGAATTCAATGTCAGCTCCGTTTGTATTTTATTTTATGTATCCTCAGTCATAATATTGAGATTTCAGACACCACTTACATCGTTCGGCTAGAATTTGAAAGTCCTGAAAAATATATTATTGCTAACATTCATTAAGTGGTACGTTTAGTCCGGCGCACATTTGGACGACTTACATAAAATAGCTAATGCAGGTGTTCGGTTTTGCCAGTACGGATCAAATTTGGTCATTAAGTTAGTTACTTTGGTAGTCTAAGGCTCTTTGAAAGTAATGTCTTCTCCGACGATCTCCTTGTAGTCACACCTGCTCGAGCGAAAGGGAAAAAAACTCTTAAATGGCTTTGTGACGGTCAGACACCAGCCGAAACTGCAGCAACAAAAATCTTTGCTCAAAATATCAACCTGGTACTTTAACTCTGGCACTACCAGAGTTGGTGAAGCCGACCCCAATTGTCATTTCTACGCCGTGGCCCTGAGTACCCGTTCTTCAATCCAATTGCGACCTATGCTGGAACAATGGAAGAAAAAGTGATGTGTGTGAAGATAGATTTCCGTCACACTACGTACTACATGTTTTTAATGTACTTTCCTCCTTGATGTAGCTAGGAGACACACACATACACAGACACACACACACACACACAGACACACACAGACACACACACAGACAGACAGACACACACACAGACAGACACAGACAGACAGACACACACAGACAGACATACACATGCAGACAGACAGACAGACAGACACACACACCCTGAGTACCCGTTCTTCAATCCAATCGCGACCTATTTTGGAACAATAGAAGAAGTGATGTGTGTGAAGATATATTTCCGTCACACTACGTACTACATGTTTTTAATGTACTTTCCTCCTTGATGTAGCTAGGAGACACACACACACACACACCCTCACACACACAAACACACCCTCACACACAGACACACACACGCGTGTGTATGTGTATGTATATGTATCATATGAGGGTAGAAATGATAGTGTAAGCTAGTGTTTTTCACAACGCCAAAATGTCGAGTGGCAATAACTTAGCAATACATGGCCAAGTGGAACAGTGTTTAGGTTGCCTGAACTTACATTGTTAGGCTCCATTTTTCGTTAAGATAAAATTAACGGAATTTCAATTGAATTCTGTAGATCGAATGCAATAACACGACACCCTTATACAAATGTTGCATGCACTCAAGGCTAAGCCTATGCTGAGACGCAGGTGACGCAGAATAACATAGTACAGATTTTGCGAGGCAGGGCAGTCGAGGCAAACATAGGCTGCGAGCGTATGCTACGAGGCAGTGTAGTCGAGGCATACATGGGTGCGAGCGTATAAGATAGATGCAGATGCTAAATGACATAGATGCATTCATTCGCGTCCTAGATAGTACAAGGAATAGACAGTTTTCTAGTTTGATGAGAAAAATGAATTTAGATTAAGAGTTTGGTTATGAAATTAATGAATTGTTGCTACTTTACAGTTTATCAAAGCGTAGAAAAGCTATTTGGAAAAGTGATTATCTGAAAAAACGCTCTACTAATAAAGAATTTGTACACTGGAGAAAGTTATCTGACAAACAATTTAGGAATTTAATTAAATGTTTTATCATTTATCATTAAATGTGGTCAACTCAGCAATTATAAAATCTATCTAAAAACTCGTTCTGAGTTGCATGCATCGTGCAGAAATCAGTGCCAGCACTACGAGGCGCAGAGCAGGATGCACATGTCTGCGTTTCACGTGCCTGAGATGCAGCGCACGCAGCTCTCAGTACGTTCAGTACATTACATCTGCTCAGCCCTGCGCTTCCTGGAACCGCGTCTCAGCATACGCCTGTGTCTCAGCAAGCTATAGCTGTCACGCGCCAAGCCAAGTAGAAAGTTTCACCCCTCTAGGCCACATCGGAATACAACGCTTTCTCTGCATACTCTAGACCACTCTATGGGATCGAAAACCTTGTACCTCGGCTCTTTAAATTAAAGACTACTACTAATCGATAAAATATTGATAAACAGAGGTGGATGGCAATGTTTGCCATCCATCTTTTGTGGATGGCAAAGTTCTTGTTCAGTAGTGAACGGTTCGAACCGGTGTCATAGGTCATCTCACTACAAGCATAACTGATTTTTAAGCTAATGAATCGAAATGGATAGATTAATTGATGGTAATCTTATCAAGGACCTTTTAGGAAGGATTTTCAGCTGTAAGAGAATCTGCAAACAATTTAATTGTATTAATATGGCGATTGACGCAAACCTCAACAATCCTCTCTTAATCATCAGAAGCGCAAGCGATCGCCTAGATCCTAGTCACGGTATGTTATGCGACAACTCTCTTATTGTTGTGGTCAGTCTGCTGCCTATGACGGCTGTCATCACTCCATTCGGGGGACGGTGAGGGGTCACTTTGGTCTAACTTGCAATGAAGGCGACACGTTCTCGTACAGCACATGTAGTTTGCAGTTCGTCAGATCTATTCTGTATCAGCGCAGCAGCGTACACGTCCCAAATCGTGTAACATTTTCAACCATTTGCTCCATTTTGCGATTGGTTGGGGTTGATGATGAATAACTGAGGCAGGTAGAACGTCCTCGGCCTATGCTGTCTTGGCTCTGCTTCGGTCAATTGGACAGACAAAGCAACCCATAGCAACTCAACTAATTGAACACATCAAGGATGTTGAAAAAAATCTGCAAAAAAGTTTGTATATTAGATAGGAGTAGTATTGTAGTGGGAGGCTGACAATGATTCTGGATCAGACGATGAAGTTGATCATGTGGTTTATGATGACGTTATAAACAGTGAAGACACCGATCCATTTTACAACCCCGATGCAGACCCCCGGGTAGACCACCGGGTTCAAACCTGTGTAATAGGTCATCTCACTACAAGCATAACTGATTTTTAAGCTAATGAATCGAAATGGATAGATTAATTCATGGTAATTTTACTAAGGACATTGCAAGAAGGATTTTCAGCTGTAAGAGCTGTAAGCTGTAAGAAAATCTGCAAACAATTTAATTGTATTAATATGGCGACTGACGCAAATCTCAACTATCCTCTCTTAATCATCAGAAGCGCAAGCGATCGCTTAGATCTTAGTCACGGTATGTTATACGACAACTCTCTTATTGTTGTGGTCAGTCTGCTGCCTATGACGGCTGCCATCACTCCATTCAGGGCACGGTGAGGGGCCACTTTGGTCTAACTTGCGATGAAGGCGACACGTCATCGTACAGCACATGTAGTTCGCAGTTCGTCAGATCAGTGCAGCAGTCCTAAATCGTGCAACATCTTCAACCATTTGCTCCATTTTGCAGTTGGTTGGGGTTGATGATGGGCAAAAGTGAGGTAAGTAGAACATCCTCAGCCTATGCTGTCTTGTCTCTGCTTCAGTCAATTGGACAAACAAAGCGACCCATAGCGACTCGACTGATTGAACACATCAAGGATGTTAAAAAAAATCTGCAAAAAAAAGTTTGTTAATTAGATAAGTAGTAGTTTTGTAGTGAAAGGCTCATGCAGTACAAACATTGCAGGGAATCAACACCATTCACGGTTCTACATATCTACACGTTCTACATATCTACGACGTTCTACACGTTCAGTGAGGGAAATAATCCCAAACGAATATCAGCCTGAAAAAGGTATCAAGATCGACGTCGATGACGAGTCAGAAGCCTACGAAACACTCGGTTATTCGGACAACTCAGAAGAGGAACCAGATGCTGTACCAGAAGAACAGAACCTGATACCAGCGCAAGAACTGAGACAATCGACGAGAGTTCCGAAGCTGCGAAAATTTGAAGAGTATGTCACATATTCTGTTATAAGCAACAAGGCCGATGGAGATCCGATCACCGTTGAGGAGGCGCTATCGCGAACAGACGGTAATAGATGGAAGGCGGCAATGGATGAAGAGTTGGCATCGTTGGAGGAGAACGAAACTTGGACACTCGAACTCCTTCCATCAGGCAGGAAGCCTATAAAGACCAAACGGGTGTTTAAAATAAAAAGGGGAGATGTGAGTGGTGACATCGTGCGGTACAAGGCACGATTAGTAGCAAAAGGCTGCTCACAAAAATACGGAATCGACTACGTGGAAACATACTCACCAGTAGTCAGATATGCCTCGATACATTATCTGGTGGCACTTGCAGTAAAATCACAGTTCAATATTGATCAAATGAACGCGGTGACTGCGTTCCTCCAAGGGGACCTCAGAGAGGAGATTTACATTGAGCAACCTGTCGGATTCCATGATGGCAGTGAGAGGGTCTGCAAGTTGAAGAAAGCAATCTATGGCCTGAAGCAAAGTGGTCATGAATGGAACCGAAAGCCAGACAGAATGCTGCGCTCATTCGGGCTAATCAAGTCAAAGGCTGACCCATGTGTCTATTTTACAGTCAACATGGAGATCATCATTGCAATCTATGTGGATGATATTCTTATCTTTCGGAAACACAAGTCAACTCGTGACAAGATCAAGACGGCGCTTAGCTAATCATTCAAAATGAAGGACATGGGACAAGCAACCAATTGCATCGGACTAAGCATCACTTATAGTACAGGTACTATCAGTTTGGAGCAAAGCAAGTACATTGAAGAAATACTCGACCGATTTGGAATGGCCGAGTGCAAACCAGCTATCACTCCACAAGTGACACAAACTAAAAACTAATCGTGAGTATGTGTCCTACTATTGACGAAGAAAAACGAGAAATGGAAAACAAACGGTATCAGGAAGCAGTCGGCAGCCTTTTATACCTAGTAGAGGGCACTAGACCAGATATCGCATTTGCGGTAAATGATGTGAGTCGATTCAACTCCAATTACGGTAGGGCTCACTGGATGGCAGTAAAGAGGATCCTCCGCTATCTAAAAGGAACAATTAGATTCAAGATATGTTATCGTGAGTCGAAGCAGTCAGGACTAAAAGGATTCTCGGACGCTGACTGGGCATCAGATGTGGACAAGAGGCGGTCATGTACGGGCTTCGTTTTTGGCCTAAGTGGTGGTGCAATATCATGGACCAGCAAAAGACAGAAGACGGTGGCATTATCAAGCACAGAAGCCGAGTACATGGCATTGTCAGCGGCTGTGCAAGAAGCATTGTGGCTGAAACAATTCGGCCAAGATCTGGACCATAACATCAGGACCAAATCAGTCAGGATCAAGTGTGACAATCAAAGTGCCTTAGTTCTTGCTAAAATGGACTGTTTTAAAGCTAGATCCAAACATATTGATGTGAGACACCATTTCATTAGACAAAAGATCGATGATGGACTGATAGAAACAATGTATATATATATATATATATACCCACAGAGGACATGGTGGCCGACATCCTAACAAAGGCTGTATCTGGACAAAAGGCTGCATTTTGTGCGTCAAATATGGGGTTGTGCATTTAAAATTAAATTTAGATGGAATATCAAACCAATGAAATGTTAAACCAAATCGTTTGTTTTTAATATTTAATCAAAGATTTATGTAAAATAATTAAGTTCTTAAATTTATATTTAAATGAGTGAGGGTGTTGAAATAGTACAACCCTACGCCCATACGTGGCGCCTTAAGTATAAATTACTATCTGGCAACGCTGTGTCGTGTTGACAGTTTCCATTTCTGTTCAATAAATGGCTACCAACCAACAAAAATATAATAATATAGCAGGTTATTGAAGTCAGCTCTGACGCGACAGCGCTGTACTGTGATCGGAAAGAGCCAGTCTTTTGTCCATTGGACAATGCGATTGAGGTTGTCTTGTATTTCTACGTAGCTGATCGTGGGGTCAGCAAAAAACTTTGTGTCATCTGCGAACAACATGAAATCGAGGTTTATGATCGCTTTTAAGTCAGTAAGGAAGATCCCAAATGCTGCAGGCCCAAGGACTGATCCTTGGGGAACTCCGCTTAGGACAGGATGGGGTTCCGAGAGCTCATCACCGACTCGTACACGAAATTTTCTGCCTGTCAAGAAGTTTATGATCCACAGCAACAGCTTACCCCGGAAACCAAAATGTTCCAGTTTTTTAACTAGCCGTTTAATTGGTACTCTATCAAATGCTTCTTCATAGTCTAGATATATTATGTCTATAGGGTGTCGATTGTTCCATTCTGTTGTCCACTTATCTAAGCATGAGAGCAGGTTAGTTACAGTAGCGTCTTTGCACAAAGCCGTGTTGTTCTTCAATGGTAAAGAATGATTTTGCAGCAGTCGCACTTCACTCCGGGTTTTTTGTCATTAATTATCTTTTTACACTTTGTACACTTTTGGGGGTTGGGTGATGGATTCATTTTGTGTCTTTTTAATTGGTTTTCCTAGTTAGGTTTAGTTGATTTCAGCGTTTTGATTTATATTTTGTCTAGAATTCACTGTACATTAAATGAGGGTAGTGCAATGTTGACATTAAATGATTTTTGTGCAATTGTATACTAATTCATGGATTTCCAGAGGAGATCACACTTCCACAGCTGGTCTGCACTTCAAACTACACTTTAGGAGTAAATTTGGGCACGGATTTTAGGTTTGGTATGTTTAGGAGAGTATTTTGTTCACACTATGTATGCACCACAACCACAGGAGTAAACACGAACAGAGGCAAAGCTTCTGAAGAGCGTGCAAAATTTTTACCTACTTTGTTAGGGTTGGCACAGAAGAATAAAATTAAATAAACTAAACATTTGTCAACTTTTTATTATACACAATTTTAAAAAGTCTCCTTTAGTTACACTATCTAATTACGATATACCAAAACGATTTTTGCACCGCCGGGTTGAGTTATCTTTCGATGTTAATGGAATTACTGCAGTATAGGGACCTTTCTCAAAAATCGAAAAAATAATGAAATACTACTAGATTCGATCATTGTAATGCTAAATGTGAAAGAAAAAAGCTTTAACAAATTAACAACCAAATTTGGTTTAAAGTTAAAAACAAATAAACAAACCAAAAAAAAGTTTTTTTAAACTCAGTTTTTAAGATTGTCTTAAAAAACTAATCTAACCTACCGTCAAATAGGTGTTTATGTATTATTAAAAATAACTAACAACCTACCGAAATGTATGGGTTTGACCCTTTTTGGAATACCTATATCTCGCTTATTTATAGAAACCGAATAAAGATTATTACAGATTCGGAACCAGCGTGGTCAATATAGTCGGGTGATGTTACAAAATCAATAATGTAAAATAGGTTCCTTTAATGCATTAATACCTAATTACTAATAGGTATATCTTTCCACCACATAAAAAAACGGCGTATACAAAATTTTGGGTCTCTGCTGTTGGCCGTTGAGGAGTTCCCTCATCGGGAGTCAACCCAGGGTTCATCAGCCATGTCATGGTGGAACATGGAAGGTCTATCGTAATTGAATGCGTATACAAAATTTTGGGTCTCTGCTGTTGACCGTTGAGGAGTTCCCTCATCGGGAGTCAACCCAGGGTTCATCAGCCATGTCATTGTGGAACATGGAAGGTCTATCGTAATTGAATGCGTATACAAAATTTTGGGTCTCTGCTGTTGACCGTTGAGGAGTTCCCTCATCGGGAGCCAAACCAGGGTTCATCAGCGATGTCATGGTGGAACATGGAAGGTCTATCGTAATTGAATGCGTATACAAAATTTTGGGTCTCTGCTGTTGACCGTTGAGGAGCTCCCTCATCGGGAGTCAACCCAGGGTTCATCAGCCATGTCATGGTGGAACATGGAAGGTCTATCGTAATTGAATGCGTATACAAAATTTTGAGTCTCTGCTGTTGACCGTTGAGGAGTTCCCTCATTGGGAGTCAACCCAGGGTTCATCAGCCATGTCATGGTGGAACATGGAAGGTCTATCGTAATTGAATGCGTATACAAAATTTTGGGTCTCTGCTGTTGACCGTTGAGGAGTCATCGGGAGCCAATCCAGGGTACATCAGCGATGTCATGGTAGAACTTGGAAGGGGCTATCATAATTTACTGCGTATACAAAATTTTGGGTCTCTGCTAATGACTGTTGAGGAGTTCCCTCATCGGGGTCCAACCCAGGGTGGATGGATTTCAACCATAATCTTTTCATCTCATAACATGATGACCAACTGATACCTGCATGCCAAATTTCAGCTCAATCGGATGAAACGTTTCGGCGCTATCGTCGGATAATACACACAGCCAGACACAGAAGTGCGTCCACAATACTTTCCTGACAGGAAAGTAATAATAAATTATAATCTATTTATTTACTGTACATACCTAATGAAATCTTTGGGGTAATTGAAAAATGATAATGTTTTTAATAATTCTAGAATCGTTCAAACACACGCTGCAGTAAACCATATTTACACTTGTTTATGTTAAAACACTTATTGAATCAAACGTAAGGAGAAAAATAAACAACAGGTGAGATGTGTACGTCCGCCGCGGCTGGGGGCCCTGAGGTTTGTCAACCTTTCTCCGCGTACGTACGAAGCGGCCGGTTGCCATACACGCACGCGTCTCACGCTTGTAGTAGTGTACCTACCAAATCGCGGTTGTATGAAGCTTTGTCTCTGTTCCGTGTCTACTCGTGTGCCACAACTGACAGATGGCAGATTCTCGATATACTTATCTTATTTTACTATGGCGGTGTGCGGTCTGCGGCCGCACTACCGCGAGGTGGGCTTTGTTCATTTGATCCAATGTATTCTTGAATTGCGCACTATCAAATCTGATACAGTGAGGTTACAGTATTAAGGCTGACGAACATTGAGTCAGTTACTGACATCAAACCTAAAACAAGTCAGTGCTGACCCGGTACTGCCATCGTGTAAATTGATTTTAAGTCAGTACAGAGCTGTCGCTCCAGAGCTGACTTCAATATTCCTGCTATATATTTTGAAGTCAAGGAGCAAACACATTATCGGACGCGTCCGTAAGGCGCGGCGTACGAACGTATGCAGTTGTTCGCGACAGACGTCCGATAATGTGCACGGCTCAATAGAAATTCACTACACAGATCGCGTTCATAAGCCGCGGCTGACGGACGCGTCCGATAATGTGTTTGCCCCTTCAGCCCTTGTCTAAACTCGCCTGACCTTGTCTAAAGTCAGTAGTTAGTCAGTCACTGGCACTGTTTTGTAGCGTTTTAACTAGCGAAAATAATGCATTTTTTCCCACTGACTAATAACAAACGTACCTAACCTATAGAAGTAACTATGGCTGATTGACTACGTAAACAGTGTGAGTCAGTTCTCAGCGCCCACTGACGCCTGTAACTGACTCAATGTAAATCTGCACTTATGGATAGCGCGCACGGTTGACTTTTGTCACCGCGACAAAAAAGTTTTTGTCGCGGTGACAAAAGTCAATGATATGGCTGACAGTGATAAAAGCTTTTAAATGCAAGCGTCGTTTGTATAATCGATTTTAAAGACGGCCGTTATTCGCGAAGTTTCTGCTGTCCTAGCATAAGCTGGTAGGAACACTTATTAGGCGTTTGGAACGAATACTAGAAAAAAACATAGTTGCACGGCGTAGTCAAGAAAAGTGAGGTTATGCGCGTGTACGTGGCTACATAACAAAAAGGAGTACTTACCGAGTCGAAAATTCCGGGTTCCCGCTAATTTTCTTCGCGGATAGGAGGGTGTTGTGGTTACATTGGCTTTTCCGGCAAATGAAAACGTCGAAAAATCCAATTTCGTTTGCGTCAGATGCAAACACGAAAATCGCGGCTCGACGCATTTTGACAGCCGAGAAGCGATTCTTCTTCTTCTTCTTCTTCATCAGAGCGTCGGCAGCGATCGATCATTGTAGTAGGGATATGGTAGGGATGATACTGCGAGCGACCAAATATACCGTACGGAGGAAACATCGAAAACTACATTAACAAAATTAAGGAATATAAATTCAGAATCGTATCGTATAACATTAAAAAAAATAGTAAAAGAAATATTATGATTTAAAATTATTTATTTAGAACAGAAAAATATACAACTCTCAGAAAAATTACAGCGATACACAATTTAACTTAAAATAAATTAGGAAATTTAATGGGCGTAAATATAAATTTCGACCTGATAAATAAAGGGGTAGTGAGTGGGTAGTGAAGTGTACGCTCGCATGTGGCAAGACAGCTGTCTTATAGGTAGGTCGTTAGTCCGGAGTCCACCGCTAATGCGCGGAGCAAGAAAGTCGGCGGACAGCACCTACGCTATAAAGTTGTGTTAAAAAGGCACCTAACCGCCAGTGGTATTCTACCTGGGAGCTGGGAGAGGGCTGCTCACAAACGCAGCGAGTGGCGCTCCACGGTGACCACAAAAATTAAAGAGTTTGAGAAAGCCCGGCTTGAAAACCTCGACTCGAACCGCCAACAGCGCAAAACTCGTCTGAAGTCTAATTACACATACACTTACAACGACTGCGGTGAACTCTACTGTAGTCGTTGTAATCGGACCTTCAAAAACAAACTGGGATTCACGAGTCACTTCCGCGCGCATATTCGAAGAAGTCCTGTCAACCAAGAGGTCGCCGTTGTCGGATCACGATGAGGAGGACATCATGTGTGCGTGTAACATGTTTGTTAGTCTTGTAATCTTGTTATTGCATTCGATCGACAGAACTGAAAATCCAATTCCTTTAATTTTATTCCAACGGAAAATGGTGACCCAGCCGGGAATCGAACCCGGGACCTTACAATGTAAGATCAGGCAGTGGCGGATCCAGAGAGCCATTTTGGGGGGGGAATTATTAGACTTTGGTGTGTAAAATACTCATTTATTACATAAAAAGAAATAAAGAGATAAAGACATACTAAGACAGAATAAAGACATAAAGAGAGTTTCGCCTAATGTCAAAATTTCAAAATTATATAAATCTAAATAAAAATGTGACCACACAATTTTATATCAAAATTCTGTGTTGCCCTATTTTTGAAAAGCGTTCCACTACTTCTTCTGGTTTTATATCAATGTCATAGTGGATGTGGAGTAACGCCAAGCCACATAATCTTTTTTCTAGTATGGTAGTTCTAAGCCAAGTTTTGATGCAACGTAAAGATGAGAACGATCGTTCAGCACTAGCATTCGTTACAGGTAGTGTGCAGAAAATCTGAAGTAGTTTGTGTATTATTGGGTATACGTCTTCATCGCAGGATTTAAGTGCATCAAATGATGAAGCTGGTAGTGGTAGACCGTCACCGGATGTTTTTTTTGTAGACCATAGTTGCTGCCAGTGTTGAACTTCTGCTTTCAGTTTTAAAACTTGTATCTCTTTGTTACCTTCGAGCAAGTTTCCAAATCTTGAGATAAGAGATTTGATCAGTTCTTTAGTTTGATTAAAAGTTTGTAGTATAACTTTATCCGGAATCAGTAATGTCAAATTAAAGGAATCTAGTACCTCTTTGGAAAAACGCACTTTTAAATCCTCGGTCACTGTTTCAATTAACGGTATGAACGTAGATACCCTGTAGTAGTCCTGACAATCTTCTAGTGCATAATTTTCCCGTCTCGTTTGTCTCGCGCACGTCCTCGGTCTTTTAACGTCAATGTCTAACTTTTCTGCCATTTGCTTTGCGTTTTCAAATATTTCATTGAAATGTTCATCTACTTCACGCCGTCGCTGCTCTAGTGTTGCAATTAGTGATTTTACTATTTCCGATGCTTTTGCTAGATCAATGGTTTCTTTTTGTAAGATGACGCTGAGTGGTTGGGTAAGTGATAATATATCACCCAGGCAGAAGAGTCCTATAAGGAATTCAAAGTTACTTAAAGCGGAAATTAAAACCGATGCCTTTCCTGCTGTATCCTTGTTCTTCCACTGGCTTAACCTAACAGCGATTTCGAAGCAAGAAGCGACGCGGACACACTGTCTTTTTCTTCTACGTCGATTTTGGGGGGGGAAATTTCCCTAATTTCCCCCCCGTGGATCCGCGCCTGGATCAGGCGACCTAACCACTATGCCACCGGGCCGTGTCACGTGTGTATCATGTTCGCCCCCTAAACTACCCCCCCCCCCCCCCGCATCTGAAAAGTTTTAAATAACCACTCGTTATTATAAAAATATTTAGTCCGGCGGCCATACGCTGGGCTAATAATTAAAGATTTTAGATCAATTGGCATTACGCTTATCAAAAATGTAACAGTATTGTTTTTCTTTAATTGGGTACCTACCTAAGTCCATATTCTACATTTTCAACATTTCGACTTCTGTTTTGGTAATTTCGTGGCATCTGAATATAAGTATTGTATCAGCCTAAATACATTCTTTATGAAATTGCCTAACTAATTAAAAATTTTCATTGGAGCTTCAAATCTAAATCTATATGTGCAGTGATTAAAACCCTGCACTGTCTTCATTTTCGGTTAAACTTTTGTAAATCGATTCCCATCTCGGTTTTTTTTTGAACGGATAAACTTCCTGCATATAAGTTTTTGTGTCAGTACAACATTTTTCTTTCAACACTTATTTTCAAGGATACAAAACATAACGTTTTTGTAAAATCAACAGTGTCTACTTGTTAAAGCTTGTGCCCGTTGATGTTATATGGGGTTTGTACATGTCGTGGAGACCAGGAAATGATCATGGTTTTGCATTTATTCCGTTATAAAAAGTGAACTTCTGTATTTGTAATTATTTTTTATTCTTTTCCTAATGAAACATTTGTGGTTTATGTAAGTTATCCATATAGATACATATATATTTTTGAAATGTAGGTCCCCAAACAGGCCTTTCATTTGACACTAATCACGATACCTACATTTATGTTAATTTTTGACGTTTAAAATTTGGACATTTATACAACTAATTACTTATTATAAATAGGATATGGTTTCCATCTTATTTATAATTTCAAACAACCGCGATAGTCTTCGACTTTATATTTACTTAATATTTAGATAGTAAGGTACCCCGTGACTGATTCCGAATCTTTATTCGGCCTCAAATAATAAGCGAGATGTAGGCATTCAAAGATGCGTTAAACCCACAGCATGTTAACTTATTTTTTTTTTAAATAAACACCTGGCGGAAGTTTCAGTTACATTTTTTAAGCAATGACAAAAAGTATGTTTTTGTTTTTATTATGTAAATTTGTTTTTATTTTGGCTTTATTCTATCACATTCTAATTTGGCTTTATTCTATCACATTTTTTTATTTGATGGCTCCACCCAAAGAGGGTGATTTCTGCCTAACTATCACATTTAGTATTACAATGCACTGATCATGTTACAATGACCGAATCTAGTAGTAATCTAGTAGTTATTCCATGGTACTACTGACACTATCGTATCGTATCGTATCGTATAACCCTAGAGTAGGAAACGGTGACATTTGCTGTCAATCTGCGAACATAACCTGAAATAACTTGTTTTCATCTTAATAGTATATCACAACAAAAGCTTCGTAGACATCCATCGCGCAGTTGCCTTTAAATCGAATCCGACATCCAACGAGTGGGAACAGAGGCGGTGATATCCGATTAAAAAACGGATCAGACACCCGACAAGTGGAAATGGGCTGTTAGTCGCCCGAATTTACGTGTGATGGAAACCATGCATTTAATCTAAATATAATGATTTTTCTTTTTTTTAATACAGTTTCTTTCAATAACTAATGTAGTTTTTTCTTTTACAGACATGATCATCTAAAGGTTTCGGATATCCCTCCAAAACGGGGTCATTTGTCATTCACTTAGCAAAATATTGGCTCCACGAAACCTATGCATATCCCAACTGTGGTATCAAATTTGGGGGAATACCGGGAATACACTAACTTCATCATCAAAGTCTATGTATAACCCGAAACATGTGGATGCAATATGCACAGATTTTGCAAAAGTATTCGACCTTGTCAACCCAACCATCCTTCTGGATAAATTAAAGAGATCTTCGGTGATCTCTTTAGATGAATATCGTCATACGTCAACAAACTTCACCAAGTTGTAGCTTTACTGACAGTACCTCATACAAGCATGTCGAAATTCAATCGGTGATCGAGTTGAACGCCAAGGTCGTGAGTGCTCTCGCAATACGACGTACACAAGGAGTCAACTACTAGACAACACTACTGTCAATGCTTAGGACTGAAAATGTACAAGATCAGACTGAATCACTTTAATATTGCTTTATTGGAGAACCGTGCTGCAGATATGGTACTATTCCACAAAATTATCCACAAAAACGTAGATAACCCGTATTTTACGAAGAACCTATAATTTTACATTCCACAACGCGTGGTTCATTCTTGTACGTTCGACCTGCCTTGCGTCTGTACTAGATATGCCTAAAATTCTATCACATACAGCTTAATGTCTATGTATGTACATTAATCAATTCCAGAAGAGACTAAATTTAAGGAGAGCATAGGTATACATAAACGTAATTGACAATGCGGCATACATTTATAATTTGATATTTATGTTTTAGACGACTATTTGGGTATTATTTTTTATTTTACGTTTGATATTTTAATTTACATTTATTATGGTTTTATTTTGTAACATTTATTTTATTGAAAATAATTAATTTATTTGGTTACATGATTTAGGAACCTTGATTTTACTTGTTTTTTTCTTTGGCTTTTAAAATAACAAAAAAAAACTATTATAAAATTGTTTATTTTTTTATAACAAAATTTAATTGTTTGTAACTGTACTATAAATTTTTGCAAAATTACAGAAGTCGTTACACGAGAACATTATGACAGCATAAAGAATGTTCAGTCAGGGATAGTATAACAGCGGATGGAACATTTATTAAATAAAGGAGTCAATACCACCACGTCCGGCTCCTGATGAAATGAAAATGTATTTTAAACACATGCTAGCTAAAATAAAATTATAATTGTAAGAAATGTTTTATTCGACAAATAAATGTTATTGAATCGGATGAATCAATAACACGGCAACGATTGCATACAATCTTCAGTATATGGTGACAGTGTACAATTTAGTTCATTTATAAATATATTTTTAGCCGTAGCATCTTCAAGCTAATAATTGCACCGTGATAAAGTTTTAACACTTGTTGTTAAAAAATGATTTAATACTACCGCTTACGCTGGGTTAATGAATGATTTTAAAGCATTGCGCTTATCAAAACTTTAACAGCATAGATTCTCTATAATGGAAGTAAACCCCGGTGCGCACTTGCGGCCTGGCCGCGGCGGCCAACGAGATACTACGAAATGTATGGACTCGCCGTCAACCGCGCGGCCAAGTGCGCGCGGTCGACGGCAATTCCATACATTTGGTAGTATCTTGCTGGCCGCTGTAGTCTGGCCGTTGCGGCCAGGCCGCAAGTGCATGCCTGGGGGCTAAGTCCATATTTTAAATTTGAACTTCAGTATTGTTACTTCGTGGCATCTGAATATAAGTATTGTATCAGCCTAAATACATTCCTCATGAAATCGCTTAACAAATTCAACACTTAGAGCTTCAAATCTTAATCTATATGTCCAGTGATGAAAATCCAGCACCGTCTTAATTTTCGGTTGATCTTTTATAGATCAATTTCTATATTGTTTTTTTTTAAATAGTAAACTTCTCACAGGCAAGTCAGCCGGGCGCTAAAAGACATTGTGAGCTATGATGCAATAACAAATCATCAAGTCACATGCACAGGCTAAGATGCTAGTTATGCAAGTACAACTACTCAACTGATGAATAAATTGCATGTAAATGGGTATTTGGAGGTGTCAACTATAACGGGCGAACCCAGACTCCAGGAAGTTTTAACGATATTGATCGTTCTGTCTCCCTTAAGATGAGCGTAGGAGACTTTGGGACGAAACCGTTCACTGTCTAGTTACACCACTCACCCGTAAGAAGCCAACGCCTTACCGCGAGACACTGGGTTTGCAACCAACGAGCGGCCTCGCGCCCTTACTACCACTTTCGGCCACATTTCTCCGGCCTCCCAACTAGTTAAGGGTTCGAGGTCGCTTGCGCGGTCCTCTCCCTTACATAGCGGTGATTCGGTATCTACCGAATCTATTGCGGACCATGTCGACCGCCCGGGATAGGGTGGCCGAATTGGTCGTTTTTTAAGAGCGGTTGCCGTAAGGTTAACAACCACCCCTGTTCTATAGGGACAAGTGCATTCCGCTTATCAGTCGGAATGCACTTGTCCCTATAGTTCGCAAACCGTCCAGGAGCGCCCGAAGAGCGAAACTGACCCGCAGGCAGAGTCCTAGCCGGCATAATCACCTATAGGTATTTTTCTTTTACATTTATTTTTTTTTTCTTCCGAAATTTTACATTTATCTTTACAATTATTAAGTCGCAGTATGTATTTCTTTATTTTTCAGATTTTTGAGAAAGGTTCCTATACTGCAATAATTCATATTTAGTATATCTACTATACAGCATTTAACGAAATAAAACGAAAAAACATGCAAAACTGTCTAAAAAATAAACAAACTCGCATCAGAGCTAGGCGGAACGATATTATGCACCAACACAGCGTTATGTGCACCAAATACGCGTATTCACGCCCATACGTCACCGCTCATTACAGATCTGTTATTTATTCGCCTAGATAATTTCGAAAATAGTCTGACATCGACCATCCAGGGAAAAATTTTGATAGCCTGGTAACACTACACGCGTTGACAACTGCTATTTATAAAGAAGAAGAAGAACGCGAAAAGTAGCAGGAGGTATTTCACAGTTGTGATAATTTAGAGCGACTGACCCGATTCGCATTTTAGAGCGACTGAGCCGATTTCATGTTTTTCGATGGCGGGTCACTCAGTCTAAAGATCAGTCGCTCTAATTTATACGTTCTGCACCTCACACGATATTATCGTGTTTTTCGGGGCAGTCGCTCTAAAATGCCATTTTAGAGCGACTGATCTTTAGACTGAGTGAACCGGACTCCTCCTTTCTAATGACAATAATTTATATTATGTCGTATTGCTAAAAGAGTGAACTTTAATATAGTATAAGTATTATATAAGAATCTTATTTTATTTCTGAGAAAATTAGAATGATACAGGAAGTTTTTTTTTAAATTTTGTGTAATTGTAAGTAATGTATACCTTGGATATGTGGTCAAAAAACGAAAAAATAAGGCCGCTATGGTCAACAAGAATACATGACGGACATAAAAAAAAATAGTATACGGTTTTCGTTGTAGTGATATTACTGTATTAAGGAGCTCAAAGTTTGCCTTCCGAGCGTTTTACGAATAACGACTTTCGGAAAATGGGCTGAATAAGTAAATAATATTCGTTATATCTAAAATTAAAGGCCGCTATGGTCAACATCAAGAAATGGTCCAGGTAATTCAGTAATTAAAGTTTGTAGAAATCTCTTCATTTCTTGGAATTAGAACGCCAAAAATCCACTTTTCTTGCCTTTCTGGAAAAAATATGTGATAGGGCTCTTAACAAGACTGCCCAACAAAAAAGAGGTGTAATGTGTTGAGAGTTAACTATGTACGTTTTCCGTTTCTTTATTCCACCATAACTTCTGAACGCTCGGACCGATTTAAAAGTGTATGGTATTGTTAGAACCGTTATAATATCATCCCGAGTGTCATAGGGTAGGTACCTTAACTATCCAAATATCAAGTAATAGTTAGGTACCTTAACTATCCAAATATCAAGTAATAGTTAGGTACCTTAACTATCCAAATATCAAGTAAGGCTTTTTCAGACCCTTGCCTCAGGAAAAGCAACAATAGGTATAGCACAAACGTTTCAACCAATGCGAAGGTGTTTGAAGACAAACCTCGCTTAACAAATCATTTTATTATAGTTTTACATTTATTTCGAAGAAAGTTCAAGAGAATGCTTTACTTCTAACTAGACAGTTATTTTCCAAAGGAAGACACGCAACAAGAAAGAAGTGCAATGTATTCAGGGTTCACCTATGTTTGTTTTCCGTTTCTGTATTCCACCATAACTTCTAAACGCTTGAACCGATTTAGAAGTGTGTGGTATTGTTAAAATCTTTCTGTCATCCCGAGTGACATAGGGTACCCTTACTGTCCAAATATGAAGTAAGTAGTTGTCTAAATGTCCAAATTTCCAAATGTCCAAATGTCAATACATTGACGTAATTATATCGTCTTTAGTGTCAAATGAGATGTCTGATTGAGTACATTCCGGAAATATGCATCTATCTATATGGATAAATACATAATTTATGAATATTTCATTAAAAAAACCTAATGGAAATAATTATAAATACAATAGTTCACTTTCTGTAAGAGCGGTCGTATATATTTTTTTAAAAATATATTTACTTGTCTTTTGGAGTTTTCTGCCCCGATCCCTTATAGCTGTCATATAGTGGTAACTTGCTGCATGCAGTGTTCTTGTTCAAACGTCTAGGATATCGAAGTGCAGTTCGGGTGAGTGATCATGGCTTGTTGAATGGGTAGTGTGTCATTTTCGCGCAGCCTCTCGCCACTGTCACGTGGGGAGCGTCGCGGCGCCTCGCCGAGAGCGTCGAGACGCCGCGCGCCGCCCGGCGCCGCGTCAGTTCCGCGTCGGCAGCCGCAGCAGCCGCCCGCATCCCGACGCATCCGAGAGTCATCTCGCTGGCGAGCGCTCGCCGCGAGCGCTCGCAACACGCGCTCACGTATTTACGGTAAGGGCCGACGCACACCGGCGCCCAACGCAACGTCACTGAAAAAAGGTTACGCACAGGCGACCGAACCCCATACAAGCACATACACGATTTCTAAGTTGCCAAGTTCTGAAAGTTTAAAAATATTTTTACGTGGCTTTTGAATTAAACATCTGGTGTCAACATCACAGTGAAAGAGAACCATCATCATTTTTTTTTTCATTGCAATGCACACACTTTTCGATTCTTATCAATGCACTGCGCACTTTTATTCATTCATTGCATACACTTTTGGACATTTTTGATTAGTTTCATTCATAGACGTATTTTTGTTATTATTCCCAAAATATTAAAATTACGCAAACATTAGCTCATGAGATTTGCCACCTTTTTATCCTCTTATCTGAAAAGCCCGAGAATACTCGAGATTTTAATTCTTATACAAACTTAAAAGCTCAGTAATACTCGTCTATCTTGACAATTTTCTATTCAGAAATTTAAACCTTGGAGAAATTTGTTGCATCTAATTAGCTACAAATATGGCCACAAAAGAGCACAATAATGCTACTTTGGTCGGTTTCAGATTTTTACAAAATATTTATTAAGATAAGCGGTTAACCGAATCTATTATTGAATTATGCAATGACTGGTCTTCAGAGAAAAAATCTTCTCACAATCTTATGATGCTATACCATTCTCGTCATTACTGTAGGCTAACGATTCGGATATAACAATTCCTCCAAAAATTGCAAGCGCCTATTTCAGTCGTTGATATTCTATTCTCTATTTATGAAAATCAAAATTGTAATTATTTTTGGAATCGTAAATTACATATTAAAATTGCGAAACCATTCTTTCTATAATGTGACATTGACATAACTGTTAATTTAATTCTTGGTATGTGTCGTCGTTGTTACTTGACATACTTTACGTCATTAGCGGACACATTTTTCCCATGATTATATTATAATAGTGATTTCTTCTAATACCAAAATTTGAGGTTGAGTTATTTAATTTTTCTATGTAGGTATCAGTTACGCAATTTGCATAATTAGCAACTTGGACTAAGTAACCGGCGTGCGTTGAGCTCGTTTGGTCGACGGGTAATCGATTGTGACGTTTACGCTGTATATAGGTGTGTGTATAACCGTGTGACTAAGTTGGAACTAAGTGTGGTTTTTGCGCGTATCCGATGCTATGAAATGCAGCAGGAGCGGTCGCCATGGCGGAACCGGCGACCGTTCAGCTGCCCAACGGCATCCCGAAGAAGCCCGACAGCTTGCCGCTGAAGCGCCCCATCGCCAACGGATGGCCGCCGCTGCGCGACACGCTCGTCGTCACCAGCTGGGATGACCCCCCGCCGCCGGCGCCCGACTCGGCCGCCCCCGCGCCGCAGCCGCGCCCGCGACCGCGCTCCGTCGCCGATGAGTTCGCGCTGTACACGCCGCCCGCGCCGCTCCGCGCGCCCGCGCCGGTCGTGCGGCGGCCGCGGCCGGCCGCGCCACCGCAGCCGGCCTGGCTGCGGCGGCCGCACAGCGCCGCCGGCGTGCCCGCTCGCAACCTCGGCCCGCCGGCGCCGTGGGCGCGCCGGCCTCAAAGCGCCGGTCTCGCGAACGGCTTCTGCGAACCGCCGGCCTGGATGATCGTGCAACCGACGCCGCGCCGGCCCCAACTCGAGCCCGTCCAAATCCAACCCTCCTCCTGGTCACCGGCCCGTCCGCGTAGCATGATAGTCGCTTCCAAGTCGATGCACCAGATGCAACTGCCGCCCGACCACAACTACCGCACTCTCCCCTCATCCCACAGCGAACACCAACTCCAACCAAACATCAACACCACAATTGCTCAAGTCCACACTTCCAACCAGCACAACAATAACAGCGCTCTTCGTCGCTTATCCTTGCCGAACTCCGCGCACAGCCTCGGCAGACCCAACGGGCCAAAACCGTCTCCTACGTTTCACGGGTTTCCGATTAAGCCGCATAATTTCGGCGTCATTCCGAATGGCCGTTGCCAAACTGCTCCCGGTACTCCCATGACGCCCACTACTCCTCTAACTCCCGGCCGAATCCTATCCAATGCCTCCACTCCGGCGTCCATCAAAGAAGCGATCCAGCATCTGCTACAACAACCTAGAAACGGCTTCAACATCATGGATCACAAACTGTCTCTCTTCATCGACATACTTGATACACAGGAGCGATTCTCTCAGGTATTAATTTGAATAATACTGACTTGGAGTTACAGGAAATGTCGCTAGCAACCCTACAACAACACTTTACTTTATAATATTAAATAGTACAATCTGGCTCCATAAACTGCAGCATAATATAAACTATCACTCTTTCGAAACATGTATTCGAGGATGATGTGAATATCAAACCCCTAAGGGAATAAAATAGAGGAATTATATATTATTTTAATTAAATCTGATCCATTTGAAATTCGATTGAACCAAATTAATATTAATAATAATAATACTTTATTGTCAGGAATAGAACCAAAAAAGGTATATACAGGTGGGTTTTAATTAACCGGCATCCTAGAAGGGGGTGAATCAGTACTAAAGTATATAAGCAACTTTTAATAAAAAAATGTTGAAAAACCACAAATAAAGATTTATGACTAAGCACTTATGACTATTTAAATATTATCTATTTGGACATCATTTTTATACATTATGATAATTGTTAAAGTTCTATATTTTTTTAAGTTATTTTGATTGTCCAGCTTATAATAAATAAGTAATAATAGCTGAGAGAATTCGTTAAATTTTATTAGTTGTTTTTATCACTAAGTTTCTAATAATTTAAATGTCCGCCCTAGAACAATCTATGGCCTATTTAGTTGTCATTAAAATATAAAAATTGTTTTTGGCATAGCATGTTATCAGTTTTTTGGTACTGTATTTGTGTATGACATTTAAATTGTACATGCCCAGTTTACCGTAAATGATGTGAATTAGAAATAAAATAATATAAATATATAAGTACGTAAATAATAAAACATATACAGAATTACGTCTGTATATTTGTAAGAAATGGATTTTACTACGTGAAATAAAGAAATCTCAATCTTTCCCTCAGAATTACACTTGTTGTATTCATGGGGAGAATGGTGAATTTTATAAAATAAAATAATTAAAAAAATATGTATTTATAAAAAATCAAAAACCTAACTCGAAGAACACGATAATATTCCCCAATACTGTTCGCCGCGGCGCGGCAGTATTTTTCCGTATTGTTACTCGACTGCCCAACAAAAAATGAGTGAAATATGTTCAGTGTTCATCTATGTATATTTTCCGCTTCTTTATTCCACCATAACTTCTAAACACTGGATCCGATTTAGAAGTATGTTGTGTTATTAGAATCGTTATGTAATGTTGAGTGTTATAGGTTACCTTAATTAACTGTCCAAATATAAAGTAAGTAGTTGTCTAAATGTCCAAATGTCCAAATGTCAATAAATTGACATACATATATCGTTTTTAAAAAATAGAAGACTATCGCGGTTGTTTGACATTATAAATAGGATATAAACGAATTTACTGCGTGAAATTTGTAGCACCCGACGTTTCGGTGACGTTGCAGCCGCCGTTGTCCAGGGTAGACTGACGTCGGGTGCTACAAATTTCACGCGGTAAATTCGTTTACATCCTATTTATAATATTGTTTTTAGTTTAAAATAAAAGATTGATTAAGTACTTTACGGTAATATAGGATTATTTATATAAATAAATACATATGCCACCCATATTTCATAAAGAAAACCGTATTAAAAATAATTACAAATACAATAGTTCACTTTCTGTAACAGCAGTGTTGTTTCTTATTCTTTTTAATATATTTATTTGTTAGTGGTTATGGTTGTTTACTAAGCTATCTTGTCGTATAAGTAAATTATAAAAACATTAAGTATCTATTTTTGTAAGAAACGGATCTTACCGCTTGAAAATACTAAATCCCTAACTTTTCGACAGAATAACTTACATTTGTTTCATGGGGAGAATAATGAATTTTATTAAATAAAATAAATAAAAAATGAATGTTTGAAAAAGAAAAAAAAGGCGAAACTCGAAGAACATGATAACATTTCTCCAACACCATCTGCCGCGGCGCGGCGACGCTTTTCCGTATTATTTATATTGTCGTCCGCGTCCCATATGCCTAGACCACTACTTTTTCAACCGCCTCACCATTATTAACGTCGAACATCGCATAACCGCCAGCGACAACTCGCACCGCCCGAAAAGATGAAGTTTCCGAGTGTCATAAAAACGTATCAAGGACTTCACTTCCTTTCCTTTCCTTCCCCTTTCTTCTTCTCTCTTGTGAATTTTGAGGAAAAAAAGTGGCGACGGAGACTTACGTGGCAACTTTTCAATATTAGGTACAGCACGCGAAGGTTGCCCGAGTTTTTGAACAAGCGTACAACTCGCCGAGAGAAAGAGAGAGAGAGAGAGAGAGAGAGACAGAGATGGGGGAGCGAGAGCAATTTATCACGCAGAGAAATGATGACAAATGGGTGTGATATTATTATCTTTATTCGCTAAGTAATATTATCCCGGACGCGGGATACCATTCAGCCACGGTAATGAAGACTTTTTGAAGAAGGGTGAGACGTAATCCGGGCGGACTCCATAGAGCGTTCGCATTCATTTTTTGCGATCCAGGGAGAAAAATGAACTAGCAAATATATTAAAAAGAATAAAAAATACCACTACCGTTACAGAAACTATTGTATTTATAAATATTTTTATTACAGTTTTTTATAAAATACTTGTGGTTTATATATTTATTCATATAGACACATGTATATTTTCGGAATGTACTCAATCAGACCTTTCATTTGACACTATACACGATATATTTATTAACACGCTTTTATTAGGTCGACCTGTATGTAACTAACTATGTAATGGAATCTAACGTAACTAATTTAACCATCTTCCAAGGATCGTAGCGTCATAAAAATTGGCAGCTGTATGTAGTTCTGATGACAATACAATAATATGGTACTGTCGAACTGATCTGATGATGGAGTCGGAAGATATGAACTGGAACTTCATGATGGAACATCGTATCGTAGCTGTGCTTGGACTTGTTAGAAAAGTCTTGGAATGAACTTTGACCACGATTAGGTTTCAAGGTCTGATGATGAAGCCGGAAGATAGGCACTGGCATTCCATGATCGAATATCGTATCATGGCCATGTTTGGACATGTTAGAAAGGTCTTGTAATGAACTTTGACCACGATTAAGTTTCGAGGTCTGATGATGAAGCCGGAAGACAGGAACTGGCATTCCGTGATGGAATATCGTATCATAGTCGTGTTTGCACTTGTGAGAATTGTCACGTAATGGACTTTGAACACGATCAGGTTTCAAGGTTATAACAAACCTATTATATATTGACTTTTAAATATTGAGTGTAAATATTGACATAGGTGCCTGTATAAAGCGTGTTTTTAGTGTTTTTTTTAAACTATTAATTTATGTTAATTTATTGACTTTTGGACTTTTAGACAACTACTTACTTGGATATTTGTACAGTTAATATGCCACTCGGGATGACATAAAGATTTTAACAATACACTTCTAAATCGATTTAAGCGTTTAGAAGTTATGGTGGAATAAAGAAACGGAAAACATACATAGTTGAACCCTGAACACATTACACTCCTTTTTTGCTGGGCAGTTGTGTAAATTTCAAATTACAAAATAAGATGGTTATCAAAAGTCAACTTTTACAACATTTTTCAATAAATCTAATTATATTATTACAAATAATCAAGGTAGGTACAAATTAGTCATCACTCTAAAAACTCCAGGGGGAAAAAAGAAAATACATTTCATAACAGTGCGATACTCGCTGCGCTCCCGCACGAACGGTCGCACACTGAACGAGCCTTTGGTTTTGTATGAATATATTCTAATAGTCTAATTATTTTAATTTTGTTTCTTTTATTCAGGAAAAATACCATTCTAAAAATCGGCCACATATAAAATATACTGTTACACAAAAAAAATATTTTCCTCTTAATGATAACGATTTTCGTCTTATTTATTGACTTGTTTATTTGTTTCATAAACATTATATTCCAACATTTGATGTTGATTTTATTTCTATGATTATGCTATTTTGATATTTTTACGTATAAATTATAAGTGTAATTTTATTTCAATTACCTACCTGTTTTATTTTTTATTACATTTTTTTTGCTTTATTTTGAATACTAATACTATATGTGATGAACAAATAATCGCCATACATGCAGTTTATCTTAGTACAGGCTATGGCCTAGTTAGGCAGATTCCGTAAAAGTAAACAATTTAAATGTTTTTTTAAATGAATAAATTATTATTATATTATATTATTAATATATACGATTTATTTTCAGACTTGGGTGGAGAAGCATAACTGACGTAGGACACATACACTTATACACACACATATACATACACATATATACATATACATACTTACACAGATACACATATATGTTACATTATGTTTATTATCTTATATCACAATTATGCAGGTATATTATTTCTAAGCGATGATTTGTGCAGAACATCATTCTTTGTCCTTAAACGACCTTTATCGTCAAAAAGCCATGTTTTATTTTTTTATTGAATAAAAAGGTACTTTAATTTTTTTTATGTCGACATCAAGACGGTTGAATATTTTGGGTGCGATAAAGTTTATTTGCCTTTGGGCAAATGATGAATTAACTCGGGGAACTGCATAATTCATGCCTGCAGATGCTCTTGTAGTTCTGTGTTGCTGGCTTCGTGGTCGTTTATCTAGGGTTCGATGGAAAAACATGAGTGACTGTTTCACAAACAGCTGGCTTATATCTAACACCTTACTTTCTTGGAAAAGCATGTTAGAATCATATCGTGGGGGCCTTCTATTGATTACCCTCAACAAAAGCTTTTGGGATTTCATTTGCATCGGGTGTAGAGCAAGGGGTCATTTCTGGGCACTCTTGACCCTACACCGTTTAAAGAACCATTAACGTCCACGCTACGAAATCCCCTCCATTACATCACACTTTCGTGGAAACTTCCGCCTCCTTCTGTCGGATCGGAAGTTCGCCGAGTGCTTATACCTCTTATGCGCCGATTGAAAACTTCTCCGGGAGCGTTGCACGGCGCTAGCAGGTGCAGTGCTTTTTCGCGCGAGATTGGGATCGTCTGCATCAAATATGCATTTGCATTGTCTGGCCGCTGTCTTAAGCCTTTAGTGAAATTGTGGTCGGCAATTGCTCGATTGCGATTGCGAATGCTGCTAAATGCTGCGGACAGCGTCGACTACAGTCGAGCCAGGACAAATTGCATACCGCCCACACATGTGCGTATCACGTGCGTACACGTGCCTTCATTATGAAGAAGCGCCCCGTCCGCACAGTATCGCGTGTGCCGCTAAATACGCCTGCAAAGCCTCTGTTTAGAGATATATGCACTGTGATGCTGCCGTCCATCTATACAATAGAAGAAGCCCTGTACGTCCGAAGAAATCTCGCATAATTGCGTATGACCATTAAACATGACCTTAAGGATTGGTCCAACGTCCTGAACGAATATGGTTGTGTATACGCTTGAACAACGCTGGGAAATCTTGCGACATTACTTTGAAAATCATGGTAATGTTGCAGAATGTGTGCGAAAATTGCGTACGGGTTTTGGAAGAAGAGAAGCACCGTCAGCTCCGTATGTTCGTTACCTTGTGAAAAAAGTGAAAGAAACTGGTATCCTCATCGATAAACCAACGCGTGAAAAGCCAAAAACAGTGCGTACACCCGAGAATATTGCTGCTGTGGCCGAAAGTGTGCTTGAATCGCCATCAACATCAGTTCACCGTCGTTCTCAACAATTGGACATTTCGCAGACATCATTGAGACGAATTTTGCGTAAAGACCTTGGTATGACGCCGTACAAAGTCCAATTGGTTCAGGAGTTGAAGCCAACTGACCATCCAATGCGTTTTCGCTTCGCTAAGTGGGCCTGCGATCGACTTGCAGAAGATGCGGATTTTGCCAAAAAAATCATCTTTTCAGATGAAGCTCATTTCCATCTTGGCGGGTATGTAAACAAGCAGAATTGTCGCATTTGGGGCACAGAAAACCCGCACGCATTCATTGAAAAGCCGGTGCACCCAAAACGAGTCACTGTTTGGTGCGGATTTTGGTCCAGAGGCATAATTGGGCCATTTTTCTTCGAAAATGAAGAAGGATTGGCCGTTACCGTCAATGGCGATCGTTATCGGGCCATGTTGAACGAATTTTTGTTCACAGAAATTGAAGAGGAGGATATTGGCAACATTTGGTTTCAACAGGACGGCGCTACGTGCCACACAGCCAACGCTACACTTGATGTTTTGCGCCCTGTTTTTGAAAATCGCATTATCAGCCGCAGAGCTGATGTCGTTTGGCCACCTCGGAGCTGCGATTTGACACCGTTGGACTACTTTTTGTGGGGTGCCGTCAAAGATAAGTGTTACGCCGACAAACCAGAGACAATTGACGCTTTAAAGGACAATATTCGTGAAGCCATTGGTGAAATACAGCTGCACACAATCGATAATGTACTTAAAAATTGGACCCATCGTGTAGGCTACTGCATGGCCAGCCGAGGCAGCCATTTGAATGAAATTATTTTCCATCATTAACCGGAGGGATTGTACTTTCAAATAAAAAAAGAAATTTGAAAAAATATTCAGTAGTTTTTTTTTTATAGCATTTTCAAAAAAAAAAAGTTATTTGGCGGACCCTTTATTATCAACAATTATGAATTATTACCAAAATAAGTAAATTTATCATGTCAAGTGTTTAAAACAAAAGACTTTTCCCTTTCACTGCATATAATTTCACTTTTACTGCATAAATAGTTAAAGAGATAATACGCTCACAAATAAGATACTCACAAGAAGACACTCATATATAACGGTAATATAGTCAAATTGGCATGCAAATACATACATACATATGCAGTAAAAATATAACCCTTCTTTTGGCAAACCACACTCATAATTTCATCACAAGTAAAACGTTTTACCGCCCAACGAAATGGGCACGGGTCAGCTAGTATAAATATGTAATATACACGACTGACATGATTAATAACTAGGTAACAAGAGGGAATTCATAAAAAAACGATATTGTCAGTATTTATTTACAAAATCGACCATTTTTTTGCGAAAATCGCGGTGCAGTTTTTTTACGCGCGAAGGCTGGCTTTCGAGCGGTTAAGAAGTATCACACAGATAAGGCGTTTTACTCACTGGAGGAATATTATTCGCTTGAAGCCTAAAATCAATAGTAGACCAGGGTCGATAATTTTTGAAACCAAAAAAAATAATAGTAGGATGAAACCCGTTAAAAAAGGACGAGAATATAACAAAAATGAAAGAAAAAATAATTTACGGGCGATCTGAGGTCGGGAAGTGGAAGGGGGTGAGTTTTTAAGGGTAAAAAACGGTGTATCTCAATTTCCGGCAAAACTACAAGTCCTGTGAAAAAAAATTAAATGACAAAGTTGTAGGTAATAAAGAGACCTACAACTTTCGTGATTACACTTTTTTCACATAACCTCAAAATTTATGTGAAAAATTCAAATAATTAAGTTTTTGGTTTTTTTTTTGTATCTTATAGTTTTTTTCTTTTCTTTGCATTTTCTGAGAACATTTACCATAGTAATGTATATATTTTTTTAACATTCGAACATTCTTAAAATTATCGACTCTGGTCTATAGTGATTATGCATTTCTTAGTAATGACTTTTTGTATTTTCTCTTTATTTCTCACACACAGCTAGTTTTATTGCACTATTCCACCAGCCCTTATTGGAAAACCCTTTAGTGTAGCGCAATTGCGGAGTGTAATTGCAAAACCATTAATCAAAACGATATATTACGCTTTTGTCAGTAGTATCCTATCATATGGGATACTTGGATGGAGTGGCACGTCACTTTCATCTTTAGATCCCTTGATTAAGGCTCAATCATTAGGGTAATAAATTAAAAGCCTTTTAGATGCTCCAGCGACCAATTATTTAAAGAGTTCCGAGTACTAGACATACCTCAATTTAAAAGTTAGGCGTTGTTTGCATGAATAAGCTTTAATAAGAAAATAAAATTATAGCTACCTACAATTTATTTTTTATTTATTTATTTATTTGTATCAAACATAATTATAAAACGCATAAAAATGGTCATAACAAGTAATGGTGCGAAGAAACAACGGCCCACATTCACATGACCATGCTCAGCGTATACCCAACTAGGCCAAATATAGCCTGTATCTGGGCATACGACTTACTTTCTGACTTAGGTGGAGAAGCCTAACTGACGTAGGTACTCATATAGGTAGATACATATACACATACACACGTACAATGTACGTGTGTATGTGTATATATGTCATATACATACATACACAAATATATAAATATAACGATCTAAATATATTATAGTATTATTCTTTTGCATTATATTACAATATAGTACATTTTGTTGAATATCTTATATCATATTATATAGTATAATAGTAAAGTTATGCAGAAATATATATATATATTTTTTTAAGATATGACTTGCAGCAGTTCTTTCTCTGTCCTTCAACGACCTATGTCGTCAAGCCATTTTTTAATATTTTTTTTGAATAAAATGGTATTTTCTATTTCCTTTATTTTGTCATCAAGGCGGTTGAATATTTTAGGTGCTATATAGTTGAATTGTCTTTGGGCAAATGAAGAATTAACTCGGGGAACGGCATAATTCAGACCTGCAGATGCTCTTGTAGTTCGGTGTTGCTGGCTTCGTAGTCGTTTATCTGAGGTTCGATGGAAGAACATGAGTGACTGTTTCACAAACAGCTGGCGTATGTCTAACACATTACTTTCTTTGAATAGCATGTTGGAGTCATATCGTGGGGGCCTTCTATTGATTACCCTCAACAAAAGCTTTTGGGCTTTCACTAGAGGATCCAAGACAGATTTTACACATGCTCCCCAAGCTATTATTCCGTGTACCCATAAACCCTGACACAGGGCCATATAAACCATATTTAGGGAGTTCTTAGAAAGGACGTTGCGTAATTCTCTAAAGACGAAAACTAGTTTCCGAGACCTCGAAGAGAGTTGTAATAATTGGTTATCCCAGCTCAATTTAGAGTCTATTAGGACACCCAGATACTTGACTTCGGTTTTTTCTTGGATATGGTAACAAGCGCAGGATGGTTGCCTATTACAGTGGTAAGAGTGGATTGTCAATGATGGAGGAGGTGTGATGACTACAGGACGTAATCCAATAAAATGAATATTTTTTTTTTCCAGAATTTTAAAACTACTTTTTTGTAAATGAACTTCCATACCTTTCATACCACCCGATACCTTTATTATAGCGAGTATAGTCAGGTAATAGTTAGTGCACAAACAAATTCGATATGTGAGCGATATTAATGCACTTTGGGGAAGTATTCAAATGTGCTTAAATATGATTCTCTGAATACTATTTTATAGAAACTATTTTATATATACTTACAATAAAAAGTGGGTGCCCAAATACTTTTGAGCGGTAATGTGAGTATGTTTTTGGATGTTTAAACCGATTGCCTGAATTACATTTTTATACGCGAGAGGCGCCATTTTGGAAAAAAGTGACATTAAAATTTCACCCCGATTTGCCATTGCTGGCATAATATATGGAGTATGGGTAGCAGCATCGAGTTTTTCGGCTGCATACCTCGTTTTAGCTGAAGGTGGGTTCATCCCACGAAGGTGGGTTTATCCCTCCTGTGCCGCCCGGACGGAATGCGGCCCGATCGGACGATAAATATTTTTGCTAGGGCCCGCGGGCGTCGGCCGGAGAAATTTAACGAAATTCATTCGGAATTCTGCATCGATCCCTGCGGGACGCGGCCGCGGGGGCGGGACGCGTGAATTTTTAAATTTTATATGCAAAAACGCCATTTCGGCGCGTCGGACGCGAAATTGCGGACGTGTAATTTGTCTAAAAGTAGGGACGCGCGCGCAACCGACTCGGTTTTAGAGCCTCTCATCGATTGCGTATTCGGATGGAACCACGCGCATAGAATATTGTTGCCTCAGATCGGCTGTTAAAGTTTTAGAGTCGCTTTTTTAAATCCACCTTTTTAACTATATCAGACATTTCATTTTATTTTCTTTATTTTGCTTTTATAAATTATCCATTATAAGAAATATGTTTTATGCAGGAATTGATGCAGAAATTTTGTCACCGGTCTAATTTGTCTATGATACACTCGTTTACATCCAGATAAGCAACATATTCATAGTCCAGTATTAGCAACAACAAAGCCTGAACGGTAGTACAATACGATACAATTTAGGTCTGCTCCAATAGGTAGGCTTTTCTACACTTGGATGCGTCATTGCGTCTAACATTTTAAGTAATGTAATTCATTAAGGAATATTAACTATCGTAATAGTTGTGACAATATAAATTAATTTTAGTAATTTATGATCGGTTTGAAAACCATTGATAAATAGAAAATAATCTAACAATGAAAATTACTGATCAAATAAAGCGCACAATGTCTGTAGCCATAACTATCAAGGCAATGATAATATCGAAATTTAAATTAATTGTCAAATATAGCAATATAGTCAATATAATTTTCTTTATATATTTAATTTAAATTATTTGTCAAATATAGCACTATAGTTGATATAATTTTCTTTCAAAATAATCAATTTATTGCTATATAATGTCAAATATAGCAATAAATTAACTGTCAAATATAGCAAGTAAAAATTGATCTTAGTGGGATACCATGACTTCATAACGGTCGAAAGAAGTCTTTCTCCTAAGGAGGTGCTATGGGTCTATTCAGGACTTTGTCTTCTCAATATCGAAGGAAGGATAGGGATATAGAGACATGGTAGGAGACGAGGGAGGGTATCTTTGCGGGAAGTAGATGTTTTTTAATAGATTTTTTAAACCCGATCAGGTTATCAAGTTATCTCAGGGAAAGGTACAGAATTCCACAATCGGGCCGCCTGCACTGCAAATGACGTTGACATGAAAGTTGGTAAATGCTGAGGTATATGTAGCTGTGATCTAACGCTATGCAAAGCTTCATGACACTGCAATTTTTATTCGTGGGTATACATTGTCGTTTTGTTTGAATAACACCCCATTTTTTCAATTTACTCCGTCAACAACCTATAGAGTACTGTGCTATTACTCTATGCAAAGCTTCATGACCCTGCATTTTTTTATTCGACATTAATATACAGTCATGGTGTATGAAGAACTACCCCCTTTGTGGTTTATCGATAACTAGCTGACCCGTGCCCACTTCGTTGGGCGGTAAAACTTTTTACTTGTGATGAAATTATGAGTGTGGTTTGGTTAGTACTGAGTGCTATGATTTATTTCCTGACTGCCAAAAGAAGGGTTATATTTTTACTGCATATGTATGTATGTATTTGCATGCCAATTTGACTATATTACCGTTATTTGTGAGTGTCTTCTTGGGAGTGTCTTAGTTGTGAGTGTCTTATCTCTTTAACCATGTATGCAGTAAAAGTGAAATTATATGCAGTAAAAGGGAAAAGTCTTTTGTTTTAAACACTTGAGACGATAAATTTACTTATTTTGATAATAATTCATAATTGTTGATAATATGACCAATTAACATGACCTAACGATTTAAATAATTTTTTTAATTTGAAAAACTACTTTTTGTGACTTAAATATAAAAGTTAGACATATGCTGTCGCTGACTTTTTTGCAGGCATTATCAAGCTCTAGAACTTTTCTCTAGAACCTAATCATATATCTCTCATCGTTAATGCAGCGTTAGTTAGAAACGTTTTCGTTCGACCGTTTTTTCCGACTTACTTTGGAAATCCGACTACCACGAAAAAGTCTTTCCATTTTTCGTATTAATATATAGCCTATGGCACTCACATATAACGTGGCTTTCTATTGGTAAAAGAATTTTCAAAATCGGTTCAGTAGATCCAGAGATTACTTCCTACAACGTCACAAACTTTACCTCTTTATAATATTAGTATAGATGACAGTACTTGAAATGCCACGATTGTAGGGAATGTATCGATATATGTGCCACGGTTTAAAAATACAAGGGCTTCAGCAGGCGCAGCGGTCGTCGGCCTCCCGAGACAGAGGCACTCACGCTCACGTAGAAATGGGTGATGCAGACGAATTATTTTCAGACGATGCCGTTATCGATTGACGGGGCGTCGGGTCACGGTGTCCGAACCGTGCGCTTCTACAAATAGCGATACAATCGTAACCATTAGCTTCCGGCCGGATCCGACTACGCAGCACTACTGGTAATCTGACGTTACATAAGACAGAGGCCCATATCTTGACTATTGGCTAAATTTGGCTATACCTAGACAAACGTAGGTAAAATATAATGACTAAAGTTTGATTGTGGCCAAGGCTGATTTCATCATATGAATTTCATTAATAAAATCGATGATCGCCCTTTCTCGGACGGCGACCGTTTGGGTTCTGTTATACAACCGCCACAAGCGGCGTGGTTCGTATCTCGGCTAGCCTGGCGCGGCTTGGCGTAAATATTTGATATTTGTATGGCTCAATTTTAATATTAGAAGGCCATCCACATATTACGTAATCACGTTTTTAGGATTTTCGAACCCCCCTCCCCCTCCCCCATGTCAACAGACGTAATCAGCGACCCGACTCTCCCTCCCCCTCCCCCCCCCCCCCCAAGATTACGTAATCAACCAAATTTGCGGAAAATGTGCAGAATCGTAAACCCAGTGTTTGAAGACGGTAAGTGGAAAAAAATACAATGATTTTTAAAAATGTACTTTATTAATTTAAAGTAATTACAAAATCTCAAACTCATTGGTTTATTTTACAAATCCCAATCTTCAGACCGCAGCGCTTCCAGGAACAGGCCCGGGCGATTCAATCGCAGACGAGCGCGTAGAGTATCTACGCACATCGCGCGTGCCCCCGCACGCGCGATGTGCGTAGGGAGGGGAGGGGGTATCTTCGGCGGTGTATCTTCGGGGTATCTTCGGGGGGGGGGGGGGGGATCTTCAGCGTGGCACTGCGGTATTTGTGTGCAGGTTTAGACCAAATAAAATGCATTGCGTTGACCAAAATCGATTACGTAATCAGGACAGGCACCTCCTGCCCCACGTATTCGTGCGTAATCCTCAGCTCCAACCCCTCTTCCCCCTCGGTGATAACGTAATATGTAGTTGGCCCCTTATTAGTGCGGCTTGTATATGAGATATTTCAACTAAAATTTCACAACGTGATTTCGGTTGACTAAGGCATCTGTGTACCAAATTTCAAGTCTACGTCCAATATTTTGAGATTGATATATGACTAGTGCGCTCCCTTTTCCCTGGTGGACCGTTTTCAACCAGAACCAAAGGCCATGACCAAATACTGCCTGGATGCTAAATTTCAGCTCAATCGGATGAAACTTTAGGGCGCCATCGTGGAGGAATACACACAGTCAGCCACATTGCCACATAGACAGACATAAATCTAGAAATAGTCTTTAACGTCCCAGTGGGGCTCAACTCGAAAAAAAATTGCGCGTTTGCAATACTTTCCCTCCTCGTCGTTTGGTTGGCCGGAATAGTAAAAATGTATATGATATATTTCAACTAAAGGGCCAGCCCCAATAGAAATGATTTATATGTTGATGTTTTATGACCCATTGCAACTCCTTAAGTGTTAAAGATCTTGTTTCTCCTGGAAAATAATCAACTCGTTCCTCGGAAATATATCGTAAACCGTAATTTCCGCATCTCAAGTCTATGGTTTCGAAGGAGGGAGAGGGGGGGGGGGGGGGGGTAAGGTGTACTCTCACATGTGTCAAGACAGCTGTCTTAAACCAACCACAGCCGGTCGTTAGTCCAGAGTCCACTGCTCACCCCCCCAGAAGTGTAATATAGTACGAGTGTTAGGATGGGCCCGACCCGGTCGGCGAATTCCATGGCAGCTCCGTTTGTATTTTATTTCTTATAGTGCAGTCATATTAGGGGATTTAACCTCGAAATTAGAGATAATAAGCTGAAAACTACACCATTTTGGCGTTCTAAAAGTTGTCTCAAAAGGCAAGGTCAACTGTGTGACCTTGCATTACAGTATTTATGGCTGAGCGCTGCGCGCTCTTCGCCCTTTATCTAAAAACGCTAAGCACATGAAAAAACGTTTGTACCAAAATTTGTCACTAATGTTATGCTCTACAATTTTTATAATAGATGTTAACATCATTAGAGCTATAGAAACCTAGATAATCGCGAAAAACTGATTTTTGTGACATACTGTAATAATACAAGATCACACGGTTGACCTTGCATTGCCATCAGAACTACATACAGTTGCCAATTTTCATAACGCTACGATCCTTGGAAGATGGTTAAATTAGTTACCTTAGATTCCATTACATAGTTAGTTACATACAGGTCGACCTAATAAAAGCGTGTTAAAAAAGGGGTCAATCTCGGAATGAAAGATTATACGCTGGAAACTCGAATACACCTTTATTTTGGCGTTCTGAAAGTTGTCTCAAAAGGCAAGGTCAACTGTGTGACCTTGCATTACAGTGTTTATGGCCGAGCGCTGCGCGCTCTTCGCCCTTTATCTAAAACGCTAAGCACATAAAAAAACGTTTGGAACAAAATTTGTCGCAAATTTTATGCTCTACAATATTTTTAATAGATGTTAACCTCATTAGAGCTATAGAAACCTATATAATCGCGAAAAACTGATTTTTGAGACATACTGTAATACAAGGTCACACGGTTGACCTTGCCTTTTGAGACAACTTTCAAATCGCCAAAATAAAGGTGTATTCGAGTTTCCAGCGTATAACCTTTTATTCCAAGATTGACCCCTTTTTAACACGCTTTTATTAGGTCGACCTGTATGTAACTTACTATGTAATGGAATCTAACGTAACTAATTTAACCATCTTCCAAGGATCGTAGCGTCTTGAAAATTGGCGGCTGTATGTAGTTCTGATGACAATACAATAATATGGTACTGTCGAACTGATCTGATGATGGAGTCGGAAGATATAAACTGGAACTTCATGATGGAACATCGTATCATAGCTGTGTTTGGAATTGTTAGAAAAGTCTTGGAATGAACTTTGACCACGATTAGGTTTCAAGGTCTGATTATGAAGCCGGAAGATAGGCACTGGCATTCCATGATGGAATATCGTATCATAGCCGTGATTTTTTGGTTTTTACGTGCATTTATAAAAGCGTGTTTTTAGTGTTTTTTTTAAACTATTAATTTATTTTTCCTTAAGTGACTGCATTACTAGAAGAACAGCCGCGAAAGAAAGAGGGGTTGAGTGAGATAATTCCATTTTTGCTTCTAATTTTGATGATGAAAAATGCTACATGCACTCCCACATAAATCCTACATTCATCATGCAATGCGTCGGGTGTATCTTCTATTTGACTGACTCACTAGCAACTGTTCAACTTGTTCGCACGTTTTGATGTCATAGTTAGTTTCGGCTGCACCGGATTAACTGCCGATGGGCTGGCGATTGAATTTCCTTGGCCGTCTAAGCGGAACGCCAGCTTAGCCCCTAACGAACATTGATTAACACCGTGTGCTCGGCTCAATCGCAAACTGGGTCACTCCATTAAGCGTTGGCGAATCTCTGCTAGATTTCTTTCGATGTGCGAATATATCGAAAAATGGAGTTAAATTCTTTATTGCATACAATAATTTAAAGTATACAGTCTAGCCATTGAGATTATACATTATTTCGATATGGGGGTAAATACTTTGATGTGTCAACACTAACCCTTATGTCAGACAAATTTTGTCCCCTTGGTTCATTTCATGAAATTGGGTTCATTTTGTCATTAATTCTCGTTCTTCCTTTTCTTTTTCGTTAAAAATGAACAAAAATATTCTAAGCAGAGCTAGAGAAGTCGTTTTCAGTGTCTCAACGTGTACTTCTAGTTACATTTTGAGGTTATCTTATTTTTGACATTTCCTATAGTTTAACCGCAAATTGTTGGTACCTGACTCAATCGTAGTCAAAATTGATGGTTATTTAACGGAGGTATGACTAACGTTTTTTCTTTTTCTTTCAAGCTCACAATAATTGGAAAGTCGATGTTACGTGATAGAATCAGCAAAATAGCAGAAACGTTAGCCTTAGTACAATACGCCTCTTGGGAGACGGTACTGAGACATGTCCCGTGATTATTTAGTCTTACTATTCTCACGCTAGTGTGTTGCAATATAAATGTTTTTTTTTTCCAAAACGTAGGGTCTACTCTTTCTGGCCAGACAATAGGCGGATTTATTGACTACACATAAAACCAACCTTAAAGTAAATAGTTACATTACATTATAACTAGGATAGAAAACGAATTTACCGCGTGAAATTTGTAGGACCCGACGTTTCGGTGACGTTGCAGCCGCCGTTGTCTAGGGTAGACTAAAGAGCTGTCAGTCCGTTGTTTTGCGGGTAGGCCGCAAACCGCTGCCGCCACTGCGTAGGTTATAACGGTGGTGGGGGGCCGGGCTCGGAGCGCGGGAATTTTTAAAATCCGTCTTGCACACAACACTCACTGTATCCTGTTTTACGTCTTTGCGTTCGGCGTTCGGCGGCGGGAACATTTTAAGAAGAGGGTTCCACGTAGAAGAGAGTTTGTAGCCGTCATCTCTATTGAAGTTCGGAGTTCTTCTTATTTCAATGGCTTCCCGGATCATGCGAGGAAAGTAGAATTGTTCCTTGGATAGAACAATGGGATTTTGAAACTGCATCCAGTGGTTACTTCCGCTATCCAATATATGTACGCAGATCGGCGATTTTTCTCGCTGAACGTTTTTAACAGCTTTGATGTGTTCTGTCAGTCGCGTGGCTATGGGCCGTTTCGTTTGTCCAACGTAGGCTAGACCGCAGCTGCATTCGACTTTATACACACCCGGGGTTTGCAGTGGTATTACATCCTTTACAGGCCTCAAAAATCGAGCTATATTTTGGGTCGGTTTGAAGATCGTTTTTATATCGAATCTGTTTAGCATCTTACTTATTCGATCAGTCACGCCCTTGACGTATGGTAAGAATGCTCTTGATCTGCTCGGTTTTTGAGTTTCGTCCGTATTAGATCGTGTGCGTGTCTCGTGATATTTTCCGTATCCATTTTTCCTAAGGACATCATTGACATGTTCCATCTCCTTCGGAAAATGCTCAGTGTCGCATAGATCGCGTGCTCGATTCACGAGCGACGTTTGCACTGAACGTAGATGGTAGGGATGATGGTGTGAGCTTGCATGCTAATATCTGTCCGTATGTGTGGGCTTCCGATATCCTATTATTTTCTATCCTATTTATAATGTCAAACAACCGCGATAGTCTTCGATTTTATAGTTACATTACAGTTATAGCAATAACGTAATAAACATATGATATATAAGGTTATTGTTACCAATGATTTTTCTGTTCTACAAAAAAAGGAGCAAAAATTTTGTATTAAAAGTGTATATTTAATGAATCTGTATAGCGTCTTTGAGTTGCACTGGATACTCACCAGTCTTGTGAGACCGCTCAGATATTCACCAGACTTGTGTGACTTTGCCCATGAGACCACTTGAAAACCTGATCGGGGTTTAAAAATGCATTAAAAGACATCTACTAAACGTTTGAATAATAATTATGTATCATCGTTTGAACTTATATACTAGGTTTTAAGATATAGATATTAATTCAATCAATCAATTTGCTTACATAACAGAACCATAAGAAATTAACACATATGTAGTTTTTTAATAATAATTTTATTTTACACATTTTTTTTAAAATTAATTTTTTATTTCAATTTATATCCCGTAATCTATTTTTATAAATTATTATTTAATTTGCAAATATATACCTATTACAATATAATATATACATATATGTATATACATTTATTTGTTTTAATATTTAGATATACTATGTTCTATTTTTTTAAAAAACGTTTTTTATCACCAACCGATAACTGTACCACAAAATATAAAATACATAAAAACACAAGTAAATATATTAAAAGGAATAAAAAAGACGACTGCCATTTCACCAAGTGAACTACTGTGTTTATAATTAGTTTCATTACCGGTGTTTAATGAAATATTTGTGGTTTATGAATTTATCCATATGGATACATATATATTTTCGGAAAGTATATCAGCTTTCATTTGACACTAAACACGATATATTTATGGTAATTTCTTGATATTTATAATTTCTATAACTATTTACTAGATATTTCGACAGTTGAGGTACCCCGTAACACTCGGGATGAAATAACAATTGTAATAAAACCACCTACTTCTATGTAAATCGGTTCGAGCGTCTAGAAGTTATGGTGGAATAAAGAAACGGAAAACATACATAGCTGAACCCTGAAATCATTACACGCATTACACATTTTTTTTGGGCAGTCGTGTAAAAATACACGCAATTCCTTTTCTATTCCTTCGCCTCTCCTCTGTTAGTCACCTTCTTCAATATTAAAAAGATTAATTTTAATTAAAATTCGTCAGGAAAATTGTTACAACCATACATGTCAAATAGGTTAAAGCTACGCCGTATGTTTTTCTTTATTTAAATAAATAAAATTATATGGATTTGGATTTCAAAGATATTTGGTTTTGTGGTAATGTTTTCTCTGGCATTCATAATAATTTGATACTATAATAAGCTGAGATTCGGCGTCAAGTAATTTTTGGCAGGTTCAGCGAGCTTTCTTCCGCCAAAATACGCCATGGCTGACTGACGTGAATTAAAAACTAAACATGTGTTCTGCTGTAATCTTACACGGGACTTTTGACAGCTGAGACTTTTCGCTGACACGCCATGATAATGTTCGCTTGTTACACGTCACGGGAGTTGGGTTCGGTTTTATTTATTTAAAAAGCATTTTTCGGTAAATTAATAAAATGCGGATAAAAGAACGTTTATATTTACGTTTTATATTACTAGTATATATATATAAAGAACGGGTATAAAACACTGTTCGGGTACGAGCTGAGTGCACTGACGTTTAACCCTGCGAATAGCGGCATAATTTCATGGCAGACCGCGACAATTTATTGGAATTTCTTGCAATATCGCCGCGCTCGACAAAAAAGTACTATAACTATGGAACTACTATAGCAATCATAAAAATAATAACTGTGCAATGATCGCATTGACATTTCCTGTATTGGATTATCCATTCCCTATATTGAATATTGAAATCTTATTTTGTAAAACAATTAGATAATTATGAATAAATATGAGAAAGTCGAGAAAGTGAAAAACACTCGGCATTTCTAACTTGTACTTGCCTTACGGAAAAATACGGAACCCTATTTAGAAATTGTAAATACTATTGTAATCTTTATTAGATTCTCTAACAAAGAAAATATTTTGTTTTGCTTATTTACATACAAAAATATTTAGATATTAGCTCAGAAAAATTAATAAAAATTTTGATGACTTCTCGAAAAAAAAAAATAATGTTTTTTTTTATAAATAATAAAATAAAATAATATGTATTTTGTCAACGATTTAGGCAGAAATTTTGCATTTTTAGGGTTATTTATCGCAAAAAAACTCAATAATTAGTAATGACGCCATAGCGATAAGCCGCACCCATTTTTTCAACTCGAAAAAACAGGTAAAATTGGAATAAACTGAACATAAAATCACTGAATTCCGTTGATAAAGTGTTTTAGAATCAAAATTACTTACATTTCTATTCATATTCTAACTGACAACATTAAAAAAACACAAAAAAACTGTTCACGGCCCGATGTTTGACAATGACGACCGAACAGCGATGTTTGACAATGGAATTTTACCAGAAATATCCGTTCAATGACGCGCGAAATTATTTTAGCGGCCGTCTATGTGTCTATGGTAATAATGAGATATTTGGTATGGGTTTTAGGATGCGTTGGAATTAGAAAATAATATGACTGTGCGCTCCGGGAGCAAGCCGCCAATATTGGTCGTTACGTAGTCAACGGTGTTCTGATGTGTAACCAAATTTGGTCGTTACGTAGCCGAAGGGTTTGATTGCATTACTAGAAGAACAGCCGCGTTGATTGCATTACAGAGGGAAAAAGAGAGGTTGAGTGAGATAATGCCATTTTTGCGTTTAATTTTGTTGATGAAAAATGCTACATTGCATAAGATGCACCCCCACAAATTTGGTCGTTACGTAGCCGAAGGGTTAAATATACAAACCCAGTCCCGGATATACGAGTTTTCTTAGCCGGGACAAAAAATTGTCATTGCACCCCTTCCCTCCACCATTTGAAATAATTAAAAATAATTTACGAAACCAATACACTGGGTGCGTTTTTTTGTGATAGGGGAATATAACCCCTTACAAAAATCTGCACTCTTTATTACCTGCCTATTTGCTAATAACTTTCCCGAATGAGGCAATGTAGAATACATAGTATAATCAGTGTAGACAACGTACAAGCCAATCCTTAGGTCACAACAGCACATTTTAATATCTAATCTCGCTACTGCTGTATATGTCGTCGAGGTTACATCAATTAATAATTATTATAAAGAGTTATTGTTCACAAAGAAAACCAACGCTAATTACTGGGACACCTAAACAGTCACATATGGTGTTGTTGGGCTCCGCTCACGTAGCCCCGTCCCCTTTTTTCTGTGAGTTAGATTTTTTCTAGACTGGCAGAGAAAACCCCTGGCAGAGACATCACACACACACACTGCGCGCGCGTCCAGAAATAAACTTCGGATGCGTTCCAAAATCAAATGAATAACCGATAGTACATACGACGCGCCCTGGATGCTAGGCGGTTTAGTGAAACAAGTTTTTGCCAAGCACATGATTTTGGCGCCCCCCTTTAATCCACCCCCCCTCCCTTTATCATACATCCGGGGCTGTAAAGACCTGGCATTCCATACGAATTTCATTCGAAATCCGAATACCCTTTTTGCCACGAGGGATCGAGGCAAATGACAGAACTACGCGTGAAATGTTATTCCTAGAACTTACGCGTGAAATGTTATTCCTACTGCTTATATCAAATTTAACCTATTCTTGTCCGCCGTGCCAATTTGGGAACACTTAATTATTGAGGGTAGATAATAAATGTATTGATAAAGTCAATATATTGTTACATTCCTTAATAGTTGAAAGTGCAGTGATTTAATATAACATAAAACAATTTAGTTATCGTAAGTCATCTTTTGGTAACGATCCACTGAATTTCATTATGAAGAGACGTGTGGAGGTATGTATAGCGTTATAATGATTTTATTATGTAGACAAAATACATCGCCAAGAATACTTACGTTATTTCAAATTCAAGAAGTATCTAAATATTTACAAACATTTTCAATTACCTATACTAAGTGTATGACCTTTTGTAGCACTCAAAATATTACTGTGCCAATCTGTGAACAACGGCCACAAGTATACTGATACTAGATACTCGGCCGAAACCGTCACCCCAGGGCGTTTCAACGAACTTTATCGTTATATCGCATCGAGATGAACGTAAATACAAGGCCACAAGTGTACTAGAGCTGCCAACTACAACGGCCGAACCTGTCATCTCAATAAGTTTTAAGGATATTAGATCGTTTTGTCTCCCGTGAGTCAATGCCTTACCGCGAAATAACCAGGTTAACCAACTAGCGGGCCAACACTCACGCCCTTATTTTCAGCGTCGCTATCATCTCCAAATTTACATTCTTCCAAGTTATTATTAATATCTTTCATTAGAGACTTCTCTCGTTTCACTAATTCCGGATTTTCCTTGCAAAATATAAACTTAATTGGTCTACAAAAGAATGTAGATGAAGATCGGGAATTACTCCAAAGTTCCCTACCACAATCCCTATTAAAAAGTTTAAGAGCCCTATCACATATTTTTTCCAGAAAGGCAAGAAAAGTGGATTTTTGGCGTTCTAATTCCAAGAAATTAAGAGATTTCTACAAACTTTAATTACTGAATTACCTGGACCATTTCTTGATGTTGACCATAGCGGCCTTTAATTTTAGATATAAGGAATATTATTTACTTATTCAGCCCATTTTCCGAAAGTCGTTATTCGTAAAACGCTCGGAAGGCAAACTTTGAGCTCCTTAATACAGTAATATCACTACAACGAAAACCGTATACTATTTTTTTTTATGTCCGTCATGTATTCTTGATGTACACTACGGCTTTATTTTTTCGTTTTTTGACCACATATCCAAGGTATACATTACTTACAATTACACAAAATTAAAAAAAAATCTTCCTGTATCATTCTAATTTTCTCAGAAATAAAATAAGATTCTTATATAATACTTATACTATATTAAAGTTCACTCTTTTAGCAATACGACATAATATAAATTATTGTCATTAGAAAGGAGAAAACACTGCAAAAAACAATTAGAAATTGTGTATATATTTGCTTGCGCAAGAGAAGAGCGCTCAGTGCCGCGGTTTTCTCCCAGGGTTGAATAGTTATTTATTTATTTATTTATTTATTTATCCTATCTTTTATAGTTACATCCAAAAAAAAATGCGTTCATTTTTTCAACTCATTTTAAAAGAATACCTACGCTATTTTGTAATACGGCTCTTAAGAAGTGAGAAGGCTATCAAAATCAAAAGTTCGTCCGTGTTGGTCTCTGATTCGGTAAACTTTTGCTTATAAATACTATGACCAGAACTCCAATCGAATCACCATTTACAAATTAATGTTAAAGACTTACTTTCTCCTATATTTACTGATTGTACAATACTACATAGAGTGCTGTTTAATAATGCCTGCAGATTTACCTCTACCATTATATCATTTGCAATAATATTATGCGGTATATCGGTTATATTTAAAAAAAGATGTACATAAATAATAATTTCATGTCCGACATATTTGCTGTTTATATACAAACGGTTGTATGTTACACATTCCTTGCTTTGTCATTTTTTTATATAATATGCACCCTTCTCTTGACTTTCCACATTGTAATCATAGCATAATATAAATAAATTTCATAAAAAACTTTTTTTTAGTTTTTCTCTCCCTTCATGACTCATACAAACATAATTGTCCTTTTTATACCCTACAAGAACAAAATCAGTATATGGTTCAAGTATCTTCTTTTTCAAACCCTATCTTTTTCCACCTGCAAAAATATATAAATTTCCTGTTGTTTGAATAGAAATACTGTAAATCTAGGTTGAATCTTATAATAAAAAAGGGTGCGTAAAGTTTGTCCAGCATTTTTGACATGTGAGTCACTCAGAGGATGTCACGGACGATGTCACAGCTTTTTGTAGAAATGCTAGCATTTCAAGTTCACATTTCATAACTGGCAACACTATGCGAAGTGCCGTCCATATCAAATCTCCGCCATTTTGATTTTAGTGACAGTTATTTGTCGACACGGAATTATTAGTGAAATTATTGCGAAATTTCTCCTGTGAATCACGGTGACATTCTAACCAAGGTAAGCTGTGTATTATTATCAGATTCTGTCCTATCATAGACATAGCAAATACAAGTAATATTCTGTGGCCAATTCAACTGTATTGTGAGTTATTTTGATATGGTAATTAAGTGAGGTCATGCTATCACAAAAATTGGTTGACATGTTAGTCACATTTCGTGACTCACATGATGTGACTCACGTGAAACATGTAAAGTAAAGCAAGGATTATACTGTATACACTAAACTGGATATGTTAACAAAGCTGCGTTTAATTCTTTTTTTCTTGTATTTACAATTTACATATCATTAGCATTGTATTTAACACCCGGCTTTATAATAATTGTGACTCACATTAATACAAAATACAAGTATGTCACGAAACAGTTTAGTCACAACTTTAATCATGTGAGTCACATGTACATGTTTTTTGATAATGACCCATATATCGACTTTTGGTTCTTCTTATCAAGTACAGGATAGGAAAACAGTCACTGTGTAATGCATTTGCACGAGAGATCTAAATACAAAGCTAGAGCTTGCTGTGGCGTCAAAGAATTTGGATTGGTCTATCACCAATCAGCTTTTCACCTCGAGCGAAAATTCGCTAATAAACGTGTTATACTTACCCTACTTTCCACGACGCTAGAACCCATTAGTAACGCAATACAAGTTTAAATTTTGATTGCGTCAATTACTTCATTTATCCTGAGTAATTAACGGTTTCTAACGGGATTTAAAATAAGTGAATTTTTTATTTTTGACCATGGAACGAGGCATTGTGCGTCACCCCTTGCCGTATGTTAAGAATGATCATGATCTGCTCGGTTTATAAGTTTCGCCTGTATTGGATCGAGTGCGTGGTTCGTAATATTTTCCGAAACAATTTTTCCTAAGGACATCATTGACGTGTTCCATCTCGGGCGGAAATGCTCAGTCTTGCATAGATCACGTGCTCGATTCAAGAGCGGCGGTTGCTTTGAACGTAGATGGTGGATATGATGGTGTGAGTTGGCGTGCAAATATATGTCCGTGTGTGGGTGTGTGGGCTTCCGATTTACTGTATGTCCGATTGTCACTTCTCGTCACTTTGACCTCCAAAAAATCCAGAGAGGTTGGTGGCTATAAACGTCGTGTGCTACAAACTTCGGACAGTAAAACCGTTTTACCTTGTTTATAATGTCGAACGAACGCGATAGTCTTCGATTTAATAAGTGATATTCAGTTCAAATCAATCGTTCATCCAATTCAAACTACTGTTCACTCCAACACATAAGACCAGACCAGACATTCAACAAAGTCAACGCGTGTTGCTCGGCCGGCAGCGACGCCTGTGCGCTAGCAAGCATCATAACATGTTACAATCAATAAATACATTAATATAGCGACAAGGAAATCATTTTAATATCGCTATAAAAGCATTGCTTTTTTACAATATTAGGCGAAATAAATAAATACAATTTCGGTAAAAAAAATTGGGAAATTTTTCTGGCAAAAAATTGGCCAGGTCAAGCAATATTCTGACCTGGATTAACCTGGATATGCATTTACTTCGCTTGTACCATTTCAGTTTTAGCTTGTACCATTTCATCTTCAGCCACTGGAGCTAGTTTTGTACTCAGTGAGATGGTCGAACTTACGTAGGTTAAATATGTATAGCCGATTGCCGATACGTCGACACGTTTTTCGATATTGCTCCATTACGTCGCGGTTCATTGCGGACCGGAAATGTACCAAACTGAATTGACTGCTTCGGAAATACTGCGTTGTTACCGCGCCCCTGGACGCATCTCTACCGACGCTATGCAGATAGAAAAATTGGTGAAGTTCACTTCAGATTTTTAGGGATATAATAATTTAGTACATTTGTGATTAATATGAATAGCTGATCAAGCGTGACATAGTTACAACTTACGTGTTAAACATTCTAAATCGAATAAGCTCACAAATCATTGCGACCTAGTTTTACTACAATAAATAATTCAATTTTCTCTAAACATACATTGTGTACATTTAATTAACTTTCTCGTGCTGAATCGAAGTTCAGTCATTTAGCAGTAGCATCCGTAATCGTACATTCGAATCATTGAAATGAAATTGTTCGCTTTACCACACGCACATCTACTCTAACTATAGCCATGCAAATAGTATGATCCAATCATTTATCATCGCGTCGAATCATATACGTAGCATATAAATTACTACCGTGCATTTGAATTTCAAATATTTAACATGTTTCGAGATGATCATTTTCGTTGTATCCATTATTACATGCAGCTATTACGTAAATACAATATTGTATTTTACGTGCACATATTCGGCATGCGATGCTTTCAGTCGATGAGTTAAGTGCATTCGTTGTAATACTGCCGAATTATGTACTCCACTAAAGAAAAAAGTACAACGCTGAATAAAACAAAATATATTATTCCTACCAATATCTATTTATTGATTTTTATTTTTCGGAAAACTTACAGCGTTTTATACTTAATGCTAACACATATTATACGAATCTAAGGCCAATTAAAAGCTTTCGCAATTAAACAATTTTTTTTGTTACAGCGCAAGGAGCTATGAAAAAAATGCAGGTTAAAGTAAGGGGATAGGGATAGGGAAGCCACATCATGAGTTATGTAGATGTATTTGAGATATATGATGATATATAACGTACATACATATATACATACATACACGTGCACAAATAATACATTATTAATATAAATAATACGATAAGGTAATAATAAAATGTATAAATATAGTTTATATAAATATATATATATATATATATATATATATATATATAATACATCACAATGTATTTATAGTGTTAATATACATATGAACTTTTATAGAAAATAGTATACTGGCTAAAAAAACGTATATCATGTTAGAGGCGCCTATCCTCGAGTAAGTCCATGTTATGACGGTTAAGTCTCTCTGAGTAATGTATAACTATGTTGTCTTCATACTATGTTAGTTTCAAACTATTCTGGATACATGCGAGCACCGCTGTACAGTGGGATTGCGAAATATTAAATTTTTATCACTAAAATAATTTCAGATAAATCTCGGGAATTCCCGTAATTTCCAAAATAGACTGTTTCAATTGAATATTGTTCTACAGAACAAAATATTGTTCAGATATTCACACAATATTCTATAGAACTAAATTGGATATTGTTTTACAAAACATTATATAAATGAAGAGTTTTCAGAGGAGTGCTTTGATCCCAAGTTCACAAGTTATTGACTTCTGTGTTTTCAGAATATGACAGAAGATAACATTTTATGAAATTATTTCTAAATCTTAATTTCTATGAAATGATATAAATTCATTTCTTCGATATATCAAATCATGACTTTTTTACAAGCTTTTATTTACTTTGCAAAGTTTGTTAGTTTGTTTAGGTCAAATATTGCAAGCTGAATTAGAACCACTTCCTCTATTCTATAAAGTTGAAACTTTACATGTTGGTTCAACTCCGATGACAATGCATTTTTTATGGTGAGCATGACCTGATTCTACACCAGGATCGGCTCCCAACAAGGATACAGTACTACGGTCAACTGCACAGAATCGAAATTTTGTATAGGTACGCATTGAATTTTAATAGCCCGTTCTTCGTTCCACTATGGCTTGGCTGCTGCATCCAGGGTGGGCTCGGGACAGAGCATTTTAATATAAGCTTGTTTTTGAAAATGTGTTTTTAGTATTAACTTATTAGCTCTTACTATTCAATGATAGAAAAATAAAATACCCAGTAACACCTTAGCAAATAGGCCAATGGTTGTTTTTAGCAGCCAAAATAACCAAAATCACGAAAATCGCTACATCTCTCTTGCATCGCGTAACCGTATGGCGATAAAGAAGGATAAGCGTATCAAATGTTATTATGTATTCCGAGCTTGCAGGGCGGGAATGATCGCATTATCATAATCTCCCGCGCAAGAGGTACTCCTGTGAGTTACTCGGCTGAGCGCGCTAAAATGGGCAAGTGGGCAATACGTAGGTATACTGGCATGTCGGACAGCAATAAAGTCGGATGCGGGATTTACGACGTCCATCCTTCGCGAATCGACGTGGAGCAGTGCGCTTTTTTTGATGCGAGAGTGATTGGATATTGTAATATATTATTATATGTCGTCTTCTTATTCCTCAGCCTAGTTTGGTCCACTCCTGGACGTAGGCCTCTTTCTTCTTCTTCTTTGTCTCTTTGTCAGCTGCTGCCCTCAGCTAGTTGGTTTCTGCTGCTTTCCTGATGTCATCCAGCCATCGCAATTGTGGTCTCCCTACCTCTTGCTTTGTGGCTCTTGGTTTCCACTGGACAAGCCTCTTCGGCCACCTCGCGTCATCCTGCCTTGCGACGGGACCTGTCCAGCCCCACTTCAGCCTGGAGATGCGTTTCACGACGTCTGTGAGCCCCGTGTGCCTTGGCAGTTCTTCATTGCGCACTGATGTCCAGCATTGCTGTCTCCATGGCTCTTTGGCGTATTCTAAGGCGGTTGGCACTGCTCTGCGTTAGAGGGATTGTTTATAGGCCGAATGATGCTCATATACTTTCCGCTTTAGGTTGATGGGCATCGCTGGGTCTCTCAGGATGTAGGCAAGGTTTCCGAAGGACGTCCAAGTGAATTCCACAGGTATGCCAACTTCTGCACGTTGGTTGTCTTTGCCCAGTTTGCGTTTTAGGCCAAGATAGATGTAGTGGTCGACGACTTCCAGTGTCTGGCTCTCAACGGTGATTGGGACTGGGTCTGGGTTCAGGGCTTACTTATTACATGTATTGGTCGAAAATTCCAGAAACTTTATTTAAATTCGTAGTGAAGAATCGCTTCGATTGTGTGCTTCCACAAAGCGCTTAAGGCAGAATGCCGAGCAACGCGACATTGTCGCGGCAATATCCGCGGCGTCACTATCGCAGATTTACTGACGCACTAACGACATCACCCAGCGGCCTTCAGTCATTAGGCGTTCGCCAACCTGTAAAATATTAGAAAAAGATTGATATTGTTATATAACTCTTTAGTTCCAGATCATTAGCATATACTCCATATTTCAGTACATATTCGGATAGGATTGGATCCGCACAAAGGAGATTCTTCACAATAGGAATACACAATAGGAATAATTAAAACATGATACGGAAAATCGTGAAACATAATACGGAGAGTCATATTAAAATAAACAAAAGTTTAAATAGTAGGAATAAGAATAGCCAAGGATATTATTTAATATTATAAACTGTCTGGATATATCCATTTGTGGATATTTTGTCGGGTGTCATGTTTCAACCAGGAATTAATTTTAGCTTTGAAAGAAGACTTAGGCAAATATAATTTAAGTTACCACTAAAATTTACGTATGCAAGAATTAACTAACATTTACATATAAATAACTAACTAAAATGTAAATACAAATAACTAACTAAATAACTAAAATGTATTTATAAATACCTATCTACAACGAAGGTAACTAAATGTACATATAAATAAATAACTAATAAGAAGCAACTATAATGTAAATAGGATAGAAAACGAATTTACCGCGTAAAATTTGTAGCACCCGACGTTTCGGTGACGTTGCAGCCGCCGTTGTCCCCGGACAACGGCGGCTGCAACGTCACCGAAACGTCGGGTCCTACAAATTTCACGCGGTAAATTCGTTTTCTATCCTATTTATAATATCAAATAACCGCGATAGTCATCGATTTTAAACTATAATGTATATAAAAATAACTAACTAAATAACTAACAAGAAATTACTAAAATGTGCATATAACATATAAATAACTAACTTAAATGAAGGTAACTAAAATGTACATATAAATAACTAACTAAATAACTCGCAAGAAATAACTAAAATGTACATATAAATAACTAACTAAATAACTAGCACGAAATAACGAAAATGTACAAATAAATAAATAACTTAATAAATAACAAGGAATAACTAAAATGTACACATAAATAACTAACTATATAACTAACAAGATATAACTAAAATCTACATATAAGTAACTAACCCAATAACTAACAATATGTATTTAAAATGTACATATAACATATAAATAACTAACTAAAATGCAGGAAACTAGAATGTACATACAAATAACTAACTAAATAACTAACATGAAATAACTTAAATGTACATATACCATAAATAAGTAACTAAAATGTAAATATAAATAACTATCAAGAAATAACTATAATGTACATATACGAAAAATGCCTCTGACCGAAAATCGTCTGCATTCGGGGTCGTCGAAATTTATAGCGGAAATGACAATAATGGATGTTGTGAGTCCAAAGTTATAAGAAGCTCAGTGAAATCTTGGAGTGACTATCTTTATTCAAATAATTACAACATAACCTATAAATGTGGTGATCGTGAACGCCATGTCAATAAAAGAGCAAGTATCGCTGTGTTCGTATAAGCTGTCGTGTATTTGTATAGTGCATAATAGACTCGCTCTGTTGCGGCGTCAATAACGCGGCGTCACTGTCGTCACTGTGCTCGGAACTCTACCGTTAACATTTAGCAAGTGTACTTACTGTCAGCAGGAAAGAAGCAACCAGGAAAAACAATTCACAGGAAAAACCGGCGTCATCCATCTGCCTTGTTATTTTCCCAATCCCATGTGCTATCAGCTAAACAGTTATTCATTAAGCAAGCGCTTCTTGCATTCTACAAATCTAGAGATGACCACGCCCGAACTCAAAACAATCTGAACACAAGAATGTCCGCGAGTATCAATTATATAATTCCGTCAGTCAGGACAACATTTGCCCAGAGACATATATTCTACATAGCCCCAAAATTATATAATTCCCTTAGTGAAGACATGAAAAATTATCCTAACATAAAAATATTTAAAGCAAACCTTAATAGATGGCTACTTAACAAGGGATATGTAAAATCTGATCAACTTCTTTGCAACGCACGACAATTTATTTAGTATCACTTATCTATTTTTCTTAATTAAATTTTATTAAATTACAACTATAAATGTATATATTTATTACATAGCTATATTTTTTATAAAATTGGTATATTTATGTGTATATACAGGTGGTGGGTCCAAATAATTTATTTTAAAAAAACACTTCATTTCTTAAAATTGCATAAAAATATGCACATCTAGAGACGGGCCAAATTATCGCCTAGTTAGATGTGCTATTGGCAGTAAAGGTCATGTAAGATGTGTTAAACCTCCCTATATTAATTATTAAATAATTTATATAATTATTATAAGATTACATGACCTATGAATGAACTGTATACCTAATCCTATGTACCTAAATAAATAAATAAATAAAATAAATAAATAACCCTGAGTCAGCGGCTATATTCTTAATAAATGAAAGACCTTGTTTCACTGGTATTTCTAATTTCACTATGTATATAAAGAATTACGGGGAAGAATGATCAATGTCAAGTTTTTGGTAATTCTATTTTAAAAACTTACTAACTTGAAATTTGACCTTTTAGCCAGGGTTTGTTTGAGAGAGAAAATTAGATTTCGTCTGTAAACCAAATGTAGTTGAGTTTCTGAAAAAAAAATATTTTACTTAAATTAATACCTCATTAAAAAAAGTATATCGTCTTAAAAAGTAAAATTGATATTGATCGTTCTTCCCCGTAACTTTTCATATAGTAAAGTAAGGTATCTGGTCGTGGCATATACCTATCCGTTTAGCTGTGATAATATTTCGAAGTCATAAACATTTCGACGTCAATACGACTACTGAAAAATAAATACCGTGTGAAATAATTCAATTTAAGTCAATAAAATACTGGGAAACATAATTGTCATTTCTCTTGTGAGAAACATTTTTCGTACTAAGCATTATACATTGTCATTTAATATTATTTGAAGCGTTGCTAAGTGATATTTCCCTACAGTAACAATATCGTGTAACTGTATCGGTTATTATACCTATCGTAGACTATATCAGAATGTTTGTTTTGGCTCTTTTAAAAAAATACCTAATTGTCATTTACCACATTATATTCCGTAAAACTTTTGTTCTCGCTGAGTTAATGCTAAAGCTTAACCCGTATACATGTATAATGTGAAGTGTTGTGGTAAGCATTTTTGCGAATCCATTTTAGCATTTATTCCGAACTTTCATAAAAGCGCCGGTGGTGTAGTACACTTTAAAAATGAAAAATAAAACCCCAAAGAGGGAAAGTGTCGTGGGGCGGGGGAGTTTGGAGGGAATGACGCGAGGTGTGCACCGAAAATAAAATAAAAAAGGGAGGCATCGTCGGCCCTGGGGAACGCCACATTTGTATCACGAACAGGAAATTTATGACGAGCCGGAGAGGCTTAATGAAATCGGTGAATTTATGTTGTCTCTGTGCGGGGCGTCGCGACGACCCTTCGGTGATCTTTCTTTATTTAGACCTGGCGTGCGATTGATTGATTGCTTGATGGATCCTCAAAATGAATAGATCCTGTGCTGGCATGATCCCAGTCTATGTATTATGTGAATTATGACATTTAATATGAAGCTACGTAACATTGTTGAAACTGCAAGGCGGGACATGTGAAACCGTTTTTTTTATATATTTTCATTTAAAGAGGGGTACCAACCTAAACATCTAATCATAATAATAATAATCATCATAATCAAAATAAAATGTATAATTACAAATTTTAAATTAAGTTTTATAGTTTAATATGGCTAAAATTCAATGTTATGAGAAATACCCAGAGAAATATTGATAACGACGAGCCAACATTACTACAATTATTTTCAGTTTCCGATTTTTAAAATGACATATGTATACCATTGTCAATTTATAAGACATTAAGGTGATGAATCTTTTAAAGGGGTTGGAAATCTTCTGCAAAAATCTGCGAGAAGTAAAAACGGTATTCATTCATAAATTCAACAATTTGTTATTATAACTTGATACGTAAAAAACAACTTTGTTTAACAAGCGTATAGAAGCCCTAGAAATTCTCGAGAAATTCAAAACGTATACAACGTTTCAATTATTGTAGTTTTATTGCACCAAGAGCAAAAAAAAAACAAATACATTGTTGTGTTCGACCAACAGTGTCACCAAACTAAGCTACGCTTGTTCTAATGTGACGTTATTGAATAATTCCGTTCAATCTTGCTTATTTGTAATTTATGATTTTTTTATTTAAATTTATTTTTCTTTAAAATAAAAAAGACACGTAACTACTTCAAAGACTTATAATATGATTACCACCATATATAAGCGAACATATAATAAAAAACTAACTCAAGTTAAATTTAACTATGTATATCATAATTGAGGATAACATATGGATATTAGTACAATATATAGGAAATATTTGAGTGAAAATAAATAAATCTGTATGTACTTAAAGCTAACTATATTATAAGTGGAGGGAATTTATGGAGAAATTAGCAACAAATGACTGAGAATACCTCCACGTTAAATAAAACAAATCATATTGTTGTTAGTATGGCGAAATAAAGACCGTTTAGGGATGATTGTTTATAACGCACATGTTTATTTTCTGTAGAAGTTCGATCACCTATCGGCCTTTCGTAGGCAAATGGAGTGGCTCTCCATTATACGATGTGGGGATTTTCACATACTCACCCTACTCTTTCGTGTACTTCATTCAAACATGCCTTTTTATAATCTCTTATCTCCGCTTTTATTACAAGGCCTCAGGAACTCTGTGGGTTGGTTCCTGACACCACTTTTAAAACTGATTGGGTTAAAAAAAAATCTATTAAGAAACATTTTCTTTATGTAAAAATACCCCCCCTCCCCCCCCCCCCCTCTTCCCACCACCACCCGTTTTCTAGCTTGTTCTTCGATATTGAGTTGATATAAGTTTTTAATTTCTGTTTTATTTTCTTCACTATGTTTATTATGTAATTGTACATTTATTATGACCACTACTTTACAAAGAATATACTTGTTATATATTAATTTGGAAACATAAAATTTTGTTTTTGTTAGTTAAAAACAGTCATGTACAGTTGTGTAAAAACATATATAAAACAAATAGACCTATATTACGTTAATTACTACAAAACAATATACATAGTAGCAAAAATAAATTGACAGCCAAAATTACACTAATAACATTTAGTCACAATAACCCTGGCGGTATGATTGTATGATATTGCCACTTGGCAATAGAGTACCATGTTGTACTGTATTGCGCGTTCAATATGGTTTTTCAAGCAAACAAACCGTTTGATTACTGCATTTTGTGTGCGTCATGACTGACACCTCCTAAATTGAGCGATGTAAACTAATTATATTACTACAAGAGATCGCGTGCATCGTTTCTCATTTCTATGATCCTTCCGGTTCGCTCCCAGGTAGCTTTCACGCCGGAACTCGAAACTTCGTCGCTGTAAAATATCCACTACTTTCCTAATAAATAATTTCGACTTCTTTATTTCCTCGTAGCGCAGCGCCCGCGTTACCGTTGGTCGGGCGCGGCAGAAAGGATTTAATATCGAAATAACTGTGAAATATTCGTTAAGTTTAACAGATAAATTTATCGTGGAATTTCAGAAACTCGATAAAAAAAATTGCGTCAACTTTCAGCGCTAAAAAGTAGGTTTTAAAATATAAGCATTTGGAAGGGTGGGGGAATAGTGCGCGCCTAATCAAAACTCGATGTAGTGATGGATACATTGCAGTGAGTAATGTTTTCGTGAACCCGTAGTTTTTGGAATTATTTTATTTATTCGCGACAATAGACAGCATTACAAATCACAACTAATCCATTAAAACACTGGAGGACGTAAAATAAAAAAAAAAAACATTTAAGAAGATGCTGATAGGCCACCCTTTCCATGAACCGACCAAATTCGAGGGCCATGACTTTACAAATATTTTACCAAATTAAATGATAATGTAATTTATAGTTTAAGTTTTTAAATGTATGAATTAGCTATAATATGATTATTTAACACTTTACTGACTACTTTGAATGAACAACTTTTAGTACGTATTTATTCGAATTATTGATTATGTCGTTATATGCTGTGATCGTTATATGCTGTGTAGAACTATATTCTTCGCGGAGTCTAGTCATCTGCAGTCTTTCTGATAGATACGATTTAAACCACTCTAGCGCATTTTCTCCGAGTCCGATCCGTTTTAGTTTAGTCATCAGCAAAGGGTGCGAGACAGTGTCGAAAGCTTTCGCAAGGTCGAGGAAGACTGCCGCACATTTCTCTCCTTTATCTAAAGATTCTTTGACATGTTCAGTGAGTTCAATTAATGCATCTCCTGTACCGAGCCCCTTCCGAAAGCCAAACTGGTTATGTGCCAAAATATTGTATTTGTCTAAAAACTGTTAAGACGCCGTTTGACCACATGTTCTAGAATTTTTTTTTTAGCGTATTATACCATAACTAACACTCTCCTCAGCTAATCATTTGTGCATCATTTAGAAAATACGGTTAGCAACATCACACCGGAAAGTTTGAGATTTATGGAGAATCGTATAGAGCACAGTCTCCAATATTATTACATCTCTATCTTATTACAGACTAGCTGACCCGTGCCCACATCGTTGGGCGGTAAAACTTTTTACCTGTGATAAAATTATGAGCGTGGTTCGGTTAGTACTGAGTGCTATGATTTATTTCCTGACTGCCAAAAGAAGGGTTATATTTTTACTGCATAATGTATGTATGTATTTGCATGCCAATTTGACTATAATTTGTGAGTGTCTTCTTGTGAGTGTCTTATTTTTTAGCGTATTATCTCTTTAACTATTTATGCAGTAAAAGGGAAATTATATGCAGTAAAAGGGAAAAGTCTATTGTTTTAAACACTTGAGACGATAAATTTACTTAATTTGATAAGAATTCATAATTGTTGATAATATGACCAATAAACATGACCTAACGATTTAAATTATTTATTTAATATAAATTACTACTTTTTGTGACTTAAATATAAAAGTTAGACATATGCTGTCGCTGACTTTTTTGTAGGCCATATCAATAATACTTTTCTCTGGAACTTAATCATATATCTCTCATCGTTAAGGCAGCGTTAGTTAGAAACGTTTTCGTTGGACCGCTTATTCTCCGGCTTACTTTGCAAATCGGACTACTACGAAAAAGTCTTTTCATTTATCGGATTAATATATAGCCTATGACACAGAAGAATTTTCTAAATCGGTTTAGTAGATCCAGAGATTACTTCCTACAACGTCACAAACCTTACCTCTTTATAATATTAGTATAGATTAGTATAGATATACAGTGTAATACGCTAAATGCTGTATGTCTCAAAGTTTAGTGCTTTGACCCTGTTTCCCAGTTTAAGACATTTTTATAGCGCTAACTCAGGTGTATATCGCGGTTGACCGTCCATCCGTCCGGGTCATAGTTGTACAGCCACAGTAGCGGCCACCACAAGCAGGGTCGAAACAATACCTTAATAGTCAGAGAGCCTGTCACACTTTATCCTACGTCAATGGGCACAACCAACAAACCAATCGAGTCATTCAGTAAGACATGAAAATACTGCCATTTCACTAGTTGTGGCAAATTCGAAATATTTTTGTTAAATAGGTTTTCTACTGTGTCTTTTCATTTTCATTTTCTTTTATTAGGTGAATTAACAGCGCGTTTTTATACTATGTATATTAAAAATAGTCTATTAGTTTATATAACTAAAATTATAAGTATATAATTTACACCGTGCTAGTTATGTAAGCAAGGGTATGTCTTTTTAAATATGATATGTGTTAATACATTAAAAATACGTGTGGCACTCGGAGACTGCCGCGGTAAAGCTATTGCATAGCATTTTTGACAACTTATGCAATTATATTTATTTATTTATTTTATTTTTTTCTGATATCAGATAACTGCGCTCTATCGGAAAACGTTGAAATTATTCCGAATCATTTGCGGCTGCGGAAGCAAATGATTCGGAATATGTTAAACGTCTTCCGATAGAGCGCCGCGCACGAATTTTTATTCGATACAGCAAAAAAAAACGGATTATTCGAAAAAAATCGTATATAAAAAGATAGATAATTAAATTATCTTTAAAATGGTGCAGGTTTGATAATAATACGCCAGATAGTATTTGCGTAGTAGTCGTTTTTGTGTTCGGTTAGACCTAATTTCACAAATTAATTATACTATGTAATATAAACAAAATCTAAAATATTCAAAGCTAAGAATATTAGGAAAATGTTCTTGTTTAACATATATTTTTTTCGAATCGTAAGCAGTACTCGTTTAGACGTAATTATCAGTTTAAAATCATTAATTTTCGTTAAGAAATTTCTTCATTCGGTCGCCGCGCTGGCCTAGGCCCGCGATAAAAGCTATGCAATAGCTTAAAAAAAGAAAATAATTATGATTATATACAATAATATAATAGGGGACGTAGGATATAGGGGGTGGGGGGGGGGGGAGGACAGCAGGAATAAGTATTTATGTAGAGTATTTTATACGGAATATTTTCGACCTAAAATCCTTTTTTTACAAGGGGGGATTTTGCCTAAACAAGGAAAATCGACAAATCGGTTGTCACCCCATGGCTTTCCCGGCAAGCATACCGTATACGCGTGTTTAAAGTGCCTTTTACAGTGCGGCCACCATACTGTTTTACCACGAAAGTCGCCGTATTGAACATAATAATAGTAGATTACCAATTTTTGGAACAATGAGTGTCGTATACACGTTGCGTTTCGTTGTAAAATTCTATTTGCCAAATCGTAGTACGACGTTGAGCAGTCTAATACGTATCTGGCATCACCAAAAATCCTGCCTCAGATTGACCAGTTTTGTTTATTCTATGACTTAGGATACAATGCAACGGGCTCTTAGTCTACTAGGCCGAAACAATGCCTTTATAAATCGGACGAAGCCGACGTCGACGTCTCATGGCGACCTAGTAAATTGACCCTCAAGGCGAGTGCCAGCCTACCGTACTCTATTGTAAACCCACGATTTTCCTTAGTGCCTTTTCTATCGTATTTATACCCACGTCAGTACAGGAGAACTCATTGGTCGATATCCTGAACGTCTAAGCAGTGGAATAATGGGTAGCTATTGGTATATTCCTATTGATGGACTCACGTAATACACGCACTCGCACAAGATATTTTTTGCACAAGCTTTTATTTACCTTGCAATGTTAGTTTGTTAGTTTGTTTAGGTAAATTTTATTTTATTTTATTCTGGAACCAAACAGAACTACATACAATGCAATAAAAACCTATTTAAAAGTGACAAAAATCCATTAATGTGATTCCGAATATAAAGTATACAAAATGAACGCAATATAATTTTATATTGTTTCCGCTTGAGAATGGGATCAGGATGGGAAGTGAGGTGAAAGGAAGAGACATAATACATAGATAAAAAAATATCATGTATGTATATAAATATATTTATATTTAATTTTAGGTATGATATATAGGTATTATAATGTAATAAGGCTTGTGGCGATGTTTATTACCAAATTCATAAATGACAGTGTGGAAAAACGAACTAAATCCGAAAAAAATAGCTGCAATATTGAGTACAAATTTAACAATGACAGCCATTGCTGTGTTGGCGATTAATTAATTTATTTTATTTTATCTGCATCCAAACTTTTCTCTGGTCGTAACGGTCTCCGTTCCATCGGGTTCAGAAGAGGGAGGAAGAGAGAGTGCACCCGTGGTCGCGCGTCCACCTGTGCACTATAATATAGCCTGCGCACTTGACTGCTTGCGAACAATGGACTCTGAGAAGACTAAAGAAGTCACTAGAATCTACAATGCAGTCGCTATGGCCGAACACGGCTAGAAGGATATATTATAATGTACATATATATTTGAGATAAAATTATGGCCATGAACTAAATTATATGAAATATAATATGTATAAATGTTTTGTGATCATCTAGATAGACTCTACACGGTCCGGTGGCGTAGTGGTTAGGTCGTCTGATCTTACATTGTAAGGAGCCGGGTTCGTTTCTCGGTTGGGTCACCATTTTCCGTTGGGATCAAATTAACGGAATTGCATTTTTAACTCTGTCGATTAAATGCAATAACATGACACACACTTACACACATGTTACATGCACACATACATATAAACATTGTTTTTTTTATTGAGTTCTTATAAGAGGATTTGATGAGTGTAATATGTCCACACTTAAAAAGTCTGTATTATATCTATGACACGCTCTGTATAGAAATGCATTTCGAGATGCGTTTGTTTTCACCACAGGGAGTATGAAATAGTCGATGCGATCGAACAGGGCGGGGAGGAACATAAAAATCAATGCGCTCCAAAATCGCGTTCGCATCGATGGAATTATTTACCAACCCATGCAAGTATACGGCATCGATCAAGACTCTACGGCTTTCAAAAATCTTGCAAGCTGAATTAGAACCACTTCCTCTTATCATATGAAGTAGCAATTTTACATGTTGGTTCAGTTCCGATGACATTGCATTTTTATGGTAAGCATGTCCCGATTCTACACCCAGGATCGGCTCCCAACGAGGATAATCTTCCACGCACAGACAAACAATTACAACAAGAAACAACAGCACAGACAAACAATTTTGTATACGCATTCAATTATGATAACCCGTTATAAATTTCACCATGACACGGCTGCTGCACCCAGGATTGTCTCCAGACGAGGGGATTCCAATCAATCATCTTGCGGTGTCGACTACAACGGGCGAGCCCGTCACCACAGGACGTTTTAACGATTAGTCGTTCTGTCGCCCTGCAGTGAACGTAGAAGACTTTGGACAGTACAATCCTACTTCCAGCTACGTCACAACCCGTGAGAGTCCAACGCCTTACCGCGAGTGAGCCAGGAATAAACCCGGCGGGCTCGAGATACTCGCGCCCTCACTTCCAATTGTGACCAGATTTCTCCGGTCTCTCGATTGGTTCCGAGTTCGAGGTCGCTTGCGCGGTCCTCTCCCTTACGAAGCGGTGAAACGGAGTGCACCGAATCTATCGCGGACCAAGGCGTCCTTTGCCCGACTCTGAACCGGGATCGGATGGCCAATGGTAATTTCAAGAGCAGTCGCCGTAAGGTAGACAACTACCCCCGCTCTATAGGAAACAATACAGTTCCCAGACTCCCCCGATTGTTTGTCGGAGAGCACAATCGATTGGCTTTCGCCGCTCGGTGCACAGACCGTCCAGGAGCGCCAGAGGATTGATTCCCAGGGGAGACTGGTTGACCCAGTGTCCTACCCAGGCTCGCACCCCATGCGTGGAGGCCATCGGATGGGTGTTGACCCGTGAGTGTGACCGACCCTGAACACATGGGTCATTGTGGCCACCTCATCAATCAATTCCAATCAATCAATCAAATATCAATCGACGACCCTGATAGGGGCCCGTGACGTCTTCCAATGTTCATTATGTTTGGTGGAGCTTCTCGTGAGCCGGGCCCATTGACCCGGCTTTCATTTAGGTCTTCACAGGGCTTGTCGCCCTGTGGCAGATATCGTAATGGGACGCCTGACGGATCAGTCGTCTTATGGTGATAGGATGAGAGGGGATTCCTCAACTGTCAATAGCACAGAACGACATTTTGAATACGCATTCAATTATGATAGCCCGTTTTAAGTTTCACCGCGACAGGGCTGTTGCACCCAGGGTTGGCTCGGGACAGAGCATTTTAATAAAAGCTTGTTTTGAAAAATGTGTTTTTACTGTTAATGTATTTCTATCACGGATAGAGCGAACAATCACGATGTGTAATACGATCACAGGCCCGCAATTTGAACTGAATAAAATGGCCGTTAATATTGTTCTTCTATACATTTCTAGGTTCTTAATTTTTAATAGGAGGGGATAAAATATTAGGATGGAATTATTGGAACTAAGGATGAATAGGATTCTAGGATACACATGGCATGTCTAATCATAATTTACTTTAAAAACTATAATTTAATTGTAAATCCAAAATTTTGGAAAAGACTCACCTCGAAAAAAAATGCGCGTTCACAATACTTTCCCTGCCGGAAAAGTAATAACACCCACACATAGACGCACATACTCACGCACATAAACGCACACTTACATAGATACAATCATATTATTATTTGATGTGTATATATATATATATATATATATTTATTTTTATTTTATTAAATAAACCAGTTGGTAGGTATCCCTTCTCAAGGCATAGTCAAATTCTCTATACAAGATAATGTGTTATACCTTATGTGGTATAAATATTTTTTATACAAATTGACTATTTTTTTAAACGGAAATAACAATTATTAAATAACAATTTATAAATTTACAATAAAAATATAAGGTCCTTTAAAAACTATATGAGGTGCTAAAATACCTAAGGAGGTATAGATGAAAAATACAAATAGTTAAAATATAAAAACGAATAGTCAGTTATAAAATAGCCAAATCAGAAATGCCACAATTATAAGATTACATATAGAAATGTCTCGATAGAAATAGTCAATACAAATTTTATTAATATAATCCATCTCCGATTATCAAAATGATACATTATCATACTAATATTATAAACGCGAAAGATAGTATGTATGTATGGATGTTTGTTACTCTTTCACGCAAAAACTACTGAATGGATTTTGATGAAACTTTACAATAATATATATATAGCTTACACATCAGAATAACACATAGGCAGAATAACATAACACACACACACACATCAGAATAACATTTATAAAGATATAGTGTGAATTATCTAAAATATAACGATAACTGTCAATTAAGTAGGAAAAAAATTAAGAAATTGACATTCGAAATTTAAATTCTATCCTACTATCCTACTAATATTATAAACGCGAACTTTTGCATGTATGTATGGATGTTTGTTACTCTTTCACGCAAAAACTACCGAATGGATTTTGATGAAACTTTACAATAATATAGCTTACACATCAGAATAACACATAGGCTATAATTTATAAAGATATATGGTTTTCTATCATCATTATCACAATTTGCCATCACCACGCGGGTGAAACCGCTGGGCGCAGCTAGTATTATAATAAAAGTAATCATGAAAGATTAGGAAATTCAATACCATCAAAGTCCCTAATTAAATAAATTGGGTTCTTGATAAGAATGTCCTGGACCTTTTTCTTAAAATGAACGTCTCCAAGACCCCTGACGCACAATGGAATCTTATTATAAAAAAGGTTGGACTGGTACAGGAAACTATTTCTAACCTTACTAAGTCGTACTTTGTAAGGACGCAAGTCTTGTTTGTTCCGAGTGTTATGCGAATGAATATCCGAATTTTTTAGAGTAATATTGATGTTTTTTCTTGCATACATACACAATTATTATTTTTTTTTTAATTATTATTTTTTAATACTTTATTCATTTCTTTGTTTGTACATTTAGCCCCATTGTTATCAATGTTATAAGTAACTCGGAAAAATTGAACACCGAAATGCAGCTAATGCTCAGTGCCCACCTAACTAGGACTTAAATGTCCCGTATCTAGGCGGGTCAGAGTAAATAATTGAAATAAGTAAAGCAACTTACGTAACAATTAGCCTAATTAAAGTAAAAGAAACTTTTTATTTTTATATTCAATGAATGTACTTAATTAAGATTGAATAATATATCAGAATAAATAAATAACACTATAATACAAATCAAAATACGAAATGTAGGTAATACAATATGGCAAATACACATATACGTAAATACGATTTTAATAAATAATAGATGCTATATGGTGTAAACATATTTATAATTAATTAAAATATATAAATACAATTTTAAAAGCAGTGCTTAAAAATACATGAAATAACATAAATAAAAATATGGCACTATTAATATATGCATAATAATGTATATAAATATACAATATTATTTTTAAATCGAACGACAATGCCTTGTCGTTCGAGAGTGCGTCTACTATACTGTCGGTATACTTTAGGGAGCTAATGGTATACATAGTTACTAGGTAGCCGCTATTTTTACTTTTACTTGTATGTACAATATCAAGATACTTTTTTGGCTTTAATAATGTTATGAATATTCATTAATGTAAAACCAGAGCGCTGTCTTTCTCCTTTGTCTGAATATCAAATTAAATTAAAAAACATATAATGTGATCATATCAATAATATGTATTATTTCTTTTATTTCAGGTGAGCGTGTGAACTGAATAGAATTATTTTAAGGCGGACGTGAGTATAAAAGTTTATTTGATTGAAAGCGCTCTCTAGACGATCAGGCATGCTTGTCAAGCATCGCGTCGCGGGCTGGGCAGGGATCATAAACCGCAGGAAATATGCTTTTTTTATATTTACTAAAAATGCCTAATTTTGTAGTTTTATACCAGGGAGTCACGTCATTCATCAGTCAATTAGTCTAATTAACGTGACTTCTTGGTATAAACTACAAAATTCGGCATTTTGGGTAAATATTTAAAAAAATATTTGCATAATTCCTGTGTTTTACGATCCCCCCCCCCCCCCCCAGCCTGCGATGCGATGCTTGACAAGCATGCTTGATCGTTTAGAGAGCCCCTTGCATAATGAAAGTTGGTCAATAATTAACCTCATAATTTATCAAATATCTTTATCAGTCCAAATGATTTTTTAAATGTTGCAATAGATGGGTAGCGCCCGTAGCCACATAGTAACTTCAGTCTTTTGTTACCGAAGCTATGTAGCGTTGGGCGCGGACAGTACCGATGCTTACATACGACCGCGGTCAATATGACCACAGTATACCAGACAGTAGCGTCTCTTAAAACAGAGTGCTATGGGCTCACATATGGCCACCACATGTCTACTACTCTGCCGACGCAGATGTTCAAACGTTTGGGAAATTCGCCAACCTGCACGCGCGTAACGCTAACCAAAGACGTCCGTCGAGACGTACCCCTCTGCTTACTTCTCCCGCATCCTATCCCCACAATGCCTTGTCGTTCGAGAGTGCGTCTACTATACTGTCGGTATACTTTAGGGAGCTAATGGGCCCTATTAGCGTTGGCCACGAAGACCCATTCGTTCAGCGTCAACACCCTAGCGGCGGCCTCCACACAGAAGGGAGAGCCAGGGTAGGATGCTGGTCTGCGGGTCAGTCTCTCCTAGGAGTCAACCTTCGGGCGCTCCTGGACGGTTTGCGCACCGTGCGGCGTCAGCCAATCGATTGTGCACTCCGACTAACAGCCAGGGAAGTCTGGAAACAGTAATGTCACCTATAGGGCGGAAGTGGTTGTTAACCTTATGGCAACTGCTCTTAACCCCTCAAGCCCCGATTGGCCGATATCGGCCACAACACGATTCAGCGTGACGGCCCCGTTTTAATTTTATTTTAATATAATTTGTTTTAATTTATTATGTTTTATTATGTTAATATATTTCATTTTAATTATGGGTAGTGGTTTGGCAGTAATTAATGTTTTGGTGAGACAGTGTCGTAATTCAAATTTTTAACTAATTTTTACTAAAAATTTTTGGGACAGCAACTTGTCGATCGGCTGAGGGGCCGAGGCCTGAAGGGTTAAAACGACCATTCGGCCACCCGATCCCGGGTGAGTAAGCCGGGCAAAGGATGTCGTAGTCCGCGATAGATTCGGTTTGACACCGTATCACCGCTTCATAAGGGAGTGGTCTGCGCAAGCGACCTCGATCCTGTAACCAGTCAGGAGGTAGGAGGTATCCTGAAGGTTAATGCCAGACGGAGATATCCTTCCAAACTGGTAGTCATGGGGTGAGGCTGCCCGCTGGTTATCTTTCCCGGTGCCTCGCCGTAAGGATTGGCCTCTGATGGGCAGGTGGCGTAGCTAGACTGTAAATTGTTTTTCGTCCCAAGTCTTCTGCGCTCATATTACGGAAGATAAAACGATAATTTTCGTTAAAAACCTCCTGAGGTGACGGGTTCGCCCGTTCTAGTTGACAGCTCTAGTTAGCAGTTTCTACGAATGGGCACGAGTATTAAAATTAAAGGTAGTTTAGCAGAAATTTAAATCCAATGACTTAACTTTTCCTGATTAAAATTACTTTTTTTCTTTTAATATCTTTATTTTCTTACTACTTTTCCATGAACCTTAATTTGACTTAAACTTGGTCTGATCATAAAAATCCAAATCAAAAATAAACTTATAAAATTATTTATTTAATGTAACCCACCAAATAGACAATACTGCAGCATTACAATATATTAAAGAGCCCTTGCGGAAGTGCCAAGGGACTTGGCATATACACTGCCGTGAAGAGTCATGTGAAATAAATGGCGTTTTAGGAGTATGTCTGTCTACTGCCGGAAAATTGTCCAAAAACTGACGGGGATTTGCCAAAAAGGAAACTATCACAATTTTGTATAATGTCGGAACAAGAGACTGTATGCTGTATTCAACACAGCCCCATGAGCAACAACACGAGATCATCAGAAAACCAGGATAAATACAATAATGCATCTTCTATATCACCGCCTACTACAACAACTACCAATAAGTCACCGGTCATCTCTACAATAGCTCCAGAAAAACCTTAAACTTCGCCACAAGCCATAACTACCAATTTCATAAATGACAGTGTGAAAAAACGAACTAAATCCGAAAAAAATAGCTCTGCAATATTGAGTACAAATTTAACAATGACAGCCATTGCTGTGTTGGCGATTAAATAATTTATTTTATTTTATCTGCATCCAAACTTTTCTCTGGTCGTAACGGTCTCCGTTCCATCGGGTTCAGAAGAGGGAGGAAGAGAGAGTGCACCCGTGGTCGCGCGCCCACCTGTGCACTATAATATAGCCTGCGCACTTGACTGCTTCCGAACAATGGACTCTGAGAAGACTAAAGAAGTCACTAGAATCTACAATGCAGTCGCTATGGCCGAACACGGCTAGAAGGATATATACAATATATTATTATTTTATTGATCACTACCAGATGTGGACGGATTACTCCATCCGCCGGTCTGGAGGTCTCTAACTTACGTTAGCGGTAATTTAAATCGAATTCATCGCGAACTGTGGCGCCCTTTGCCAGTCAATATTACACGGAATCGGGCGGTCAACGGATCGTTTGAAGGTAGCTGATATCAGGTCAACAACCACCCCTGCTTCTTAGGAAACATATAAGATCATTTCCTGACCCCTCCCTCTCTCCCCAGGTTATCAGCCGGCGTGCACAGTCGATTGGCTGACGCCGCACGATTCGCGAACCGCCCAGCAGCGCCCAGAAGGTGACCCCCCATTGGACCTGATCCACCTGCCGTAACAGGTGAAACAGAGTCCTCACCAGGTTCGACCCTCTTCTAAGAGGTTATCGGATGGGGGTTGAACCGTGAGTTAAGCCAGCCAGACATAACGAGCAGGTCTTGGCCCAACTGCACAGAAACCGTTAGCTGGGAAATAATTATTCTTCATGGTTTTAATATTTTTGGTGTTCGTTTATCCTTTGAGAAACTTGCAAATTTTTGTTCTGGGTCGCAGGCTACCCTCGTATTTCAAAATTGGAGTATTTTGATATTTATAAACCCCATATACTAAAATGGAGAGTTAGAATAGTGATGTCATGTTATAACGTCGTGCCGTAGCATCCGTAACGACGGCATTCTTCAATTTGGCGTGAGATGGCACAGCTGGCGCCTCGACGCGTTCTCTAGACGCCCATTGTCGTCCGTTCAAATGGCCCAGCGGAATAATGTGTCAAGTGCACGTGAAATAATGAAACGACCTTCCGTCCCAGCAGCTCCTTCCTCTTGGATTGCTGTCACGTGACACGTACGGTGTGCCTCTTTCAATTTTGCGTAATTATCACTACTTACTTAAAGGCCCTCATTATTTAGAGGGAAAATGGCATAAGATGGCGTAATAGCGTCAAAAAGCGTTAGGTAACGTTAGGTAGCATAAAGTGTCATTAATTGATTTTAGATAGTTTTTGGTGAGGCATGGCTAATGGTTTTAAGTAACGTTACTTGACGCGAGGTGCGCGCCCATTAGATTGCGGTCACGTGACACGTACGGTGCGCCTCTTTTAATTTTGGGTAATTATCACTACTTACTTAAGAGCAACCACTATCATTTATAGGGGGAATCATAGATAGTTTTAGATAGCGTTAGATAGCGTAGGATGACTTGGATAAGCATTAGGTGACGTACTTAAGGGGCCTTCGTCTACTATCATTTGATGGGGAAATGGCATAAGATGGCGTAATGGCGTCAGATGGCATAAGATAACGGTAGGTTGCGTTATGTGGAAATAGGTGGTTTTATATGGCATTATGTGGCGTAGGATGGGATGGCTTGAAGTAGCGTTAGGTGATGTAAGGTGCGTAAGGTGGCTTTAGGCGGAATAGCATGCGACCAACAAAAGTACACTGGTTGGACTGTGTGGGAAAAGCTTGCTAATATTTTCGTGTATCTCGGATGTTGTTAGGCATTTTTTGTCGCCTTGACCTGCCGTTGGAGTTAACTCACGGTTAAACTCCCATCCGGCAGCCTCCTTGTAGAAGCGGGACTTAACCAGTCAGGGCCGCTGTTAGCTTCTGCCATGGCTGTAATCTGCAGCCGTAGGCAGTTGGTATAAGAAGCTTGCGGATTCGTAGTACACCTCGGGCGGCATTGGGCGGTTGGTGCACTGTCTGATTTGCTAGACAAGCTGCCCATCCGGCGAATAGCCGGGGGCGAATAATAATCTGGAGACGTTTGTTTTCAATGTAAGTTGTCGACCCGACGTCATCTATTCTTGACGGATAGTCGTCATCTATGACGGGGCGCCTCTTTCAGCGACCTTGAATCTATGACCAGTCTGGAGGACGGATAAATCCGCCCAAATCTGGTAAGTGAGTGCGCGAGGACGGCCCGCTAGGTTCACTACCCAGTGCCTCGCGATATTGCCTCGCCCAGTGCCTCGCGATACTTGCACAGGTTCCGTAGGTTGGGTGACATTCACAATAGGAACACGAGGTTCAAAAATAAACTAGCCATTACGGGTTCTAGGTTAGCAAAAGTGAGTAAATCTTTCATTGGAGACGGTGATCGCTTTTATAACACTTTGCCTGAGGAACTAACCCTTTTACCAGACACTAAATTTAGAAAAATTGTTAAAGATACTTTGTGCTCTGAAGGCTATTATAAAATTGAAGATTTTTTAAGCGATACATCGGTCTGGTCAAGTCGTTGTTGTGTAACATAACTATGAAAACCATTTGTAAAGTGTTATTATTATTATTATTATTATTACTATTACGTAAAGTCATTGATTATATAGTGTAGTAATCAATGGTAAAGCCTACAAGCAGGGCATAAATGTCTAGAAACATAAGACGTTCGGAAAGTACTTTAAGTCTACTTCGAATAAAAAAAATATAAAAAAAATATATATAGGGCCTTACACTCTCACGGGCAAGTCGGCATAGTTAGACGATGGACTGTGTCGCCCCTTAGTCTCTGCGTTGACCCCACGGTTGAACGAACGATCTAATATCGTAATAGCTTCTTGGGGTAGCGGGTTCGCCCGTTGTAGTTGGCAACTTTCAAAAGTGCGAGAAAGGGTTTGAGAGTTCTGAGATATGTACCTCCGGGAAAAATTACTGGATTGAAATTGTATTTCATCGAACGGTTACACTCGCCCGTATGCAAACGTGTCATAAGGCAATCTACTAGCAAGATTAAGTAATATTACTAGTGTACTAGTCTAGTGAAGTACGAGTATTTGCATTTACCGCGCATCAGAAATCTGATACATCTGTGCCATTTTAGACCACACGTGACCATATTCAGACCACAAGCGCACTGCATGTAACTGCATACGGTGCTTTGTTGCTAAATGCATAAAAAGTCCAATATCAAACTAAATGCTTCGAAATATTTCATACATTTAAACTGCAAGCATATTATTTATTTATTTATTTATTTATTTATTTATTTATTTAACAGGGAAAACATACAGCGCTACAAAAAAATATTACAATTACATTAAATACAATATTTCTGGCCGATGACATGCTTTCAACAATAGTTTTAGTTAGTTAAGTCTCCAATACGCACAGTGCATTCTGTGGGGGTTGGGAGGGGAAAAGGAAAGGAAAAGGAAGGAATGGGTGTTAATAGATTTTAAGTAATAATGTGCAGTACAAAAAATAAAAATTTGAAAAATTTGAAAAGTTAAGAAAATTAAGAAAAAATTACTCCATCATATAAACCTATCATATACAGTTAAAGAACAACGAACGAAAAACCAAGTAGTCCCTAAGACAATAGTATCCCATGAGAAATGTCTATGTCGCATTTTCGATTAATTTTAAGTATATGCTTTGCTTAAATTTATTCTCTTTCATGTTAAATAGGTCGATATTCTGGAAATGATTATCGTAAGTTGACATTAAGCGGTACATGATGGAATTCTGGGCATACCTAGTACGGACGCGCGGGACTTCGAAGGTACGGGGGAAGCGAGCCACGCGTGGTGGAACGTGAAAAGATAGATTATGTATGAAATACGGGTTGTCCACGTTGTTATGGATAACTTTGTGTAATAATACCATGTCTGCCGTGGTACGGCGGTTCTCCAATGATGTAATATTGAAGTTATTCATCCTCTCCTCGTACGTGTTCAGTCCCAAGCATTGACGGTAGTTTAATTGTCTCATAAGTACTAATTACTAAGTAAAGTGGTCCGTATTCTACTTTGGTTCATAATTCAGAGTCTAAAAACGCACTAAAACTCAACATAATATTGAACTGGCGTTTTGGTATGCCGTTTATGTGTCCTTAATGTAACGTCCTTATACATAGCTTATTAGGTCCTAAAATGACGCTTAGCACAGTTTAAACACATGTTTGTATTCCATATACGCCCATAGACACGACACAAGACATAAAGACAGACATGTACAATCAAAAATGAGAACGACCTTTGGACAAAGACACTATATTTACCTAGCGAAAACTCCATAACACATTTACCATCCAATTAGGCCAAGCTACAATCATTAAAAAGGACGCTCACTACAAAAGACTGGTAACATTATGGTTGTTACACTCGACGAGGGAGCACTGTGAGTCGTTAGTAACTAACGTTATTAAATAGGTTCACAGATGACTAATATTACTTATTATTGTTATTATTATCTCATTAGCCTCATAACTGTATTAATATTAGTGATGGGCGTGATTCTCAATTTTAAATCACGCGACGATCACGTTACTGGTATTTTATCACGCGTGATAATAACTGCTACTCGTGATTTTCGTGATTGTACTGAAATGTACTGTGAAACGTTAAGTAACAAAGTTTCGTCAATGTGATAACAGAAACGCGCATTATATTTGCTTAATATTTATTAGTAATTAGAAGAATTAGCGTTCAGAAAGATTAACTTTCTCGCTCTTTTCTTGCTAAGCCGAGTTCGTCTTTCTGAAATAATGTAAGCCACTTGTCCCCAAAAGTTATTTTATTGCTTTAACAAATCATGAGCAAACTAATTTACACGAACGATTACGACGCGAGCGATAACAGTGCCCAAATTCATGCGATAAGTGTCAAAATTCACGTTACGTACGAAATGAACGCGCCACTCATCAGTCATCGTCCAGCCGGCGCGGGCGTTCGCCAGAACGAACGGCGGATCACTGATCCACTGATCATATCACTGATCCACTGATCGCCGATCACTAGTGATCTAAGAATGAACGAAACCAAGTGAACGGTTCAATTAGGCGCTCACCGATCATCGTTCAGTGGCGCGGTCGTTCGACGGCGATCAGTGAGAACGGCCAATCACTGATCCACCACTGATCAGTGATCGGTCGCGTCGTAGCGGCGCCGAGTGATGGCAACGCGGTGCTCTTCGTAGCCGTGATTCAAATAGCATGTTCTTTTAAATTCTCGTAACGCGTTCTTCGTGATTGCAAATATCACACGTTATTGTTATTGCTATTCGTGATCACACCCATCACTAATTAATATATCTCCCATATATATTATATCTCATTTAATTTAATTTTTTTTTTGTGTAATATATATACTATAATAGTTATTTCGGATTTCCCAATATTACAGAAATTACCTATACACCTGACAGATGAACGCAGTACTAAATATCACCTCAATACAGGCTCTACCTTGTGAGGTGATAAAATCCCGCCGAAGCCGCACCTTTAGTAAATTTCCAGGGTTCTATATTTTGTATGTACGACTAAATCGTGTAAAATATACTATAGGGAATTTAATCATGTAACACCAGGGATAAATAAAATAAATAATAATAAAAAAATCCGCTCTGTCATAACAGATGGGGCTAAATTGGATCTTTTTCGGGACTAATTTGAGAACGGTTTAAATTCGAGCAGTAATTACTGAAAAACGTGTAGTCCAAAAGTTTCTTTATTACATATTATGAAACGCATCTTTATTATCAGATAATTTAATTTATATTAATATGAAAGTCAAAAAATATTTATTACTTTTTATTCATTTTATGATCTCTGTATCTCCTTAATCGGAAGTCTAAAACTGCACTGGCATGGGCATATGAAGGGCTATGGGGGGCGGGGGTGGGAGATCTATGTAATTTTCTTGTGAAAATGTGAGATACTAATGCCATTTTGTGGCTTGTTCCCAAACGAATCGAGCTTGAATTGATGACCGAAAGAAAGATCGTAGCCTGCCCTTAAATGAAAAGGTAAATAAAAGTGCGACGGAAAAGAACTATCAAGGTCCAAGCGGTAACCCGTGGACCGTGGACCTTGATCGTTCTTTCTCCCCAGCTTTAGATGTGGGGTACCTCGATGACCCTCCGGTTGATGCTGAGATGGAACTGTGATAAGAAATACTGATCGATGCCAATGACTTTTCCGCGTTTTCGCATTTTTTCGGAAGTATAATTTAAGTGTGTTTTATTTTTGTTTAGATACATATTGTTTTTATTATATTATTCCTATATTATAGTTTTCTTTTTTTTCTCCTTAGGTTGCATTCAAGTGAAATGTATTTTTAAAAAACCTAAATATGTTTGGTTAGTAGACAAAATATAGTATTTTCTAGATCAAACCCTTGATTAAATGTCATTAAACAAATTTTCAAAAAAGAATTTCCGAGAAATTGAAACAATTTTTCAAATATGTAAATAACGGTGGCACAGATGGAACTACAAAAGAGTCGATTTATTTAGTAATTAGTGTCGACAAGTAATTGTCTTTAAATTTAATGCCTGTTTCTAAATTTTAAGAAACGTTATACCACAAGTAAAAATATTAGATACAATAAAAAGCACGACTACCATTACAGAAAGTGACCTATTGTGTTTATAATAATTTCAATTACTGTTTTTTTATGAAATATATGTGGTTTATGTATTTATACATATAGATATATGTATATTTCCGGAATGTACTCAATCAGACCTTTCATGTGACACTAAACACGATATAGTTATGTTAATTTGTTGACTTTTCGTCATTTAGATATGTGACAACTACCTACTTGATATTTGGACAGTTAAGGTACCATATGACACTCGGGATAACATAACGGTTCTAAGAATACCACACACTTCTTAATCGGTCCAAGCGTTTAGAAGTTATAGTGGAATAAAGAAATGGAAAACATACATATATGGACACTGAACACTATACACTCCTTTTTTGTTGGGCTGTCGTGTTAAAAGAAGAAAAATGGTTATCAGATTATTATATTTTAAAACGAACTAAAATTAGGGCCGCGAGAAATGGAATACGGGCCCTTATAGTTAGTCGGATGATTTTGCTCGATGGCTTGCTAATCGATTTGGTCCTAAAAGACCCGATATACTAAAGTATAGTCGTAACTAAAATGGAGACGTGCGCTGTATGCGAAGTCCCAAAGCTAAGCCCTGAAACAAATGTCGTTCTTAAGAAGGACACGAATCGTTCCCCGCGCTGTCGCCCGACCGCGGAGACCGATTTGTCAAGGAAGTAAGAGGGACCACTAAATGTGTAACGATTCTTCTTCTTCTATATATGGCCTTTACTAAGGTTTTCAATAAACGGTGCTACGTTTAATTCGGTTATACGTTCGATCTAACTAGGTCGATATTTTACCGATAGAATATATACCGATATTTTAATCGCAACACTAGTTTCAAAACTAAACAAAAATAGTAACGTCCCAAAATAATAATATCAATAATATCTCTTATGGTGGAGACAACCCTTCGGCTACGTAACGAACAAATTTGGTTGCACATCAGAACACCGTTGACTATGTAACGACCAATATTGGCGACTTGCTCCCGGAGCGCACAGTAATATTATTTTGTAATTTGAACGCATCCTAAAATCCATACCAAATATCTTATTATTACCATAGATACATAGACGGCCATTTCGCTAATATTTCTGGTAAAATTCCATTGTCAAACATATTTTTTTTTTTGCAGAAATTATCAAAATTCTCATAGGTTTTTATGAGCTAATATCTAAATATATTTGTATGTAAATAAGCAAAACGAAGTATTATCGTTGATAGAGAATCTAATAAAGATCACGATTGTATTGACAATTTCTAAATAGGGTTCCGTATTTTTCCGTAAGACATGTAAAAGTTAGAAATGCCGAGTTTTTTTCACTTTTTCGATTTTCTCATATTTATTCAAAATTATCTAATGGTTTTACGAAATGAGATTTAAATATTCTATATACGAATTTTTTATGCGACTAGTGCCCAGGTATTCTTTTTATGATCGCTAGAGTAGTTCCATAGTTGTAGTACTTTTTGTCGAGCACGGCGATATTGCAAGAAATTCCAATAAATTGCCGCGGTCTGCCATGAAATTATGCCTCTACTTAAAGGGTTAATAGAATATGTTCAATACAGTAAATTCTTAGGATTATTCTTATAGACTCTAAACTACAATGGTCTAGCCATCTTGATCAACTAAGTGCAAAATCAAGCAGTGCGACATTTGCCAAAAAAAAATCAAAATGTTATGCAAATATGTCGCAAATTCTTTATAGTTTACTTATTTCCATTTCCCATTAGGTTATGGCCTTGTGTTCTAGGGAATGGTAGTAATTTTTAACAGTATGTTTGATTATGATTATTTTATATAAAATAATCATTGTATTTCTATAAATACCCTAATTAGAAATATTTTTGTAATTATTATATTGTAAACATTTGATGGGATATAAATCAGCTCATCTTTAAAATAAGGTAAATTTTGTAATAGGTATCTACTTTCTACATAGCTGTGTTATTTGTAATGTCTGAAAGAATATTGAGACTGACAGCTAAGTGTAGGAACTCCTACTATTTATTTGGTTGTGTGGATGAAATAAAAATAATTAAAAAATGAAAAACTAATCTATGTATTTTCTATTATTGTGCTACTTATTTTTAACAGCTGAATGGAAGTTTTAAATGACTTCATCGTTACAAGAGCGGGGACTTGTCACTAATCTATACGAAAGGTGCCAGAGAATAACAATCCGTGTAATTTCAGCTACTTCTTTCCCGGCCCACCAGCCGACAAGTAAGGAAAGTGATGTGAACGCGCTAAAAAAACGTGTTAAAGACGGAAATATCTATATTGAGCCCCCCTGTGACAATTAGGACCATTTCCAGATTGAAGTCTGTATGTATGTCTACCTGTCTGTGTGTGTTGATTCCTCCACGATAGCGCCCAAATTTTCATCCGGTTGAGCTGAAATTTGACATGCAGGCATTATTTGGTTATGCCAATAGTTGATAAGGTTGTGGTCGAAATCGGACCACCAGGGTCCTATTTCAATTTCAAAATTCTGGACTTACAGACTTGAAGTTTGGTACACAGATGCCTTGTTGGGCCGAAATTACATTGGTTGCAATATCTCATACACAAGCTACACTGATAATATTTAAATTCCGTCATACATTTTAATCAAATATAAACGCCTCGGGCGGCGCGGTTCGTTTATGGGCTAAGGCCAACAGATGGAACGGAAACCGACTTGGTTCGTCCGCAGACCGAGAGAGGGCGCTCATCGATTTTATTTATGAAAGTAATATTCAGATAAAATCAGTCCGCGGCTACTTGCCACGAAAGTCTTGGAGTAACACAACCGTTTTTTTTCTATTTTTGGCGACTGTTGGAGGACTGGGGAGGACGGTGGAGTTTTTTTTAAAAGCAGCTTGTTTTTTGGCTTTTACCATAGAGTCCAGTAATCTTATTATACCTAAGTTGCATCAAGTGCGGTTAGTTATTTTTGTTTTTGTTTCTTATATGGGATGTGCTTGAGATGCAAAATCCAAGTTTTCGACCCCGGCAGCCTTGCGGAACACCTTTGAATATACCAAAAACTGCAAATTTTTCGCACTTTTTCGGTTTTGACAAAGATTATTTTATGCATTTTTCAACTAGATTAAATTTCCAAAGAGATTAGAATAGGCTCGATACTCTTCCCCCTCCCAAACTTCCCCCTTTTCCCCTACCTTCTTCAAAATGTAAAATTGAATAAACGTTTACTTTACGGACTCATGCTAGACAGGTTATTGAAGATATAAACACAAGTTAAGTCCTAATATTATTAGATACTATTTTTATATATTTTTTCTCTTTTAACATATGTAGTTTAAAGTATGCACAAGCCACTATTTTCTTGGTACGCTTGCTTTAGTACGGGCCTAGGCCTAGTTAGGCAGCGTTGATCTAAAGATGGACTGGGCTGCGGTACTCTCTTTTTTGCTACTATTTACGACGGAGTCTCTAATGATAATATGTAATGTACTGTAGTTTTAAAAAATGCGCATTTCTTTAAATAAATAAATAAATAAAATTGTATATGATGAAACATGAAAATTAGCATATAAAGTTTGGAGATTTTGCGAAATTTTGTAAAGCTGTATGTCGGAAACTATTAGAGCTACCGAGCCTTCTGATCTCAAGTTTTAGCAAATTTAATCTAGTTTGGAAATACATAGAATAATATAAAATCGAAGACTATCGCGGTTGTTTGACATTATAAATAGGATAGAAAACGAATTTACCGCGTGAAATTTGTAGGACCCGACGTTTCGGTGACGTTGCAGCCGCCGTTGTCTAGGGTAGACTGAAGAGCTGTCAGTCCGTTGTTTTGCGGGTAGGCCGCAAACCGCTGCCGCCACTGCGTAGGTTATAACGGTGGTGGGGGGCCGGGCTCGGAGCGCGGGAATTTTTAAAATCCGTCTTGCACACAACACTCACTGTATCCTGTTTTACGTCTTTGCGTTCGGCGTTCGGCGGCGGGAACATTTTAAGAAGATGTTCTTCTGCCGAGCCGAGGTCGAAAACTTTGGATTTTGCATCTCAGGCACATCATATACAAGAAAAAAATACAAAACTAACTACCCCCCACTTGATCTAATTGATGTATTAAGTTCACTCTTTAAAAATTCACTCTTTGAAAACCGATAGTCATAATTAAAAGGTCACGAGCTGCAGGGATGGTTTCTTGACTGGTGGTTGTTCTGGGGGGCAGAGTTGATGGCTCTTCTTTTGCACGATTTATCGTCTTTTGCGCATTATTTCACTTTCTTTGAAAATGTTGATTCTTCTACTTCTCGAAGTGCCTCTCGATTACTGGAGGTCGGCCGTTAGCTCTGAATACTTTTTGTCTTGCGCCATCCTGGAAAAGCTGTTCCGTACTGGTGATCCCGGTCCACTCTCTGACATTGCACAACCACGACTTTTTCCACCTTCCACGGCGTCGTTTACCCTCAGTTTTGCCCATCAATATCAGTTAAAGTAGCTGATATCTGTCATACCGCAGCATGTGCCCCAGATATTCAATCTTGCGCTTTTTGACGGTGCGCAACAATTTTCGGTTCGTACCAGCACGCTGAAGCACTTTTTCGTTGCTAACTTTATGGGTCCAGCTTATACGGAGCATTCGACGGTAGCACCACATCTCAAAAGATTCTAGCCGCCATCTGGTTTCTTTTTTATGATCCACACTTCGCCGCCGTACATAACCACTGGCAATTGTAGACACAGATGTAGCAATTCAGGATCCGAGTTCTAAGTCTTAGATTTATTTTCCGGCGACACAAAACTTTCCTCAATTTATTGATTGATGCACGGGCGATTTCTATCCGGGTCTTCATTTCTTGACCGGAGTCCCATATTTCATTCATCCATGCACCGAGATATTTGTACTGCCGGACGCGCTCAAGAACTTTACCTGCCATCGATATAGTAGGTTGAAAATGTTTTTGCCCAGTTATTAATGTTAATAGAAACATGTTATTATTGTTTATAGAATCTAGTCCGCCTTGTATCGGTTAACCTGCTTTTAAAATGGCGTACGTTGCGTGTTGCAGTTTGACAGTTTATTTTAGAGTGGCTTCCGTATAAAACTTATACGGAGTAAAAAGTTTGTGTTACGTTGTAATATTACCCTTGTTATGCGGCAACAATGCGACGCGCTACTCAAGCACGGCTCAAATATTAACCCGCTGGCTAAAGTTTATCGTTAAACGTCGCCCGTGTGCTTCGTCGCGTGGCATTTAAGGCTGGAGGCAAGCTGGTGAACACTATTTACGAGAAAAACTGAAGATCGGCCCTTAATTGATCAGAAAGTAAACCGAGTGGACTCCTGTAAAATAAATCAAAAATGAAAAATGATGTCACGCTGGAAAAGCTCGCATGCCACAGCAATTCCAGTAGACGTATACAATTTAGTATCGTCGCCAAACACTAAGCATTGCTCTAACTCGATTGCTTTATTAACTCTTAGAAGGCAAGCCGTGGGAATGAAACTCACAACGACATGTTTTCAACCTTCGTTGTTTTTAGGGGTGTTAGTGCACGTATACTAACACCCCTACAAACAATATATTTAACTTGTTCAATGAAGGCGACTTTTACCACATATAACTGTATAATTGCATAAATACGGAGATCAGCCACCCGCGAATTATCGCAACAGAAAACCAGCGATCGGTGGTATTGGCATTCTAGTGGTTGAAACCGTACAACTGTCGTATATAATGCGATAGGGTCAATAGGATCACAAATGCAAATACCGAGTAAAACAAATAAAAATACTTTTTTTTTGAATTTTCAAATATTGAAAAAAAAAAATATTCTTCTTGCCATGATTGTTGATAGCAGCAGTGATAGAGATTGAATTCGGAGATATTATTTTTTCATAGTAAACATTTCGACGATTTTCTTAATCTAACTGGAAAGGTCCTCCAGACGCTTCTACTCTACTCGTTTTAATTACTATTACTGCGGTACTCTTTTCTTTTGAAGATATTTTCCTTTGTGATTACTGTGTGAACGCGACGAAGCACTAGCTAGAGAGTATCATAATGTTAGTGCAGACTATCGTCCCAATAACTAAGAAATAAAACATGGCAAGAACGGTTGTATTATAATATAAATACGTTTATACGCAGATCAAAAGAAGTCGCCATTCACGCGCGCCTACACACACACACACACACACACACACACACATACACCCTCACACACACACACACACACGTACACACCCTCTCATAAACGCACACACTCGCACCCACAAAAACGTACACGCACACGCGCGCGCGCGCACACACACACACACACACACAAACACGGTAGTGCGTGTTTGTGTGTTTTGTCACAAGCTACAAATATATCATAAAAAACCTTTTTATTGCTTGCGCACCGAGGGTAATCGACTAAAGTGCGGCGGCGGCGGCGCAGCGGCGCGCGATCGTTTCAAGATGCCTGTTGCAGGGCGCAGGACGAACTTTTTTCCCTTACAGAACGTGCTTTTCAGCGCGAACAATTTTTTTCTTATAAAAAATACGGCAGTTCACTTTTTGTAGGGGTAGTCGTGTTTTTTATTTTTTTAAATTATTGTCCTTGTGGATATAAGCAGTATTGACTATCATAAAGGATCGCATTCAACGAACTGACTCTCGCGCCTATTTACTATTTATTATACATGATAATATAGGATAAATATGGTAATTTTTAATTATTTCCTATTTCATTTCAAATCAACAAAAGAAAGCAGCCACGAAAATGGCTTTCGATATTTTACCTATTCGAATTTTGTAAGTAGTTCTAGGGTTTGTTTTGCTTTACTTCAAACTTTGATTACATTTTCGTCGTGTCCAATTGACGGCTAAAGACCGCTCTTGGACGTGTCAAAATAATTGGGTTATGTAGTAAGTTTCCTTACTACTCTTTACTGAACATACATAGGTAGTCAAGAATTAACTACTAGATTGTCAAGCTATAAATATAAATAATCAAAATAGAAGCTTAATATTTGAAGTAGTTAGTAATTCGAAAAGATACGTAGTAAAATTATTTATCGTAATATTCAAATTGTCAGTAAAATGTTAAATAATCAAATTAAATCTACGTTATGCATTTTAAACTAAAAGTACAGATATAAGACCATATAAAATAATCAGGCAATAAGGCTCTACTTTTTTAGGTAATTTAAATGGGCACAATATTTGAAAAATCATGGCCCTCAAATTCGGCCAGATTATAGAAAGGGTGGCCTATCAGCATCTCCTTGATGTTTTTTTTTATTTTATGTCCTCCAGCTGTTTAAATTTTGTAGGGAGTAGATTATAGAATTTATGATACATAAAATTGAATCAACGTCGAAAAGCAGGCGCGAAAATGGCCATCGATATTTTACTTGTTTAATTCGCGTGTAATAGCTTATCAGTTATAGGATTAGTTTGTTTTGCTTTACTCATAATTTTGATTACGAATAAAGCGAGACATAACGCAAAATCGTAGACTTTTGGAAAGACTCATCTTCAGGTTTTCCTTTAGCAATGACAGCCGGCCGTCGCTGTAGCCTGCCGCCTCCGCGTACGACGGGTCGTGTAAACATGCAAACAAGTCTTCAATGGCATCCACTGTAACCTACATTCGCGCGGGCCCGTCCGCTTCTTAACGCGCCATACAAACTGTTTCGTCGACAAGATCGATGTGGCTTTATGCAGGAGCACGGGGAAGCAACCGTGAGCCACTGTGCGCTGCGCCACGGATTAATCGGATATATTTATAACAGACGCGACACAAATTTATTTATTTATTTTATTTTCTGAAACATACAGCGCTTCATTAATTACTAGCTAACCCGTGCCCACTTCGTTGGGCGGTAAAACTTTTTACTTGTGATGAAATTATGAGTGTGGTTTGGTTAGTACTGAGTGCTATGATTTATTTCCTGACTGCCAAAAGAAGGGTTATATTTTTACTGCATATGTATGTATGTATTTGCATGCCAATTTGACTATATTACCGTAATATGTGAGGTCTCCTTGTGAGTTTCTTATTTGTGAGTGTCTTATCTCTTTAACCATTTATGCAGTAAAAGTGAAATTATATGCAGTAAAAGGGAAAAGTCTTTTGTTTTAAACAATTGAGACGATAAATTTACTTATTTTGATATGAATTCATAATTGTTTATAATATGACCAATAAACATGACCTAACGATTTAAATTATTTTTTTAATATAAAAAACTACTTTGTGACTTAAATATAAAATTTAGACATATGCTGTCGCTGACTTTTTTGTAGGCATTATCAAGCTCTATCAAACAAAAATATGTCGAAATTTCGATTTAGTGATTCATTAAATAGGAAAGTTAATAAATATACAAAAAGTAATACGAATTGCATAACGTTTATCGTTGTTTGATAAATAATAGTACTGAGAAACGAACTTACTTTACTATTCTTCCCGTGAAGACAAAAAATGTAATTCTGACGAAAAGTTATAATTACATTATAAAACCATATACTATTATAATCTAACTCAAAAACTACCTTTTTACGAATATATGTTTCTTCCTCACAAAGTAAAATTCCATTGTAACACAGATATCATAAATAGCTATTTTGTAGTCGTCTTTCAAAATCTAATATATGTATAATAATATTCAAATATCCTGGTAATACACCAACGACGATTGACAACTGTTTAAATAAATTCCTTTTCTTGAATCTGTGGCTGCATCGAGACACCTCTCTACCAGGCGTTCGCGTTTAATGAGTTCAGGCAGGATCAAAGGGTCACTAGAGCTGTCACGAATGTTATTAATGACTGTGTCAGGTATCACATTATGAACTTTTTTCTTATTTTCGTATCACATGCGCAGCGCGGATAAATCAAGAAATGAAGCGATGCGATAGGGTGCATACCACGCTCTTCCCAATTTATCACATAAAGCATCGATATGTAGGCGCCATCGTAACTCATTATCGATTACGAATCCCAATACTTTGTTGAGGATACTTGAGTTAATTCTTCGTTTTTGACGGTCACATGTATTTCGGTTTTAGTAGGTCTGAGGCTGAAAAACATAACATTAGTTTTGTTAATGTTAAGTATCAGGCCATTAGCGTCAAACCATGCACCTAGCTCATTCAACACAAGTTGGGTATTGCTGGTTAACGATGGTACACTCTCGCTCTCTATTACTGCGCAGGCTAACCATACATTTGTCGAATGATGAAATGAAGCAGATATCTAATCAGCAGATTGAAATCTGAGAGAATCACACCCCAGTCGCGCGTCGGAGCTGACACGCACATTTTTTTTGTTGATAAAGAGCTCCATCTGAGTCACAGCAACTCGTTGTCGGGTACAGCTAGTAAATAAATAAAAAAAAATAGGCCAAATACTGTTTGTTCAACAATTTGTAATTGGGAACTATGTAACATTTTTATACATGTCAGTTGTAGCAGTCATTCCATCACGAGCACTTGCACAAAATACAATTCTTTGTCTCGACTTGAATTTTTGAAGCCTGAATCTGAATTTTATTTATTTATTTATTTAAGAATTAATTACTATAAAACATTGTTTTTGCTTATAAAAATAACAGGAACCGAATGGCAATACCTTAACCTTTTGCTCATTTGATTCTGTCACCCAACTGGGACTAGCTCGTTCTAGGATGGACAGGACTCTAATTTTACAATAAATTATGTCAAAGTTTTATTAAAATGCTCATAAAACTAAATTGCCCTAAAATATGATGCTCAAAAATTTAAAAAAAACAATCAAATAGAGTGGGACAATCAGAATTGACATGAAACTAAAGTAAAGAGTAAGATAAATCTATAATAAAAAGAATAAAAAAGTCAATAAGTAATATTTAATATATGTAAAGAAATATAAAAATTAATATAAAATACCTAGTCAAAAAAAAATTTACACCAGAATAACATACGGGGTGAGACCGATTAACTTTATCGAAAGTGGAGAAGGGGAGCACACACGTACATATATGTCAGAGACTTGGCCGCGTGTAATGTGATTGGGAGGGCGAAAATAAGGGAAAAGTTAGGCGCCGATGGAATTCACCAGGGCATTTGTCAACGTCGAGTCGCCGCTGGCGTTTTTTCTTGAAACAGCGAGCGATCCATCTCACAGTGGATATCGACAAAGCGGGAGAATAGGGAGGATCCGGGAGATACCATAAAGTACTTATATATGAATCTGAAAGAAAGACCGAGGTGGCAGATACTTACTGGGTGAAAGAGACGTTGTGACAGGTTTATTTTTTTTTATTTATGTAAAGTAAAGCACAAGATACACATTCCTGCAGCACTACAAAATATTCGGGTGTGTACCAGTAGCGAAAAATAAATTAATAGTTTTAAAAAAACACTAAAAACACGCTTTTATAAATGCACGTAAAAACCAAAAAAGGTTTGTTATAACCTTGAAACCTGATCGTGTTCAAAGTACATTACGTGACCTTTCTCACAAGTGCAAACACGACTATGATACGATGTTCCATCATGGAATGCCAGTTCCTGTCTTCCGGCTTCATCATCAGACCTTGAAACTTAATCGTCGTCAAAGTTCATTACAATACCTTTCTAACAAGTCCAAACACGGCTATGATACGATATTCCATCATGGAATGCCAGTGCCTATCTTCTGGTTTCATCATCAGACCTTGAAACCTAATCGTGGTCAAAGTTCATTCCAAGACTTTTCTAACAAGTCCAAACACAGCTATGATACGATATTCCATCATGAAGTTCCAGTTCATATCTTCCGACTCCATCATCAGATCAGTTCGACAGTACCATATTATTGTATTGTCATCAGAACTACATACAGCTGCCAATTTTCATTACGCTACGATCCTTGGAAGATGGTTAAATTAGTTACCTTAGATTCCACTACATATGTAGTTACATACATGTCGACCTAATAAAAGCGTGTTAAAAAGCGTGTTAAGAAAGCACACTGCAGCATCTTAATCGCTACGTCGACTAGCCAGGCCTAGGCCTGTACCAGGCCTGTATACCAGACAGTAGCTTCTCTTAGAACAAAATTGAAATCGAAGCTAGTGACGTCAGGAATCTTAAGGGCTACCACAAATCGTAATACGATTACTCGTCTTCTTCTTTAAGCATCGTCTCGGCCACATTTATGGTGACCCGGTGACACAGATGCCACCAATTTGTTCTTAGAATACCATATGGTGTCGGGTTGTAAATCTGCACATCTGCACGCGAACACAAACTGCGCCCACAGCGTTCACAGCCCACAGCGCTGTAACTATGGGCTTAGGACGCGACATGACTTATCCCTCGCCCCACTTCCGTCGCACCCTCTTCCCGCATTGCCTTATAGCTCTTGAGTGAACTTACTGGGTGTTATTATACTGTGCCTGTATTAAGGCATGCGTACCAGAAAAATATTTAACCTGTGCACACGTTTGGATATAATTCAAAGAAAAACAAAAACAAATCAGATTGGGTATTAATGCATATTTTAAAAATCACGAAATATTTTAAAAATAGATTTAAGATGGAATTACTATTAAATAATTAGTTTAAAGTAGTCTAGAATATTTCAAATTTATAAACATCTGAATTATATTTAAAATAGCCAGTTTTTTATAAAATATCCAGTAGCCAGTTTTTTATAAAATATTATCGGATTATATTTTCCAATCTGACTAGCCGCGCATGCATTGTCGCCGCAGACAGACACTAGAAGCCCACCCAGATGACTTGGTTTGGAACCTCTTCTGCTAGCGATGACGCTTCTGGTAGGGATGCTCATGATCCAGATCCACCTTATCCTCAAAATTCCTAGTCATGAAAGTAAAGGATGGCATTCCGTAAAGTTACATTTCTTAGACTCCCTAATATTTTTACCCTGCTAAGATTTCTAGCTATGAGAATACACTATCATGTTAACTACAACAAAATTATTTTTAGTTATTTTATATTATTTTATTTTATTAAAAATACACAGCATCACAATACTAATATATAAACATAATATTTAACGAAAGCAAAGCTTATGTTTAATTTACAAACATATGCAAACATTTACAGCTTTGGAGAAGAAAAATATTTATTATGTGTTTTGCCATTGCTTTTACAAAACGTTATGTTGATCTGATATGAAAACAGTTAGGTACAGCTTCTGAAGTGAAAACCAGAATTTAAACATTACTACCACGCTTAGCGGTCACGTTGATCTAATGGTGCATCTTGAATACCCCTATGTTAGTGTCTACTTTAATAAATCCATTCATACTAACTTTGCATCCATATGTACCTAGGATAGCCTACGGGGTACGTAAGAGTTTTTTTTTGCCAAAATGGGGGTCTCGATCTAAAAAGGTTGAAAAACACTGCTTTGTTTTATCGCGGCCCCATCTCGTACCACCATCGAAAAGGATTCGCAAATGGATTACAAATTACAAATTATTTATTGAGTTCAAATTATGAGTAGATTTAATATGCAATAGTCTTAACCTAACTAGGCTGCCGCCTGTTACAATTTATTTTATTTACCCTCAGAAATATATAATATTATATTTATATAAATAAATCAAATCATACTTAATGTAATAGCAATATCTTAATTACCTAATTAAAAATTCGTATGAAAATGTCATCAAAATTGTCAATAAGCTATTATTTTATAAAATCGAAGACTATCGCGGTTGTTTGACATTATAAATAGGATAGAAAACGAATTTACCGCGTGAAATTTGGATAACGGCGTCTACCCTGGACAACGGCGGCTGCAACGTCACCGAAACGTCGGGTGCTACAAATTTCACGCGGTAAAATCGTTTTCTATCCTAGCTATTATTTTGTTGATAACAATTTATATATATTTATATATGTACTAATAATATACAAAATAAATTCACAAAAATAAAATTATATTTAGAAATCATCAATTTATATTACTACATATACTGTTATGTTTTTATTATAAAGATTCAATTATCTAATAAGGTGTTCAATATCTGCATTCGTACAATTTAAGAGGTAGGCACTCAAACTATTTTTAAATGTATATGAAATTTTAATGTCTTTAATGTTTAGTGGTAGGCAATTATAAAATGTGTGGGCAAGATAAGAGAAACTGGATTGGCCAAAAGCGGATCGGTATGGTATTGCAAAATTTGTTTGTTTCGATCCTCTTGTCACACGAGATTGCTGGCTTTTTTTGGGCTCACTCTGGAATTTAGTGAGAGTTACTAGCACAAACATTTTTCTCACACTCAACACTCTATACTCTCGGAAAAGGTCATCGGAAGAACATGTTTGGGGTTTTTTATTGATCACCCTCAGTATAGCCTTTTGCGCGTTGTAAAGGATGGTCAGCAGCGTTTTTGCCGATTGACTTATGATTTTCTAAATACGCTTATCTCACTCTCACCAGATCCTCACATTCACGATGTCTCACTCCCACCCAGTTCCCGGAACATTTAACAAAGTCTTTCATTGCTCCTTTTGCTTGTTTTCAAGTGCCTAGTAGGTTGTTCACTTTACTGACGCAGTGAATCCGGCCGGTTTACCGTACGTGCGCCGCCTTACAGCTAAAACCGTGTCTTTAATTTTATATAAGTCAGGCGCCAGTCGCGCGCGGATGTCGGAGCCGCTCAGAGGAGGAACTGCGCACTTAGCTTTTGTACCTTCCTTACTCGTACACGTCAATTGGCAGTCGACGTGCATCTCTTTGTGAGCGAGTTTGCAGAACATTTCTACGTGTATTTTTATTGACATAGTGGATTCTCTTTATTATCTCTAGATTACCTGTAAGAGGACCGCATCTTTTCTATGTGATCGCATTGTTTGGTGTTTGCAGTGGTTCGAACAAAAGGTCGGATATTTCTTCCACAGAATTATCCTTTAATAGTATGGTCATTAACGCCGATACGGCAGCCAAGGGCATATTTATAGTTATTATTGAAAAAAAAGGCTATTTGAAAACATCTAGCACACATTTTATTCGTTTTAATTAGTAATACGTCGTAGACCATTAAAGTTTTCACCGATTAAACAATTTAAAAAAATATATTACTAATTAAAATGAGAGAAGAAAAGCCATGGCTTATGTTGCATCTAGGCACGTAAAACACACGAGGTCACCCGGTATTGAATGATTGAATCCATAGTAACAAACGCCCTAATAACTCCGGGTAGTCCAGTTGGCCATTAGATAGAGCCGACCGCTTTCTATTTCTGGTTGGTTGTTCCAACAACCAACCAGTTGCGAACACTCGTGCGGTGTTAGATTCAGATGCTTTATCTTTGGTGGGTAGTTTTTAATGCGAAAAAGTGACCACCGTTCATTCCACATTCCGCTAGTGATATTGTAACTTATTTTTTTTTTGTTCAAGCATTAAATAAATATGTATTAAATAATATACAACATTTTAACAACAAAAAAACCCCACTCCAACTTTTTTATAAGGGCAGCAGCCATATCATGGTGAAACTTAGAACGGGCTATCATAATTGAATGCGTATACAAAATTTTGTGTCTGTGCTGTTGACCGTTGATGAGTTCCCTCGTTGGAAGCCAACCCTAGGTGCCGCAGTTCTGTCTTGGTGAAACTTAGAACGGGCTGTCGTAATTGAACGCATATACAAAATTTCGTGTCTGCGCTGTTGACCGTCGAGGAGTCCCATCGTCGGGAGCCAACCCAGGGTGTAGAATGAGGTCATGCTTACTGTAAAAAATTGCATTGTTATCGGAATTGAACCAACATGTAAAATTTTCAACTTCATATGATAATATTTCAGGAGTTCTCTTAATTCCTCATGGATCCCATCATAGGAACAGGTTTTTGTTAAAATGGGACCAATCTGTAAGTATATCCTTTAAAATAAAAAAAAATATTATCCAAATCGGTTTATAAATGGCTGACTTCTAAGGTAACAAACATTAAAAAAAACGATGCAACCGAATGTATAACCTCCTCCTTTTTTTGAAGTCGGTTAAAAATAAAGAACAGTCTCCCTCTAGCGGCAGAAAATGGCAGTGAATATCCCGATTAAGTAATTTATAATTTACTCGTGCGGTCGTTTCGTAAGTTTATAGGGCACGGCGCGCATGGCGATTTTCAATATCGCCAGCAGATGGCGCTGCAGCATTGCGATGGATCATTGGCTCTGACCCGTGCGCGGGTGGCCGTGAGTGCGAATGCGGGCGTGCGGCATCGGCAGCCACCGCGGCCACTCGATGCCGTGTGTGCTCGGGCTTTTTAACGCGCGCACGTGTCCCACCCTCTTGGAAGCGGTCCAACTCGCGACCCGCGCCGCGCGCCCGTCCGCCGCTACCGCGCCGACGACAGCGCGTAAAATATTTATGGGCGCAAATTCGCCGTCGTTATTATTCATACATCGGAAATTGTCGCGCTTAGGGGGGATAGTCGCTCGTCGGATATCTCACTCTACGTGGCGTGCACCTCGAGGTTGCGCGTGTGCGCGAATGTAGCAAGGAAAAAACATTACGATCTCAAGAAAGTATATTTATTTATTTATTTATTTATTCGTTACATAAACATTCAAACGCAATAGCACAAAAGAAAATTAAATATAATGTACAATCCAGAAAATACCGCTATATGCTTCTAAATTTAGGTATACATCTGTCTGTGCCCAGGCCAAATTGTGCATAAATTATATGTTAAAGTGCATAAAATTATTCCTAATGTGCCAAGTAAAGTGAAACCGAGCCCGCCTTGCTAGGCACACCTGTGATAAGGCGAGCTCACTTCCTGAGTTTTATTGGAGTGCCACGGTTGTGTCAGTAAAAATAACAAATTAAATTTTATATATATTACCTAATAATTTTAACCGCAGATCATATCAAACAATGCGATACCGCCATTTTGCCGTTCCGACGGCTGCTGTGCGCATTCCTACGAACTTCGTTTTTATTATTGTATTATTGCCCAGCATAATGAAGGTAGGCAAATAATTACGTATCCGACCTGAAGTCTTCACAGATTGACGATTTTCAGGGGTTCATAATTGGCGGTATTATATCGAATATGAAAATAATCATGCGGATATTTTTTTCCTATAAAAGTAGTTTTCTAAGTATAAATTAACCTAAAAATTACGTAAACATGTACTTTTAAATAAATTTGATATTGCTATTAAATATATAATTTATATTACTGGAAATTAAATAAAATTTTATTACTTTGTATACCATTATTTAAATTAAATTAATATACAAGGGATTAAATAAATTTGATATTGCTATTAAATATATCAATTATATTACTGGAAATTAAATTAAATTTTATTACTTTGTATACCAGAAATTTTGGAAATAAATATACACACACTCATACTCAGACACGCTTATTGAGATTACAAATTGCTAGTAAACTTCGAAGTCACTCACGTAATTAAAATGTGGTCAAAAATAAAATAAAAATAGAAATAGGAGTCTAATACTTTGCAATTTCTTATTCTTCAAAATGGAAAAAGAGCTTTTGTACCCCTCTCTATACCCATATTTAGAAGCCATGTATGAATTTCTTTCTTTAAAATAATGTTGCTTTTTAAAGCTTTATTACGTTTTTTTAACTATATTGTAGGCTCAAATATAAAAAGATAATGCCGCTGAGCAAATGCAGTTATTACTGGCTATACCTCAGCATTCATCGCCTTTCATGTCCAAGTCATTTCTAGTTTGTTTGTTTTGTTTGTTTGTTTCTACCCTTTATTGCGAAATTTCACAACGGGCGGGTTTATTGGCGTATGACAATTTCTTACAACCAACCCTACTATGAAGTTTTTATATGTATGTATGCGTGTAACATGTGTGAAAGTGTGTCATGTTATTGCATTCGATCGACAGAATTGAAAATGCAATTCCGTTAATTAGATCCCAACGGAAAATGGTGACCCAGCCGGGAATCGAACCCGGGATCTTACAACGTAAGATCAGGCGACCTAACCACTATGCCACCGGGCCGTTATATGGAAGTATGTGCCTGTGCCCCTGACAACTTGAAAACATGAAAATCGAGTTTAAAAAATCTAGTGAAACATTTACTTAATGTGTAATTAACCCCCCCCCCCCTTTCCTTCCCCATCTCCCTCCTCACCCCTCCACTCCCATTCCACCCGTCTCCTATCTCGTCCCTGATATCCCATTCCACCCTTCAATATTGAGTTAACATAGGTTATTAATTTCTGTCTTATTTTCATTATTATGTTTATTATGTAACAGTACTCATTTATTCTGTCCACTACTCTACAGAAAGGAAATACTAGTTCGCTAATAGCAGGTATCCACTATCCACTGATCAGGCTCACATGTAGCGAAAGGTTTCGTGCAGCTCCGTCCTCCCGATTGGTTACAAGTCCGAAGTCGCTTACGCAACCTCTACTTGTTGTATTACAGCGGTAATTCGGTTTGAATTTATCGTGGACCTGGGCGTTCTTTGCCCGTAGTGCCACACAGGATCGAGTGGCCCAAGGTCATTTCAAGAGTGGCATGACATCAGATGAAACATCCACCCCCGCTGCTTAGGAACCATAGTATTGCCATAGTCTCCAGACCCCTTCAGCAATTCGTCGGAATGCACAACCGATTGGCTTCGCCGACCGGTGCGCAAACCGTCCAGTGGCGCCGGGATGCAATCCCGCCGGGAGGAACCGGTCCACCAGCTCTGAGTCCTGAGACACGCGAGTCTTACCCGGGGTAGCCTTCCACTCGAGGAGGCTTCTGAATTGGAGCTGAATCGTGAGTTAAGCCGATCCAAGAACGAAATGGATCTTGTGGCCCAAGCTGCACGAAACCGTTCACCACTGAAGAAGCAAGACAAGGTATAGTCCGGGCGTCTTTTTCTTAGAGTGCCTCTCTAACTAGTGAAGGCTGAAAGTCAGCTCTGCCATGCATACTTCTTAGTCCAGGCTGTCCGTGTTTAATTATCCAAATCAATAATTGTAGTGGAGCTAGAAGAGTTCTGCGCCAGTAGGTATAATATGCGGGATATGCACATTGTGAGTTAATGTAGCAAATTGTGAGATTGCCCTCTAGCGGACACAACTACAATACGCGCCACCAAAACTATATTATATTGCCGAAACAGGCTCGTAAAGCGTCAGCTTTAATTTGCATACATCGGCTTCAAAATATTTAACATACCAACTTCTATAAAATAACTTGAAGACGAAGTCTTCAAAATATGCATTAAATATGCATTACTATTCAAAATCAAAATCAAAATGTTCTTTATTCATATAGACACAATTAAATATTATTTTTAATTTATGTTCTTATGATGCATCCAAGCCTTACTACTCCCAAACCGTTTTGTCATTTAGATAATCAGATATTGTATAGTATGGTTTTTTATACAATTTTTGCTTTGATGGTGGCTTTAAACTTATTTACAGATAGTTCTCTAATAGTATGAGGAAGTTTGTTATAGAAGCGTATACATTGACCATTGCTGATTTCTTTTGAATTATGTTTTCCTATTGTTTTCACTATAACTTCATTACTAAATTAATATTATTTCGTTGTATTTGGTATGTTCATTTTGTAGACTATTTATGTTTGGTTATTTTGGAATATAGATTGTGTCTCTAGTAATTAATGAGCCGAGGTATTTAAATTTCTTAACAGAAATTTAGGAACCAACAACAAAGGAAGGAGCTGGGTTCACACTTTCAACGTATGCAGCCACGTATTTGTTTTTTTTCTGATTTCTTAAAGACGCAATAACAGTCTAAATTCTACAATAAACTTGACGTTTCTTAACTATGACCATTGATTATATAGCGTAATAGATTGCTTACTGCCGCACTACGGATTTACAGCTAGGATTTTAATACGAAACGCAACATGTAGATGGCACTCACAGTTCCAAAAAATTAATAATCTTCTCGTATGTCCAATATGGTGGCGTTCGTTGTATGGCAGTATGGCGGCGCAGTATAGATGGCGCTTTTAACACGCCTATACGGTATAACATCTGGAAATAAAATAATACTATGTACTATGTATAATAACAACCGAATTTTTAAATCGTAGCTCTTATTATTTTAATATTATTTAAATAAAGATGTCAATTATCATTTCGTATTCAGGTATTCATACGTATTACATCCTATTGCTATTAGTTCGCCTGACAACTCGTTGCCAGCAGAACATTAACGTTTTCAGCTTGTTGCCAGCAGAAATTAAAATACTACAAGAGGTTGCATTTAAGAAATGCATGAAAAGAAACCTACCCTAACCATGCATACTCTCTATAATTTTGATGAATTTGACAAGGCCGTCTTAATTTTAAACGATAATTTACCATTTATCAAATCTATTTTGTTCTGTATTTTGTTACTTTAGTGTTGATTTTATTGTAAAACTTATTGTTTATTTTAATATTTATTACTGAAAGATTATGGATTACAGCGACAAAACCGTGACTAACGTTTTCACTTATTTTGCTCTGCGCAGTCTTAAGTGATTATTTAAAATTTTTTGATTGACTATTTTTTAAAACTTATTGATTGATTATTTTTAAAACAAATTGTTTATATTTTTTTGTTATTTTAGTCTGTTTGATTTTGATTTTTATAATTGATCCAAAGGTGCCTTGCCTTTACATAATATAAAACGTGTATGTAGACGTAATGAAGTTGTGAATAACTTCTTGCAAATGTAAAATGACGCATTCCACAGTATGTACTATTTAGAATTAATAAAATATAACTATGATTATGACTAATGCTATCAGCGCCTCTTACTTGTCACCGGTGTAGAAGGGTTGCAAAAACGTACTATGACATTGAGCATCTAAATCGCTATATTATCAATGCTATGACCATAACTGATGTATACTCGTACATAGACGATAACGGAAGTACAAGTATACGCAGTATACGGAAGTACAAGTATACAAGTATACGCAGTATCTGTTCACTTGCATCGTCGCTCCATTATAATGCTGTCATCAAACGCTCGATGGAGATGCGCGGTTCGATGATGGAAAATTCGCCGAAAGTGATTGTTCGTTTTGAATATAAAGTGGCAGTAAAGTGGGCGGAAAGTAGTTTAAGTTTCACTCTGAGTTGTATCCGCCGTGACGCCCCGCGTCGCATGTTTGCCTGGGCGTAATATTGCGTGCGGGAATGAACCGGCGGCGGCGGTCGCTGTCGGTGAGTAGGGTGGTGCCTAGAAGAACTCCTTCGACGGGGAAGACTTAAGTTACTTCCTTGATAGTTACGTTTTATGAAGGGTTATATGATCATATCAAACCAAATGCTGTCCACTTCGGCGCATCAGAGTATGGGTTAGAAGACGTACTTGCCCACAAAATTGATGAAATTAATCTTTTTTACTTTCCTTGTAAGGAAAGTGTTGTGGACGCACTTCTGTGTGTCTGTCTGTTTGTCTATATTCCTCCACAATATCGCCCAAACGTATCATCTGATTGAGCTGAAATTTGGCATGCAGACATCATTTGGTCATGGCAAGAGTTGAACCTATTGTGATTGAAATCGGTTCACCAGGGTGCGCGCTAGTCATACTTCAATCTCGAAATATTCCAGTTAGAGGTTTGACATTCGGTGCCTTGTTGTTCGAACCGAAATTATATTGTGAAATTTTGATTGGATTATCTCGTATATAAAGCGAAGCAAATAATATTTATAGTCCGCCATATTTAAGAAACTACTACATAATTATGGAAAAATACCATTTCAATACCACGGAAAATTATAAATATACTACGAATTGGCGCACAGGGGGGAGGTTGGGTTGGCGCGCTAGGGAGGAGGGGGGTTGGCAGGGGTGCATGCTTATCTACTTGCCGGAAAAGTCTTGGGGTCACACAACCGATTTTTTTAAATTTTAACATACACACCTATTACATTTCTAGTGGATATAATTAGATGTTTCCACTGAACAAACATTTAAGCCCGTCGACTACAGATGTCTCTCAAATGGAGTTCAGAGAGAAGTTTCGCTGACTGTCGACTCGGAAGAAAAAAGACTAAGAGTTCTCGGTCTTCTTTTCAGGATCTTGGAGGGTGTCGCTCCCGATTATCGTGGGGGACTACATCTCACCGGCAGATTTACTGCTTTATCGACTGATGGAAGCCATTTGAGATCTAATTATAACCTTCTACTCTCTATCCCTGGTCACAGCAGTGAATTCTTCTTATTCTCTTTCAGCGTGCATGGAGCTCGTCTTTAGAATGCTTTGCCGGAAATTTTGAGAATCGCGCCGAGTATTACATGTTTTAAAAACAGAGAACATTCGAAATCTTCCACATAAATTCTCTTTCTCTTGCCATGCTCCTTTTTAAACCTTTGCGACCTTATAGGTTTTAGTTTATTTTAGCGTGACACATTTTGCGTCCAGACAGGCTTAAATATTTTTTTTTAATTTTTATATAGGTTAAGTTAGAAACTATCCGCAGTCAGTGTTCGGAAATGATACAGGTAACTCTAGAATATTTATTGCCTGTAGGTAATAAAGCTTGCCTTTCCATGATAATAAAGCTTTTTTTACAGCGAGCCCACATCTCTTGAAGGTATGGGCATTGCGCTACCTGTTTATGTTAGAATAGGATCGATTGTTTTTATTTTTTATTTTAATGCTTCTACTTGCATATTTATTGCCTATTTAAAACATGTGTATGTAATTAAAATAATTGAAATTTTTATATTTATGTTTATATTACATCTTAATGAATTGGTATGTACTCTAATGTTGATTTGTTAAATGAATAAAATAAAATAATAAAGAATATAATATTATTATCATTACTATAAAATGGCCTACTTTTGAGCCACCCGCAGTTGAGGGATTAAACATTAAAAAAATATAGACAAATTAGTAAAGATGGGAAGAAAGGATTAAGTAAGTAAGATGCATATACGCTATAAAATATAGCCAGACATACATATTGTTTAAATATATTAATGAATACATTTTGTAATTATTATAACATTGCAATTGCAATGACACCGTTATTAATCATTATAAGCAATGATAGTTATTATAAGCAATGATAGCACAATTGACAACGATGTTACTCATAGATCTATAACAAATAGAGCTCAGGAAGTTTTAATGATTGGTCGTTCTATCTCCCGTGAAGTGAACGCAGAAGACTTGGACAAAACAGTCCACCGACAAGCTCCGCCACATGCCCGTAAGAGGCCAACGCCTTATCCGCGAGATAATCAGGTATGTTACCCAGCGGGCTTACACTCACGCCCTTACTTCCAATTGCGACCAGATTACTCCGGTCTCTCGACTGGTTACGGGTTTTGGGGGTTCTTGCGCCGTCCTCTCCCTTACGAAGCGGTGAAACTATGTAAACCAAATCTAACGCGGACCACGGCGTCCTTTGCCCAGCTGTTTACCCAGGATCGGGTAGCCGATGGTCGTTTCAAGAGCAGTCGCCGTAAGGTCAGCAACCACCCCCGCTCTATAGGAAACAGTACTACAGTCAGAATGTACAATCGATTGGCTCATGCCGCACGGTGCGCAGACCGTCCAATAGCACCAGAACGTTTACTCCTAGGGGAAACTAGCCGTAAGGCCAGAGTCCTACCCGGGCTCGCACTTCATGCGTGGAGGCCGCCGGATGGGTTTTGACCCGTGAGTGTGACCAACCCTGAACAAAATGGATCTTCGTGGCCAACTCAGCAAGGGCCCATTAGCTCCCTCATAGATCTACAACAGGATGGATGAAGTGAAGACAACTAACAGGCGTTATGTACGACAGAAAAATGCCCCTTAAGATCAAAAGGCAAATGTATAAGACAGCCATTAGACCTGCTGTCTTGTATGGATCAGAATGTTGGGCGACTAACCAGCAACATTTTAATAAACTATATACAAGAGAAATACGCATGCTACGGTGGTCAGCGGGTGTTACACTGTTAGACATAATCCAAAATGATTACATAAGGGGAAGTTTTAAAGTTGCTCCGATAATTAATAATGTCAAAGAAAGACGGTTACGGTGGTACGGTCACATCCAGCGACGCCCAGATGATCACATGGTGAAACTTGCCCTAGACCTGCCAACGACGAAACGCGCTCTTGGAAGACCATCCGCTACCTGGTTGACGACGGTTGAAAAAGACCTGAGAGAAGCTCAACTCGTCGCCGGCACAGAACAAGATGAAGAGAACAACTCGGTGAAGGAGAAGGACAAGAAAGGCCGACCCCAAGTAAATGGGACAGGGTTTAGGAAGAAGAAGAAGAAAAAGTCGATACGTAGCATCGAACGGCAGCAACGTAACATCTAACGTTGGCATCGTAGCGACGTAACATACACACATGAGAGTTTTTGTAATCACATCGACGCTCTGTGAATTATCGCCTCCGCAGTAGCGCGGCGGCGGCGGCGTCGCCCTTTTGTAATCAATGCGAGTATTTCCCACCTGGTTTACGCATTCAAAAATTAACGGAGGGGAAAAAGTGTCATTGCCGGCGGCGACTTTGATTCCCCAATGGTGCAATGCGCCGCGGCGCGCCGACGGACGAACATCACGCCAATCCCAATTAACCGGATTAACTTCATATAGAATTCATGGGAAAAGTTTGCGGGCGGTCCGGCTACGGCGCCGCGCCACTACCCATACTATGTCGCGGACGACGTGTTGAAAGATACTGACATTCCCACTTTTTTGTGTTGGTTGGCGAGTGATGCTTCGACTAATACTGTTGCAGTTGACCACGAAGACCCATTCGTTCAGGGCCGGTCATACTCACGGGTCAACACCCATCCGTCGGCCTCCGCGTATAAAGTTGCGAGCCCGGCTAGGGCTCTGGCCTTACGGCCAGTTCCCCCCAGGAGTCAACCTTCTGGCGCTCCTTGACGGTGTGCGCATCGTACGGCGTCAGCCTATCGATTGTATTCTCCGACTACAGCCGGGGGAGTCTGGGAACAGTCATTTTTCCTATAGAGCGGGGGTGATGGTTAACCTTACGGTAACTGCTTTTGAAACGATCATTCGGCCACCCTATCCCGGGTGAATAAGCCGAGCAAAGGATGCCGTGGTTCGCGATAGATTCTGTAGACACCGTATCACCGTTTCACAAGGGAGAGGACCGCGCAAGCGACCGCGATCCTGTAACCAGTCGGGAGGTAATTCCAGGTGGAGATATCCTTCCAAACTGGTAGTCAGAGGTCGAGGCTGCGCGCTGGGTACCTTTTCGGTTGCCTCGCCGTAAGGCGTTGGCCTCTGACGGGCAGGTGGCGCGTAACTAGACTTGAATTGTTTTTCGCCCCAAGTCTTCTGCGCTCACCTCACGGGAGACAGAATGATCAATATCGTTAAAACTTTCTGAGGTTCGCCTGTTCGTCTGTTGTAGTTGACAGCTCTAGTTGCTGCTTCGGCACTGAGATAGTCTCACACCCGATAGATATACTAATGGGCGACGGCCAACCATATGCGTGTAGAAAATTGAGTAACAGCGCTTTTTATAAGTGCACTCTCACTCAGCAAAAGCTTGTTCTCTAGATGTATATATCAAAGTATGATTTTGCAGTGAAAATTTGATTATGGAATCGTTGCAAAGCTATAAAATCGGTTAAGTGCTTCGGCCGAGCACTATTTACACTGTTTACAATTGCCCATATGACAACAAGAGTGAACCCAGCTATTATTTTTATAACATAATATTTTGTAGGTAAATGTATATTATAATTATTTTGTGCTATTTTTATTATTTAATGGTTATTCTGATTTTTTAATGATTATTTTGTTTATTTTTATTTTTTTTAAATAAACTTCAACGATTTCTTTAAAGTTTCATAAATTTAACTTTAAAATTTAAAATACTATCATATAAAATTGGCGTTTTCCTTGAAACAGGCACTGTCTAGTTAGGAGTGACGCAAAATCATTCTGTAAAAATATTTCCTAAAATATTTTTTTGGTAAATGGAAAAAAAGAGGCTTGTGCTCACTATTGTATATTTCATTTCATTTATTTGATTTTTGGAAACATACAGCGCTTCATTAATTATAAGTAATTATCATATTACAATGTTTTCCTGGCAGATTAAGTGTTTCCTACAGTTAATCGTCAATCGTTAAACGCGACTAACTGGCTCTTTAGATATCGCCCGACAATTCTTTCTCGTCGGTCGCGGTCGCGTCGCGTTCGCGGTCGCGTTTGCGGTAGCATTTGCGGTCGCGTCACACCGACCGCACCGACCAACGCAAAACTGTAGTTGACCGCTGTCGAGAATATCAATCGCAAACATTTAATAGTCAATCGTGACTAACGATTGAAACTAATCAATCGTTAGTCGCCGATTGTCGATTAAACGAATCAACCGTTAGTCGTTAATCGCGATTAACGTATTCAATCGTCGATCGTCAATAGTTAGTCGACTAAATTTTGCCCAACACTGATTGGTGGCTAATCGTTCATTGTAAAGGCGATCCCTCAAAAGAAACGGAAACTGTGAAATTGCTTCTTAAGACGTAAAAATCTTATGAATAAATTCACAGTTTGAACTGTTTCTGATTGCGAGCTTGAAGCAACATCTCCAACAACATTGTGAGCGCCCGGCCTTACATCCGAAATAGACGCCCGACAAACGGATGCAATGCGAACTGAAGGGAAAGCAAATCTGCCAAATGTATGTATATGGAACGAGAGCTTTTCACACGGCGGAATATCGCAAACGTTCGATACAATTCTGCAGCCATTATGCTAAACACCCTCAGCGTGCGCGCCGCCACCCCTGAGAGGGGGCTTTCTATCGTGACTTGTATATTTTGTCACGTGCGCCAAGCAAATAGGAACGTAATCGCCGGCTTTGTAACGGGAACCACGTGGACCGTGGTTGATTTGAGTGCTTCGAATTGGGTAGCAGCAACATTGCATCGGGTGCCATTTTTAGGTTTAATGATCTGCGACGCTCATCTGGTAACTTACGGTTCCTGTGCATATGTTCCTATAAAGCAGCTCCATATGTCCCCAGTTGGGACATATGGAGCTGCTTTATACCTCTGGTCGGCCCAACTCACGGTTCAACTCCTATCCATTAGCGAACAGGGTAAAACCTGGAACGGACTCCGTTTTCCACTGCCACAGCAGGTGTATCGGTTCCTCTGGAGGATGCTACTGGGCGGTTTGCGCATTGCTTGGCGTCAGCCAATCGACTGTGCACTCTGACGAATAACTGGGGGGGTCTGGACACGATCTTATATATCTCATAAAATGCTATCTATAATGGACTTAACTGCTAAGGGACCCAGGTTAAAGAAATCAATATTATCGGTTACAGTGTTGTATAACCGAAATGTACGTAAGATAGGATTGTGGAAAGATTGATTTGTCTGCGAAGTGGGAAGGTGAAATATTAGATGCTGACTCAGTCGTCTGGATGGTACATTGAAATTTAACTCTCTAAATAAAAATGGTGAGTCTATCCCGCTGTTAAGGAGTTTGTGCAGAAACATTAGGCTTCTGCACTCTCTCCTCTTTCTAAAAGTAAAAATCTTAAAATAATTTAAACGCTCTTCATAAGAGTAGAGCGTGCGTGATAGACCGGTTTTATAGGTTAACATCAGCGTATACTTCCTCTGCACAGACTCTATCGCTTCCGAATGGACCTTATAGTATGGATTCCAAATTATGGAACCAAACTCCAGTTGGCTGCGTACTGGAGAATTATAGAGCAAGTTAAAGGAGTTAATAATTTTGAACGGTTTAGTAACCCTATATATAAAACCCAGTGTTCTCTCGCTCTTACTTACTGCATTGTTGAAATGTTCTCTAAAAATCAGGTGCTCGTCGTAAAGTATTCATACACTTTTCACGAAAGTCTCATACCATTTTTGTCGATTTTAGTGTTGAATTGCCGATAGAATAAGGGTAGTCTTAAATTTGTTTATTTCTAGTGAAACGAATAATTTGTCATTTTTCAACATTCAGTTCAATTCTATTAGATTCACACCATTTTTTTCAATTCGTTAAGGTCTTTCTGTAGCGCATTGCAATCCTCTATTGACAGTATTTCTTTAAATATTTTTAAATCATCTGCATACATTAGGTGCCGACAGCGTAGACTCTTAGAGAGATCATCAATGAATATTAGGAATAGAAGTGGTCCGAGATTTGATCCCTGAGGCACGCCAGATATATCTATCATGAAAAACGATCCGTTAGCCACTCGATCCCGACTAATATTGTCGGGCAAAGAGCGCCACAGTCCGCAATAAATTAGAACTGAATTACCGCTTACTTCAGGCATAGGCTGCGCAAGCGATCTCAAATCTGTGATCAGACTGGCGACATGACGTGAGCTGCGAGCTGAGCAAATAGGATCCGTGAACTGTTATAAATTTATAAGAAGAAGCAGAGGTCTTCCGGGAAAAGGAGTGTGGTTCAAACATGGGTGCACCCATATTTTTGGAACATCGTTTTGGAAAGGTTTATCAGGCGCTTTGTTATGGTTTTATTTTAGGTCTACGCTGTCCATCGTGTCTCAATAAATATTTCGTTGGCTTAAGCTAAGTCTTTTTATTGTTTATCAATTTCTCACCTTATTTTTATATTATGAATTACATTTATTGTGGTCAGTAAAGGTGTAAGTAAGAGTTGCCCACGCAGAAGCGCCCGTCAAATTGCGAATTGCGACGCGTATTAGGAAAACATGAACGGTGATGGTCGTCAAAATCGGACCGGCTGATGCGAGTGAGACGCCGCTATTCTGTCGCATAGAGGAGTGAGCGAGAAGATGGGTCTGCGACCAGGGTCCCGGGGGCGCAGTAAACGTAACCGCGACGCCGACGGGATGGATGAAACATTTACAAATAGCCCAGGCAGCGGCGGTGCGGGGGCACAGAATAGCCTTCGCTTACCTAGAAGCGACATGGCGGTGGGGCAAGAGCAAAAGAAAAGAACATTTTAATATTTGCGTTGTTTAGACCACATCGATATCATCTTCTACCACAGGCACATGGACAAATGGGCTATTCATCACATAATTGTCAATTTTTCCAAGCCACGATGAGTTCAGAATTGTACGCATTTCAAGGTCGTATAACTAGCGTTTTACTTTCTAGAGTTGTTGTGTAACAAGCACAAAAGAATCCACTACTGGGTGTTTCTTGACTTGTATGATCATACCTACTTCTTTTATGATATCTCGGACATCTCTTGTCTATGACATGTCTGACATATCTTGTCTTGCATGAGTCGTGTATGCCAGTAGCAATGCCGTTTGTATTCGTTTCTTCTGCCCATCTTCTTCTCTAGATTTTTCCTTTTGTCTAAAGTTTCTAAACATTTTTAAATCGAATTTTTAATCGACCCATTGGCGATTCTTTAATGGCGATTTGCGGGCCGAGCAGACACAATTCAGTGCATATAATTTTACACGTAGTGATCTTTAAGCTAATATTGTCAGGCAAAGAGCGCCACAGTCCTCGATAAATTTGAACTAAATTACCGCTTACTTCAGGTATAGGTTGCGCAAGCGATCTCAAATCTGTGATCAGACTGGCGACATGATGTAACCTGCGAACTGAGCAAAAAGAAACCGTGAACTGTTATAATTTTGGAAGAAGCGGAGGTCTTCCGGGAAGAGGAGTGTGGTTTAAACATGGGTGCACCCATATTTTTGGAACATCGTTTTGGAAAGGTTTTTCTTAAAGGCGCTTTGTTATGGTTCTATTTTAGGTTTACTCCCTCTATTTTAGGTCTACTCTCTCCGTTAAAATAAATTACATTGCTGTAAAATATCACTATCCAAAAAGTGCCAGAACGTCCAAAAAAATAGCAACCTAGGAATTACTACGGTCTGCCTGCTATCGAAAAATAACGGTCTGGGTCAGAACGTCCAAATACAAGTAAAATGGTGTTTGGAGTCTTGTCAGATTTTCCTCTTTAATTTAGTGTCTAAGATTATGTGATTATCATCCATCCTTATTAACGAGAAAATTTTCGAGACGTAACACACACAAATATCTGTAATTTAAAAAAAAAAATTATTTAGTAGTGAAAAGTAGCTCATTTGGATGTTTAGAAAACACCGTGATTCTACTGATTGCCTTAAATTTAAGACATTAAATAAATAACAAAAATATTAGGAAAATCAACAAGAATATTGGGAGAATTTTAATAACAAGAGATTATTCTGCACGAAAAATTGAGTTGAAAATTAAGTTACCTAAGAAAAATGATGAATATTCGAAAGTTGTATATGGGAAATGCTTTTGTTTTGTTAAATAATATTTATGATGGTTATCTTATATATCTATTTTTAGGTTTCGTAAGGAAACAAATGATGGAACTATTAATGAAAATTCGTTGTCCGACCGTCCTTTTCTAGTCAAGGTGCGTAAAAATATTTCTATATAGAAGACGTTTTCTTAACAAGGTACAGAACCCTCGGTACGCAAGTCAAACTTGCGCTTATTTTCGAATGGCAGATTTTTACTTTACGCGAGCCACCACCGAAAGCGTGATCATGGCAATAGACTAAGCTATTTCTGTATCATGGTATATCTGGTTTGGTTGACCTATAAAAATAATATTACCTGCGGAGTTGGCACAGATCGATAGATGGAGTAGACTCAGAGTCAGGTGGAGTATCTGCAAACTACACGATTGATGAAACACCAGTTTCGGTTACCAATTAGGTCTCATTAGGCGGCTAGAGCCATCTCCTTTTGGGATAAACAATTATCAAGTGCTTTTTCTAGAAACAAAAATATGGAGTGGTGGTTATGGCGTACAAGCAGAGGGCATTTAAGACGGTACTACATCGCACCACGACGGCGCCTCAATAACCGTACTTTTAGGGCTTCCGTCAGATATTAGTTTTGCCTGACCCGTTTGGGAGTTACCCATTTATCTAGCTCGTTTGCGTGTAGATGCCAGGCTGAGAGTCGAATCCGAGGAAATGATCTTATAGCCAGTGTTGGGTCAATCGACTAAATTTTTCAATCAACATCAATCATGATTAATTTTATTAATTCAATCAGACTAAAGTTAATCGCGATTGAAATAATGACGCCTAAATCAATTAGTCGGTAATCGTCAGTCATCAATCATGACTAACTTGCTCATTAGATGTCACCCGACAATTCTTTCTATGATATTTATTGGTTGACTGTGCTTAGATTTCCACTGGTTTCGCCGGTTGGTCGCTCGGTCGGTCTACCGGTTGGTCGGCTGGACGATCGATCGGTCGGCCGACCGACCGGCCGAGCGACCGAACAACCGAATGGCCGACCCACCAGACGACCGACCGGCCGACCGGCTGACCGACCGACCGACCGACCGACCAACGGACTGAACGTTCGACCGACCGAGCGACGAAATACTCGCTAAACGAAATTGACCTCTGTCGAGAATATCAATCACAATTTTTTAGGCATAATTACGATTGAAACGATCATTGACGATTATACGAATTAATCGTTAGTCGTTAATCACGATTAACGTATTGAATCGTTAGTCATCAATCTTTAGTCTGACTAAATTTTGCCCAACCTGCTTATGCCGATGTTTTATCTTTCAAACTAAACCCATCTAATAAAGCGATGGTCTTGATTGATTTTACTGCTCTCTATTGTATTCCATTCTAACTGCCACTACTCAATTTTAGCTTTATATTTTTTGTTGTCGTATAAGTGACTGGCGCGCACTATTTGTGGTTAGTTAAATGCAGTAATCGTCTGTTTCAATATTATTAATCGTATTATAATACCGCGATCTCATATGTTCTTTTTAAATACTCCAACTTATTTCTAATTTAATATTTAAGTGTATACATGGCTTATACTTAATACATATATTAATTCTTAGTGTAATGTGATACAATATTTTTCTGCTATATGTCGCCGTTTATTATTTTTTTTATAATGTCTGCAATATTATTTATTACGTAAAACCAATCCACGACATTCTCCCCCTGCTGTTTCAGCTGGAATCTAACATCCCGTGTCGCTTCTGTACAGAAGTATTTTTTACTGTGGTGGTGTGGTCTGAATGTTGGCCGCGTCACGGGGAGGGACGTGAAACGCAAGGCACATGTGAAAAATGTAACAATTCCAAGGGCCTCTACGCAAAACTCGAGGGATGCGTGAAATTTATTTCCAATTTGGATGGATTGATGTCTGACATTCGCGTTGGAATATTATTATGGGACGTTGGAATTCGACGTGTCGAGTCCAAATTCGCGAGATTGTAATTCGGGATACACGAATTAATAATGTATGCGTAATTAAATTAACGAATTCGCTAGGCCGTTTACTTGAGGCTTGCGAATGAGGAATTTCTCATGTCGACATTTAATTTAAACCGCTGTTGCGAATCGCGCCATTGATTATACAGGTTATTAGATTGCTTAATACTGTACTACGTTTTGGCAGCTAGGATTTTAACATGAAACGCTAAACCTAGGTGGCTAACTCACAATTCATTTCCTTTCTGGTAGCCTCCACACAGCGGGCTTTTTTTATTGTTTGTTGTGTGGGGCTTTTCTAAGGTCTTTATGAGCCTTGTAACACTGCGACCATTGCTGATTTATTATGTTCGCCATCTACTATAGTTCTTCGCTAAGCCTTGCGTCATTTAAGAACCGCAACAGGCTTTTGGCGCCAGATTGTTTTACCTCCTCAGGCTGGAGGTAATGACCACCCAAGTGGGTGTATCTTTTACCCATCAGCGGGCCACACTCGCACATGTAAAGACACATCGCAGCAGGCTTACCCAATCAGGGCCGCTGTAAGTTTCTGCCATGGCTGTAATCCTGCAGTCGAAGGCGGTTGGGAATAGAAGTTCGCAGATTCGGAGGAATACCTCCGGTGAAACTGGGCGGTCAGGGCACTACCTGCACTTGCGGAAAGACGAAAAAAGCACAGACCTGCTAATAACCAGGGCAGTCTGGAGACGTATGTTTCCTATGACAGCGGAGGGTAGTCGTCGACCTAACGTTTTAAACCCTTAAATCGATCCGTCGACCACCCGACCACGAGCTATCATGGTGGGCAAAGAGCGTCGTGGTCCGCAAAATATTCACACTGAATAAACGCTTACATCAGGTAAAAGCCACGCCAGCGATCTCCAACCCATGGCCAAACCAGAAGACGGAGAAATCCAGCCACTTCTGGTAGTAAGGGCGTGAGGTTGGCACGCTGATTTCACATTCTGATGCCGCGTGGTGAGGCTTCGGCTTCTTACCGGCGCGTTGGTGTAGCTAAACTGTGGACTGTGTAGTCCCTAAGTCTTTGTGTAATCACCTCACGGTTGAAAGAACGATCTATGTCGTTATAACAGCCTGTAGTGTCGGATTCGCCCGTTGCAGATTACAACTCGAAGAATCAATTGATCTAAATTCTAAATGCATACTGGTAATTCTAAATACAAATCTTTTTTATTATCTTACTTTTAAAAGAGTTTTTATCAAAACGATACTTTTGCAGTAGATATATTCCTTTGACAAATTCTTTCATGGCAATTTCAATTTTATAATAATTGGTTTCTCGACTCCTATACAAAACAAATTACTTCAGTATCTTGATAGGGTTTATTTATTATTATTTCCTAATATGTCTTCGCAAATGTCAATGTTTTTCTCACAAGACACAGAATCAAATATTATGTATGAATGATGTATCACTTCGAAAAAACTCATATGTTGCGCTTGCTTAACCGCACTACATTTGGGTTATTTATTATTCAAACAGTAGGTAAAAAATCATTCGTTTTTTAATTATGTTTCTTATTAAAAATACTTGTTTACAATATACCAGAAAACTTTTTTAGTCAATAGACCCATAGATGTATATTTTTTATACAATAAATTTTTGACCATTTTTAGTATTTAGAATCGTAGAAACAATTTGACGTATCATGCACGCTTTGTATGTTTCGTTTTTTTGTTTTTTGTTTTGTACGCTTTGTTGCGTTAAGGGTTAATATAGCGGACGTATCACGCACGTTTGTATACGTATGGCGGTTAAAAAATATTTTTGTATAGTTTTCTGGAAATTTCTTTTCACGGATGGCTGTAGCTCCGAGGGAAATATATGAAACCATTAGAAATGATTTTTTGAAAATAAACCTGATTGGACCGGAAACGGGTCCCCAAATATGCTTATCGATACACACGTCATTAAATGAGAAAAAAAGACGAACTAGTCTGTAATGTATTCATTCATCTCTGTTGATTTAGTGCCCGTTAAGTGATTATATATTATAAAGCCGAGAGAGCCTTGCGGCAGTCTATGCGGAATTTTAATTGGAATGAGTTCCCGCGCCTCGCCGAGATTGAGGGTTAACCACTTTGACATTAATTATTGTGAATAATCGATCGGGACGCGTAGAAGAATAATCGGTAGTTACGGTTCAGACGTACTTTTCCATAAATTAAAAAGAAACGGTACATGAACCCTTAAAATATAACACTCTTTTTTTTGGCCAGTCATATAAGAATAAAACTGCTTTTTTTCTAGAGATGGGGATTTCGGCCAGTAAGCTCTAGACCTTATAAAAGGTAATTAGGTTAATATCCAAAATACAGATACTACGAATGAAAAGTTTATGAAAGAAAGTATATACATAAATTATCATGTGTTATAAAAGTATTACTTTACTGAATAATTAAGAATTGAAGAATTTAATAGCTATGTTACCAAGCGCACCGCATTGTGGGAAGAACCTTTTCATCCCATCTATTCGAAAGGACGACTTGGCTCGACTTTAAGTGCGCCCAAAAGTGACGTTTTCTGAAACTTTATAAGTGCGCCGCAATTATCTTTGCGGCTCACTTTTTGAATAAGTGCGCTGCAATTTATCTTTGCGGCGCACTTTTTGAATTTGGAACATCTTAGTCTTCAGCGCCGAAGAAATCGATCGCAAATATTGTTTGAATAAAGACTGGCTGGTACGACGGCCCCTAGTCGCGGCGCCGGCTGAATAAAAAAAAAACAAATGAAATTAAAAACGTTATTTTCTCATAGAGGGTGATGAAAAGTAGAGTGTATCACTAGGGCGCTAAATATTTTTGGCTCGGGCGCTTTTTTGAATCCCTCGCTACGTTCAGGATTCTACTAAAGAATCCCTCGCTACGCTCGGGATTCTACTCTAGAATCCGCTCTGGATTCAAAAAAGCGCCCTCGCCGTAAAAATATTATTTTGCTCCCTTGTGATACAATCTACTATTATTGACCGCTCAAGCGGCAGGTGTAAATCTTGGCAGTCACCTGTCATTTCTGAGAGTTGAAGGTCAGAAATATAGCACTTTAGAAAAACGATCATAAGAAAGAAACTACTCGATGGATCATGAATAGAAGAATTGTGGAATGATCGCATTGAAATTTGAAATATAAAACATTAAAACCTCATTTTGTAAAACAATTAAATAATTATGAATAATTATTAGAAAGTTGGAGAACTGAAAAAACTCACTTATTCAGCGATATCGACGTTTTATCTCAAAATACGGAACCCTATCTAAAAATTGTAAACACATTTTTGTATCTACCAAATCTATTAGTTCATTTTATTTATTTTTATACATATATCCGAAGAGAAGCTACATAATATCCGAAGAGAAGCACAGATCCGAGCAATGGCAGCACTCGACTAAGTGCCTCCAGAATACAAACAATTATATTAGGGATTCTAGACTGCGAGAAGCACGACGACTACGCTCACCCCACCTTCCGTGGGGTGAGCGTAGAAGACTTGGGACGAAAACAGTCTACTGTCTAGTTACGCCGCTCGCACGTAAGAGAACAACGCATTACCGCAAGTAGCCGGGTGTGCAACTAGCGTGCCGACATTCGCGCTTTTACATCTAGTTACGGCCAGATTTCTCTGTTCTCCCGACTGGTTACGGGTTGGTGGTCGCTACCGCTACCGAATCTATCGATGAACACGGTATCCTTTGCCCGGCTGCTCACTCGGTATCGGGTAGCCGATTGGTCATTTTAAGAGGTTAACATCCCTTCTACTTTACAGGAAGCACAGCCGTTTCCAGACGCCCCGGGTTTATCAGTCGTAATGTACAGTCAATTAGTTGACGCCGTACTGTGCGCAAACCATCCATGAGCGGCCAAAGGGCGATTTCCAAGGGAACTGGCCCGCAGGCAAAGTCCTACTCGGGCTCTCACTTTTGCGTGAAGGCTACCGGATGGGTGCTGACCTGTTAGTTGGACTGACCCTAACACATGGGTCATAGTGGCCAATTGCACAATGATAAATGATTTTTAAAAAAGGATAATGTCCTAATAGGCTTGCATATGTCTTATATATGCAATAGTTGCGTGTCGGTAATTAAGAATTGAAAAGCAGACAAGCAAGCAAAATAACAAGCAAGAGAGAAAGCGCAGACAGCCAGCTATTTGGCGGTAAATTCCGTGATACCAATCACCAGTTTTACTCCAGCGTCTCAACTTCTGCATAATTAGGAGTTTTGAATGCGTCGCTTTTATCATTATCTCATTATTAGAGAGTACATTTCGCCCTAATATCATCACATAACGTTCCCAGTCTCACAAATTCCCGTGTAAGTGGTGCGGGCCTTATTAGGAAAGCAGAGCCTAAGGGGGTAAATGAGCGGAGGCGCCTCTGTGAAAACGTATCCGAGCTAGTTGAATATTTTATATTGAAAGCGCGATTTAACGGCTGGGGCCGTGCGGCCAGCAGTGGCGGCTCCGTAATTAAGTATGACACACGGCCATCGCACTGCGGACGCCGCCGCCGGACGCCCGGACGGGATAATCCGTCGACTGACTCGGCTGGAAACGCTTCTATTTAACTTCTAGAGAAATACTGCTGGCATCTTTTTAACGCAGATCGTTTTAATAAAAAAACAGTATTTTTCTTATAATTAAAATACTAAAATTTTCTAATACGCTGCAATAAATATAATACGATCTAAATACTAATTTAAATGTTGTTCAGTAGCAAGTGCAGGTAAAAAATGCAGGTGTTAATTGATTAGTCAAATCAACGTGTAAACGGTCACGCTGGTAGGTCCAGGTGCAAAGTGCGAGTGAGAACAAAAGAGGACTGCCTATTTTTTTACACGACTGCCCAACAAAAAAGGAGTGTAATGTGTTCAGTGTTCATCTACATATGTATATTTTCCGTTTCTTTATTACGCCATAACTTGTAAACGCCTGAACCGTTTTAGAACTGTGTAGTATTGTTAAAATCGTTATGTCATCCCGAGTGTCATAGGGTACATTAACTGTCCAGATATCAATTAAGTGGTTGTCTAAATATCCGAATATCCAAATGTCAATAAAATAACATAAATCTATCGTGTTTAGTGTCAAGTGAATGATCTGATTGAGTAAATTTCGGAAAAATACGTATATCTATATGGATAAATACATAAACCACAAATATTTCATAAAAAAACCGTAATAAAAATAAAAATGAATACAATAGTTCACTTTCTGTAACGGCAGTCGTGTTTTTTATTCTTTTGAATATATTTACTTGTCTTCCGCACTTCCGCGTATCCTTGCACTCTCAGCGTCGCTATCGTCCACGAATAGGCGTGAAAAAGTGCGTAAGCTGCATCTAGTATTCATCATATTTGTAGTTTATTATTTGCAGATAGTGCACTTCTCATAAATGTATCCGATTTTGCTGTAGTTGGGCCCAACAATAATCAATAACTATTTTTTTTCTGTTATCGTTGAATTGGATCCTCATTAATCAGTTCTGAAATTGTATCACTAGCTCCATACTAAAGTCCTCTGCTTATCCATTTTCTTTTGCCATAACCTCTTAGGTTTTTCGATTTCAACTAACAATTGACATTTAATTTCTGTTGCATTATCAGTATATTTCCAGTTTATTTATTTTATTACCGTTAATTGATTATTGTCGAATGATTAATTTTGCTGTCGTCATATTTTTACAAAGGTTTTATTCTTTGCTTATCTACCCGCATCGTCTATATAAAACACTGTTACTGGTTGATATCCTGAACTTCAGACAGCGGACTGTATAATTTAGAAAGTTGTTGTAAGAGCTGGAAAACCAAATGTGGAGAAAGCCAGGAATGAGAAAAGGAGTGCCTCGAAACAACGCTTCCTGTTTTCCTTGGCTGATTTTCTGATGGGTGGCTACTCCAGACGCTGGTATAGTCCCGATGATGAATTCCCGAATTGCACGGTACCGGTAAACACGATTTTTTAAAATATTTTGAGTTATATTGAGAACACGCGAGCAATACTACTGAAATTTCAACCGCACAAAATTGATCTTGCGTACTTAATTAATGAAAGGGTTAAAACACGGTAGTTCTAATGGAATTAAGAAGGGATAGGCTTTCAGGATACGCAAGACGTGTCCAATTACTATTAGCTCGATTTAAATATTCAGATACGGATACAAATCCTTTGTCTTAAGCTTGTGTACTGGAGCTTAATCAATCAAAGCGCCGAGACAAAGGCAACCGTCCGACACATGTGAACTTAATTAAGTCCACGTTTTAAAACCGCCAATTAGTAGGACTATATTATTATTAAGGGACGTATGCCGTGCATGTATTGCAGCAGCAGCAGCGTCAAAGCTTAAGTGGCACTCGGAAGATGCGAGCACGAAGCGGGCGGAAGGCAGGCGGGGTAATCGCGGATCGTTTTAGACATATTAGGTCGGTGGGACGCTGGAACGCGACGTGACCAGCCAACTGACAACACTTTATGCCTGTGAGCAGCGCAGAGCGCAGCCAGTACCACTCAACGGCGCACACCTCGTGAATTTGTATACGTGCAAGGGTCGAATGCCGTACTGCTCAGCCGCCGCCGCAGCACACTATGCGCTGACTTTAACACTACGGCGTCGTGGTAAATGAAAATATGTCTATTTTCACATGCATCATATATAATCATAGAGGTATATCATCTATACTATAATACTATATATACTATCTATACTAATATTATAAAGAGGTAAAGTTTGTGACGTTGTAGGAAGTTATCTCTGGATCACTGAACCGATTTTGAAAATTCTTTTACCAATAGAAAGCTACGTTATTTGTGAGTGTCATAAGCTATATATTAATCCGAAAAATGAAAAGACTTTTTCGTAGTAGTCGGATTTGCAAAGTAAGACGGAGAAAAGCGGTCGAATGAAAACGTTTCTTACGAACGCTGCTTTAACCCCTCAAATGTGAGGCGTCCCTTAAGGGATGCCTTGGCAAAATGTATACAAAATGTATATAAATTTATATAAATGTAAATATAAATGTAAATGTGCGCCGCTTTATAGTAATCCGCTCTATAGTAATGCTATAGCTCTATAGTAAACCCCGCTCTATGTAAATGTAAATGTAAATGTAAATATAAATTTATATACATTTTGCCGTAGGCAACCAGAGCTAATCGCCATTCATTTGAGGGGTTAACGATGATATATATATGATTAAGCTCTAGAGAAAAGTTGTAGATCTTGATAATGCCTACAAAAAAGTCAGCGATAGCATATGTCTAACTTTTATATTAAGTCACAAAAAGCAATTTTTCATATTAAAAAAACAATTTAAATCGTTATGTCATGTTTATTGGTCATATTATCAACAATTATGAATTTTTATCAAAATAAGTAAATGTATCGTCTCAAGTTTTTAAAACAAAAGACTTTTTCCTTTTACTGCATAAATGGTTGAAGAGATAATACGACATAGGTATGGAACCGCGACCGTATCTCGGGTTGGAACTCCTGAAAGAATGGTACCAAATAATAACATTACATCTAATATAGTATACATAGAAGTTTTGAACAATTAAAATAAACATAATTTATTCAATCATAATCATTTCATTCACTTATTAGAAACCCGGTAATATAGCCAAATCGGCAGCAAATACATATGCAGTAAAAATATAACCCTCCTTTTGACAGTCAAGAAATAAATCATAGCACACAGTACTAACCGAACCACACTCATAATTTCATCACAAGTAAAAATGTTTACCGCCCAACGAAGTGGGCACGGGTCAGCTAGTTCATAATATATTTTCACATTCATGATATACAAATAGGGAATGCAATCTTGGTATACCGAGATCTCGAAATACCGAGATCTCGCAGTGATTTTGCCAGATAAATCTTGCACGCAAAATCATGCGCGATCTCGCAAGATTTGCGAGATCGCGCAGCTGCACATTTCATGACCATTTGGGTGGATCTGCAGATGCAGTTGTTATAGTAAATCTAACAAACTAAAGTGATGATGATGATAACTTGCCTCTATCCTTAGTAACTGTAACCGCAAACTCACCTTACTCTATTGAAGAGCAATTTGAGATGGTTTTGACTTCACGTGCAACTGGTTCGTCCATTGATAAACTTATCAGAAAAGATATTAATCTCTTCGAATCAGGCGAGGCAAAAACCTGCAGTTTGCCTACCAATTGGTTATCTGTGGTATCGACAGGGGTCGAGGCAGAACGGTCATTCTCTGCCGCTGTATATATGACACGCAGCATCCTAAGTCGATTGGTTGACGAAACTCTAGATGTGTTATGTTTTTTAACGTTTTTTTAAGTTACTTAAAAAAAACTATTTTTGTAAATAATTGGTTAAATAAATGTTTTATTTCATTATTTCGCCCTTACGACGTAACTTTACTAAGTTGCAATAGAAATAATCAAAATACTTAAACAATAAAAAAAAATGAATTCTTAAATCTGCGAGATCTCGCAAAATACCGAGATCTTGCGAGATTGGATCTCTTAAATCTTGCAAATAATTGAAATTTCGCTGCAAGATGGAATTCACTATGTACCGAAAGTGTTTATACCTGCTGGAACCACTATGAATGCAGCTCACTACAACTGGAGCTGTCAACTCCAACGGGCGTACCCGTCACCTCAGGGAGTTTTAACGATAGTGATCGTTCTATCTCCCGTGAGGTGTGCGTAGATGACTTAGAGACAATACAAATCTACGGTCAATCTAAGCCAACATGCCGAAAGAGGCCAACGCTTTGCGGCGAATCACCGGGAAAAGTAACCAGCGGGCAGCCTCGCCCCCTGACTACCAGTTTTGGATGGATATCTCGAACGAAAGCTAATATCGTATTTTTATATGTAAACAAAAAGTACCTGTAACTTTATTATATTCAAAGCATATGGTACAGGAAAGTGTAAAAATGAATCGTTATGAACAGCCTTCACGATTATCTGATTCCAGAAATAATTTTACCGACGGTTCCCGAATTAACAATTAGTATTTTAATAGTAATAAAATTTTAAAAGCCATATAGAAAAACCTAGGAATAAACCATTGCTTACGAGTATTAGGTAATTCAGAATTTTACCTTACCGGCCTACCAACCGACAAGTAGGTAAATTATTGTGAACGCGCGAAAAAAAACTAGATCAAGACGAATATATACATTTTGAACTGCCGTTTTTAATTTTCATTGCGTTGCATTGCATATTAACAGAAATTTTCGCCAACTGCTCAACGACTTTAATTATGAAATCAATATTCATATGAAATGTCCCTGGCTATTTGCCGGAAAAGTGTTGGGGTGACACAAACGACTTTTTATATTGTTAGGCTACAAATGACTAAAAAACAACATAAGAAAAAACGGACATAAGAACTTTTGAAATAACGCTACAGAACTAAAACTCTAGTCGCTAGTGGAATGCTATACCGGACATCCAATTACCACTAGACAGGCATGTTACCAAATTCACGAGAATAAGAGCTGACGTTGCCGCTGCGAAATAAAAATAAAACCATTCCGTTGTGGAAGTAGAGTAGATGAATAAAATATACAGCTTTGTAGGAAGGTTGGGGATGTTTTCATACTTTTAGTTAAAGTTTAGTTAGATGTTTTCAGACAATTATCTGCCCCTTATCTTGTCTGTGTCGCGGCAGTAATGGTATGAGCATTTAAAAAAGATGATTCAAAATATTAAAAGGGAAAAGACGTTGACATATTATATGTACATAGGCATGGTAAACTTTGCAATCTTAAAGTTTTGTTATAGGATTGTTATGATAGGATTTTCATGAATCTGGTCTGGTTATCCTGGAGTCGATTGCTTTGCCCCATCTTGAATAGAGGCATATTTAGATTCCAAAATATTTGATGCTTGGACTTTGTTCTATTGGCTGACAAACAGTTTATTACAGCACAGTCGTGTATTTTCAGTCATGTCCAGTTTAGGCTGTATTCGCTCTTTACGCTAAAAGTCTTGTATTTAATTTTGCTTATATTTAATCTTAGTAAATGTCCGTTTAACCACTTGTATGTTTGACGATCCAGCTGTTGCTTTTTCAAATACTTTTTCCCAATAGCACTCTTTTATAAAAACACTGTGTTGTCTATAACAGATGCAATGTTTCCTGTTGTGTATTGTCTTCATAATTCGTCAATATATATGAGGAACAATATTAGACCCAACGTATTATCCTAGACCACTCTAAAATAATTGATTAACATACTGATTACATTTTTGAGGGTTTACACTATGTTTATGTCTATTAATAAAGCTTATAAACTAGTCTAGTTCTATATTGTTAAGTTCCAGGTGATTTAGTTTGTCAAGCAGTATGTCGTGTGGTATAGTATTTATTATTAGCCTGGTGAAAAGGGATTTTATTTATTTATTTATTTATTTATTTGTAACGAAACAGATAGTAGGTGGTACATTTCATTAATAACATAGTGCCTTACATAATATGCTCTAACCTACTATCCTATAATATTGTTACAATGCATCCGTTAATAAGGCTCTAATCTAGATATTATATGTATATATATATATATATATATATATATATATATATATATATATATATATATATATATATATATATATATATATATATATATATATGTATATATATATATATATATATATATATATATATATATATATATATATATATATATATATATATATATATATATATTATCGCCTATTATTTTCCAGCATTCATTCTCGTCTTTCGCATTGTTGTGTCGCCGCTGTAGGATAAAGTAGAAAGGTTCGAATACCACAGTAGGAAACCGCAAATACTGAGAGAAGAGAAAACGAAAAAGGCGTGGAGTCACTCCTGGTCACCACAGACCAGATAAGTGCCCTTTCATTATTTTATCATTTCATTTATTTAGTGATAAACATAATTTCAATTTGAAAAAATATATATATATATATATATATATATATATATATATATATATATATATATATATATATATATATATATATATATATATATATATATATATATATATATATATATACTAGCAGACCCGGCCACGCGTTGCTGTGGCTAAGGTTTTTGTTATATTACATTGTAGTAAACTATTTAATAGGAACGGTAGGAGAACATCATTCATGGGGACCACCATGCTTTTTTAAATAGATGCCATTTGTAAAAAAATATGGCGAACTCCATGACAGATTTTCTACTACCGTAACCCCTTAATTAATACAATGAAATTATTATTTACGAACGAAGACGGAAACGTTAATGCTGGTATAAAAATCCTCTGGATTGGGATTTAAAGGGGAAGGACTTTCAACACGATTGATTAAAATTTTCGTACAGTTGATATTAATCAAAAATCAATACAAAAGAATTAATTTTAAAATTTATTATTATTTTTATTAAAGTTTGTAACAAATGAGTATATTACAAAGTTGTTAGTAAATAACATGTGTTTTTACAAAATGGCTGTTGATGATGACGAAAGGTAACCTGAAACAACGAAATTTCTTCAATATCAAATTAACACCGTGGACAAAAACGTTTTTTCAAATTTACCGCAAAATTAAAAAAAAAAAAAAAAAAATATTGAAAAAAACATAAAAATTTGTGCCCTTTTTTAAAAGTTTCACGAAAATATTTTTTTTTTGATCGTTTTTTTTTAAATATTTCGGTTAATCTTAAAACTCTGCAAATTGTCATAATTTCTGTAATATCGGTAATTGTTATCGATATTACGATATGCTCGAATGTGTGGGGCGCGCCAGTTTTGCATGCGGCAAACTTGCCTGTCATGCCACTTTGTCACTTTTTCATGTCAAAACATGTCACTTTTGACAGCTCCAAATTTGTTGAGGGCAGATTTGCAGGAGGCAACCTTGCAGGCGGCAACCTTGCAGGCGGCATTTTTGCAGACGGCATTCTTGCAGAAAGCAAACTTGCATACAAACCCGAAGTTAGCAACGTTTGAGAATGGCGCATTAGGACATGATTACACGAAATAAAATAATTTTATATTATTTTACAAACCAAAAATAAAGCAGTAAAGCATATGCTATAAATTTTAAATTTAGAAAAAGAAGTAGCAAATTATCATGTCAGGGTAAATTAAAGTGGTGAATATTTTTACCTCTCCACATTTAATTACCGGCATCCTTGTAGTGGATGATTCAGTACATCAAACTAAACATTAAAAAAAATGTTTTAAGTTTTTCTGTTAGGTTAGGTTAGGTTAGGTTTTTCTTTCCCTAAAATCGAAGTGACATTAATTACCGGCATCCTTGTAGTGGATGATTCAGTACATCAAACTAAACATTAAAAAAAATGTTTTAAGTTTTTCTGTTAGGTTAGGTTAGGTTAGGTTTTTCTTTCCCTAAAATCGAAAGTTGATTGCTGAGATCTGCGATGGAGAGGACACTCAAAGAAGTGGACTGGTTTCCCTACCCTGACATATGAAAACGCGGCTTTTGTCGATTTCTACTCTGGTAACACTAAATTTTAAATACGATGTTTTGCTCCTAACTTCATTTTCTGCAAAAATGCCGTCTGCAAAAATGCCGACCCTCGAAACGTTAGTTTGACATTTGCAAAACTGCCTTCTGCAAGATTGCCTTCTGCAAAACTGCCGCCTGCAAGAATGCCGTCTGCAAGATTGCCGTCTGCAAATCTGCCTTCTGCAAGTTTGATGGGACCCGAATGTGTCGGCCACGGTACGTACAAACAAAATGACCGCAAATTTCTTGACATTGCAATGAACATTTTGAACGCCTATATCTCTCTTATTTATTGAGATCGAATAAAGATTATGGAAGATTAGGAATCAGCGTGGCGAATATAGCGTGGTGAATTACTTAATTTTTTATTTTGGCCTGTTTTTAAAATTTAAACTTTGAATGCCTATCTCGCTTATTTATAGCGACCGACACAATTTTCTTCCAGATTTAGCATTAAAATGAAAAAAAATGGAGAGAGGTTCCTATACTGCAGTTATTCCACTTTTATAACTATGTGATAATACTTACCTACATGTATATATTTTAATTAAAGAGTTTTGAACAATGAAGCACAAATAATTAAAAAGCAGGAATAATTTCACTGTATTACCTTCACAATATTTTGAATTTAGAATAACGCTTGCCCGACTATGACGTTTGTAGGTTTAACATAGCAGCGCCATCTATGGATTACTCAATAGATAACGCCATCTGTTAAAATCGTTTGGAACTAACAGATAATTGCGAATGTCAAATAATAGACATTGCAATAAAATAATATCGCGACTATAAATTAAGACGTAAGCTATCCTATCTTTCAAGTTGGATCAAACTGCACATTGTGTGCAAATTTGATTCAAATCGGTTAAGTAGTTTAGGAGTCCATCGCGGACAAACAACGTGACACGTAATTTATATATATTAAGATATATATATATATATATATATATATATACATGCATATACATATACATATATACATACACATGTACACATACATACACACATACATACATAAATATATACACACATATCCACATATACATATACATACACACACATACATATATACATATACACACACATACATATCTACATATATTTTATTTTTACATATTATATATATTTTTATTTTTACATTACACTAATGTTTTAGAGTGTATGGACTTTTTGATGTTCGCAAAGGTATCATTGAATATGTCGTTTCCTTGGCAGTTCATATCGAACGCGCGACACATCCTACTTATAGGTTTATTATACGATAAATTATTTGCATGCTATGCTATGATACCCATACATTTATTTTTTTGATCTTTTGTAGTAAATTTTGGCAACCTTCAACTTGATTTCCACGCCCTGGCCCAAACCTATATTGTACTTGAGCTAATAGTTTTTATTTCTCTAAGTAGTTGATCAGTTATTGTTTAACATCGATGTTGGTCTGTAATTTATCATTTATTATTTATCCCAGACTTAAAGAGTGGGGAAACGTTGGCCTTTTTTTAATATGCTCTGGCAATATGCCGATCTTAGTGCAGGTGTTAAGAAGATAGGTTAGACGAGTTACATTTTTTTCTGCCACAACCTTTAACGTCCTCACTGTGATCTCTTCTGAACAATAAGTCTTAAATATTTTAATGACTTCGCTTCGATTTTTAAGCGACTTCCAAAAAAAGAGGAGGTTATCAATTCGGTGGTTTTTTTAAAAAAATGTTTGTTACTCTGCCATTTATAAACCGATTTGGTTTTTTTTTATTTGAAAGAATATACTTCCAGATTAAGAGGTACCTTAAGAGGTACCTCACAGATAAGGCGTTTTACTCACTGGAGGAATATTACTCCAGTGAAGTCTAAAGTGCTTTGGTGGCTAAAGTGATTATTGATTTCTTTGCATGATTTCTTTGCATTTTGGCATGTATTTCCTCTTTTTACATTAATCTTGTATTTTTTTTGTTTATTGTTTTTTTTTCTTTACGATAAAAAAAATGTTTGCTAATATGTATGGATGTTTGCCAATCTATATCTGACATGTATACCTACCAGTAGGTATACTAATAAAATGAATATGAATATGAATATGATTGGTCCCATTTTTATCAAAATCCTGTTCTGATAATGGGATACATGAGGAATTGAGGGAACTCCTCAAATATTATCATAATATGAAGTTAAATATTATCATATGAATTCCGATGACAATGCATTTTTACATGGTTAGCATGACCTGATTCTATACCCTGGGTTGGCTCCTGACGAGGGGACTCCTCAACGGTCAACAGCACAGACACAAAATTTTGTATACTCATTCAGTTATGATAGCCCATTCGATAGCCAAGTGTCACAATGACAATGCTGCTACATCCATGGTTGTCTCCCGACGAGGGGACTCCTCAACGGTCAACAAGGGCTGCTGCACTATATAAAAAAATGGATTCGGGTTTTTTTTTGTAAACATTTTGTCTATTATATTAAAGAAGTTTGTCAACTCAACTCATCTGTCAACCGATAATTATTTTTTTTTGTAGTATTTCAGTTGAAATTAAATCTTGAGCCATAAAATCATCCAAGTAACTTATTAACCCTTACTTTTCGCCCGCCTACTTGTGTTTCCTTTATTTCATTTGTCATCGAACTTTGTTGCCGATTTAATAATAAAGTTTTAAGGGGCGCACCCTCGTCCTTTTACTCGGCGCGTATTATATTGTCGTCACATCAAGATCATTGAGATTTCGGAAATTTCGACTTTGGGCTCGTTTCATCTTTCTGTTTCCAGTGCTCTAATTGCCATGAATTTAATGATCTACTGCGTGGCGCTTTGAATGGCGCGTGACGATGACGTTTTAATTGTATTAGGAAGAATAATTTGATGGAGATTAAAAGATAAGTAGATAGGCATTAAAAGATAAGTAGATAGGCATACCGGAAAATTGACTGTAGGACTTCAGAGCTTGGCACGCTACGTAAACCGTCTAAAGCTTGCGTCACAGCGTGCGGCGTCAGCCAATCGGCTGTGCATCCTGACCGACAGCCGGGGGAGCCTGGAAACAGTACTGTCTTCTATACAGCATATGTAGTTGTTCACCTTACGCAACTGCTCTTGAAACGACCAATCGGCTATCCGATACCGGGTGAAGAGCCGGGCAAAGAAGAATGCTGTGGTCCGCGATAGATTTGGTAGACACCGTATCACCGCTACGTAAGGGAGAGGACCGCACAAGCGATCTTGAACCTGTAACCAGTCGCGAGACCGGAGTAATCTGGTTGCAACTGGTTGTAAGGGCGCGAGTGTCGGCCCGCTGGATGATTAACCGGTGTTATGTCGCGTGAAGCGTTGGCTTCTTACGGGCGTGTGGCGTAACTAGACGGTGGACTGTTTTCGTCATTAGTCTTTTGCGCTCACCTCACGGGAGAAAACGATCAAATACCGGTAAATCTTCCTGAGGTCACTGATTCGTTCGTTGTAGTCGACAGCTCTAGTAGTAGGACTTCAGAATTGCGGATTGCATAATTAGATGAATATACAGGAGAACACTTCAATGAATCGAAAGAGGAAGTCTCCAATCCTTGGTCATTACTGGCGAGGGCATTGGAGTAAATCAAGATAAGGTTTTGATCATTGACTTGCTAACTAGAAGGGAATGAAAATAGAAAACATTGAAAAGAGTACTATTTTTATAGGCATACCGGAATTTCTGGTGACCATGCTATAATTGACTGAATTGTGGCTTGCACAATTAGTAGAAGAGACAGTAGAACCCTTTAATGAGTCGAAAGAGAAGCCTCCAATCCTTCATCATTATTGGCGAGGTTACTGGAGAGAATGAAGATAACGTATTAATCATTGACTTACTATCGAAAAGGGGGTGAAAATTGAAACTTTGAAAAGAGTAGCTATTATAATTAAATTAAGACTTTATTGAGGACGACTTTTGGAGGAAAAATTACAGTGAGCGTAAAACATAGTTCTGTGATTACTTAAAGTGATTTGAATGGTGCATTGACTGCGAAGAATACATACATCAAAAAACAAATTAATAATAAAACTGACAAATATTATTCATATTCTTTTCTTTGTTTCAGGTAAATGAATAATCTTCTCTATTACGTTCAAATTTGCATGCATAAGCCGTATTTCCGTAAGTACATTTTTTCGTCTTGATATAATATTATACGCATATACATATATGTTTAAGTAATCATAAATTGGATTTACTATATCTTTTTGGAATATTTTGCAACCGCTATAGAAAATTCTTTTACCAAATAATTGTCCCAAATTTTTAGTCCTGTAGCCTTTATGTATATGATGTTCACCCGACTTTCCATCATATTTAGTATAGCTGCATTAAACAATGTTTCTCTCCATGATACCTCAAAAGATTCTTTCTTTTTACACGTTCTTTCGTTTTACACTTTTTACATCTATCCGTTTCTTTAATCCACCATGACTTTTAAACGCTCGAACTGATTTAGAAGTATGTGGTAGTGGTAGCATTGTTATGTCATCTCGAGTGTCATAGGGTACCTTAACTATCCAAATATCAAGTAAATAGTTGTCTAAATGTCCAAATCTCCAAATGTCAATAAATTAACATAAATATATCGTGTTTCGTATCAAATAAAAGGCCTGATTGAGTACATTCCGAAAATATAAATGTGTATATGTGGAATAATACATAAACCACAAATATTTCATAACAAAACCGTAATTAAAATAATTATCTATACAGTAGAGACGAGAGATATCTATAACTTCAATAGAGACGACGGTTACAAACTCTTTTCTACGTGGAACCCTCTTCTTAAAATATTCCCGCCGCCGAACGCCGAACGCAAGGACGTAAGTCAGGATACAGTGAGTGTTGTGTGCACGACGGATTTTCGAAATTCGCGCGCTCCGAGTCCGGCCCCCCACCACCGTTATAACCTACGCAGTAGCGGCAGCGGTATGCGGCCTACCTGCAAAACAACGGATTGACAGCTCTTTCAGTCTACCCTGGACAACGGCGGCTGCAACGTTACCGAAACGTCAGGTGCTACAAATTTCACGCGGTATATTCGTTTATGTCCTATTTATATTATCTATACTATTATTCTGTACTAATATTATAAAGAGGTAAAGTTTGTGACGTTGTAAGAAGTAATCTCTGGATCTACTGAACCGATTTTAAAAATTCTTTTACCAATAGAAAGCCACGTTATTTGTGAGTGTCATGGGCTATATATTAATCCGAAAAATGAAAAAACTTTTTCGTAGTAGAATAAGCGGTCGAACGAAAACGTTTCTAACTAACGCTGCCTTAACGATCAGAGATATATGATTAAGCTCTAGAGAAAAGTTTTAGATCTTGATAATGCCTACAAAAAAGTCAGCGACAGCATATGTTTACCTTTTATATTTAAGTCACAAAAAGTAGTATTTCATATTAAAAAAATAATTTTAATCGTTAGGTCATGTTAATTGGTCTTATTATCAACAATTATGAATTCTTATCAAAATAAGTAAATTTATCGTCTCAAGCGTTTAAAACAAAAGACTTTTCCCTTGTACTGCATATAATTTCCCTTTTACTGCATAAATAGTTAACACTCACAAATACCGGTATTATAGCCAAATTGGCATGCAAATTGGCGTACATACATATGCAGTAAATATATAACCCTTCTTTTGGCAGTCAGGAAATAAATCATAGCACTCAGTACTAACCGAACCACACTCATAATTTCATCACAGGTAAAAAGATTTACCGCCCAACGAAGTGGGCACGGGTCAGCTAGTAATCTATAAGTAGTTCACTTTTTGTAACGGCAGTCGAGTTTTTATTCCTTTTAATGTATTTACTTGTTTAATGTAATGTTATATTCCTGGGGCAGTGAAATCATGTGTAGTAGATTCGGTTCACCTATATCTTGACGAACTCACCGCTACAATTTTATATGACCTTCTTAGGACTGCTTAACCCTTCAGGCCTCGGCCCCTCAGCCGATTAAAAAGTTGATGTCCCAAAAAAATTTAGTAAAAATTAGTAAAAAAAATGAATTTTTGAAGTCTCACCAAAACATTAATTACTGCCAAACCACTGTACCCATAATTTAAATGAAACATATTAACATAATAAAACATAATAAAATAAAACAAATTAAATTAAAATAAAATTAAAACGGGCCCGTCACTCTGAATCGTGTTGTGGCCGATATCGGCCAATCGGGGCTTGAGGGGTTAACTCGCTGTCACTCAAGCAGGGTGCGGTTTATATGAAAAGCGGAGCACTTTGTAGAAGTTAATATTTGCCAGCGGTGCGCGGACTCAGGTGGCAGCCGAGACGAGACTTAAACGGAAAGAAGTGGTTTCGCAGGGAAATTTAATTTCCACCTATTAAGGCTCCCGGTTAAGTTACCGTCGTGAAAACGACAAATTACGATGAATTTATTACCGCCGCAATGAGCAGGGTGAGTCACATAAAATGTAATTACTCATTTATTTTATTGATTGATCGATTGTATCATTTTTTTGTGTTTTTATTGAATACTAGATGACCCGGTGAACTTCGTACCACATAAAATTGATTTGATTGTAACTCTTCATAAGCGTTTATTGATCATAAACCTTCCAAATCCAATTCTTCGAAATCTATAATATGGCCGAATCATGTACGGTTTGAGTTTTTCGACTTATTTGACTTTTTCGACTTTACCGACTTTTTCGACTTTTCCGACTTTTTCGACTTTTTTGACTTTTTCGACTCTTTTGACTTTTTCGACTTTTCAACTTTTTGAAATTTTACAGAATCGCACGGACTGAATAACATTTATGGATGGCGCAGTTGTCAAACAATAGGATCGCCGCGAACGCCACCTATTGAAAGGGGGCCATTTCCCAAAATGACCAATTTAGATTTTTTCGATTTTCAGTTGTTTCTTTTATTTTTTCCTAAATATTTTTTTTGTGAACCACCCCTGAATCAAGCCAAACAAAATAAAAGAAAAATAATTCAAATCGGTCGAGTCATTTCCGAGATCCGGCGAGACTAACGCAAGGCGATTCATTTTTATATATAAGATATACATACATATATCCTTGAAGGTTAATTTTCTATAACTTCCAAAATGGACCATTTTCTTTCTTATTGAGGCCTTGCAATGACGATTAACGCAACGAACTTGTAAAAGTATGAAAAAATAATAGAGCGACTGAAAAAAAAATAAAGCAAACAAAACAGAGGAATCGGGCACTTTCCACTCAATAATATGCGATGCCAGAATTTTTTAAATAATTTATTTTCGGTAAATCTAAATTAGAATGGGAAATTGGGTGAAGTACTACACCGGTCAAATAGTCGCGATTAGCCGCTCCTTGCAGCGCCCACTATCAGCGCAATACGGAATTACTTTGCATGTCGAGGAAGAAGCAAGAAAACCAGGAGGAAGTAATAGAATGCGTCAATAGATGGGAGCCAACATTTTAAAAATTATTGTAGTTTTATTAGATTTATTATATTAGAGTTACATTTTAACTAAAGAAAGAAGCCATGTTAACATTTATAGATGTACTAAGTTATTTCTTTTTTTATATTTTAAGTTAATAATGCAGTGCAACTAATATATGTTACCCTGTTGAGAAAATCTCCTAGTAACCAATAATATTTGGTAAAATTCAATATTTTTTTTAAATTTTGTCTGTTTAGTTTCTTCTACAGAATTACTGTCGTACATTAGGAACTAAATATCAGGATGGTTATTACAATGGTTCGACCGGTTAACTGCCAACGGTTCGACTCGAATTTTTATATGCGTAAATCATGTTATTTGTTCGTTTCTACTCTTTACTGTGAAATTTCACAATGGGCGGGTTTATTGTCATACAACAATCTCTTACAACCAACCCTACTATGAAATGTTTATATGCATATGTGCGTGTAACATTTGTATAAGTGTGTGTCTTGTTATTGCATTCGATCGACAGAATTGAAAATGCAATTCCGTTAATTTTATCCCAACGGAAAATAGTGACCCAGCCGGAAAACGATCTCGGAAAGTTACAATGTAAGATCAGGCAACCTAACCACTATACCACCGGGCCATGTACATGTATAACATTTTTTCCTGTTGATTTAACCCAGATTTCGTACAATAACAAAGCATTCTTCCATCAGCTCTTATTCTTCAACGATGAAACATAAATAACCAAAAATATAGTACGCGGCTGAGCAAAAAGGTTTGGCCCGATGACTGTGAGGGACCACCCCCCACAAGACTCCAAATTATTCGATGTGAGGTGGTGGTATCAACTTGCTGGTTGTCTCCGTATTTAAAGGCGATTTGATGAAGCAGAAGGTATTTATTGATTGAATATTGCCGGTTATAACGCTTGCCGAATTAACGAGTGCCCGGATTACTTTATCGAGACGCGAGGGTTGCGCGACGGAGGTTATGTAGGAAAGGATGAGGATTGTATATGTGATCCTAGTATCTTGTACTGGGCACGTCTCGAGTCTGTGGGATTACAGACTGATGTTTCGAGACTCAGGGAAAATGAGGAAAGGAAACCAAGGAGCCGGGATCCGTTGAGTGACCTCGTAGAGGTGTTACCGGATATGCCGTCGCAACCTTGGGGGAAGGTGATCAATCGGGGACTCATAATTTGGTTGCTTTTTGGCCGGTTTATATAGGCCGTTAAATGATGCAATTCGAAATATTCTGAGTAAAAGTATTGTTTCATCGTGCTGATTCACCGCTGCACGAGTTTAAATAATAGCTGAATTATGTCAGTGGAATTCACTGGCAATCGATGCATTTGTTGATCTTATGTAGTGGACTAAGTTCCGTTACAAGCAGCCGCGCTTATAACGAACTACTAAATGTAGAGAATGTCAGGTGTGAGTTATGTATACACGTTTGTTTTTCTCCATAGTCCACGCCCCACCACCCCTCCCTAAAACCCTTAGCCAATTCAATCACTGTCCGTTTTTTTTATATCCATATGGAAACCCTGACTAAAATAGCATCCATGTGGTATAACAAGACAAAAAAATATGTAACATTAACTTTTGTTCCATATTCTGGGAAAATAATAACAGGTGCACCACTTTCATCCACATCGCTCTAGGTTAAATATCTTTTCTAATATTTTTTGTTCTCTCTCTCTCTTTCTCTCTCTCTCTCTCTCTCTGTGTTTCTCTTTCTCTCTGTTTCTTCCTTGCTTTGCCGTCTTTCGTACGTCATGATTTCGTCTTAATTTTTATTACGGTCTGCTTGCTTTTAATTTCTGCCCAGCGAAATGCTCTCTTTGCCGGCCCCAAAGGGACCGCGCTCCGATCTACAGGATGATTTAAATCTAATCTCAGGGCGTCTTAATTAGACTCTGAGGAAATGAAATCGTTTAGGATAGCGTTTTTTTATACATTTAAATGGGGAATTAGTGTAAGCTGTGATGGACAGATTATCACTGGAAAAGTCTGTCTAAAAAAGCGGAACAAGACGTGAAAGAGTTGTCAGGCTTGGCTGTTTCTGGCATCACGACGGGAAGTACTAATAGTTGTAATATACTCTGTGTCTTAATTCGTGTAGTCTATCGAGAGAATTTCAGAATTCTTATGGGTATGATGTTGCTGACCTTATTTGACCTTATTGACCTTGTTGTCTTCCTACACAAAATCTTAAACAACAAATTAAACTGCATGGACTTGGTCCAGCTAATACATTTCCTGACCCCATCAAGAACGACAAGACAGTCCTCATTGTTTCACATTAGCCGTTGCAAAAACAACTACCGTAAAAACTCTTTCTTAAACCGTGTGTGTAGGGTTTACGATGATCGATACGCATCAGTTGATATCTTCGCTGAATCAAACATTGAATTCAGAAATTTGTTAAGAGGGCGAGGGCGAAATTTGTTAAGAGGGAGAGGGATGAGTGCGATATTTAACACTTAATATTTAAAATTTAATAATTATTTAAAATATATTACTATTTATCTATTACTTAAAATATATTATATTACTATTTACTTGTACTTATTCATACCAACGTACCTGTCTCAACTTCAATTATCGTACTGGTAAATTTGTTAAAACGTGGACACCCATCAATTTAATGTATTTATTTTTTACTATGTTCCTCCTTCCCTTCCTGGTCCCTCCCTTCCTAACCCCTTTCTTTTCTCGTTTTTTTTTCTTTCTCTTATCATTTCGATAATCATGATGTTATCATTTAGTGGAAAATTGTCTTTAGTGTAATTTTTATATCTATCTTGTTTGGGTACTTACTTTTATACACTGTTATTTTCCTGAATAAAATAAAATAAAAAAATAAAATTACCTACCCCTTTTCCTATAGATGACAGAATCCTAACTGCGAAGACTATCGCAGTTGCTTGACATTATAATTAGGATAAAAACGAATTTACCGCGTGAAGTTTGTAGCACTCGACGTTTCGGCGATGTAGCAACCACCGTTGTCCAGGGTAGACTTTTTTATGTAGCACCCTATGTTTCGGCGATGTTGCAGCCGCCTAGCCTAGATTAGACTCTATCCTGGACAACGGCGGTTGTAGTATCGACGAAGTCGAGTCGAGCGCTACAAGCTTTACGCAGTAAATTCGTTTTAATCTCTTTTATAAGAATTTTGAAGACTTGTGATTTCATCTCTAATCTTTCGTTTCAGTATTTAAATTCGTCCTTCTGTCTCAGAATCTGAATTGTTTAAATGTGTTTACAACTCTATACTGGTTCAGGTTATATGAAGATCATGTTGACTCAACTTTTTTTCTAAGGATCTTAGCGTTTAAGTTAACTTGCGCCTATGTCCTGGCTCCCACGTCAGAGTTATCGTTACTTTGTACCTATTCTTTGTCAAGTGCATTGGGTATTGACTGTCTGACGTTGCCGTAATGTAGATTCTGGTACCGCGCAGGCTTTTAGCGTTGATTTCGCTGGCGCATCTTTTTTTATAGAACGATTACAACATGTCCGCATTAGACACGTCTTTGACCTATGAAAGTTCAACTACATTTCAGAACACCAAAGCAACAACAATTGACATACAATAAATATCTCACCTCCATAAGGTCCCAAATAACACCACGTTACCTATTTAATTCAATTTAATTATTAAATAATGCAATAGAAGATTACAGCAGTGGAAAAACATATAAATCAGAAGTAGAAAGCTTTGATAATTTTTATAAATAAGATTAATTAAAAGTAGTCGTAATAATAAAATAGTTATAAAATAATCAAAATGTCAGAATTTCATTATATATTATATGGGCAAAATTAAGAATAGGGAAAGCTAAAAGAATAGGTTTAGGTAAAAAATATGTAAAAAATTACGACGAGACTTTATAGATAACTGCCAACCTTCACTAGTTAGAGAGGCCTTCTAAGAAGAAGAATACTCTCTTATCGAGAGACTGTTTTTCACCCAGATCCAGTCAAGAACAATCTCATTACACCAGTCATCTCCATATTATTTCTGCCTGAAAGATGGCTGTCTAAATACGCTTATTTCTGTTTTACCATTTATTTTCATCCGCCTGTACCTGTGTATGACAATGGGCCCAATTACGTTTCTTTGTGAACTAAAACTGAAATTAGTTCAAGCGAACGAGACAGAGCAATGCAATAGAGCGGAATATGAAAAAAATGGTCGATACAAAATTACCTGTCGTCCGAATAAATTAAACTCATTTCGAGCGGTGTTAGATTCAGATGTTTTATCTTTTGTGTGTAGTTTTAATGCGAAAAGTGACAACCGTCCATTTCACAGTCCGCTCTAGCGTATTGCCTCGTCTCGTTCACTCGGACTAATTTCCGATTTTATTTCACGAAGAAACGCAATAGAGCCCGATATCCTCCAGTGATTCGCCTTTAAACCCAAATCGCCTAAACGTTAGCACTTTTTGATTTCAACGTCCCTCATTAAATTATAGTGAACAATATTTCCAGACATACCAATTTATAAATACTCGTTCATACAGTTTATTATCGTATTGTTCCCACGCCTCTGGAATTTAATATCATATTAGAATGCCTTTATAGCATATGCAAGGCGGGTGAAATAGAAATGTGAAATGGGGATCCCCGCTGCAATAGGAAGTGTGATGTGACGCCGCGCGATCTTCGTTACACATTTTAACTGGATTAACAAAAATCACAAGTACATAGTCGAATACTGTATTTCATTTAGTATATTGAGCTTCAATAATACTAAATGGGTTTTTAATAGATGGACATTGTGAATATTTTTTTTTTTGTTTACATTTGGATACCTAGTGTTACTTAGTGCGATCCTACAGATATAAATTGTAATTAGTTACATAAGCATCTTGCGGTGTCGACTACAACGGGCGAGCCCGTCACCACAGGACGTTTTAACGATTAGTCGTTCTGTCGCCCTGCAGTGAACGTAGAAGACTTTGGACAGTACAATCCTACGTCCAGCTACGTCACAACCCGTGAGAGTCCAACGCCTTACCGCGAGTGAGCCAGGAATAAACCCGGCGGGCTCGAGATACTCGCGCCCTCACTTCCAATTGTGACCAGATTTCTCCGGTCTCTCGATTGGTTCCGAGTTCGAGGTCGCTTGCGCGGTCCTCTCCCTTACGAAGCGGTGAAACGGAGTGCACCGAATCTATCGCGGACCAAGGCGTCCTTTGCCCGACTCTGAACCGGGATCGGATGGCCAATGGTCATTTCAAGAGCAGTCGCCGTAAGGTAGACAACTACCCCCGCTCTATAGGAAACAATACAGTTCCCAGACTCCCCCGATTGTTAGTCGGAGAGCACAGTCGATTGGCTTGCGCCGCTCGGTGCTCAGACCGTCCAGGAGCGCCAGAGGATTGATTCCCAGGGAAGACTGGTTGACCCAGTGTCCTACGCAGGCTCGCACCCCATGCGTGGAGGCCATCGGATGGGTGTTGACCCGTGAGTGTGACCGACCCTGAACACATGGGTCATCGTGGCCACCTCATCATGGGCCCATTAGCTCCCAGTTAGCAATAAGTAAACGTGAACACATCCCATACGATCCTTCTAGAGTCTAGACCGGTGGTTCTCAAAGTGGAAGATAACGCCCCTTGTGTGCGCTGGTGGCCTAGAGGGGGCGGTAAGGGGGCCAGAAAAAAAGGCTGTTTTTGAGTAAATTCGAACCTGATATCAACAACCTTGTTAAAAATCATCAAATTCATCCTTTACATTAGGTTAGTTTTAAAATTAAAATTGATTATGTTCGTTTTAATTTGAATAAAACATACTCTTCATATTATAAAGTTGCAATTTAATTGCTCCCACTTTTAAAAAAGTCTTGTTTAAAATTAAAGTAATGAATGTCATTGTGGTTTTTAAAATGATGTAAAGTAAAAAAAATGGGGGGCGCTGAAAAATAATTGTTTTTAAAGTGGGCGGTAGACGAAATAAGTTTGAGAACCACTGGTCTAGACGAATGCAGGTTTACGGAATACAATGCCTGTGTTTTTTTGAATAGTAACTGACGTTATCTCTCACGTTACTTTCCATATATTTTTTATTTTTTTTGAGTTTACGACATTGAGTTTACGACATTTGAGTTTACGACATTTTCATTGAATTCACCTTAATAAAATCTTAATACTTGTAGTAGCTGGCAAAGACGACTAATAGTTCCTTTTTGTAAATGCCTTTATATAATATTATGTATTATGGACTACAGCGACTGTGTACAGATCGTGCCTGTATAAGAAGACTAAGCGGCGTCTGTAGAGAAGTCAAAATGCTTGTCCTAGGTTCTGCTTCAATATTCCTCCTCGTGAGAACGAGGAGGAATATTGTCACCTGTCTTCTTTCCTGGTTCCTAATGGTTCCGTGCACCTTGGATGGTGTTGGCCAAAAATCTAGATCATCTGGCCTGTCCAACTCACGGTTCAGCTCCTATCTGGTAGCCTCGTCGAAGAGGGGCTTAGCCTGTCAGGGCTGGTATGAGCTGCCACGGCTGTAATCCTGCAGTCGGAGGCGGTTGGGATCAGAAGATTGCGGATTCGGGGAATACCTCCGGCGGAACTAGGCAGTTGGTACACCATCCGGTTTGCTAGGTGTTGAATGTCTAGCTGGCAAATAACCAGAGGTGTCTGGAGACGTACGTTTCCTATGACAGCAGAGTTTCCTATGTCGACCTGACGTCTTCAACCCTTGCATCGATCCGTCAGCCAACCGATCCCGATTGACCATGGCGGGCCTTTGAATAACTTAACTACGCAGATACAGAGATTATATGAGACTTTTGAGACAACTTTTAGAATGCCAATATTAGGGTGTATACGATTTTCCAGCTTAGTATCTCTCATTCCTAGGTGAAACCCCTTATATGACTGGACTATGTACAATCGGCTGGGGTTGACTTTACATTAAACTTCATCAATTTGCTTCAAAAGTGAATACAAGCAAGTGCTTACGATTAACGGCCTAGAACTTTAACGAGATGTCCTGAAAATCAGGTCAGTTGATCTGAGGACATTCCCATTTGCATCGCGTGGTCTTTGTCGTTATGCTATAAACCTTTTTACACCACTGCCCAACAAAAATGGAATGTAATGTGTTCAGGGTCCTTCTACGTATGTTTTTCGTTTCTTTATTCCACCATAACTTCTAAACGCTTGGACCAATTTAGAAGTGTTTGGTATTGTTTGAACCATTATGTCATCCCGAGGGTCATACGCTACCTTAACTGTCCAAAGATCGGGTAAGTAGTTGTCTTACGTCCAAATGTCGAAAAATCAATTTATTTATCGTTTCACATGAAAGGTCTGATTGAGTACATTTTGGATCTATACAGGTATCTATATGAATAAATACTTAAACCACAAATATTTAATTTAAAAAAACGTGCTACTTTCTATAACGGCGGTCGTGTTTTTTATTTTTTTAATTATATTTAGTTGTTATAATTCTGTTTTTTTTTGCAGCCATGGTGTCTATATCTCTGTTTTTTCTGTTGCCAATTATAATAAATAAATAATGTTTTATTTGTGTTCACTGCACATCCGGGTTCTCCGGTATAAATTAAAATTCTCTCCTATTTTTAGAAAATGGTAATCAAATCTGAAGGCTTTCAACATGAAGAAGACTTTTATTCTGAAAAATGTCAACAAGGATATATTTTTTTTACAAGAAATAGATATTATTACCGATATTTTTAGGAGGTTTATAGTTGGTGTTTTTCAGTACGTATCACACAGATTTTGTACACGTAAGTTATTATAATCTTTAGCATTGTCAAGGTTTTGAAAAGATTAAATTATTTATCATACTCTGCCTAGCCAGGTCAATTTTCTTATACCATTGAAGGAAGATATTTACGAATATCATAATGCCTTCAGGCTTTTGATATGATAAACGTCATATCGCGTTTAGAAATTCGCGAAGATTTTCCATAAGGTGTACAATATTGTCGCAAATATACATAAATGCAAATGCTCTTTTCAAACGTGCTGTATAGTCGGTTCCCCCTCCGCTATGGGACGTAATTTCGCCCAACTCCATCCGGCCGCAATCAATCATTTGGGAAATAGGCGGTATTTCTATTTACGTCGCGATGCCAGCAATATAATTGAAAGTCCTGGTTTCTTGATATTTCCACAGCGACGTCATGGCAATAAGAAAAGAAAGATTGTCGCATTCATATCCTGCGAAGCTACGCCACTTGGGTAGGCCACTAAAAATGAAATTATTTTCAGGAAGACACAGTGCACACCATGTTGGACAGCTCTGCCGTCGTAAATGAAAACACAGTAACTTGAAAAAAGACGTTTAGAGAAAAACGCGGTCAAAGTTCAGTTGTTAAATATTTGTTTTCATAAACAAAGTAATCAATATATATATATATATATATATATATATATATATATATATATATATATATATATATATATATATATATATATATATATATATATATATATATATATATATATATATATATATATATATATATATATATATATATATATATATATATATATATATATATATATATATATATATATATATATATATATATATATATTGATTGGTTTTTTGTAAAATCTTTTTTTAAAGAATTCGTTTAAAGGATGACACTTTGATGAAAAAATAAAAATAATAAAAGCCACTTACATAGCTGGAAGGTTTTCCCGGACTGGACTGGGAAATGCTTATTGTTTAAACGAGATGTATTCTTGGATGAGTACCACTTTCGACGGTACACTGTAGGTTTAATGGGATCCCTTTATCGCTAGCGAACGATCACCCTTCAATGCAAAAGGATACGCTTTGTTTTTGAGATGTGGATGAAGGGTGATCGTTCGCTAGCGATAAAGGGATCCCATTAAACCTACAGTGTACCGTCGAAAGTGGTACTCATCCAAGAATACATCTCGTTTAAACAATAAGCATTTCCCAGTCCAGTCCGGGAAAACCTTCCAGCTATGTAAGTGGCTTTTATTATTTTTATTTTTTCATCAAAGTGTCATCCTTTAAACGAATTCTTTATATATATATATATATATATATATATATATATATATATATATATATATATATATATATATATATATATATATATATATATATATATATATATATATATATATATATATATATATATATATATATATATATATATATATATATATATATATATATATATATATATATTTTCAATAATATATAAAATTAGATTCATGAAAAGTTACTTATCTGGGGTCCTGGTGGACCAGAAACATTTTACCGATAGTTAATGTCCTCTTTAAATACTTAGGGCAGCAGCACCTGTTTCCGCAATTGATAATTTATGATGTTCTTAGTTATTGCAGCCGAATTACTGTATGCCCTTGGATGTAATAAGTATAGGAGGATGGTTTCTGTAACAGAAATGGATGTTAGTAACTTATTTTAGAAGAAATTATATGATTGAGAATATTTCGACACAAGTCGTATTCATCTCCATGACATTTCTGATAGAACAATTTTTTCAAAATTTAAATTTAAAAAAACTGAACATAGAGAAATGGGTTAATAATATTTTGCAATATCGTTATAATACACTATAACCGACCTTGAAAAACATTATTGATAATGATTTTTAAATGAAAAATATTAATAAGCTTTTAATGAATATGTCTGAACAAATATAATTACTGTATTAATTTTGCCTATTCAGACCGGGACCCTTGCAAGCGCCTAAAATATTTATAAAAGCCAACTCCCAAGATTTAACGTCTCTTTCTTTAGCGTTATCGCCAAGGCACTTAATAATTTTTACTTTAAAACAATTATCAAAAGTTAAATTGTGTGCCTTAGCATGCAATGCTATTGGAAGTTGACTATCATTGCCTACGCTGGCCCTGTGATTATTTAACCTAATGCTAAGAGGTGTAGTTGTTTCCCCAATATAAAATGCATTGCAGGTCTGGCAAAGTAATTGATATACAATATTTTTTGAAATGCAACTACTATTAAAAGGAACTCTGTAACTATTAGGAGTGTTAGGACTAGTAAAATAAATGCTTCGATCTAATAAAGGACATGTTTTACAACGTGATCGACCACAAGGCTGTAGGCCAAAATTTTTGTTATTACTAAGATAATTTCGATTATTTTTATTAAGTATTGATTTTAAATTAGGAGGTTTTCGAAATGATAAAATTGGTGGTATATCTAATAAACCTTTGGTTGATGGGTCGTTAGCTATAATAGGGAATAAATCTGCTAAAATAGGTCGCAGTTTCTCAGTGCCAGGAAAATAAGTAGTACTCAGAAAGATTTTATTTTGATTTAAATTTGAAACCAATTTAGGTTTAGGTGAAAATTTTGTTTCGGAATTTTTTATTATATTTTTATCTAACAAAGAGGCAGGATAATTTCTTTCTATTAGTGATTTTTTAAGATTGGAAAGGTACTTATCTAAATTTTCTTTATTATTAATTAAACGGTGTCCGCGAATTGACATTGAATATGGAATTGACTTTTTGGTATGAAACGGATGACAGCTATCGAAATGTAGGTATTGCTCTTTGTTTGTAGGTTTTATATGAATTGCAGTTTTAATGGTGCCTTCGGATAGAGTTAGATCAACGTCTAAGAATGTAATTTGATTTTCTGATATAGTGTATGTAAAATCTAAGGGTCCGAAATTATTTAAATCTGTAAGGAAGTCAGTGAGTGTGTCATGTCCATGTGGCCAAAACAGTATAATATCATCAATAAACCTATACCACATTAGTGGTTGTAAATTTTGAGTAAGAAGAAAATTATTTTCTAATAACCCCATGAAAAGATTCGCATAAGAAGGGGCCATTCTTGTTCCCATTGCTGTACCTTTAATTTGGAGATAAAATTCATCTTCAAAAGAAAAAGCATTCTTAGTGAGGACGAATTCAGCCAACTTACAAAGAAAATTTGTAGAAGGAATTTGGGGGCTGGGCCTTTGATTAAGGTAATGGGAAATCGCTTCTAAGCCTAAATCATGGGGAATATTAGTATAAAGAGAGACAGCGTCAATTGTAACAAGTAATAAGTTGTCAGTCTTAGGAATTGTGGTATTTTTTAGAATCTCGATAAAATGGTAACTATCTTTAATGTGTGACTTGAGATTTTTTACAAATGGCTGTAGAAAGTAATCGACAAAAGCTGAAATTCTTTCTGTGGGTGAGTTAAAACTAGCTACTATCGGTCTTCCTGGATTATTAGGTTTATGAATTTTTGGCAATAAGTACAAATTTGGTGTTCTGATAGGGTTAGGAATTAAAGTGTTAACATCTTCATCTGATAATTTTTCAATGGTTTTTTGTTGTTCAATATATTTTTTTATTGTATTAGCAAAATTTTGATTCGGATCACTATATAATTTTTTATAGGAAGTTTCGTCTCTGAGTTGCCTCAAACCTTCAGCTACATAGTCTGTTTTATTAAGGATGACTGTAGTTGAACCTTTATCAGCTGGCAAAATGATGATATTGGTATCTTTGCTTAGGTTGTTAAGAGCTGAAAGTTCATCAGATGTTAAGTTAGGTGTAGGTTTGAGGCTGTTTAAAAATGTTGGTTGTGTAACTTTGTTCATTAAAACTGTAATAAATATTTCTACAGGATGATTTTTTGGAAGAGAGGGTGGCTCTTTATTAGAATATTGTCGAAATTTTGCCAGTGCGTCATGTAATTTACTATTATTACCATTTTTGTCCCTTGAATGCCAAAACTCACGCCATCTCAAATTACGACAAAATTTTGCTATATCATTTCCAAAACTGAAATGGTCAACTTTGGGAGTTGGTGTGAAATTTAGCCCTTTAGATAAAACTGAATATTCATTATGGTTTATAATTTTTGAGGACAAGTTTTTTACGACAAGTCTATCGTTATTTATAGGAACCTGTGCAGCATTAGAATTTGTAACTGATGGTATCAAATTTTCAATAATTGGGATTTCTAAAGGAACTTGTGTAGGTTCGGGATGCATATCTGCATGAGAATAATTGTTTATAAAATGACGATTAGCTGAGAATTTGTTTTGTGATGAATATAAGGGAATGTTTTCGTTATTGTTATAATTTGAAACAGGATTTGAATTATATCTCGTATAATTTTGTTGTGTAGAGTTGTTGATTTTGTGAAAAATTTGTAAATTATGAAACTTATTTTCGTGTTTTAGCCTAATATTGTTTAAATCAATTACAGAACTGCTAACTATTTCACTAGCATATATATAATGCATTGGAGAATACATTTCTATCAAATCAACATAATATATAAGAGACCTTAAATGTTTATCTACCAAAACTTTGTATTCATTGTGTAAAACAAATGTAATCTCCATTGCATAATTAAACCTTAAAGTGTGGAAATTATATTGGATTTCTGGACTTATAGCAGAGAAAGGAAATTTAGGTATTAACCCTTTGGGACATATATGATTATTTAGACATTTTGACAGATATTCTACATGTCCTGTAAATTGTGATGCTTTACGAGAATGATAATTAACCTGATTTAACCAATAATTATATTCGTTCATAGTGATACATGTGATAGCAAAATAAGTAAGTAAAAAGTGTAAAATTGTTTATATTTTGATATTTTAAGGGTGTAAATTTTTTTTAAATTATTTTCAATAATATATAAAATTAGATTCATGAAAAGTTACTTATCTGGGGTCCTGGTGGACCAGAAACATTTTACCGATAGTTAATGTCCTCTTTAAATACTTAGGGCAGCAGCACCTGTTTCCGCAATTGATAATTTATGATGTTCTTAGTTATTGCAGCCGAATTACTGTATGCCCTTGGATGTAATAAGTATAGGAGGATGGTTTCTGTAACAGAAATGGATGTTAGTAACTTATTTTAGAAGAAATTATATGATTGAGAATATTTCGACACAAGTCGTATTCATCTCCATGACATTTCTGATAGAACAATTTTTTCAAAATTTAAATTTAAAAAAACTGAACATAGAGAAATGGGTTAATAATATTTTGCAATATCGTTATAATACACTATAACCGACCTTGAAAAACATTATTGATAATGATTTTTAAATGAAAAATATTAATAAGCTTTTAATGAATATGTCTGAACAAATATAAATTTTTTATTTTATGACATATTCATTAAAAGCTTATTAATATTTTTCATTTAAAAATCATTATCAATAATGTTTTTCAAGGTCGGTTATAGTGTATTATAACGATATTGCAAAATATTATTAACCCATTTCTCTATGTTCAGTTTTTTTAAATTTAAATTTTGAAAAAATTGTTCTATCAGAAATGTCATGGAGATGAATACGACTTGTGTCGAAATATTCTCAATCATATAATTTCTTCTAAAATAAGTTACTAACATCCATTTCTGTTACAGAAACCATCCTCCTATACTTATTACATCCAAGGGCATACAGTAATTCGGCTGCAATAACTAAGAACATCATAAATTATCAATTGCGGAAACAGGTGCTGCTGCCCTAAGTATTTAAAGAGGACATTAACTATCGGTAAAATGTTTCTGGTCCACCAGGACCCCAGATAAGTAACTTTTCATGAATCTAATTTTATATATTATTGAAAATAATTTAAAAAAAATTTACACCCTTAAAATATCAATATATATATATATATATATATATATATATATATATATATATATATATATATATATATATATATATATATATATATATATATATATATATATATATATATATATATATATATATATATATATATATATATATATATATATATATATATATATATATATATATATATATATATATATATTATTTCTTTTAATTTTTAATGTTAAAAAATAGTTAGATCTTTAATACTGTATAAAAATATATAATAAATTATAATTGTTTAATTAATTAAATTAGATATTGTGTTTTAAATTAGGAAAATAATTTGATAAATTTTGTATTTTTAAGCTATAACACCGTAACTGAGTGGTAAGCTATAACACCGTACTGTGTTATAGGTAAATTTTACTCATTACTGTGTTCTAACCATGTAAAAAAATATATAAATAAAAAACTGCAGGCACCTTAAACACAGTAATTGAGATACTGTGATTAATTCATGTATTAATAAATTAACTTTTAATAAAATTTTACCTAAAACCACAGTATCTGAGGAAGCCGTGTTGTAACCAAAGAAAAATATTTCTTAAATGCTTATAAGTATTAAAAAAGATCACAGCAAATAATAGGTTACTGTATTTTAACTTAAAAAATTATGCATACTGTGTTTTTTATTAAAAATATTCAGATTTTTTTAAAATTACTGTGTTTTTATCTAAGGTATCTCGGTAACTATCCATCGACAGACAAACCGAAAAATTTGCCTTATAGTACTCCAACTCGTACTTTTAAAGAACCAAACTTGTATAAACACAGTAAATGAAGTTACTGTGTTTTCATTTACGACGGCAGAGATGATCTTAGCATATCACATACGTCAGTAAACAGATCGCGGCCACGAAATCATGAGACACTGCAGAGTTCAAGCAACGTATCCCAGTATTTCTCCTCCATATACATACATCTGACAAACTCGAGCATTCTTAGGAATATATAGTTTGTACTTCGTATGTACTTCAACGTTTATTCTGCGACGGTTATTCTGCTAACGGGTATTCTGCGACGGTTTTCATTCAAACAGTTCATTCTGCGACGGTTTTCATTCAAAATACAATGCCTGGATATAGTAGTTGCCCTAGCGTATATCAGGGAATTAGCCATATTAGAATATAACTTAGAAACGGTTCATACTTGAGATCAGTCGTTCTTGTAATAAATGTTCTACATAAAGGAATATTTTTGTTGATATATGATTTACAGCTATTGGGAAAGTGGGCCTAAAATGCCCTTTCTCTTTTCCAATTTGGGCTTTACAGCCATAGATAGACTAGCGCTTCTGAAAGGTACAAAAAAACTGAAGATAATTAAAACTGTATATTTATCTATTTATTTATTTATTTTTAGGAAAACCAACAGCTAATTATAATTTAACAAAAAGACGGAGTAGTATAACAGAGAGCCAATTAAAGGTTTTCACGTTTAAGTAACGTTGTAGAAACATACGTGACTTTTCAATTAAAGCTATCGGTTAAAAATACATAAAAAAATATTGAAAAATTAGTGCTAAAGAATTCACTGTTCAGCCGCTGCCTAGCTGAGTTAATACTCGTACAGAATAGATCAAAGTCAAATCGTTTAATCATTGAAATTGTCACTTGTTCGCCACAGAAATGAATTTTGTCTATACTTGGTACCAGCATAAGGAACATGAAGAGCAATATGTTTATATGTTTTAAGTATCTAGCACCAGCTTGGCATTGAGTCTGGTGTTCCACAGGGATCCCATTTAGGGCCTTTGCTTTTTAATGTTTATATTAACGACATCGGTACTTGCTTTAATCACTGCGACTATCTCCTTTACGCAGATGATTTGAAAATCTTCATGGGAGTGAAGAACCATGGCGACTGTCAACTGATCCAGGAAGATCTGAATCGTTTCACTCGTTTTTGTGAACAGCGTAAACTTTCTTTAAATGTAGCTAAGTGCCATAAAATCTCATTTTCGCTAAATGTCAATATTATTAACTTTAAATATACAATTGGCAATGATGAAATTCTGGAAGTAGATCGAGTGCGTGATCTAGGAGTCATCTTAGATCGCAAGCTTTTAATGGATAAGCACATTGATTCAGTCGTCAACAGGGCTTACAGCACCCTCGGTTTTATTATGAGAGTTTGTAGACCTCTTAAAAACACTCATTCTTTGACAACGGTTTATGTTGCATACGTACGCAGCCTGCTTGAATTTGCTTCTAATATTTGGTCTCCACAGTATGCTACATACAAGCTGAGGATTGAGCGTATTCAAAAACGATTTATACGTCATCTAAATTACCGCTTATTTTCCAACGGCTTGTCGTACGCTGAAGGTCTACAACGATACGGTTTAGAGACATTAGAGGACCGGCGAGTAGTATCAGATATGTCGTTTCTACATAAAATTGTTCATACTGGGTTGGACAGTTCATACCTCCTGAGTAGGGTGAGCATACGAGCGCCTTCCCGACTCGCACGTGCTCACTCAACTTTTTACGTACCAAGGTTCAACACTAACTATGGTTCCAATTCGTTATTGCCGCGCGTTATGCATGCATACAATGTATGCTTTAACGATATTGACATATTTAACCATCAGAATAGTCGATCCTTTGTTACGGAGGTACGTGAAAAGCTGATTATCAGATCGGATTGAATTAGCATGCACAAGCACTCACATGCACATTCGCACTACAGATACACACACCCACACACACATATATACCCGCACACACATATACAAATACACACATACACACACTCACACATACACGCTCTCCATCACACAAACACACACTAACATCCATACACTCGCACCTAGCGATTTTAACTGTTACTTTTAAATTCTTTTTGGTTTTATTTATTTTGTATTGTTTAGCATATTTAATCTTTATATAGCAAATAATTTAAAACATCATTGGCTTTGTTACTGGTATACATATTATTCTTATACGTATTTTTTTTATGCTGTATGTTTTTAAGAAAAATAAAATAAAAAATAAAAATAAATGCAAGTTAGAAAAGTTATACATTTTGCACAGCCAAGCTATTTGTACTAATGAGTAATAATTAATAAATAATTTGGCGTCGTAGTCGACATGTACATCCCACACTAGCTCGCCACTATTTAGCCTATTTAGCACTATTTTAGATGTAGCTTCCCTACTGCTCGGCGGTTGTATAGAATCAGCTGGAAACGGAATCGCGGTCAACTTCTTTACATTTGTGTAAGAGGCAATACGAGGAAATCTTTATACGTGACGGCCAGTGTTTATGTGTTGTTTATCAAACTTTTTTTTTAGAATTTATTCTGTAAATCAAGCAACATGGCTTGATTATATTCTCGCTTGTAGTGTCATCGATGTTTTAACATTTTTCTGTATTTAATCTAAGGGATACTTATTGCATCATTGTTCACACACGTTTTTTTGCCGTGAAAATCTACGGTTATTTCGCTGTGTCTAGACACGATCGTCAGTTTGTATGGATTACTATGGAAGCTTGTCCACAGACACGGTGGCGGCGCTGTCCGTTTTTCCGCCGTTTCCCTAAACAAGGTTACATAGTGATCCATACACACGACGAATTAACCGTAGGTTTCACGGCAATAAAACATGTGTGGACAAGAGGCTAAATGTATTTTCATTATTATGGTCACAATTATAGTCAATCGTGGACTACTGTGTTTCGTCGCGCCAGCTTACGTCACAGACGCGTATGAAAAGGCCTCTCTAATATTTTTTCTTACAATAGGCGGCGGGGGAAAAAAACGACTTAGTACTACCGATTTGTGCCCTGGCTTTCTTTCCCATATTGCCCGATATTTTTTGTTCATAATGGCGGAGGAGGGGGTGTCAAAAAAAATCTACCTTTTGGCATAGGTATATGGCATAGGTATATGAGGCGAAAAATCCATTTGCTTGATAATTGAAACGATGTTTGCGATTACGAACGCTAAAAAATAGAACTTCATCATTATCAACAGCCGGTAGACGTCCATTGTTGGACATAAGCCTTCCCCATAGAATGCCATGATGAGCGGTCTTGAGCCGCCTTCATCCACCTGCGACCTTGGCGATGTTATCGGTCCATCTTGTTTAAGGCCGTCTTACACGGCATCTGCCGGTTCTGCGAGCTATATGGCCTGCCCATTGCCATTTCAAGTTGGCAATTTTACGAGCTATATCAGTGATCTTGGTTCTTCTGCGGATTTCCTCATTTCGGATCCTATCACGCAGTGAAACTACAAGCATTACTCTCTCTATGGCACGTTGCGCAACTTTGAGCTTGTGTATGAGGCCAATAATTAGCGACCACGTCTCAGTGCCATATGTTATCACCGGAAACATGCACTGATTATATACATTTGTCTTAAGGCTCTGCGGTATTCGTGATGGGAAGATATGGCGTAGTTTCCTGAACGCTGCCCAACCGAGTTGGATTCGCCGGCAGACCTCCTTGTCGAAGTTGAGTCTACCCATTTGGATCGTCTGACCTAAATAAACATACTGGTTGACAGCTTCAATAGTATCGTTCCCAACATGTACCGGTATGGATGCGACATGGGCACTCGACATGTCGCACCCATACTGGTACATGTATGTCCTTAGCCAGTTGGTTCCGGCTGCTTTCCTGATGTTCTTTCAGTCATCGTAATTGTTTTCTCCCTACGTCTCGCTTTGTGGTACTTGGTTTCCACTGTATAAGCGTCTTCGGCCACCTCGCGTCATTCTGCCTTGACACGTGACCTGCCCAGCCCCACTTCAGCCTGGCGATGCGTTTCATGACATCTGTCACCCCTGTGCGCCTTCGCATTTCTTCATTGGGCATTCTGTCGTGGAAACTCATGTCCAGTATTGCTCTCTTCATGACCCTTTGGCATATTTTAAGGCGGTTGGCACTGCTCTGCGTTAGACGCACTGTATATAGGCCGTACGTTGCTAATGGCAACTAGAGTGGCCGACTACAATGGGCGAACCCATCACCTCAGGAAGTTTAACGATATTGTATCGTTCTGTCTCCCGTGAGGTTAGCGTAGAAGATTTTGGACAAAAACAGTCCATCGTCTAGTTACGGCACACGGCCGTAAGAAGCCAACGTCTTACCGCGAGATAACCAGGTTAATCACCCAGCGGGTTAATCACCGAATCTCGCGCCCTTACTTCCAGTTGCAACCAGATTACTCCGGTCTCCCGGCTGGTTACAGGTTCGAGGTCGCTTTCGCGGTCCTCTCCCTTGCGTAGCGGTGATACGGTGTCTACCGAATCTATCGCTGGTCATAGCATCCTTTTCCCGGCTCTTCACCCGGTACCGGATAGCCAATTGATCGTTTCAAAAGCAGATTCCGTTAGGTAAACAACTACCCCCGCTCTGTAGGAGACAGTACTGTTTCCAGACTCCCCCGGATGTTGGCCAGAACGCACGGTGCGTAAACCGTCCAGAAGTGCCCGAAGGTTGACTCCTAAAGGAAACTGGCCCGAAGGCCAGAGTCCTATCCTGGCTCGCACTTCTACGTGGAGGCCGTCGGATGGATGGTGACCCGTGAGTATGACCGACCCTGAACGCATATAAGTCTTAGTGGCCAAACTGCAACAGGGCACGTTGCTACATTCCCCTTTAGGTTGATGGGCATCGCTGGGTCTCTTAGGATGTAGAGCAAGGTTTCCGAAGGCCGCCTAAGTCAATCCCACACGTCTGACAACTTCTGCACGTTGGTTGTCTTTGCCCAGTTTGAGTTTGTGGTCAAGATGTAGTGGTCGACGACTTTAAGTGCCTGGCTCTCAACGGTGATCTGGACTAGGTCTGGATTAAGGTTTTCTGAAGGTTGATCTTCAGGCCCGCTCTTGCTGATGCTATGTGGAGCATGGAAGTAATAAATACATTTTATTTTTTATTTTATTTTATAAAATTATCCAAAACAATACAATTGATTTTTGCGAAGCAGATAAGATTGCATTTGTGTGGATTTTATCCCCCCACTAGATTGTATATCTGTTCTGGGGTGATAGTATTTAAGACTTCACTTTAATCATAGTGACTTCACTTTCTTTCTTTTTTTTTTTTTTCTCATTCATTCCGATCGCTCATTCATTCTTATAAATTTTAAGGTTATTATAAATATATAAATGTGTATATAAATAAAGAACTAATAAAGAAAAGAAAATATTTAAGTTTATAGATAAGTAAAATAAATAAATATATAGATTAATATATAACTAAATTGACCAATAAATTAAGTAGCCTAAAAAGGTTTCTTACTGTGCACGTGAATTTAATTAATTAATATAATATTATAATTTTTTTTTTTTTTTTAAACATAATCAACCGAAAACATATTTCTTATCAAGTATCAGGTGACAGATATGGACCGAAGTTTGATCCCTCAAATTATCGACCGATATCAGTACCTGATGTTTTAGCAAAAATTTTGGAAAAAATAGTAATTACACAACTCTGTAATCATCTAGAAACCAATCACATGTCATCCGAAAACCAATACGGCTTCAGATCCAAAAATGGGAACACAAGATGCAGTACTAAAAATGTCAGAGCATATCACTAGGTATGTAGACGCCAACAAAAAGTGTATTACTGTACTTCCCGACCCCGCGCAAGCTCCCGACACAGTATCCCATGAAATGCTCCTAATGAAACTTGGGAAATATGGTATTACAGGTATCGAACTAAACTGGTTTCGCAGCTGTATTGGATCCCGAAAACAGCGTACCCGGGCAGGCGATTCACCCAGTAATAGTCTCCACAATAATCATGGGGTCCCACAAGGAAGCACTCCTGGACCGACTCCCCTCTCACTCTACACAAATGGGCTTTGTGAAATGGACGTTGACGCAGATATACTATCCCACGCCGACGATACTGCCCTTCCACTCGAATCGAATAGTTGGGAAAGTGCATACAACAAGGCAGCTGCCGCGATGAAAAGTGTCAAGGGCTGGCCTGACCACAATCTGTCAACGTCGAAACGTGGATAAAACTAAGCTTGTAGCCTTCAGCATAGATGCTCGTTAGCAACCGCCACAAAAATTATAACCTAGTCCTACACGAAAGCGACAGTCTTGATTGTAACTGTGCACAAATTAAGCGTGTGCATTTTGTAAAGTACCTAGGTGTTCATGTCGATAAACATCTCCGGTGGCAAATACATATCGAAAAGGTCGCCGAAAAGGTCCGTAAACTAATATATATCCTCAGGGGAGTATCAGAAATGTTTCAGATATGAAAACTATGAGATCCATACCTTGGCACAGTCACTGATGATACATGGCAATATCGAACTAAGGCGGCGCGGCCATACTGCACGACCCACCAATAAAAGCCCTAAAAGGTAAATAGATAAATAAATAGATGTGTCAAATACGGCCTAGGTCAGGATGTGAGTCACAATTTCTTCGCACTGGCTTCTACCTTTCGTCATGAGCCACTTGAAAATATATTTCTTCAGAGTCAATTTACTAATTGAACTCTGCACTTTAGCCTTCCCCAAGGAGGAGCAGAAGGAATTATAAAGACGCGGTGCCAGAAACGCGTAATGCCTCTGTGCAAATCTCGTATTCACTCGCTGGTGGGATTGTCTATTTTTATTTCGGGTGTCATATGAGTGGTTTAGCGAAGAATGACGATCAGTGCAGCTATGGAAATGCGTAACAATATTTCTCACGTATAACTGTCTCACATCCAAGACGTCGAATGCCCTAAAAAGCTCATCGGACGGATATAAATAATGCTTCCTATTAATGACGCGAACTATCGCCTTTTGGGCCTTAATTAACGGGTCCAGGTGCATCCCGGCCGCACCACCCCAGCCAATCTGTCCGCACCACCCCAGCCAATAATTAAGTTGTAATAAATATATAATGTTAGAAACACTTTATGAATGGTAGCCCATTCATAAATTTATTTACGATTCGGGGCGCTCCACCTATATTGCAACGCCTAGGCTGTGGCGCGGAAGATGCGACGCGGAGGCGCAGCGCCCTCCCGCCATTTCCGCATCCGCCGCATCTCGACTTCCGGTTCGCGAGTTGGCGCGCTTTTCTTCGCGCCGACACTCCACTTCCGCTCGCCCGCGGGACCAACAAAGACAATGCTTATATTTATCGCTCCTCTATGGGCGTTTTAAGACGCCATTATGCCGGATGGTTTATTGTCTTGTGTTGTGCTTTATTAGGGTCATTTTAGCGGTCATGTGTTTTATTCGGTAATTATTATGCGTTATTTAGTGTTCAGTCTTCGCAGCCATCTTCATTTCGTATTTGACATATAATTACACGATTACCCAATGAAAAAGGAGTGCAATGTGTTCAGGTTTCATCTATGTATGTATGTTGTCTGTTTCTTTTTTCCACCATAATTTCCAAACGCTCACACCGATTTAAGAGTATGTGGTATTGCTAAACACTTATTGTGTAACCTTGGAAACAAGTAAACGGCCTCACATTGATCGTTACGATTACATTTGTAAAACAGTTAGGAACGCTGTATGTTTTCTTAAGAAAAAAAGAAATTGTTAGAATTGTTATGTAACCCCGAGTAGCATAAGGTACCTTAACTGCCTAAGTATCAAGTAAATATTTGTCTAAATGTCTAAATGTCAAAATTTAACATAAATATGTGGTGTTAATTGCAAATAGAAAGGTCTGATTGGGTACATTCCAGAAATATACATCTGCCTACATAAACCACAAATATAATAACTAATAACTGTCTAAATATCATGTAAATATGTAGTTGTCTAAATGTGTAAATCTCCAGATGTCAATAAATTAACATAAATATGATGCAAAATATGAAAAAAAAAAAACGTTTTGAATGTCAAATGAAAGGTCTGATTGAGTACATACTGAAAATAGTTAAGTATCTATATGGATAAATACGAGAAGCACAAATATTTAATAAAAAAACCGTAATAAAATTAATTATTAATACAGTACTTCACTTTTTGTAACGGCAGTCGTGTTTTTTATTCCTTTTAATGTATTTTCTTGTTATGTAATTGATTCGATTGATTTGTCCCAAACTGTGTTATTATTGGGCCCAAGTTCTACTACAGATCCTCATACTTCCATCGCAAACTGCTAAGTCCGACTAACTTGTATGAACGTATGAACATTTATTTTTACGTCTATTTTGTAAAATTCTTTAGTCCGAGACATGTGCCCTCTTTACACTAAACGCTAGAGAGGTCACAGTTCCCAGAATTATATTACAGTCAGACAATCCAAGACATTATCAAAAGTCCGCTCTACACTTAATTCCCGAATCGCGCGCGACTTCGCAGCGAGAACTCACCGCGAACTCGCGATGAGCGAAACAAAGCTCCACACTCGCAATGGTTCGCGGTAGTTTCACATTATTTCGCGGTTATTTCGCGGTAGTTTCACATACATTTCATTCAGTTCGCGCGTTTGAAGGAGATGGACGTCAAATTAGCTTCAACTGCGTCCCTAATGTTGTGCGCAATAGCGCACTATAATTATGAGTATATTAAAAGTAAAAACAAAATGATATCATCCATTTATTATTTCATATTCAAACCAACTGAGTTTTTTTCAAGTAGGATTTTTTACTTTACTTTTGTAATTTCTGTAACTATGTAGATAGCAAGGGATTCCCTTTTTTTTCATCGTTGCGCTAATGACGCATCTTGATTTTTATATTTTTTTCATATAATCTGATTTACATCCCAAAAAACGTGTTCGGTTTAGTAGTATTCGAGAAATTGCAACTAAAATTGTTTCATCCAGTTTACGGTAATTTTGTAGGAAATCTCAGCAACATATTAATTAGGAACAGACACGACTACACACCGACTGCTGAGCGGCGCGCGAGTGTCGCGGGACAGAAAACCGACAAAAATTGGGGAACAGGGCGCGAAGCCGCGAAAAATATGCGAAACGGCTTCACACTACGCGTTCGCGCACCTTCGCGGCTTCGCGCGCGATTCGCGGACTAAGTGTAGAGCGGCCAAAACATCCGAATGCAATGGTGGCGCGGCCATGTCATGTACGGGAACGCGTAACCTACCTACAACTTTTGTAGTCCTAAACTGACTGTCGAAAATCCGGGCAGCCAAACATTCCTTTATTTCGGGCTCAAGTGAGTATACAGGATGAGTTTTTAATCAGGGATTTCCTTGAAGTGAGTGAATCAGTACGAGCAAATGAGCAACTTTTGAATAAAAAAAATAAGAAAAACACAAAATTGAAAATTCAAATGGTGTGTTTTGCAAAATAGTGTAAAAACAAGTTAGTCGCGCTGCGCCATCTACCGATAGGTAACATATCGCGAATATTGTTTATTCGCGATATTTTACCCATTGCTAGATGTCGGAATGCACTCAACGCTTGTCAAACTTTTGAATGGTAATCAAGTTATTAATTTTTTTTTTTTATTTAAAAAAGAAATTTTAAGAGTCGTTTTTAAAATTAATTAATTGTTAACTGACAATTTGCAAACCTTCCATTTTTGGGGCAGTTTTTATGAGGGTGACATAGTTTATTTATTTTTATTTTATTTATTAAAGCAATTTACCTAAAAATGTTACAAATTACTATTAGGAAACAACAAATAAAATACCAATTAACTAAAACACAGCAAGAAATGAAACTTAATTGATAAATGATGCCCCCTGTCATATGTCGCCCAACTAAGCAAAGGTTGTGCTTGGGCAGACATTACATAAACATAGGGTCGTTAAATACGTAGAGAAATATACATGTAAATACGTTAAAAAAACCTTCTTTTTTTAAGTTAATAAAAAACGAATTTAAATGGCTACGTGTCATTTTTATTTAATACGCTGCCAAAAGTTAAAAAAATTTTTAAAATGACAGTACAAATCTGAAAAATTCAAAATACCAAATGAAGAGACTTAATAATTAATAAAAATAAGAGGAGTTGAAAATAGTCATAGTTATAAAAATAGTCATAACGGAATCACAATGTCAAAAATTCATGTAAGTTGAATGTTAAAAATTAGGAATAGTAAAAAAAAGCAACGACATAATGGTAGTTAAAATAATTAAACATAGTCATAAAAAGTAATCATAAACATAATCGAATAGTAATAAAATTAATATATAAATCATATAATATAATATTTAATCAATTATTAAAAAAAAATTGTTATTAAAAAAATAAAAGCCGGATATTACCGTCTTCAAGCAGCCACTTCTTTAAATATTTTTCGAAGACTTGCTGAGTGGGTGTCTCTTTTAGATGAGCCGGGAGGATGTTTTATTATTTTGGCCCAATGAATGAGAAATTTCTTAGCCCAAAAGTTGTTCTCATAAATAGGACGTTCATAAAGTCCCCAGCTGCTCTCCTGGTTGCTAATGTTAGTTTTGCCTTTGGTTGTATGGTTTTCGTACGTAGTTCGTTTTATGTTACGATTCACGCTTTCATCACTTATATTACCCAAGCTATCTATCTACATTGCTAGACTATCCGTCGATTGAGTAGCGGCTCATGCAGATTACATTTTTACCGTCAATTCAATTTAGATCGCAGATGTAAGCTTATCGTCTAAATCTGCAAGCAATCTCCGTTTACGCATCTAATCTGATTTCTTCTTTTATCTCTTTATTCAAATGAGGCCGTTCTTTCCGATTACCTTTTGTAAATGTATAGTTTTTTCGGGAATCTAATATCAGTGAGGAGGATAGAGGAGATTTGTCGTAACATTATTGATATTACATTGCGTTTTATTATTTTATTCATGTTTAGGATAGAGGACAACCGAAGATTTCGTTTTAGCATCGTTTCGGCGCCGAAAGAGAGACTTTTTCGGTTTCAGGTTAGGTCGAAAAAAAAATTGTATAGACCGAAACTGTAATTTTATAGATATAGGTATGCGGTCGATGAATTTTTGTTTTCAATTTCAATTTCAATTTATTTATTGTGATAGTGATGTAGTAACATGGTGTTTTGTAATTATACAGTGCATCACACCATTTTATTTTAAATTTATTTTTTTATTTAGGTAAAAACAGTCATATACATTTGTGTGAAAATAATACATAATACAAATAGACCTATATTACCATTAATTACAACAAAACATTATAAATAGTAGCAAAGGGAGAATTACAATCAAAATTTCACTAATAACATTAAACCAAGCAACCAAACCAACTAATGCAACCAAAACCAAAAAGTTTTACTTAAAAACAAATTAAACTATAAGCTAATGCAACAACAAATCGCATATTGTTTTCCTAAAACTAACCAAAGTGTCGGAAAATATGTTAAGGTCATTCGAAGCTTTATTATAATGTAAACATGACCGTCTGAGAAAGGTATTTTTCGCATAGTACGTGTGAAAAGAGGGTATATAAAATGTGTCTATTGAACGTGAAGAGGAAGACCGAGAAATTTTAAAAAGAATTTTGCCCAATAGGGGTGCAGAATTAATATGGTTATTTAAAATTGTATATAGGAAGATATTGTCTAAAAAGGCACGTCTTGCATACAAAAAGTGTACTTTGTGTTTTGTCGCTCTCTCTGCATAATCCGTAGACATGTTACCTGTCCGAAAGTCCAATGATTTTAAGAATCTCTTTTGCACCCTCTTAATCCTATCTATATGAACAGCATATTGGGGATTCCAAACTACGCTTCCGTATTCTAGAACGCTACGAACGTATGCATTGTAGAGTACTTTGAAAGTTTTGCCTCTGGTAAAAGGTTTACCTATGCGCAGAATCATTCCAAGTTGTTTGAAAGCCTTAGATACGACCTTATCAATATGAAGATTAAAGTGCAGCTTGGAATCCAAGGTAATGCCCAGATCACAAATATTGGTTACTTGAGTCAAGTTGGAATCCAAGGTAATGCCCAGATCACGAATATTGGTTACTCGAGTCATTTTAGTCGTATATTTTTTTTAAAGAGAAGATTTGCAAACAGACATTGATTTCAACGATTAAGACAACATGAGACCTCAGAAAAATATCCGAAATTATTATCTTTAAATAGGTGCTTTATATTATTTGCAAATTTGAAATGTATAAATGGCTTTATTACTGTTAATTTACAGTGTTCTTTCATAAAATGATTATGCTGTATACATTTAACTAATAAAAATTAAATAATAAATAAAATAAAATATTTGTTTATAAATCCGACTGATTATATGAGCTCTACTGGCAACAATCGTCAAAGAAAACCAGATATACACTTTTTACATGACTGCCCAATAAAAAAAGGAGTGTAATGTGTTCAGAGTTCATTTATATATGTTTTCCGTTTCTTTATTCCACCATAACTTCTACATGCTTGAGCCGATTTAGAAGTGTGTGGTATTGATAGAATCGTTATGTAATCCCGAGTCTCGTAGGGTCACACATTAACTGACAACATATCAAGTAAGCAGTTGTCTAAATATCCAAATGTCAGGTGTCATATCAAAGGTCTGATTGAGCACATTCCGGAAATATACATGTATCTATATGGATAAATACATAAACCACAAATATTTTATAAGATTATTATATTTTATTTTATTTTAAAAATAATTACAAGTAAATTACTACAAATGATTGCAGAAGCTAACGGAAAATCGGGTACCTCATTAAATATATATTTTTGAATAGCTTAAGGCTTAGACCTTCAGGATAATGGTTCAAAAATCGCTCTCATCAATGTTATTTACACTAAATTTCAGCAAGCGACCAGAAATGGTACTAATGTAAAAAGATAGTTCGAGAGAGTACATACAAATGAGTATAGAGAGCGTTAAATTTTATATAAATATTTGTGGTTTCAATCAAATGTCATTAGGATAATGAAATTTGCATTGAATCAATGTATCAAATATAAAGAAGATATTTAATAAAATCAGTCTTATTTTGTTGTTATGTTCAATATATTACTCGTCCTCTCTACCTTGTTACAAATACAATAGTTCACTTTCTTTAACGGAAGTCGTGTTTTTTATTCTTTTTAATATATTTACTCGTTTGTTACTATTATTGTCAAGATACATCTTGTTATGTCGTCGTTCCATATTGCGCCAGTAAACTTCATGGATACCCGGCGAATATGAATTCTTCGCCCCTGACGGCGATACATCATCGTAGAGGCAGTTCAATGTTGCCGATAAAAGTTTATTTACTTTTACTCGTCCCGGATATACATAGGCAAGAAACCGATCGTAGTATACGCCAGGATATCGGGCACATGAACCACTTTGAAATATAAATCTGAGGGAGATATTTTATTTATATAATATGTATTAGATTAGATGCACGGCGACGTCAGCAGATGTGGTTCGTAATGTCTTAAGGGTTCTCTAGACGATCAAGCATGCTTTTCAAGCATCGCGTCGCGGGCTGGGAGGAGATCGTTAACCGCAGGAAATTGCAAATATTTTTTAAAAATATTTACTAAAAATGCCTAATGTTGTAGTTTTATACCAGGGAGTCACGTCATTTATCTATCGATTAGGTCTAATTAACCTGACTTCCTGGTATAAACTACAAAATTAGGCATTTTTGGTAAATATTTAAAAAATATATTTGCATAATTCCTGCGGTTTACGATCCCCTCCCAGCTCGCGACGCGATGTTTGACAAGCATGCTTGATCGTTTGGCTAGAGAGCCCCTTAGTTCTTTTTGCTTTATATTATATTTTTATATCTTTTTGCTATATTTTATCTATATATATAAAACAAAGTCGGGTTTGTTCGAACACTTATAACTCGAGAACGGCTTGACCGATTTTCATCGTTGTTGATTTGTAGTATTTGTCTTCGTCCCGAATAGCAGAATAACTATTAAAAACATAATTAGAAAGTTAACGAAAAAATTAAATAAAAGAAAAAACATTTTCCCATACAAAATGTAAATCCGTTTTTTTCTCATGGTCACTTGTACGTGGCATGTTCACATGTCGGCAAATCATCCGCTTTATTTGTTCTTGTGCCTGATAAAAAAAAAAACAAAAAATGTCGTATATCACAAGTGCTTCAATGAAGAGAATTAAACCGAGTGCATCCCATGCTGCACAATATATAAATAGTTTAATTCCATCATGTCTTGCTGACACGCGATTGATATACTTATTTTTTTAAACTTTTTTATAATTCTTTTTGTGTTATTATCTTAATAAAGTAGTGAACTTAATATTTATTTTGTATTCATTGTATTACTTTCATAAATTAAGTTCAGCTAATCTGTAACACGACATTCATTGACTGTTAGGCGGTACGAAGTTCGCCGGGTCAGCTAGTTCTACTATAGATGTGATAAATAAGATGTTTCATTCCAGATTATTTTGTTCGTGTGTTCAATAACGTAGCGAGTATTACATCCGGCTCCCATTCTAATAAATAGGACGTCACAGAAGTTGACGTGGGGTATGTCAACACCCCTGTCAGGCGAAACTCAATTTCTTTAATACGCCTCTATATGAAAGCGTATAAATCTCGGTGCTTATGTGTAATACTCCGTAAGATGAGCGTTGATGAATCATCTTCTTCTTAAACTAGCGTCTCTTTCAGTTCTTTTACAAACTAGGGTGATTCGCATAAAAAGTAAAAATCACGGAGTCGGCGAGGGGTTGGCGGGGGAGGGGGTAAGGGGGGAACGGGGGGGGGGGGGGTACCTGTTCACATATAATTTAAAGCAGAATCATTTGTATGAATGCTAATATGACCCTCACGGGAAGTGCCATTTGCCTGTACTTCGGCCTTACTAACGACCATTTAAACTGATCGTTTTCTCCTACAGCGATTTCTTTAGTGCATAACTTCCGGTAATTTCACACGAGTTTTTCCAGCCGGGGTTGTTAAAAGTTTGCATGCCAAACGTTCTCTTCTTTTCTCCGCCGAGTCAAGGCGTTTTTTTATTCGTAAACAGTTTGCTGCTTGCAGCTTTTTTTTCAAGTTATTGTTGGTCCGCCAAAGGCCTATCGATACGATAATAAATAATACCGACATATACGATATTCTTTCATAATAAAATGAACCTAAAATGAAGCCAATCGAGTGATTATAGAAATCAGCTAAGAATTTAAAATGTTAAATATTCGTTTTTTTTTTTAAAGAGCTTAAAACAATGTTAAACTTTTTGATGAGTACAGTGTATAAGGAGTTCAGAGTTCAGAAAAAAACTACACTAGATGTCGACCTGAGAGACAAGAGACATGAAAGTTCTCTGTCGACTTTTCAGGATCTTGGAGTGCGTCGCTCCGGATTATCTCACTGCAAGGACGTATCCAACGGGGGGGGGGGGGGGGGGGGAGCACAAGTCGAGAAATATTGAGAATCAGGGAGAATCCGCGACTTAAGTATCTAGGTGAGGGGGGTATTTGGGATTTAACCCTCGGAAATCCGGTGTATTTTCTTGTTATCGTAGGTACGGGAAAATTCAAGTGTTGTAGGTGCCGCGCGCATTGTATCCATTAATGCCCCCTCCCCCCCCCCCCCCCATCCAAAACTAAAGTCTGGATACGTGCCTGCCTCACTGTTAGATTTACTGCACTATCGGATCATTGACACCCTTTGAGACCTGATAACCAGCTACTCTCAATTCCTGGTCACAGCTGTGACTTCTTCACATTGTTTCAACTTGCATGGAGCCTGTCTTTGGAATGCTTTGCCGAAAAATGGTAGAGCATCGCCGAGTATAACATTTTTAGAAACAGACTCAGATAACATTTGAAATCTTCCACATAAATTCCCCTTCTATTCTTATTATTAACTCGCTTGTTTTCCTTCTTAAAGATTTGCCTACTTATAGGCTTTAGTTGATTTTGGTGTGGAACATTCGGCGCCCACAGAGAGTATTTTTTTTTTGTATTTTTCTTATTATGTTTGTTTTTTTTTTCTTATTATCTTTTCATCATAACGTCGCTCTATTTGTGTGACCTCGTACACCCCTCCAACAAGCAAACTTTTCAGGGAATGGAAAAAACTGAGTAACTTCGTTCAAGACATATTTTTCTAGTTGTGTAATTGAGACAAAATTTAAAAAAATATATTAGTTTACTGTACTATCAATTAAAACTGTCAAATACTTAAGTTGTTTGTGATGAATCACTACTAAGCACTTAAGATGTACCGCCTCAGAAAATAATCAACTCAAGCCAACGAGATGCCACTGCAATGACAATTACGAGAAAACTCATCAATTTGAGGTTTCAGGACATGGACTGAACGATCCGGAGCGCGATTTTATACTAATAACAACAATAAACGCAAATTCGAATTTTTAGCGTGTATGAGGTCTTACATATACTATAGATCGACGATATAGGTTATCAGTATAGGTTAAATTAGTAAAATTCAAAACAATGGGTTTAGCTGTGCCACAATTTTAGGAATAATAGTACAAAATAGCGCTGCATTTCTTATTTTTAATTTAACCATTTGAGGACCATGGGACATATGGGTCTCATAATTTTAAAATCATTTTATAAAATATCGAATAAGAATAATTTATAAATTAATTTTTTTCCACATTATTCAGACATTTGTATGTTAATTAATATTATCAAAAAAAAAAAATCTTTATAAATATATCGTTTTTTTTATTATATCGCAAATGATCAACGAATCAATTTTAGTACGTATGATTTCTGATTTAAATAATAAAATAATAAAATTTTTAAAAAAGTTGTAACTTAGCATCTTTATGGACTAAAGTGACACTTATGTCCCATCAATTTATACAAAATCTATTGAACCAATGTTCACAAAACTTTACACACAAGTTACTTACATCGGCCTTTTGGTGCCACACTAACGGGATACGCCGTTAATTACACTCAAGAAATACAGTGCAGCAGCATTCATCTTGGGTTGACCTAGCGTTCAGCTCTCATCTTCAACGTTCATCTTGCTTGAAATTCAAGGAACTTTAACACCAATTTTATTGCCAAGAATCGGCAATTGACGTTGGCCGTTCAAGTGTGGCCACTCAATTCAACGCGTTAATATCTGTTGCCGCCGATGACAAAGTAATTTTTAAAAAATCAAACGTAATTTTATATATTTTGTAAATTTGTAATTTAAAGTAATATTTTAACTTTGTTAAAAAACCCGTTCAGAGTTTCTTTGGGCATTCTTCTCTGGCGGTCGTAATCGAATGTCTACACACACGCAATTATATAAAAAAATAAACGATAATCCAAGCATTGAGAGAGATGAACCGTACGGCTTAAGACGAGTAGATGCGGTGGGAAGAGTAAGGCAGTTGTAGCAGCTGCTATTGAGAGAGATGGCAATAGACGCCCGAAGCGGGGTCTGTTGATATAAAAAAATGCATCGTGAGCGATGCGCAGGGAGCGCGAGGGTGCGCGCGACCCGACAGTACAGTCTGATCGACCTCTTGACACAGGCGGCTGGATGCGTTCTAATCTTTGTGCTTGGATTTTTTTGTGCGCGAACCGTTTTGTTTTATTTCTTCGAATTCACATTATATCCATATCAACAAGCTATCGTCGAGTTGCTCATTACGTCCCAGGCCCACACCTGTAGTTCTCGAAACAGGTGGGCGCTAAAAAGGAGTTAACTGTTTTACAGTCCCAGTTAACATTAAACCTATAGTGCCACGGTGGCAGTGACGGTAATGATAATATCAATGCAATATTTATCGCGATGATGGTCATTGACGTTTCCCGTTAGTGTGGCCCCAGCATAGAGTTTCAGGTATCAAAAAATTCTATATACTCTACCACAAAGCTTATTGTCTGCAAAGGGTTAAACATATGCTCATTTATTTGTGTTATTAAGGTATGCTTGCTTATCAGGGCAGTCTTAAATCAATAAACTATCTCGAACGACTTTTCCAGTTGCGTAACAATACAACCGCCCCTTTAATAGTGTCATTTCGGCGGCGTACAGCGTTTCGGCGTTTCTTGTAGGGGTTGCGCTTCATAAACAGTATCCAGTAAATCAAAAGTATGTATGGCTGCGGTCGGTCGAGCGGCCGCTCGCCTACGAAGGAGGGAGAGCTTATAAGTTTCATCATAAATATCGCATACGAAGTGAACACAATAAAGCTTTATAATGGTACGTTACGTTATAGCGCGATATGTTACGCGATATTAGTCGTATTTTCAGCAGAGAGACTCTAGACGCTGGTGGCCTGATGCGAGGGCTCTTGATTTTTGAGACGTGTTGGAGCACGACCGTTGACACATTGCACTGCGTTATAGCTCCATTGCGTTACTACGGACATCGCGGCTTTATGCGGTAAGTTCTGTGAATATTTTTATTTTATTCCCTACAAATAATACCACCTTTGTCTGATGTCAAGGTCAAATTAAAAAATGCACCTTTTAGATTGCGAACTGAGATATTTTGATATTTCCAAAAAATCGCAGTGGAAAAAATCTCCTGCGTTCCCGGCAACGCAGGAGAATATGCAATATCAATATAGGACTTGACAAACAAACACATAGGGCTAGTTGAATTTTAAAATATATATGGTTTGACCAGTCCTTCCCCGCTTCTACCTGCACATAGGGCTTGTACCAGCCCTATGTGTTTGTTTTTTCTTTTGTTTTGTGGTCTTTATAAGAGCAGTTTTTAAGTTTTTGTTATTATTATTTTTAGGTCTAGATTTCAAAAACAGAAATGGAACTTACGCCTGCAGAAAAACAGAAGCTTTATAGAGAGAGGCTCAAAAACAACACCCAAAAGTACGAAGAAGCAAAGAAAAGGCACAGAGAGAGATACCATAAAACTAAAAGATTGGCAAAGGATCTCACACCAAATGAAACATGTTTTGCAAAAATTTTAAGATTGCGGAAAAGAGAAGTTAAAAAACGAAAACAGACCGCAGAAAAACACATTACACTGTCAGATTCGCCTTGGTCTGACTTCAGAACCATTGTTCGAAGTCACAATATACTGAACAAATATTAAATACTGTACTGTACTATGTACTGAACAAATATTAAATTATTGTTCTTTTACTATCCTTATTGTTCTCTATTTACATAATTATTGTTCTCTTCCTATTGTCACTGCCGTTCTATCTTACCGTATCAAAACAGTCTAATCTGCTAATCCGTACACAGAGCTCTAAGGCTTTGTAAGGATTTTCCTCACTGCATTTCTGCTGCTTTTGTCTACTTCGGGAAAATAAAAACAACCTAACGAACGTCCCTTCTCTGTTGCGACTGCATCTTATGGCGTCCGATCCGTTACTTTGAAGGTTCTTCGGGCCTTGCTCGGTATTTCATTACCAAAACCCAGTTGATCTTGGCCAGGGACGTTTTCCGCTAGTTATAATAGCTTAGAATGAGGGATCTCGTGAGCCGGGTCCATCGCCCCGGATTTCATGTGGAAGGTTCTGAATCATTTCTGCTGCACGTTCTGAGCATCAGAAATCTTTTCGAGCGTGTTTGGGATTTCCCTCAGTAGTCCGTCACGCAATTTCCTCTCTGACGCGGGATTTGGGGCTCTCCAAACGAGGGTAATAACACGGTTCCCACGCCAAATCGAACGTTGGGGCTTTCCCAATATTGACCCGCACAAATCCGTACTCACGCGCTTCGACTGCAGCCGGGACCGCGCGACGCGACCGCTCCTGACCGAACCTCGAGTGACACTGAGGCCTCGTTCAATTGTGATATCATCCTCGAGTGATACCATTGCCTATGGTGATACGCATCTTTGCGTCCACAAGGGATTTGACCCAACCCGCGTTTTCCAGTCACATGAGGCTTCAGATGTGGCCAGCACATATGCTGGACATGCTTTTCGCAAGGCGTCGTTCTTGCCTGCCTCTCCTTTTATAGGATTTTTTTGCTAATTTTAATTTAGTTGTATGTTAGGCAAATTTTTGTTTATTGTTCTTACATTACTCCACCTATGTGTAAGAACAATAAACAAAATGTAACATTCCACCTATGTGTACTCTTTTTTATTTCATGTAGTGTTCTTTTGTTGTAATATTTTCTTTTGCGTTTTGATAGTTTAAATAATTGGTTACCCCTGTAAGGATTGGTGAGGATAGAAGCCGTTTGGTAAAACCCAGGCGAACACCGACATCCTTCGATAAAACTACCCATGAGTTGGATGGTTGGCTTCTGTCTCCATCCATCATGCTTGGACGCTTAAAATAAAACGTTGCGACTTCAGTTATTTATTTGTTTACAAAGAATTTGTATACGATAAATTTAGTGGAATTGTGCGTTTGTCTTCATTATGTGTAAACCCTGTAACTTAAATCGTAGTCGCATTCGCCTTAAATCGACTTTAAACCTACAGACAAGCATTTTTCAGTTCAGTGACTCGACTGTTTGTCGTGTTACTTCAGTGGGAATACTGCAGGTTCTGTTTATACGAGCAAACCGAGTCTGCTGAATATAATATAATTCTGTCTTTGCCAGCAGCCCGTGTGTAAACATGGCATAAGCCCGCAGTGCAGCGACCTTTTACCAGCATGGATAAGTAAAAAATACTTAAATAATAATAATGTTAGCATTTACTCTTTATTTGCCTTTACAGACATACGAAAAAGCTTATTCGATCGGCAATATCCAACAGCTAAACTACATGGAGTGGTACTCCTCCCGCGGTCGCCTACGCGGCCTCTGCCTGGTGTAAGCTGTTATTGAGTTTGAATATTTTGCGGACCGAGGCGCCCTTTGCCTGCCATGGTCAATCGGGATCGGTTAGTCAACGAATCGATTTAAGGTTTGAAGATGTCAGGTCGACAACTACCCTCCACTGTCATAGGAAACATACATTTCCATTTCCCCTTCCTTTAGTCGAATGGTCATTCAGTATCTAGCAGACCGGATAGTACACTAACCGCCCTGTTCCGCCTTAAATATTCCCACAAATCCGCTATCTTCTGATCCCACCGCCTCCGACTGCAGGATTACAGCCGTGGCGGAAGCTCACAGCGGCCCTGATAGGGTAAGCCTCTTTACGAGGAGGCTACCAGATGGGAGTTAAACCGTGAGATGGGCAGGCGTGATGACATAGAATTTGGCCAATACCACTCAAGCTGCACGGAACCATTAGGACCTGCTAGATGTTTAATAGGCAAAGGAACCAGTTAAAAGCAAAAAAGCAGACTATGCGGTTCAGCAATATTGATGCTTGTAAAATCGAATAAAAAAAATGCCCAGCATTGCTCTGATATTAGCAGCATTCGCATTTATCAGATTTTTTGAAACCTCATTTTTATCACAAGCTATGTGCTGCACAAAAATAGAGTGTATGTGTGCCTCATTATATTTATATTGGATCATATCTATGCGTCTCGCTTCATCTCATTAAGGGCATGTGTGATGAACCAACATATCTGCTTATGTGTTATTGCGCGAGTCGATATTCAAATTCAAACTCATTGTCTCTCGGGGCGAGACGCCTAACGTCACAGTTTAATCACAGAGTTTTGTGTTTTCGGAATTGATTCGACACTCACGGGAAATCGCCAAATCAACAATCTCCTCAGATATCTACGTGTAAACCTTAAAATGCGCATGGGATTTTTATATTATCATTATCCAAATGATAGTTGTCCCATATAGATCAACGTAAAAGATACAAACTAGACAGAGTATGAAATATTATCAGATATGGGTAGCAGTAGACCAAATGACTAAATTAGAGTAAAAATAGACAGGTCATCTCTCACAATAATGCATAAGTAGATAAGTCGGTTCATGATACCTGCCCTTAACCTTTATAGCCCAGTCAAATAGGAACTAATTTAGACGAAAATAACTGATAATATGTTGAATGTTGGCCCAGAGGTGTACAGTTAAACATACTAGAATCGCCGTCGATTGCGCGCACTTGGCCGCGCGGCCCAAGTGCGCGCACCCGACAGAGTTTCCATACATTCAGCAGTATCTCGTTGGCCGCCGCGGCTAGCCGCAAGTGTGCGCCGGGGCTTAGAGACAAGACAATCTACTGTCTAGCTCGCCAACAAGCCCGTTAGAGGCCAACGCCTTACGGCGAGCCACCGAGATAGGTACCCAGCGAGCAGCCTCGCCCTAAACCAGTTTTGGTAGGATAATTCCGTCTGGAGTTAACCTTCAAGATACCTCCGTCCTCCCGACTGATTACAGGTCCAAAGTCGCTTACGCAGCCTCTACCTGTTGTATTACAGCGGTAATTCAATTTGAATTTATCGCGGACCTGTGCGTCCTTTGCATGTAGTGCCACAGGGGGTCGGGTGGCCCTAGGTCATTTCAAGAGTGGCATGACAACAGGTCAACATCCGCCCTCGCTGCTTAGCAGACAGTATATTTTTATAGTCTCCTTCAGCAATTAGTCAGAGTGCACAACCGATTGGCGTCGCCGAACGGTGCGCAAAGTATCCAGTAGCGCCGGGATGCGATCCTGCCAGGAGAAACCGCTCCACCAGCTTGTGAGGCCTAAGACGCGAGAGTATTACCCGGGGTAGCCTTCTGAATAGGAGTTGCGAGGAGGCTTCGGAATAGGAGTTGAATCGTGAGTTGAGCAGATCCAAGAACAAAATGCACGAAACCATTCGCTACCTAACCGTTCGATACCTAACCATTTAAAAAAAGATTAATACAGATAGTCTTTTAAAATATAAAATGCGTAACGCATCTGTTTACAATAGTACACTTCTGTTTTGTAAGCTGTGCTCTGGCTCACCTCCGCATGCGAGTAACTCTCGCCAGTACTGGTGTACGAGTATGAGATACGGCGAGTTGGGCCCGCATATGACACATGCGCTAGCTTTATCTCACCACTGCCAGATGGTGACCTGTCACATGATAAGGACTCCCATGCACGTTCCATTTCATTGCTTCTCAAACTGTTATCGACATAAATTCTCCTTTTTATACCTTACCCCAGATTCGTGTCAGACAGCCACTCGCAGACAAATTCTGAATGGTTATGACCAAGGTGCATCTGATGTACCAGGTCATTAATAGATAGATACGATTAACGGATAGATATATTGATCGTTTCAAGAGCAACTGCTCTTGAAACGATGAATCGGCTACCCGGTACGGGGTGGATGCGTGGTCCGCGATAGATTCGGTAGACACCGAATCACCGCTACGTAAGGGAGAGGACCGCGTAAGCGACGTCGATCGCGTAACCAGTCGGGAGGCCGGATAAATCTGACCGTAACTGGAAGTAAGGGCGCGAGTTTCGGGCGACTGCGCGCAAACCTGGTTTCTCGCTGTAAGGCGTTGGTCTCATATGGGCGAGTGGCGTAACTAAACAGTGGACTGTTTCGTCCCAAGTCTTCTACGCTCACGGGAGACAGAACGAGCAAATATCGTTAAAACTTTTTGAGGTGGCGGGTTCGCCCGTTTTAGTCGATACCTTGTAAATAGATAGATGGATAGATTCTTTATTGCACGTTTTAAGAAAAAACATTCAACCGACGGACTTATTCCTTAAATTAAAATCTCTTACATCCAACCTAAGTAGCAGTGAAAGAAATTAGGTTCTAGTAGCGTAAAATAAACAAAAAACTTAATACTTAAGAAAAACATATCAAAGAGCAAAAAAGCCATTTTTTTTAAATATAATTAGGATTTAGAGAATAACCGCAAGGAGCGTAGGAGATGACAGAATGGAATGAGACCTATGATATACTTTTTCAGACACACTTGAAAAGTTGAAACCGTTGGTGCGTTTCTGATATTTGACGGGAACTGGTTCCAAAGTCTAGCTGCATGAACGGTGAAGGAATATGAAAAAAAATAATTAGGAGTAGGAATCACAATTTTACTATCCTGACTAGAACGAAATGTAAGACCATACCTTCCTGAGTGTTTATTTCTTGATTAGGTAGTATAGAGCGGTAGGAATTGTTAAGGATGTTATTATAAAGAAGGTAAAAAATATACAGGTTTCTACGTTCACGTATTCGAAGCCTATGAAGTCTGCATTTATATACGATGAAGTCTGCTTCTATTAATGAGTGCAAGGTATCGAAACGCAAATAACTTAGCAAACAAGTAAATATAATATATTTACTTGTTTGCTAGGTAATATAATTAAAGTTAATATAATAAAAGGAAATATATAATATATATTATATAATATAAGTAAATATAATAAAAGAATAAAAAACACGACTGCCGTTGCAGAAAGTGAACTATTGTATTTATAATTATTTTCATTACGGCTTTTTTTACCACATATTTGTGGTCTATGTATTTATCCATATGTATATTTCCGGAATGTACTTAAGCAGACCATTTATTTGACACTAAACATGATATATTTTTTGTAATTTATTGGCATTTTTACTTTTAGACAACTAATTAGTTGATATTTGGACAGTAAAGGTCCCCTATGGCAGTCGGGATGACATAACAATTCTAACAACAATACACACTTCTAAATCGGTTTAGAAGTTGTGGTGAAATACAGAAACATAAAAAATACATATATGAACTCTGAACACATTACAGTCCGTTTTTGTTGGGCAGTCGTGTAAAAAAGGAGAAATCACACTGTGCTCAGAAATAGCAATCTAGTTGTACAAGACTAACATTACCGATCGCACAACTTCCGAAAATTATTTTTTTTTCTAAAAATTAAAAGTTCAATCGAGCAGTTAAAGAATCTTTTCATATTCGAACTTTCAAGTTTTGTTGACATAATGGGCCCGATTGCGTTTCTTTGTGAACTAAAATTAAAATTACTCCAAGAGAACGAGACAGAGCTATACGTTAGAGCGGAATATGAAACGAACGATCGTCGATAAATACCACCTGCCGAACTTATACTCGTCCGAATAAATTCGAGCATATTTCGTGCGGTGTAAGATTTAACCTTGGCGCGCAGTTTTAATGCGAAAAAGTGACAACCGGTCATCTCACACTCCGCTCTAGCGTATTGCCCCGTCTCGTTCACACGGACTAATTTCCGATTTTAGTTCAAGAAGAAACGCAATCGAGCCCAATTACCTGCTTATTAAAAATACTGAATTATCAATTTAAAGTGGCAATGTGCTGATTCCAACGTAACAAATACATAAATTACTTTTCATTCAAACTACGCAAAAAATACCTTCTTCAGACGCTCTTGCATGTGTTATAATGAAGTTTTGAACGACATAGATATATTCTCAGTGTCATTAATTACTTTTAGGAAACAATTGAGTGATTTGTTGTTGCATTAGTTTTAGTTTACAGCCAATAATTTAGGTACTCGTACTAAATGAAAACAGTTCGATCCGACTAGACATTTACATTGTTGTGGCTACATTTACAAGTTTTGTTAAAATTAATGGTAATGTAGGTCTATTTGTTTAAGTGTATTTGTAAAAACATTTGTTTATGACTGTTTTTTACCTAAATAAAAAATAAAAAAAATCACCATGATACTTAACCGCTCTCCTTTAGGTTTTTATTAAAAAAATAGGTAAAAAATCTTTGTTTTATTTTTTCATTACATGTCATAATAACAATACTTGTTTACATTATATCAGACATTTTTTTTTACACAAGAGACCCATGTATTACCCTTTTTGTATTTAAAATCGTAGGAACAAACTGACGTATCACGTACGCTTTGTGCGTTTCGGGCTTCTTTTTTTTTTGTTTTTTTTTTGGTTTTGTACTCGAGCGTAATCGAACTTTAGTGATACGGGTTGTTGCTTTCGGGCGATAATATAGCGGACATATCACCTACGTTCGTATAGCCTAGCGTTAAAAGCATAGCAACTTTGAAAGCCGCTGAACTTTTCATCTTTCTACAACATTGTCTGAAGACGGAAAATAATACTTTAAGGAGATAATGAATTGAAGTAAAAAATAGTTTGCTATCTGGAGCGCCGGGCTAATGAATTCCAGCATTTTTTTCAGGCACTTATAATAATGTTCTTTATAAAGTGCCAAGGAAAGCATTTAAGTCGACATTGATACGTTGCCAGATGCAATGGAGAGGCGAATCAACTGCCAAAGACCACTGACTGTATATTTCTAAAACTTGCCCTGTATAGTTTTTCAAGATTAATTTATCGAGAAAAAAGGCAAAACTGAAGAGAACAACGTAATCATCATATAGCGGCGGTTTGAGAAACTCTGATCGAGCAATCCCGAAACGAGAGACCGCACGTTATCATTGTTGTTGCGGTCTCGCCAGACCGAGGTCGGAATCCCGGAGCGGGACTGTGGGACCGCGAGGCCGCGGGGAAGAGACCTGTCGCGCGGGTGATTGGACCTGTTTCCTGGCCTCTTCACTTTTTGATATTGTCATAATATTTAGAAGTACTTTGTTACTCTTATCTTTTGTAGGTTGTTGGGCGCTTTTTAAAGGGGTGACAAGTTAGAGATATTTTGTTTTATGGTACTTGAAAATTATATCAGTTACACTGAAGATAAATATAATGTAATGTAAACAGTAGTTGAACGCAGGCCTGTCGCAGAAATAAATGCCTACTGGTGCGGCGTGTCGTTCGGAACGCTACGCCCTTAAAATTAGTTTGTAAAGTGTCTCTGAGCGCACCGGGTCGCGCAGACATTCGCCAGACTTAAAGCGATCCTATCTTATAAAAAAACAACCCTCTTGAATGACCCAAATGACTAGAATGACCCGTCATTCTCCAGGTTATTGTAAAATTTTAAGTTTTTTGGGGTGACAAGTCAGAAATATTTTGTAATATGGTACTTGGGAATTATATCAGTTACACTGTAGATAAATGTAAAGTAATGTAAACAGTGGTTAAACTCAGGCTTATCGCAGAAATTAATGCCTACTGTTATGGCGAGTAGTTCGAAACTCTTCCTTCGAAGTCGTTTGAAGTCGTTCGAACGCACAGACATTCGCCAGACGTATAGCAATCCTGTGTTATAAAAAAACAAACGAAGTATTTTTAAAAAAACTACCCTCTTTGTCGGGTCCTTCTTTAGGTTAATGTGTAAATTTATTTGTGCTACATTTTTCATGGCGTCATCAGTGACAGCTATACATGATGTTCAATACTGCACAATAATCCTGGGAGCTAATGGGCCCTATTGAGTTGGCCACGAAGATTCATTTGTTCAGGGTCGGTCACACTCACGGGTCAACACCCATCTGGCGGCCTCCACGCATGAAGTGCGAGCCCGGGCAGGACTCTGGCCTGAGGGCTAGTTTCCCCCCGGAGTCAATCTACTGGCGATCCTAGACGGTTTGCGCACCGTGCGGCGTCAGATAATCGATTGTGCGTTCTGACTAACAATCGGGGGAGTCTGGAAGCAGTACTTCGAGCGGGGGTAGTTGTTGACCGTACGGCGACTGCTCTTGAAACGATCATCGGCTACCCGATTCCGGGTGAACATCCGGGCAAAGGATGCCGTGGTCCGGATGATAGATTCGGTTTACACCGTTTCAACGCTACGTAAAGAAGAGGATCGCACGAGTGACCTCTAACTCTTAATCAGTCGGGAGACCGGAGTAATCTGGTTGCAACTGGAAGTAAGAGCGCGAGTGTCGGCCCGCTGGGTAACATACCTGGCTATCTCGCGGATAAGTCGGTGGCCCCTTACGGGCATGTAACGGAGCTTGACGGTTGACTGTTTTATCCTAAGTCTTCTGCGCTCACCTCACGGGAGACAGAACGATCAAATTTCGTTAAAATTTCCTGAGGTGCGGAGGGTTCGTCCGTTGTAGTTGACAGCTCTAGTTGCACAATAATCATATCAAAGGGTAACTCTGTACTAAAACTAAAATTTGAACAGGTTAAAAAAGAAAACTATATAAAAGAAGTTTTTTTTGATTACTTTAATCATAAAGTAAAATCCCCAAATATCGACTCGTGACGTTTTATAGACCACGGCTATTTTATAGTGTAAGTTATGCACCGGACTGAATTACCCTGTTGTTATTGCGTTAGTTTGTCATTACGTTTGTTAGTTTGTTAGTTCGCTTTTTGTTGTACTTGTATATCAAAATTCTAAATAACAAACTAGAAAACCACGGACTTTAATATTGATGAATATTTAGTCGATTTCAATCAACGACGAAATATCACCTAACTGCACGCCACCCAACTAAGCAAAAATTTTAATATCTTCAGAAAGAAGACACCAAAAACAGAATAACTGTAAAAAAACAATTATCGAATGAAAACTCATTCTCAGTGACTTATTTTTGTACGCGAAACTTAAATTAAAATACATTTTACTTCAAGAATGCACAGTACCTATTTATTTATTGATTTATTTATTTATTTAAGAATTAATTACTATAAAACATTGATTAGCTTACAAAAATAACAGGAAACGAATGGCAAAACCTTAACCTTTTGCTTATTTGTTTCTGTCACCCAACTGGGACTAGCCCGTTCTAGGGTGGACAGGACTCCAATATTACAATCAAGTTTGCTTGTTTGCTTGGTTGCCTACAAATGTACAAGTTTTAGTAAAAAGCTAATGACACTAAATTGTCCTAAAATGTGGTCTTCAGAATAAAATAAAAAATAATAATAATAAAAAAATATTAAAAATATATAATAAATAAAATGCAATTCCATTATTAAATCGGCAATAAATATAATATAAAATTCGATTAAATAATATAAATAAAGTTATATGTGAGAAAAGAAAGAAACAGTCATTAATATTTAATATTATGTTTTAAGTAATATAAGATTTAATATAAAAATACCTAGTCTAAAAGTATAATTCATTGTCAAAGTCAAATATTTTTTGGTAGTTAATGTTAAAAAATACTTAACTTATAAGTTTAAAAATATGTTAATAATTTGTGCACCTAAGTTATATTATACTATTATTTCTAACATTTGATGTATGGTTAGTCTGTCATGATTCGATAACCATTTCTTTAATTTATTTTTGAATTCCCTAAATGTCAAATTCATTTTTATTTCCATATTGATCAGATTGTAAAATCTCGGCGCAATGAAAGAGTAATGTCTTTGACCAAATGATGTTTTCCTTCTGGGTATTATTAAGCTATTTTCTACAACTTGTCTCGTTGGTCGCCGGTTCTGAATTATTCCTAAATTTGAGTTATTGTCCAAAAATAGCATTAAGAGGGAAGTTTTTAGAAAAAGTTGCCTACAATCAAGAACTTTAGCTTCCTTGATACTATACTTATACCTAAATACGGTACCTGTACCTATACTTGTACAATGAAAATACACTAAATAAATCTACGGTTTATTAGCGAACGTTGCCCGTTTCCACGCGAATATGTACCTACTTACATATATCGATAAGCTCCACTATTTGCCCTATATCTATGTAATATATAAAACTATACTTACTATTATAAACGCGGTAACTTGTATTCCGCTTTTCCGCTTCTTGGTCCCCTTTTGTGCAAACTTAAACACAACTCCATTTCCGGCAATAAGTTTCGTAAATTTCCACAGCACGCACATGTGGGTGTGCAAATATACTGAGTCGACATTAAATTAGTAGAGTTTGGAACTAGTGAGCGTAACACTGATTGGCAAAGACCAGTCGTTGCGGTGAATAGCCAGTCAAGCTTAATTGTGGATTGTCCCCTTGATATTAATAATAGCTCCTCCTATGAAATTGCCGCTTTATAAATGAAACTTAAAGACGAACATTTTGTTTGAAAAATATGTATTGGATCATTAACCTCTATTATCTCTGCAGTGTTGCCTGTTTAATAGAAGTTGGTTAATGCCTTTGCTGTAGAACTCTCGTGGATAGGCAGCATTGATATTTTTAGCCTAGAGGAAATATTACAATACCTTTAACCGACCTACCTTTGAGTTATTATTCAAAAACTACGTAAATCCTTGTTTTTGTTTCGTTAGAGGTCTAAATACATTTTAAAGAATGTTTGGAGTGTGGAATGTTTGGAGATTCAACGACTACATTTATAAAGATGCCTATGGGAGAGGGGGGGAGGGGATGATGTTTCTCCGATAATTAAATTGCCCCTCCTGGCAAAAATTCTACTGACGCCTATGCTTGGTCCGAATTATACTTGTCTTTGCGTGACTGTAGATAACCATTTTAACAAGCTTGACCTGTGACCTTTATCTATTTAACTAAATAGATAACCATTAACAAGGCCACTGGCATTTTATTTTCCTTTGAAACCTATCTTTTACATATCATAGAATAAAAAAATAATATTCATAATTAGAAACCATTTATTTAGCAAAAAATTTGAATATCATCAAAATTAAGTAAAATAATGTCTATGAACTCAAATCTTAAAAATACAATAATGATTAGTGGAATTTAAAATTATATCATAAGTATAATTTATTTAAATTAAATAATTTATTTTAAAAAAAAACACTTCATTTCTTAAAATGCATAAAAATATGCACATCTAGAGACGGGCCAAATTATCGCCTAGTTAGATGTGCTATTGGCAGTAAAGGTCATGTAAGATGTGTTAAACCTCCCTATATGTAATTATTAAATAATTTATATAATTATTATAAGATTACATGACCTATGAATGAACTGTATACCTAATCCTATGTACCTAAATAAATAAATAAATAAATAATAAATAATATATATACCTAAGCATTTATTTTTAAAGAACTTTAAGCTTTTACTGCTAACCTGCTACTAATCTATTAATAATGCCCGTCTGCCCGGATCTATGCAAAACTCCGCAAATCCGATTTATGCATTTCGGTATTTCGGTAGAACACTTCCAAATTTGGAAGAAATTCCTAATAATCGGAAAGTTTTGAAAGACTAATTAGACGCTCCGTAGATTTCTGTTGTAAAGGGCTCCCTAGACGATTAGCGTCGCGGGCTGGGAAGGGATCGTAAACCGCAGGAAAATGCAAATATTTTTTCTAAATATTTATTAAAAATGCCTAATTGTGTAGTTTACACCAGGGATTAACATTAATTAGACGTAATTGATTGATGATAACTTGACTCCCTGGTATAATCTACATAATTAGGCATTTTTGGTAAATATTTTTAAAAAATATTTGCATTTTTCCTGCGGTTTACGATCTCTTCCCAGCCCGCGACGCGATGCTTGTCAAGCATGCTTGATCGTCTAGGGAGCCCTGTAGATAGGTGCTTGCTAAATAATTGCCATCTGTGCGACCAAGCAAGCCAGTGGTTCCGCGATGGCCATGTTTCAAAATTTGAAGTTCCGAGTATTCGTGCGAAGGATAAGAAAATAACAAAGACGATTCAAACGGGGCGAAGGGAACCTTGGTCCGATTGTCAGACTATTTTTTTTTAACATTATCAGTGGGTTTTATTATAGTCTGGTGGTGGGTGCATCAAAACAAAACGTATTTTTTTCGTTTCCTCTAATCGATTTTTGCATCCTCACACGGAAAAAGAGTGAAAAAAAATATACCAGTCATAATGGGGAAACGGAAATATGACCTAATAATAAAAATTCAAATGAATAACATTACGTATAATGGCTTTACGTCTAATCGAAAATTCGAATATACGCGCCTTTCTTAAGTAAATACGGCGTATATATAAATATTTTATTATTCGCAATATATTATTACTCCATATTCACGTAATAATAGCACGTCAAATTTTCGATTAGACTTAAACCAATACACGTAATGTTATTTTTTTACACGACTGCCCACACAAAACAGGAGTTTAATGTTTTAGGGTTCATGTGTTTCCGTTTCTTTATTCCACTATAACTTCTAAACGCTCGAACCGATTTAGAAGTATGTGTTATTGTTAGAATTTTTATGTCATCTCGAGTGTCATAGGGTACCTTAACTGTCTAAATATCAAGTAAATAGTTGTCTAAATGTCCAAATATCGAAATGTCAATAAATTAACATAAATATAAGGTGTTTAGTCAAATGAAAGGTCTGATTGAGTACATTCCGAAAATATATATATATATATATATATATGTATCTATATATATATGTATATCAATATATATATATATATTATATATATATATATATATATATATATATATATATATATATATATATATATATATATATATATATATATATATATATATATATAATATATATATATATATATATATATATATATATATATATATATATATATATATATATATATATATATATATATATATATATATATATATATATATATATATATATATATATATATATATATATATATATATATATATATATATATATATATATATATATATATATGTATATCAATATACATATATATATATATATATATATATATATATATATATATATATATATATATATATATATATATATATATATATATATATATATATATATATATATATATATATATATATATATATATATATATATATATATATAATATATATATATATATATATATATATATATATATATATATATATATATATATATATATAACACATATTTCATTTAAAAATCCTAGGTAGGGCCCTAATGGGAGGGGGGTTAAATCCCCTCCTCACCCCCTCTCCCGTTCCTTATATAAGTCGTAGAACATATAAATATATCTTTTAAATTTGATAGTTTTAAATCAAATTGTTTCTAATTTACCTATTTGTGTGATTTGTGTATTGCGAATATTTTAAATTGATTTCACGTCATTTTTCAATCTTTAATTTTATTTATCATTAGGCGGTATTTAATTATGCGTATATGAGCCTACCTTAGCGCGGACGTCTCGTGCGATCCAGTTAGGTTAGGTTTAATTAAATTGTATATGTTGTTTAAGGAGCTAATAAGCCATGTTGCAGTTAGGCCACTAAGACCCAGTTGTATAGGGTCGGTCAAACGCACGGGTCAACACCCATCCGGCGGCCTCCACGCGGAAGGGAGATCCAGGGTAGAACGTTGGCCTGCGGGCCAGTCTCCCCTAGGAGTCAACCTTCGGGCGCTCCTGTGAGGTTTGCGTACCATGCGGCGACAGCTAATCGATTGTGCATTCCGACTAACAGCCGGGGGAGTCTGAGAACAGTTATGTTTCCTATAGAGCGGGTGTAGTTGTTAAGCTTGTGGCAACTGCTCTTGAAACGACCATTCGGCCACCCGATTCCGGGTGAATAAGCCGGGTACAGGATGCCGTGGTCCGCGATAGATTTGGTAGACACCGTATCATCGCTTCATAAGGTAAAGGATCGCGCAAGCGACCTCGATTCTGTAACCAGTCGGGAGGCAGGAGGTATCCTGAAAGATTCCAGACAGAGATATCCTTCCAAACTGGTAGTCAGGGGCGAGGCTGCTCGCTGATACCTTTCCCGGTGCCTCGCCGCAAGCCGTTAGCCCCTGACGGACAGGTGGCGTAACTAGAAAGTGGATTGTTTTTCGTCCCAAGTTTTCTGCGCTCACCTTAGGGGAGACAGAACGACTAATATCGTTAAAACTTCCTGTGAAGGGTTCGCCCGTTGTAGTTGACAGCTCTGATTGTTACTATGATTTTTGAGAAAATAAGAATTTGAAATTTGAAACAAGCCTAACCTACGACCTGTTCTATTTATAGCTCACTCGGTATATTATCCTCTTGCAGCGGCCTCTCAATGTCAGAGGAAGCTACATTAATTCTCCTGTGTATCGCAGAGTATTTCGATGCAGGCACAATTAAAAGTTACCGCTGAGGCAATGGATGCAGGCTTTTGGACGCAAATAGCCTACGAGTTACTAAATTGAACAGACTTTAAACCTTTCAAAACTTACAGACAGGTACTTGAATTGCTCTCTATTCACAAATGATTGACTGTAAAATATCGCTATAGCGATAAGTCCGCCATTTGTGCATAAATTTACTTTTTTATAAAACCAATGTAATATTTATTAAGTTATGTTTGTATAGCACAAGAAAGTTAGTCTATTCTATTGTATTCTATTCTATATCAATAAAACTAAAATTCGTAATATCTAAATATATATATATATATATATATATATATATATATATATATATATATATATATATATATATATATATATATATATATATATATATATATATATATATATATATATATATATATATATATATATATAATATATATATATATATATATATATATATATATATATATATATATATATATATATATATATATATATATATATATATATATATATATATATATATATATATATATATATATATATATATATATATATATATATATATATATATATATATATATATATATATATATATATATATATATATATATATATATATATATATATATATATATATATATATATATATTAATTTGCTTGAAGTATTTTAGAATAATCGCTCCAGTGATTCAATCTCTTTCATAGTCGTCTTAACGCCATTCGCCGCGTAACTAGAAAACTACGTGGCAACTTTCGATTCCATAAACACTGACTTGAAATAGTTTGTTTGTTTGTTTGTTTCTCTTATTGTGAAATTTCACAATTGGCGGGTTTATGACGTGTTTATATGTATGACATGTGTGTAAGTTTATAAAAATGTTTTAAAACGAATTTACCGCGTTAATTTAGTAGCACCCGACGTTTCGGCGATGTTGCAACCACCGTTGTCCAGGGTAGACTGTCTACCCTGGACAACGTTTCGTTCCTTTCGTTTTTATAACTAGAAATATGGTCCTACATGTCAGAAAGCTTGAAGTTTGGCTGCATTTAGCCTTCGTATATGTTTTAAAGTAGAAGCATAGCGCGTTGAGAAATTATTGCTCCATTAAATTATTTGTTTCAGAACGGTTTTACGCCATTTTTCAACAGCTTCGATTAGTTTCGTACAAACTAAAGACATACATAATTGAATGAATAAGACAGGAAATTAATGTAAGCTTATTTTGAAAACTATAAGTCCTATCAACATACATCCAAGTCTGTTTTGTAGATAAGTTATTCAAAAATATGTTGGCCCTTGACACTTTTCTCGTGGCTTTAGCAGATGAAAAATTAAAGAACCACGATGAGGCACACGAAGGGGGACTGGTTGAAAGGGAGGGGGGGGGGGGAGGGGGATAAGTTCTCAACGTGTTCCTACTTCTAAATTGAATATACATGAACGCTATGGGCATGCCACGTTTTCGGATGGGTCCTTACCTTTATATTTTTGAGCTAACAAATCAAATCATATTTATTTTCAAAAAAATATGTAATTTATATATATACATGAAATAAACAATTTAAACATCACAGTTAAATAATATAACACAAATGCCTAAGTTAAAACTAACTCAAATTGTACAAACATTTAGATATCAAATATTGTTTCGTTCGTTTTCTAAATTCATCATAATTATTGATATCTTTCAAGTTTTATGGCAGCTTGTTATAATAATTTACGCTTCTATGTTATATATCGATGTGCGTTGGAACTCTGAACAAGCCGTACTATCATACAAATACGATGATAAAACTTCCGTAATGGCTTTTTGGTATTAAACAAATGAATATCCCGAAAACGTGCAAATCGACCAGAACACGAACGCCATCTCCAACCCAATGTAACAAGCGAATAGGTGCAAATCAACAATGGTTGTCATTAAATATTTCTCTTTCTCACTCATATTTAGGTAGTTTCATGCATATATTTATTGTAGTTTATTCTTATTTCCACGTGTACACGTTCAATAAAAAATAATCCCTGAGATGTAAATCGCATTAAAAACTTCATGAATTAGGGTATAAATGACGCAGCACTAAATATGAAATGTCGGGTGGAGTCGTTAGCGCGCGCGCTGAGGTGAATTTCCCCCCCTTGGTGGAAATGCATTAGCGGCTTCCGTCCAGTCAAATGTCATCAGCGCCAACAATGAAAGGTTGCCAGCCGGGTCAATGCACCCGCGTGTCCGAATTAAGGCACTGATCCAGCTGCGAGAGCAAATTTAAAGGAATTTCAAAGATTCATGTAAAAATGTTAATGGTTTCATATACAAATCAACATGTGTCCTAAAATAAAATATATATAAATATATATGCATACAGTTGGCAATACTATCTGCGATTAACTACCGTCCGTTTCAAAGATAACAGTAAATTTACAACACAGCTCTGGGGGAAAAATGATGTTAAAAGAGAACCTGAATGAAAGTTGTTATCATAGCCACCCGTCACTGTTATCATAACCATTCATCGCTGTTATTATTAGGGAGCTAATGGGCCCATGATGAGGTGGCCACAATGACCCATGTGTTCAGGGTCGGTCACACTCACGGGTCAACACCCATCCGATGGCCTCCACGCATGGGGTGCGAGCCTAGGTAGGACACTGGGTCAACCAGTCTCCCCTGGGAATCAATCCTCTGGCGCTCCTGGACGGTCTGCGCACCGAGCGGCGCAAGCCAATCGATTGTGCTCTCCGACTAACAATCGGGGGAGTCTGGGAACTGTATTGTTTCCTATAGAGCGGGGGTAGTTGTCTACCTTACGGCGACTGCTCTTGAAATGACCATTGGCCATCCGATCCCGGTTCAGAGTCGGGCAAAGGACGCCTTGGTCCGCGACAGATTCGGTGCACTCCGTTTCACCGCTTCGTAAGGGAGAGGACCGCGCAAGCGACCTCGAACTCGGAACCAATCGAGAGACCGGAGAAATCTGGTCACAATTGGAAGTGAGGGCGCGAGTATCTCGAGCCCGCCGGGTTTATTCCTGGCTCACTCGCGGTAAGGCGTTGGACTCTCACGGGTTGTGACGTAGCTGGACGTAGAATTGTACTGTCCAAAGTCTTCTACGTTCACTGCAGGGCGACAGAACGACTAATCGTTAAAACGTCCTGTGGTGACGGGCTCGCCCGTTGTAGTTGACACCGCAAGATGTTATTATTGCCATTCGTCGTTGTTATTATAGACACTCGCCATTCGCCGCTGTTATCCTCGCCATTCATCGATATCATCATTGTCATTCGCCCCTGTTTTCATCACGGTATCCCTTCGTTATCATCGCCTTTCGCCGCTGATATCATCATCAGTTGCTTCTGTTATCATTGCCATTTGCTGTTGTTAACATCGCTGATCGCTGTTGTTTCATCGCCATTCGCCGTTGCTATCATCGTCATTCGCCGATATCATCATGATGAAAACAGCGGCGATTGGCAATGGCCAATGGCTAATCGCCGCTGTTTTCATCATCAGTCGCTTCCATTCGCCGTTGTTATCATCGCTATTGATCGATATTATAATTTTCACTCGGCCCTGTTTTCATCATGGTATCCCTTCGTTATCATCGCCTTTCGCCGCTGATATAATCATCTGTCGCTTCTGTTATCAATGCCATTCGCTGTTGTTGTTTCATCGCTGATCGCCGTTGTTATCATCGCCATTCGCTGATATCATCATGAAAACAGCGGCCATTCGCAATGGAAAATCGCCGCTATTTTCATCATCAGTCGATTCCATTCGCCGTTTTTTCATCGCTAATCGCCGCTGTTTCATCGCCGTTCGCCGTTGTAATATATTATCGCCATTCGTCGACGTATGCAACATTTATTAGGATTCTTATGTCATTGTTTCGATCAATTTAACTGTGTGAATTAATCATGAATGCGACGAAAACTACGCTCTTATTTATGAGATGATATTTTTACTTCATGTCTACGGATCACTCCCTGAAAAATAAGGATATTAGGTTCAGAACAGCTTAAACACAGAATGGCCCTAAGTCTTTTAACAATACTCCCGTTGGTAGACAAAAGACACTCTCCTGACTCATTGGGACTCGGTGACTCATTGGGAGCTAAATTTTCAATCAGAGTTCTCTCATTCCTTACGCAGCTCCCACCCCGTTCCTCAAATTCGACATTCAATTTTCTACGGTCTTTTGGACCACTCTGTATTTCAAAAACAAATAAGAAAACAAAACCTAGCAAACACATTACGTTTTGTTTTCTATATTCCTCACCTCAATTATTCAGATGTTGCCTTTCTCTACATCAAGAAAGATCAAGCTACCATGATTGAAAGGCTGCAAAATGTGGGCCATATTAGGGAGTACATAAGGAGACTCGTATGAGTTTGTATTCCTTCAAAGACAGGCTGGATGAACACTTTAACCTGCTCCCATAAATTTCTCTACGTCGTTATAGGTATGTCAATTCTCTCTGCGTCATTATAGGTTTATTGCTTTTTAAACAAATTGATTTATCTTTCATTTTCTGTGGATTTTAATGTTAGATACTTGACAAGTGATTTTAATAATAGTTTAATCTTAGTTTTACCGCAAGAAATGTTGTCCCATTAGGTTAAGGTTAGCTGCAAGATATTGCCGTAAGCTTGCCGATATAATCTAATAAAGCGTTTTTTCACGACTGTCCAACAAAAAAGGAGTGTAATGTGTTCAGCTTTCATTTATGCATGTTTTCCGTTTCTTTATTTCACCATAACTTCTAAGCACTTAAACCGATTTAGAAATGTGTGGTATTGTTAGAATTGTTATGTCATCACGAGTATCATAGGATACCTTAACTATCCAAATATTAAATGAGTAGTTATCTAAACGTCCAAATGTCAATAAATTTACATCAAAATATCGTGTTTAGTGTCAAATGAAAGGTCTAAGTGAGTACATTCCGTAAATATACTTGTATCTATAGTATTTCATTAAAAAACCGTAATTTAAATACTTTGAAATACAACAGTTCACGGTAAAGGCATTCATGTATTTTATTCTTTATATTAGAATATATTTACTTGTTTATTATTATTCTACAATATTTGTTTTTCTTTTCATTTCAGGTAAGCAGCAATACCCTATGCTATGTAAAATTATACAACCAACGTGCTGAACCCACGATAAGGTAAGTGAATTGGCATCCCTATATGTTAATAATATACAAACGTCTATGTATTTCAAATAGAGCAATAGTACGTACATCTGTTTGTCACTAATAAGCCCACGCGAGCGGTTCAGTCCGTCGGCGAGTATTACCTCAGGGTTATTATCTCATGACCTGTACGATGGCACTTAGGCTGTAGCGAGAATGCGGCATCTTCGTTAACAATGGCTTCTAGTGGGCGGATAACTATCGTATTTTATTCACACGATCGTATTTCGAAATGTAACACGACACCTATGATAATTTCATATAAAACAAAAGAAGCAGTGCGTCACTTCAGATTATTTCAAATTCATCATCTATCTGTACCCCATTTATAAATCTCATACAACTCTGCGATAGTTTGCCGCCGCCTATGCGCCAATACAATATTGGCGCTGCACAAGTTCCGAAGTTCATTTCTATATTGAGTTCGGAGTTTGCCATGTGTTTGCCCGACCTAACTCGCTTATTCAAACTTTTGTTTGCGAACAAATTTTCCGGATCCTTGTCAAGTAGGTCGCACTCGAATACGTTGGGCCTTATTCCAGAGGCATACGCGCGCCATCGCATCCTGTGTTTGACATCATATTGTGGCGAAAACGCAGCACACCTGCCATGTTGGGCCACGGTCTTTGACTAATAGCAAACGCGAATAGAAACACTCGTGGTTGTTTGGATGGACTGAAAAAAAACTACCTAATACATTGGTGGAAAATACATGTAGGTGACGCGAGGTTGGGTTTCCTTGTTTCTTGTAATTTAGTCTGGTATGCGTTTTTCCGGATTTTTCTCAAGATCTTTCAGTTTTTTTTTTAATTGATACATTTAATTGAAATATATCCATCTCGAGAGCATAGCGATCAAAACTAAAAAAGAATCAACCTAATATGTCGTTCCTATTCCAAAAAAAGAACGGATGATATCCATCGTTCGAATCGTTAGTAGAAACAAACGCTTTCAGTTTTTCCCGAATTTTCTAATTTTCCAGGCAAGTTTTATAATTTTCCTTTCCGTTAGGACCTTATTTGGACTGTTACGAACATTTAAAAAATAGCCAAATCGGTTCAGCCTTTCAAACTTAATATGCGATTACCTACGGACATCATTTAATTTTTATTTATATATGTAGATTTATTAATTAACGCATTTACAAGACATATATCTGTTACTAATATCCATATCAATGTATATGTATTTACATTTATTCATATTTTTTTTCAAATCACAGCCGATATGGCCATTAGCTCATGTGTACTGCTGCATCCTAAATAAGAGCCAGGATTTGTTCCAAGGTACCGAGCTCATTAGTTTTGTATGCACATATATCCGGTCAGTTAAAATTACAAATAAGTTATAACTACTAATAACTAACTTAAGGCACAATAGGAAATAATAAAAATAGAATACGGAAAATAGAGAATCGTGTTAAATTAAATCAAATGGTAAATAATAGCCAATTTAACCAAAATTAATAAGAAATAGTCATAAGAATAGCCAAGAATAATATGAAAAATAGTCAAGGATAATATTTAATATTTGAACTATTGAGAAACTGTCTGGTTGTTTGAATTTGTGGTTATTTTGCCTGGTGTCATGTTTAAGAGCCCTATCACATATTTTTTCCAGAAAGGCAAGAAAAGTGGATTTTTGGCGTTCTAATTCCAAGAAATGAAGAGATTTCTACAAACTTTAATTACTGAATTACCTGGACCATTTCTTGATGTTGACCATAGCGGCCTTTAATTTTAGATATAACGAATATTATTTACTTATTCAGCCCATTTTCCGAAAGTCGTTATTCGTAAAACGCTCGGAAGGCAAACTTTGAGCTCCTTAATACAGTAATATCACTACAACGAAAACCGTATACTATTTTTTTTTATGTCCGTCATGTATTCTTGTTGACCATAGCGGCCTTATTTTTTCGTTTTTTGACCACATATCCAAGGTATACATTACTTACAATTACACAAAATTTAAAAAAAAACTTCCTTTATCATTCTAATTTTCTCAGAAATAAAATAAGATTCTTATATAATACTTATACTATATTAAAGTTCACTCTTTTAGCAATACGACATAATATAAATTATTGTCATTAGAAAGGAGAAAACACTGCAAAAAACAATTAGAAATTGTGTATATATTTGCTTGCGCAAGAGAAGAGCGCTCAGTGCCGCGGTTTTCTCCCAGGGTTGAATAGTTATTTATTTATTTATTTATTTATTTATCCTATCTTTTATAGTTACATCCAAAAAAAAATGCGTTCATTTTTTAAACTCATTTTAAAAGAATACCTACGCTATTTTGTAATAGGCCTCTTAACAAGGAATCAATTTTAGGTTTGAAAAAATACTTTAGGTCTTCATTCGGGGGACGTCGAAATGAATAGCTTGAGATCACCGCGTGCAGATTCTTGCTTGGGTTCTTGTTGCGTTATTTCAATAATTCGTTTGATACTGACAGAGCGCCGCTTTCGCGTAAAGTTGTGGCACGTCCAGCACATAATGTGGTATGTATAATTAATTCTTCTGTTCAATTTTAAGAGTTTCGTTATCGTTCGATCGAAACTTTTTTCAGACATCTTATCTTCAGCACCTTTATTTTGAGTCTGAATTGTAAATTCTCCAGAGCGGATATTCGTGTCAGCGTCGCATAACTCGTAGCATTCGTGTAGAATGAAACGTACAGGATATGCAATGGAATGGGTGGCAGGGAGAGAGACTGAACAGGGTACGTAGACTTGTATCACGAAAGCCCCCAGAGTTCCCCCAAATAGCCCGTAAAAAACTGCTTCGGCTCTGGTGGTATGGGCACAAATGAGCTGTAGGGTGACCAGCGCGATTCTGTTTTCGAGAGGATATTTATAGCATTTATCCTAGGGACGTACATCCATGCAATACTCCTTATTCTCTACAGAATTCAAAGACGAAATAGTTCCTTCAACGTCTTTCAACGTGATCTAAGATCGACCATCTGAAATTTTCCCTAAGTTAAGATTTATACAATAATGCAATATTCGTATACACAGTGCACACACCCAGGAATATACAAATTATATATGCTTTAGAATATTCATAATCGAGTTTAAAATAGCGTCGATTGCATGGCCTACCTCAAACATCGATAAACTGCAGCTCGCGAGCCGCATGCGTTTCTTTGGCATGATTATTACGGTTTTACCCTTTCTCAATTAAAACAATTATTAAAAAGCATTTAAACTACTTAGATATTATTGTCTGCGAGCGAAGTTGCAGGGAAAAATTAAAAAGCCATACGGGGATGCAAGGGACTTGTTATATATTTACACACAATATATTTACCTTTATTATTTATTTATTTAAGTAATGTACACAAAAAAGACCAGGACATACAGATTTTAGTACATACAGAATCGTTACAAACAAACACGAATGGTAGGTAAGCGAAATAGATTGCTCTATCCATATAATTTTGCTAGCATACATACCAAGAGTAAGGCAAAATCGCACAACCAACTACAACTAGAAGGTCTCTGTATCCAGTTGTGCTGTATGTTATATTTTATGTTTGTTGTCGCGCGAACTAATGCATTTGATTATAAATTTTTAACGATTTTTTTAAATCTAACAAATGGTTTATTAATTCCCAAATGTTTTTACACCAATTAAAATTAAAAAATATATATAAAAAAATGGTTGTAATATAATATAGATATATATACACATAGAAATAAACTTCACATTATACAAGGAAAATTAAAATTGTCATTGGTAATAATATATATAATTATATAAGAAAAGTATTAAGACCATATTATAATATATACATATATACGGGAAAATAAATATCCAAGTTAAGTACATATTGTAAATTTTTACAATTATTATATATTTTTAATGGACCTATAAATTTTATTGCCATGTATGTCATATATTTAACCTAAAGTAGTAATAAGATCTTCGGTTTTTCACTTTTCTTCGTCCGTTGTCTCACATAGAGTTGTAAACTTTCGGGGCAACAAAAAAAAATTGTATTTGGGCAAATGTGCTCTGCCCCTGTAGAATTAGGATTTTGTTGCATTTCTTTTTTTTTTTTTTATTCAAAGAAAAAATATATTTTTTTAAATATTAAAATTTTGCCAAACTGGTATACAGTTTGTTGGCGAGATAAACTCTTATTTTTCTAATCTTACACTTCTAATTTTGTGATACAAAAAGAGGTTAATAATATAAAAAACAATGCACAGCAGTATTACTACTGGTCTTACTACAGGCCTAAATTAGGCCAGTATTACTACAAGCTTAAATTTTAGAAACGTATAACAAATTTACTTGTGACCACTAATTTTACAATAAACGTTCAACAGGTAGCTTTTTAATCCCTTTTTAAACATCTGTTTGCTCACGCTTACACAGTCTTCCTCAGATACAATAGTATTAAAGATTCTTGGAATGAGGTACTTTAACGTCCTTTCACCATAGTATTCTCATAGTATTCTCATAGTATTTTCATAGTATTCTCATAGTATTTCACCATAGTACTTCTCATTTGGTGCGTTTGTTGACTTTGCTGTGTACGCTAAACCGCTACCTAAAACCACTAAAATAATGTTAGCTTTCCAACATGTTCTAGCAAGATGAAATAGTGCGCGCCGTATGCCACGCCTCCCTCGCAATACGCACCAACGCAGCATGCAGCTTCAACCGTAACAGAAAATTCAAGAAGTTAGAATTAGTCCTGCGTTCGGGCGAGCATTTCCTCTAATGGAACTCATCTTGGCGGCAAAGTTTGGCGACACTAATTCCGCCTGCTATTAGCATTCCACTTTTGGCCTGACGGCGGGGCACCCTCGCTTTTCCCTCGACCGTATCGTCTCAAGCAGTCCGAGTACTTAAAGAGAACTCAGACTCTCTAAGTAGTGGGAAAGTTTGCGTCTGTGCGGTTACGCGATTTAGATTACAGAACATCATTCTCTGAATTTCCCGAACATAAATTTTCATTCTGCATAACAATTGTAATTGCAGGTGCTCATCTGTTATCTCCGACTTGGAGCTAATGAGCCCTGTGTTTAGGGTCGGTCAAACACACGGGTCAATACCCATCCGGCGGCCTCCACGCAGAAGTGCGAGCCCGGGTAGGACTCTGGTCTGCGGGCCAGTTTTCCCTAGGAGTCAACTTTCGAGCGCTCTTGGATAGTTTGCGCACCGTGCGGCGTCAACCAATCGATTGTGCATTCCGACCGACAGCCGGGGTAGTAGCTGTTAACTTTACGGCAACTGCTCTTGAAACGACCGATCACCTACCCGATACACCTACGGCCGGATCCAGGATGCCGTGGTCCGCGATAGATTCGGTAGACACCGTATCACCGCTACGTAAGGGAGAGGACCGCGTAAGCGACCTCGAACCTGTAACCAGTCAGGAGCCCGGAGTAATCTGGTCGTAACTAGAAGTAAGGGCGCGAGTATCGACCCGCACGGTGATTGAACTGGTTTTCTCGCGGTAATGCGTTGGTCTCTTACGGGCGAGTGGCATAACTAGGCGGTGGACTGTTTCGTCCCAAGTCTTCTACGATCACCTCACGAGAGATCGATCAAATATCGTTAGGGTTCCCTCGTTGTAGTTGACAGCTCTAGTTGTTATCCCCGGCTAACCCAGATGGTCTCCTGATGTTGACGATTCATCGTCATTCGATGAACATTGGATACAGATCAAGATCGAGGGTAGAATGGAAAAAGTGCCTGTCAACGTATATTATGTACCAAATTTTTGGAACCAAAGAAATATTTTTGGTTTTATATAAACAGTTATTTTAATTAATCATTACATATATTATAGGTTATGTGTGCATGTATAATGTTGACGATGATCGCACAGCGAATATACAACCATAATAGTAACCAAAATCCATTTTTATATACATTTTTTCATATTTAAAAAATAAATGATATGAGTATGAGAATATGATATGAGTATGAGAATATGAATGATATGAGTATGATATGAGTATGAGAATATGATATGAGTATGAGAATAGAGCACACTTGAAAATTTTACTTTAATTTCTGACGTCTAACTTTAGTGGTGCCGTTATTCCTAAATAAGTCCACGTCGTAGATAACAATAAATACAAACGGAGCTTCCATGGAATTCACCGACCGGAGTCGGGCCCATCATAATACTATTTTTTTTTACACTTCTGGGTTGTGAGCAGTGGATTCCGGACTTACGAACCGGCTGTGGTAGGTTTAGGACAGCTGTCTTGCCACATGTGAGCGTTCGCCTTACCACCCATTCACTCCCCCTTCGAAGCCATAGAATTTGAGATGCGCAAATCGCAGTTTTAGATATTTTTTCTAAGAAAGAGTTGATTATTTTTCTGGAAAGGCCAAGATCTTTAAAGAGGTGAAATAGAGATTTAGCTGGCAGGCCACGAGCGCCAACTTCCACCGCGTGAAGGTGAACAGTGAAGCCGTTCCGGGTTACGGCATTTGCAAGATCATGGTATTTATTTAATTTGTACTCGTGGTCTTTTGGGATATTTGATTCCCATGGAACAGTTAATTCTACCTACAATAAGAGCCACCTTCCGAGATAGAGAGTAAAGAGTTATATCTGGACGGAGGGCTGTGCATCCGAGACTTTCAGGGAATTTATACTGCTTAGAGACCGAATCAACCTCAAGAGTCCAATTTGTAGCTTTCTCGATTATTGAGAAAGGTTTCGTAGTTAAATGTTTTTTGCCTTTAGAGCCATCCCGCACAAACTGTATTGGGGGTTTGGAGGATACTGTCAAACCCTTGTTGGCACGAGCCACTGAGAGACTACTGTCTACATCTACTGTCTATACTTGTATAAACTCACATTCCAAGGGCCCTTCTAGGAAATGGATATACTATGGCTTCGTCTTTGTCACGAGTAATAATGACAATGAACGAAGGTCTTAAATTATGGGTCCGTTCTTTTAAGCGTAGGATAGCAATGAATCGTGCCCTTGAACGATAGACATCCTATCGCCCACGCAGCAAACAGGTTCCGTTACCTTCACTCAAGCCATTGCTAAGGTTGAGAACACCGAGTTGTATTGTGCACATTGTCGTAAAGATTCAATCGAATTGAATAAAATAGGCTATGATCTATTGAATCGCAGATATATAAATAAGATTGGTCGTCGGTTTTCGATTTATTGAAGAAAAAATCATGATGCTTACTTGCCGTTTTAAAACAGAAAAAAGTCGGTTGTGTCACCCCGAGACTTTCTCGGCAAGAAGCCAGCGAATTATTTCATCTGAGTATCGATTTCATAAATAAAGTCGGTGAGCAGTTGGCGAAAAATGCCGTTAATATGCGATGCAGCGCAACGAAAATTTAAATTTGGAACGTTCGCCATCTCATTCAATTTAAAAATCAAATTGCAAACGCGGGTCGCCGTGAGACGTCGAATTCGAATTTCATACGATCCACGCATCGTAAGCGTCACCGCTTTCAAGAAGCTAACTATGTAATTAATGTCGCTTGGATATATTCCAACCATGATATCGGTCCAATAAGGCACCTGTGCACCGATTTCACCTGTGGCTGAAGTCTGTGACACACACAGAGACACACACACAGACACACCCTCTCTCTCTCTCTCTCTCTCATACACACACACACACACACACATGCACATATACTCTCTCTCACACACACACACACACAGAGACAGACAGATTTCAGTCTGGAAATTGTCTTAATTGTCTCGTTGGGGGGGGGGGGGGTGCGTTTTACCTGCTCGTCGATTGGTGGGCCGGTAAAGTAAAAGAAAAATCGAAGTAAATCTGGAGCAAACGCTTTCGTTGTTGCAGAGTCGGGGTTCTTCAACTACCAGGACTCACAAACCTTGAACATAGCTGCAACGCCAGTTGAAAAACTTGTCAGTCTGAGAGATATGTCTATGAATTACTTGTCTGTATAATTGGTATATATAATTAGATGTTATCCCGAAGAAGCTCACTACGCCATCCGACTCAGGGGGGACTCAACGCTTTCTTTTTTCTTTGATTAGCGAGAATTGACGTCTGGTTTTGATAATCACGGTATCATAGGTATCAGGCGCCCATGTGTGAACAGGAGACGCGCCCGACCAGGAAGTGCGCGGCGGCAAGCCCGCTAGACAAGGAACAAATTACGGCCGCCGGAGCGGGACAGCCTCAGCGCGCAGAGCCTGTGTACGGGCGAACATGTCGCCCGAATACTTTTTAGCCGTTAGTTGCGTCTATACGGGCCGCGTGCGTGTACGGTTCGCCTCTATTCTACGGAGGTTGGCGGCCGTATCGCGTAGTTTTATTTTTCGACTTCTTGCCGAGCGTGTGCTCCCGATACTGTGCCGGTGTGTTTTGTGTTTGTTTTTGTTTTATAAGTTTGTGGTGTCGTCTAGGATATGGGTGGATGGATCCAGGAACTGTATGTGGAGCGGCAGGATTAATTGTCATTGTAATTAGATAATATCATGGATATCTGTCAAAATTTTACTCATCGGTTTACTATATTTATATTTCAGAATGACGTTCTAGGATTTTAAAATAACGCAATACACTAGCTCACTCTAAACTATATAATATATGATTAATATTCATTGTGTTAGATAATATCACGAATATCTGTCAAAACTTTACTTGTTGATTTACTTTATTTATAATTCAGAATGACTCTATAGTATTATAAAATGGCCCAATACACGATACGCAATACGCAATACACTAAATATATAATCTATAAGTTTTATCAGTTTCAAAAAGTAGCAGTAATCGTCAAATAATATTTGTCCAGTTAGTCTTTACACAATATTTCAAATGCGTTAAACTTTAGAAGATTATCAAACATGTAGAATCGCGGAACTCCACTGCGACTTGACTGACAGTCTGACACTTCATGGCTTAGTGGCCATGAAGTGTCAGTCTAGAATAGTCGTCCTAGAATTGAATCTCGAGAATATATCTTCATCTCTGTGAATTTCATCACGTTCGTCAGCAAATCGATCACTCCTCCGCTATTTTCATACTTCACGTCAATCCTACTTCGCTTCTCCATTCATCATACTTTGCTTTCAAAATCCCGTCATTCTTCGTTCAATCCAACGCACTATTTACTCTCATCTAGTATTTATCGTATCCCTGGTCTTCGAGTGGATATTTGGATAGGGACTTTCGGGCAAGCAAGCACACTTTCCTATTAAACCTTGTGTACTTTCACATACCGTTATTAATATCAATTACGGCTTATCTGGATGTTGAACAAAGTTTGTTTTGACGCTGAGTGCGATGCGGTCTTTCACATGCGACGTTTTTTATTACTATTGTCAACTTATATGCTTTCAAAATTCAAAATTAAAATTCGGTAATTATTTCATTCTTTGAAACAATGTCTTGTATTATTTCATGATACTAAATGTTTATCTTTTCCTGTTGTTCAGAATATAACCACATTAACTTACATAGGTCTGTTCTACTACACAATAGGTCTGTACTACTGTAACACAATAGGTCTGTTCTACTGTCAGATTTCATTTGATATATTTATTGAAATTGACTGTTTTATCTTTCGATATTTCCTTTTGCGACATCTACAATTATGTGATCCAGAAACCACTCTAGGTCTTTTTTTAACAGTTTATTTCATTTCTTCTTGTTCTACAATTTTCGATGATGTACAGGGTGAGTTTTTAATTAGTGACAATCAGTACGATGAGCTAAGCAACTTTTGATAAGATTTTCAGAGAAAAAAAATAAAAAGTATTTTTTTAATAGTTTACAAAGGTACGAGCGCGATACGCTATTTATGTTTATTAGAGATATTTTACCTACTGCTAGATTCTTAAACTTTTCTTTAATCGGTTCATTTACAAATTTACAAAAAAAACCAAAAGAGCTTTTTTCGTTTTTTTTTTTCATTTTTTTTTTAGATTCATTAATTACCTACTTACCTTGTCGTACTGATTCACCTACTTCAAGGATGTCTCTAATTGAAAACTCAGCCTTTATATCCCATTAAATATTGTTTATAACTTAAATAAATACATGCGTTTCTTCTCTCAAATACTTTTTATATTATATAACGTTTTAGCTTGACTATATTGTTATAATATCAGTACAGTTTAATATTGTTTATAACGTAAATGAATGAATGCTAATATCTTCTCTCAATTATTTACTTTTTTTATATTGGATAAATTACCTAACGTCTATATTGGATAAATTATTGTAACATCAGTACGTATGAAATTGAATCAAATGCGTCGGGATTATCCTAGCTGCCTAATATTTTTTTACTTACTTACTTATTATCATAGTGGCATATTGGCTATGTCGCCTAATCTTACATTGTAAGGTTCCGGGTTCGATTCCCGGCTGAATCTCCATTTTCTATTGGGATGAAATTATCGGAATTGCATTTAAGCTTTGTCGATCGAATGCAATAACAAGATACACACTTACACACATGCTACACATAAACACTTCATATTAGTGTTGGTTGTAAGAGATTTTCGTATGATAATAAACCCGCCTATTGTGAAATTTCACAATAAAGACTAGAAACAATCAAACAAAGTTATCTTTTAGAGAGAAATTAAATATGTCGGTTAATTTACCAGCTATATTAGGAAGGGCAAGTTTTACTCTTTCTATTCCAATATTGTTAACACCAGAGTTTGTGATTTTCATCGTGTTGACGTTTGTTGTGATCTCAATTGCATTTGTTATTTGCTTGAAGAAAATAAGTTGACTTTAACTAATATTGTATCCACTAAGCTTATGAGGAAAAACTAAACAATAGGTAGTACTCATTTCTGCTTTTTTTTGTTCGTTCAATTTGTCAGTACTCGTTTTACACAACATCTTTCATCAGCTCGTTTTTCCCCATATAGAGAAACACGAGTGCTACACACTAGAGAACGCACTACATATCAGTGTCGGTCGGCTACTCACGGAAACATTTGTCTCCCCACTCAGCGGCGACATCAATTTCCCAACCCGGCCGAGGCGGCGCGTCTTTTTATCGCGTCTAGAAAACAAAGCAGCAGCGCCCCGTGAAAAAAAGAAGAAAAGGGGCATCGGAACAAAAGACAAACTGAGATAAATGATAATGCATAGATTTCCTCTCCGTGCGCGCGAGAGGCGAAGAGATGTTCACACGGGGCGAAGCGGGAGTGGGCGATTGTCGGACGAGAGTGCCGCGGCGGCGTTAAAAGTTGTAAATCGGAATGGTGTGAAATTACGAGAGAGGTACTCCGCGGTTCGGATAGCGGATATAAGCTTCCCGGTGTGGAAGATGATAGAGAAGGAACAACTATTCCATTCAAAGAAGAAGGTGAACTAGAACTAGTAGTCACTTAAAATATTTGGAAGCTACCACAAATTCTGCTAGTCTAGCAATAAATCACTCGTGATTACGTATATACACAGTATATACACTAAAAGGAGTCGACTGTCAGTGGACAGTGCCGCTGCGACGTTTAAAGTTGCAAATCGGAATTGTGTGGAATTACGAGAGAGGTATTTTGCAGTTCGAATAGCGGATATAAACTTCATGTGGAGGAAGATGAAAAAGTAAGAACAACTGTTCCATTCAAAGAAAAAGGTGAACTAGAACTAGTAGTCATCTTGAAGCTACAGCAAGTTCTATTAGTCTAGCAAAATATAAGCACAATGTTTAGAAACAACAAAAAAAATAAGGATATACACTGTATATACATACACTAGATGAAGTCGATTGTTGTCGGCCGAGAGTACCGCAGCGGCGTTAAAAGTTATAAATCGAAATGGTGTGAAATTACGAGAGAGGTACTCTGCAGTTCGGTTAGTGAATATTAATTTCCTGCGGAGGAAGATGATAAAGAAAGAACAACTATTTTCAATTCAATGCACAAGGTGAATAGAACTAGACTATATAAAATATCTGAAAGCTATTGCAAATTCTGCTAGTCTAGCAGCAATTAAGTACAGTGGTACAATCACTTGAGATTAAGTAAATACTCAGAATATACACTAAAAAAGACATGTCGGTTGAAAGGGACACGGTGGCGTTTAAAGTTGTAAATCGGATTGGTGTGAAATTACGAGAGAGGTACTCCGCAATTCGAATAGCGGGTATAAACTTCATGTGGTGGAAGTTGATAAAGAAAGGACAAGTATTCCATTCAAAGAAGATGGTGATCGAGAACTAGACGTTGTAAAATATCTCGAAGCTACCGCAAATTCTGCTAGCCAGTATATTTATACTGTATATACACTGCGACTGTCGGTTGAAAGTGACGAATTGGCGTTAAAAGCTGTAAATCGGATAGGTGTGAAATTTTAAGAGAGGTAATCCGCGCTTAGAATAGCGGATATAAACTTCCCCTGGAGAAAAATTATACAGAAAGAACACCTATTGCATTCAAAGAAGAAGGTGAACTAGAAGTAGACGATATAGAATATAGGGAAGCTACTGCATATTCTGTTAGTCTAGCAACAAATAAGCACACTTTAAAGCTTTCAACTACTACGTGCAAACTCGCCACTCCTTAAAGTTATAACGATATCAGATCATTTTTTCTCCCATGGAGTGAACACAGACTTAGGCCAACATACCACTTGTAACATAGACAAAATACCACTTGTTTTAACCATGGTGTTCTCATTTTATTTCCTTATATTTTCTTATAACTCAGCCCACTTCTAAAACAATAAATGCCACATCTTACAATATTTAACAATCGTTTTTGTTCTCGTTTCTGTTATTTAACAGCACCGCATATTTAAATATCTGCATGATATTATGATCAACGAATCTGCGTCAAATTTATTCATATTCGACAACGACCGAGCAGAAGCGCGTACTTAACATTGAATGAGTTAGATAAACATCTTCTGTATGCGCGGGGACTTATAACGGTAATAACTGGTGAAGTTCGAGTGTCCGTTTTAAGTACTACTTTTACGGCTAAGTACCAGTTTTAACGATTGCTTAAGCGTGTCGAGATATATCTTTAATTTTGCAATTCCTGTAGCGGAAACTATTCATTTAACGGCTATTCGGCCATATCTCGCGACGCGAACGACCTTACCAGTTTTTTTTTGCTCGCCTCGAGCAGCCTTGCGAATTTGATTTGAGGCTTCGTAATAGGCCTATTATGGTTTAACCTTAGTTTTGAACCAGGCTGTAAATCTTCAACGTTGCTTTTTTAATGTAATAGAATTGTTTTTCATTTCATAATTAGTTGCTAATTAGTTTCGCTTTTGAAGTTGAATGTTTATTTACTGTGAGTCTGGTTTTAGATTTGATGGAGTCGTTTGACGCGTCGATGCTGTTAATCCGTTTTAATTGCATTTCGAGTTCATTAATTCTGACAGCTGCGATTAAACATTATACGTTGTTTTCGAGAGATTTAGGTCGCTCTTGTTTTGATGGCTTTGTTTCCTTTTCGATAACCAAGAAAAGTATTTGGTATTTATATCGCTAATTTTTATTCGTTCTTTCATTAGGGTATTTTATTATTATTGTTTTTTTTGATGATTTTTGTTTGAGGGTTGATTTTGACTCTTTTTACATTTATCAATTCTTTGCAAACTGCAATGGCTTCGGATACGGGATACAAAAATTTGCACATCCTTTCCCTACTATATAATGTCCTACGCAATCCTACTTCTCTTTTATACCTCAGCGAGGTTTTTACCGGGTTAGAAGTCATGGTATCCCACTCAGTTCATTCAGAATAATACCATATGTAACCCAAATAAAAAAAAACACGCTTTGTCTTTCTCCTTCTTCGGTCATGCAGCTTGACTATGGAATCAGCTTCTTTCAGCTATTAGATGCGCTAGCTCGATATCCACCTTTGAGCTATCATTGAAAAGGTATTTCTTTTTACAGTAAACTACAAATTATAACCCTTTCCTTATCCCTTTCCTTTCCTTGCGTTTTTTGACGTCCTTTGCGTATTTATTGATATATTAATATAAGGGTTGTATTTTAAACCCTTAAGCACTAACATAGGTTTTTTAACATTACCACTGGGTATATATATGTAGGTTTCAGAGACTCCTAAAGATAAAACTGGATTTGCATTTGCATAGTATTTTTTTTTCATACAATACACAGCTCACTGAGCACTCACCAAATCGATGCTACCTAAGCGTACAACACCCTTACGCGCAGCAGAGCGAGACAGCGTTAGTTTCTTTTTGCGATGGGAGTCTGTCAGACCTATAACAGTGGTTATGTGATATATTATATTTATGTATATATGTATTAATGTCCTATTCGTATATTAATTTATGTATTTACTTTTGGCTTTAGATATGTATAAAATGCATATATTCCATATCATTTTAAATTAAATTCTAAATTTTACCGTATCTTATAGTACTCAAATTTTGCCTACTCTTTTTTCCCATCAACATGTCGGTTGACTGAAAGATATTGTATATTAAGCAATAAGTCAATTGTGCAATTTTATTGTGTGATTTTCAATTCTGCAATTCTTTTAATATCTTGAGTCATGAATCATTGATTCTAGTAAAGGTTTCCTTTGTCTAGTATTTATTCTTCGCTAAAATTCGGCTTCTTTGATATTGCCTAGCAATTTCGTTAGTAGTGCGATCTTCCACTCAGATATCTCGGAGAATGTTAGGCTCAGTTACTAAATTACACAGAGTTTTATTAAACAGTGGTTAATAAATTTAAAAAAGATAACAATCGAAGCACGCCCAAAACGTCTTCTTATTCCGCGTAAACGTCCGCAGCGAAATAGTCATTCCGAGAACCGTGATTAAGCCGCGGATTAACCGGCAATTAGTGGAACCGGACGTAAACATTCCACTATTGTGATACATGAACGCAACCTTGGTGGATTTTTTTTTCGCCGGCGCTATAATAGGCCTGAAATCACAATTTTATTATTTTATCCGCATAGACACAGCGTGATTCACGGGCAGCCCTAAAAAGAATTTATTGTTGTGTATAAAATGCTTGTGCAATGCGGTTTATGATCGCATGAACACTCTGGACACACAGGCGGCGCTGCAGCGCTTTTATAGATAAGGGCGTCTACACACTTGAGGATTCCACCTCGTAAAGTCATAAATTTTATTAAGTATTACGAAAACTGAGTGATGTCATATCATGCCGAGACACGTGGATGCATGCAGCGTGTTGCAAATGCTACGACTCTAGAATTTTATACAACACTATCTAAACCCGGCCACGCGTTACTGCGGCTTAGTCTGATATGGAATGAATGGGAAACGCACCGATGTCGAAGCGCAGCGAAAGTGTGGGAAGACTTTCGTCGTGCGTATTCGAATGCAACGTTGTGTCATAATTTTATTTTACTTTAAAAACACGCGCGTATTCAAATGCAACGTTGCGTCAAATTTCAAGTCAATCGACGTACTAGTTTTAGAGTTTTGCGAGCACAAACAAACGCAGGCTGTTTTTTAAAAAAATTAATATAAAAACTAGTGGAATGTTAACTGGCGATTCTCGGGTATCCGCTTCCTTCCCTTCCCACTCTTTCCTCTAACCTAACCTAACCCCCCCACACCCAAAATAGCCGTAACAGACCCTCTAATTTGGTACGGCGAACCGAATCCGCGGACCAAATCCGTTCTTGCAACAGACGACCGGACCGAACTGTATAAAAAATGAGCGCATGCTCGGCTTTTCGAACGCGACTTTTCGGAGTGACTTTTCGAACGCGACTTCGAGGCTTTTCAAACGCTACTAGCCAATGGGCGGCCAGCCCCGACGGTCCCAAGCACTGATTTTGTACGGAGTGGACCATATCGACGTGCCGGCCGTCCACACGCACGGATTTGGTACGGAGCGGACCATATCTGCTCCGGACCGCCGCGGACACAAATATTAATTATTATGGTCGCCGGACTACTCTACAGACAGACAGATATGGTTCGGAGCGAACCAAATTCGAGCGTGTGTTACAGGTATTACCTACTCACCGTTCCTTCAGCTACCTATAATCGAAAAATCACATAGTTTCATTTGTCCTTTTCAACTTCCACTTTCGCATTTATAAAAGTTTCATTGCGATCCGTTTAACGGTATAGAAGTTGATGTACTCTAGCGCCGTCTAGTGGCGACTTACAATAAAGTGAATAGCGCAAAAATATTATCCATACTTTAATACCTATGTATACCAATTTTCATGTATATACGAACGGTATATACGTTTATGTACTGTAGCGCCATCTACTTGCGAGCTACAACAAAGTGGAAAGCGCGAAAATATTATCCGTTCTCAATACCTATGTATACCAATTTTCATGGCGATCGTTTGAACGGTATTGAAGTTGATGTGCTGCAGCGCCATTACAAGTGTCATTAAAGTGAATAGCGTGAAAATATTATACGGGTTCAAACGTCTATGTATACCAATTTTCATGGCGATCGGTTGAGCGGTATAGACGTTTATGTACTGCGGTGCTATCTAGTTCTAATTTATAACAAAGCGGACATCAGGAAAACCTTCTCCATAAAAAAATACATATATGTGCCAACTTTCATGGTGATCGAATAAACGGTTTCGAGACAGATATATAAACATCCATTTGTATATGTATATACTAGCTGACCCGGCGAACTTCGTACCGCCTAACAATCAATGAATATCGTGTTACAGATTAGCTGAATTTAATTTATGATTTTATGAAAGTGATACAATGAATACAATATAAATATTAAGCTCACTACTTTATTAAGATTACAAAAAGAAATATAAAAGTACAAAAATAAGTAAGTAAAATTGTCAGCAAGACATGATTAAATTAAATTATTTATATATTGTGCAGCAAGGGATGCACACGGCTTAATTCTCTTCATTGAAGCACCTTGTGATATACGACATTTTTGTTTTAATATCAGGCGCAAGAATAAATAAAGCGGATGATTTACCGACACGTGAACATGCCACGTACAACTGACCATGAGAAAAACACAGATTTACATTTTGTATGGAAAATGTTTTTTCTTTTATTTTAATTTTTCGTTACCTTTCCAATTTTCGTTTTTAATGGTTATTCTGCTATTCGGGACGGAGACAAATACTACAAATCAAAAACCATGAAAATCGGGTCAGCCGTTCTCGAGTTATAAGTGTTCGAACAAACCCGACTTTGTTTTTTTTATATATATATATCTTAATATATATAAATTACGTGTCACGTTGTTTGTCCGCGATGGACTCCTAAACTACTTAACCGATTTGAATCAAATTTGCACACCGTATGCAGTTTGATCCAACTTGAAAGATAGGATAGCTTACATCTTAATTTATAATCGCAATATTATTTTATTGCAAATTATTTGTCTATTTATTTGACATTCACAATTATCTGTTAGCTCCAAACGATTTTTAAAGATAGAGATATCTGTTGACTGGATTGAGAAAGTAATCAATAGGTGGCGCTGCTATGTTAAACCTACAAACGTGTCATATAAGCTACAAGACAACTTCATCCTTCCATTACAGGCATATTCAAAGCTAAGACATTGGGGCGACTTTACACGGTACATCCAAAGCAACGTGAGTGCTTCTATTTACGTTTGTTATTGGTGAATGTTCCCCGACCAACGTCTTTTGAATTTCTGTGAACAGTTAATGGTCGAGTATTCAATACATACCAAGATGCATGTCGTGAACTGCAATTGCTAGAAGACGATAACCATTGGGACTTAACGCTTGCTGATGCTGCGTTGACATCAACGCCCAATAACATTCGTCAGCTGTTTGCAATTATTTTGACGACATGTTATCCATCGCAAGCACAAACTTTGTGGGAAAAATATAAAAATTGTATGACAGAAGACATATTGCACTGAATTAGAAAAACAGATCAATGCCAAAACATAGATTATACGACAGATGTATAATGTATGATGAAGCGTTAGGGTTGATCGAGGATTTATGTGTTTTAATTTCAAATTTACCACTTAATCATTATGGTATGCCAACACCTGATCGCCCAGCCACCGACTTAGTCAACACCGATTTACAACGAAAAAAACAATATGACCATGGTAATTTAGCAACAATTATCATGAACAGTGAGCCATTACTGACAGCAGAACAAAAAAATATTTATGATCGGATTATGCTGGTTGTTGCTGCTGAACAAGGCGGTTTGTTTTTCTTGGACGCACCAGGTGGAACCGGTAAGACATTTTTAATATCGTTGATTCTTGCCAAAATACGGTCGCAACAGAAAATCGCATTGGTAGTTGCATCGTCAGGCATTGCGGCTACTTTGCTAGATGGTGGGCGAACGGCACATTCAACATTCAAGCTGCCATTGGACATTCATAATAAACCAAATGCAATATGTAACATAAAAAAATTAGTGGAATAGCTGCAGTGTTGCGGAAGAGTTCAATAATAATTTGGGATGAGTGCACAATGGCTCACAAATATTCATTCCAAGCATAGCATAGAACTATGCAAGATTTAAACGGCAATAATAAACTTTCGGTGGTGCTATCTTACTTTTGTCTGGTGATTTCCGACAAACCTTACCGGTTATACCTCACTCTACTTTCGCGGATGAGATTAATGCATGTTTGAAACAATCATTCTTATGGCGAAGTGTTGAAACACTTCGATTGACCATAAACATGCGCGTACGATTGCAAAATGATCCATCAGCACAAATATTTTCCGAACAATTACTAGATATTGGGAACGGAAAAATAGAACTGCAACCAAATACGCAATGCATTAAACTGCCAGACAATTTCTGCACTGTTCTTCAGGAAAAAAATGAATTCATTTAGAGTAGTTTCCGGATATACAGAATAATTACTTAAATCATAACTGACTCAGTCATCGGGCGATTTTGGCAGCCAAAAATGTTGATGTTGACGAAATTTACTTCCAAATACAACAGTTGTTACCAGGCGATCTGATGTCTTTTGAATCAATCGATACTGTTGTTGATGAAAATGAAAGTGTAAATTTTCCAATTGAATTTTTAAATTCACTAGATTTACCTGGAATGCCACCACATAATCTTCGATTAAAGATTGGTTCCCCTATTATTCTCCTACGTAATTTGAATCCACCTCAATTATGCAACGGTACGCGTTTGGTCATCAAAAAGATCACCGGATATATTCTTGAAGCAACCATTTTAACTGGGAAGTTTAAAGGAAAAGTGATCCTGTTGCCACGTATTCCAATGATACCGTCAGATTCTACCATACCCTTCAGAAGGCTACAGTTTCCAATTCGTTTAGCTTTTGCCAAACAATGTCCATTTGTGGTTTAGATTTGGAAAATTCATGTTTTTCTCATTGGCAACTATATGTTGCACGTTCACGTGTAAGGAAACCGTCGAATCTATTTGTGTTAGCTAAAGACAGGTTAACCAAAAATATTATGCACTGATTAGTGCTAAATTAAATTGAAATTAAAAGTATTTATTATATAAAATAATAAATATTATTGTTAAAGATTTAAGACTATCTGCCCTACCTACCTCATTCATAAGTTTGTCACATGTTATTTACTAACAACTTTGTAATGTACTCATTTGTTACAAACTTGAATAAAAATAATAATAACTATTTAAATTAATTCTTTTGTATTGGTTTTTGCTTAATATCAACTGTACGAAAATTTTAATCAATCGTGTTCAAAGTCCTTCCCCTTCAAATCCCAATCCAGTGGATTTTTATACCAGCATTAACGTTTCCGTCTTCGTTCGTAAATAATAATTTCATTGTATTAAGGGGTTATGGTAGTAGAAAATCTGTCATGGAGGTCGCCATATTTTTTTACAAATGGCATCTATGTAAAAAATCATGGTGGTCCCCATGAATGATGTTCTCCTACCGTTCCTCTTAAATAGTTTACTACAATGTAATATAACAAAAACCTTAGCCACAGCAACGCGTGGCCGGGTCTGCTAGTATATATATATATATATATATATATATATATATATATATATATATATATATATATATATATATATATATATATATATATATATATATATATATATATATATATATATATATATATATATATATATATATATATATATAAATATATATACACTAGCTGACCAGGCGAACTACGTACCGCCTAATAGTCAATTAATGTCGTGTTACAGATTAACTGAACTTAATTTATGATTTTAAGTAGCTTGATATATTTTTCTTAGTTTATAAAAAATAAATTTCTGAACACACGCATAAATATTTGACAACCAATGTATATGTCAAACCATTTTCATTACTGACATTATTCTACATTTTTAAAATCTAATATACGCCATTATCCGAATATTGATCTTGTGGATTCGAAACCTTTATTTAAACACGTTGTTTAATTTGAGAGGAGAGTTTACCGCATCGACGGGATGAACGTTAAATGTTTGACAGTTACGAAACTCATGAACATTTTGTATGGGAAAATGTTTTTTCTTTTATTTTTTCGTCAATTTTCCAATGTTTTTAATGGTTATTCTGCTAATCGGGACGAAGACAAATACAACAAATCAAAAACCATGAAAAGTGTTCTAACAAACCTGACTTTGTTTTATATATGTATATAGATATAGATTATGAAAGCTGGGTCATCCCGGATCACGCTGAGGCACGTGGAAGAGTGCAAAATGTTGACAACACTAAAGATTAGAATTGTATACGACATTTGAATCTGTTCAATCGCGAAGGTGCGGGATTCTAATTTTAGCTCGTGTGCAAGGGCGCACAGCAAACACACCTTAATTACGATATAAACGCGGCTGCGTTAAATTTTATGGCGTTTCGTCGCCGTCGGAGGTGGGATGTTTTGCCTCGGCGCCACAGATTGGACACCCGAACATGGCAAGCCGAAAGCATCGTCAACATAATAATGATAATTGAAAGAAAAGGCCGACTTTTTTAATCCGAATTTTAATATTACAAGCGACAAAGTATCCAGATAATGAATTATATAATGCTATGGGGATTTTGTGATATAATGAGGTTGGTTATCTAAAATGCTATCTCTTTATAAATTCTTAGGTACCTATACATATTCTTAATTCAGTTGCTGTAGTCCCAACTCGGAATTATGGCCTTATTGCACTGTTATCTCAATCCCAGTTATTTTAATTGAAACTAAGATGACCCTCTTTTGAGATATGAGATATACAAGCGGGTGCTTTGCCTTTTATAGGGTAGATAAATGTATCGTGCAGCTTGGGTCATATGACCTGTTTGTTATCTTGGTCCAGCTCAACTCACGGTTCACCTCCCAACTCGGGAGCTAATGGGCCCTGTTTTAAGTTGGTCACGAAGACCCATTTGTTCAGGGTCGGTCACACTCACGGGTCAACACCCATCCGGCGGGATCCACGCACGAAGTGCGAGCCCGGGTAGGACCCTGGCCTGAGGGCTAGTTTCCCCCAGGAGTCAATCTTCTGGCGCTTCTGGACGGTCTGCGCACCGTGCGGCGTCAGCCAATCGATTGTCCATTCTGACTAACAGTCGGGGGAGTCTGGAAAAAGTACTGTCTCCTATAGAGCGGGGGGTAGTTGTTCACCTTACGGCGACTGCTCTTGAAATGACCATCGGCTGCCCGATTCCGGGTGAAGAGCCGGGCGAAGGATGCCGTGGTCCGCGATAAATTCAGTAGACACTGTTTCACCGCTACGCAAGGGAGAGCACCGCGCAAACGACCTCGAACCCGTAACCAGTCGGGATACCGGAGTAATCTGGTTGCAACTGGTAGCAAGGGCGTGAGTGTCGATCCGCTGGGTATCATACCTGACTATCTCGCGGCAAGGCGTTGGCTTCTTACTGGCTTGTAAGTGTTTTATCCTAAGTCTTCTGCGCTCACCTCACGGGAGACAGAACGATCAAACTTCGTTAACACTTCCTGAGGTGAGGGGTTCGCCCGTTGTAGCCGACAGCTATAGTTCATCTCCCATCCGGTAGCCTTTTCGAACCTGGAAAGGACTTTCTAAACCCTATTACGGCTCTGTCGTAGACAGGCGGGATCGGATCCTCTGGGGGAGACTTCGGGGAATTGGTGTGGCGGAGGGGGATGGGGTCACCCGGGGGGGGGGGGGGGGGGGACTACTTGCCGGGAATGTCTTGCGGTGACTCAACCGATCTTTTATTTTAAATCCTGGTGTTCGAATATGGAATATGTTAAAACCACTGTTACTTCATCGATTAAATAAAATTTCTGTTTAACTAATCACTCGTATTGTATCCCACAAAATTTATCCCCTTTTTCTATGGTCCATGTGACATCTCTTTTTTCATTTAACTTTTTTTTTGTAAAATACTCATGTAATATTATATACCACCATTTCATTATATTATAATTATTTCAGAGTTTAAGTCATCTAATCAACTGCGTTTAACTTTCTTCTTCTTCTTTATCAGCGCGCATTCGCCCACCGTTGGGGTCCTCTCCAATTACTCTCCATCCGGATCGGTTGTCCGTTTCCCTCATCCAGACAGGTACAGCTGCCTCCTTGATGTCATCGGACCATCGGGCCGGTGGTCTGCCCACACTTCTTCTGCCTAGCCGGGGTCTCCACTCCAAAACGCGCTTGCTCGGGCCACGTGGCCGGCCCAAGCCCATTTCAGCTTGGCCACTTTTTGACCCACGTCGACCACCTTCGTGCGCTGTCTGATGAGCTCGTTTCGGACTCGATCGCGCAACGATATGCCGAGCATGACTCGTTCCATGTTACGCTGCACCACCTTAAGCTCGTGGATCATCCCAGCAGTCAGTGTCCATGTCTCACAAGTATACGTCATAGCGTTTAACTAAACTTGTTGAATGAGGAACCTTGTAAAGAAGGTCGAGTTTCGATGGTCTATATCTATATACAATATATTCATCAACAACTAGGTACTGCACGCCAGAGCTTACTATGTATCGCGTGTCGGCGAGTAGTTGGGAGTATCCGCCCACGGAGATAATCCGGGCGTTACGTTGCGGCGTGGCCAGCGAAAGCCGGAGTTATTTAATAGCGGTCGGTATGCGGCCGCTGAATTCGATACACCACACTTTGCGACCACCGTGCAACTACTGGATTCCTCTTTCATTAAAATTACCACTATTACAGCGGTCGCTCAACTCGGGATATTTAATTTGCCTCGAATATAAAGATCGCAGATATGGTAGCAATGGTGGGATTTTTTAGTAGAAATGAACCGCATTGTCCACACCCTCGAACACACCCCACATTATTTATTTATTTTATTTATTTATTTTTAGGAAAACCAACAGCTAATTATAATTTAACAAAAAGACGGAGTAGTATAACAGAGAGCCAATTAAAGGTGTTCACGTTTAAGTAACGTTGTAGAAACATATGTGACCTTTCAATTAAAGCTATCGGTTAAAAATACATCAAAAAAATATTCAAAAATTAGTGCTAAAGAATTCACTGTTCAGCCGCTGCCTAGCTGAGTTAATACTCGTACAGAATAGATCAAAGTCAAATCGTTTAATAAAATCACATTGAAATTGTCACTTGTTCGCCACAGAAATGAATTTTGCCTATAGTTGGTACCAGCATGAGGAACATGAAGAGCAGGGTTAAATCTATTGAGTTTGTAAGGATCACGGAGATTAATTTTATTTAGTAAGTCGGGACAGTTAATATTATTGGAGGGGATTTTTAGCAAAAAGGTCAACTCCGCGGTTTCACGTCGCTTAATCAAGGGGAGGATATGAAATTTCTTGCATAAATTGTAATAGTTAGATGAGCTGTATGGGATTTTCAGACGGAAGCAGAGATATTTCACGAACTTCATTTGAATGCGCTCGATTATATTTATATATTTATCATAACAAGGGTTCCATACCTGAGATGCATATTCCAAGATGCTTCTGACAAAAGTGCAGTAAAGGATATTGAAAGTTTTAGCACGGTGAAAGCAAGCTGCACTCCTCATGACAAAACCTAAAGCTTTGGATGCTTTAGAAACAGTAGATTGAACATGATTATCAAACAGTAGATGAGAATCATGAATGACACCAAGATCTATAACCACGCTGCATCTCTGCAAGGTCTGAAACTTTAATGAGTATGAGGATAGAGTTAATAGTTTTTTACGGGTGTAAGTGACAACGGTGCACTTGGATGGATTGAGGTCAATTTTATTAGAGAGACAGTAACTGTCCAATATTGAAAGGTCCGCCTAAAGGTCGGAGACATCACCGAGCGATTTAATTATTTTGAAAATCTTCATGTCATCAGCAAAACATAGTAAGTGACTATTTAGAAAACAGCTAGCTACATCATTGATGAAAATTAAGAACAGCAGTGGACCAAGTAGTGAGCCCTGCGGTACACCGCTAGGAATAGCAACCCAACTAGAAATATTACTTATTTGCTACTTCCGTATTATTTGCTACTTCCGTAGACGGCCATGGAATGAGACATCATGAAGAGTTAATAACAACTATTACTGACATTGGCTGGAAATACAACCTATCGGTCTAGGGATTCGGGAAGATATTGATGTACATTTCTTACTGCCTACTTGGGATGTTATGTTACACACAGTCTGAGAACCAGTGCAAAGCTTGACAGTCAACAACCGCATTCTAAAATCAGATGATTCCAAACTGAGAAAAATATAACGATGTATAATTCACGAGAATACACATGTTTCCACAAGAATTACGTATATAATTCAGGCTGTGGTGCATACGTATGAATTAAGAGCCCGTTCACATATTTTATCCAGAAAGGCAAGAAAAGTGGATTTTTGGCGTTCTAATTCCAAGAAATAAAGAGATTTCTACAAACTTTAATTACTGAATTACCTGGACCATTTCTTGATGTTGACCATAGCGGCCTTTAATTTTAGATGTAACGAATATTATTTACTTATTCAGCCCATTTTCCGAAAGTCGTTATTCATAAAACGCTCGGAAGGCAAACTTTGAGCTCTTTAATACAGTAATATCACTACAACGAAAACCGTATACTATTTTTTTTTATGTCCGTAATGTATTCTTGATGTACACTACGGCTTTATTTTTTCGTGTTTTGACCACATATCCAAGGTATACATTACTTACAATTACACAAAATTAAAAAAAAATCTTCCTGTATCATTCTAATTTTCTCAGAAATAAAATAAGATTCTTATATAATACTTATACTATATTAAAGTTCACTCTTTTAGCAATACGACATAATATAAATTATTGTCATTAGAAAGGAGAAAACACTGCAAAAAACAATTAGAAATTGTGTATATATTTGCTTGCGCAAGAGAAGAGCGCTCAGTGCCGCGGTTTTTCTCCCAGGGTTGAATAGTTATTTATTTATTTATTTATTTATTTATCCTATCTTTTATAGTTACATCCAAAAAAAATGCGTTCATTTTTTCAACTCATTTTAAAAGAATACCTACGCTATTTTGTAATACGGCTCTTAAGATGACGCGAAACGGTATTGGCGAGACGGTAGTTATTTTCCTCCAGCGATTAGAGGCGCTTTTAATAAATCATTGAAAAGACACTTATTTTTAAAATAAATATAAACACATATTTGAACCTTTCCCTTATTCATTCTCTTTCGTTACCTTATTTTAGTAGTCTACATTGAGAAAAATATAACGATGTAATACACGGAAATACGCAGGATTACTTATATAACTCGGACTGTGGTCCATACGTATGACTTAACATGACGTGTTACCGTAGCGTGTCGGTAGTTACCTTGTCGTAATGTTAAAACATAATGTTATTTCATTAAGTAACGACCTTGGGATGTCGCTTCTAACATGACAGCATGAAGTAGTATGCGTACGGTTATAGTCTGAATCATGTTGAAACTACATTATACTGTTATTTCCGTATTGGAACCGAAAGGAAAATGTTTGATACATATCGACGCTTAAAAGGCAATCCAACAATTACGTGATATGAAATGATATCCAACAATTAGGCGTGTTTAAAATGACTTCTTTTAAAATATTTGAATTTTAAATCACTTTACTGTAAAGTTTACTCAATGTCGCTTAGTGAGTATTGCCTTTCAAGCGTCAATATAATGGAGTAATGGTGTGTCAACAAAATTACGATTATAACATCGTTATTCTGTATAAAACCGTAAAACAAAATGGTAATGTAAGAAGCAATCCAATATTTTTTTCAGTGTACATTGACTTAATACAACCTATCGGTCTAGCTAGGACTCTAGGTAATCGGAAAGTTTTTGATGTACATTTCTTACCGGCTACTCGGATTTTACACACTGTCTGAGCACCAAAGCAAAGTTTGACGGCCATCATCTTCACATTCTAATATCACTTCAATTCAAGCAATACCTGACTAAATAGACAGTGGGCTCGATTGCGTTTCTTCGTGAACTAAAATCGGAAATTAGTCCGTGTGAACGAGACAGAGCAATACGCTAGAGCGGAGTGTGAGATGACCGGTTGTCACTTTTTCGCATTAAAACTGCCCGCCGAGGTCAAATCTTACGCCGCACGAAATATGGTCGAATTTATTCGGACGAGTATAAGTTCGGCAGGTAGTATTTATCGACGATCGTTCGTTTCATATTCTGCTTAACGTATTGCTCTGTCTCGTTCGCTTAGACTAATTTATGTTTTAGTTCACAAAGAAACGCAATCAGGCCCAATGACCACCATCGATTTCAATCAACATCCCGGAAGAATATCGTAAGTCTCGTTTAAGTCCACACGTTTTCCGCATTCCTGCAATGTTGTGAGTCCTAGAATTAGCCTCTCCCATTATAACTCTACTCTCTTTGTATCCGCAGTAGCTTTGTGAAGCGTCTTTACATTCTTTCAAGCAAGTCTATGCCCAATACAAGATAGGTACTCCAAACCCGATACCCAAATTATTCTAATAGCGGCCGGACGTAAGACTTATACACCCTAAGCATCAAGTCTGCGCTGAAGATATGGAAGCCTTTTTGATTCAGTTATGTTATAGAGTTTGTCCGTTTCACAACAAATATTTGGTTGTATTTGCTATCTCATTTGCTTGCTTGTTTAATTACATGTCTTGCTAACGCATTAACTCTCCTTATTATTTTATGGTCAGTGATGTTATGTGCGCATTATTGAGTAGTTAACCCTTCGAGTAGCGGCATAATTTCATGGCAGACCGCGGCAATTTATTAGAATTTCTTGCAATATTGCCGCGCTCGACAAAAAGTACTATAACTATGAAACTACTATAGCAATCATAAAAAGAATAACTGCAATAATCGCATTGAAATTTCGTATATAGAATATTGAAATCTCATTTCGTAAAACAAATAAATAATTATGAATAAATATGAGATTTCGAAAAAGTGAAAAAAAACTCGGCATTTCTAACTTGTACTTGTCTTACGGAAAAATACAGAACCCTATTTAAAAATTGTAAATACTATCATGATCTTTATTAAATTCTCTATGAAATGTAATATTTAGTGTTGCTTATTTGCATACAAGAATATTTCGATATTAGCACATAAATACCAATAAAAATTTTGATAATTTCTCGAAAAAAAAAGTTATGATGTTTGACAATGGAATTTTACCAGAAATATCCGTGAAATGACGCGCGAAATTATTCTAGCGGTCGTCTATGTATCTATGGTAATAATGAGATATTTGGTATGGATTTTATGATGCGTTCGAATTAGAAAATAATATTATTGTGCGCTCCGGGAGCAAGCCGCCAATATTGGTCATTACGTAGCCATTACTTTTGCATAAATTGGTCTAATAAGTTTAAGCTCTATAAATAGTTCGTTTGAGGATATATGTAGATGTAGCTTTCTAGTTATGCCTTTTCTATGACTTTTCTTTGACTTTGAAAGTCATGAAAGCTTTTCGTTTCATGACTTTCTGTTTAGGTTTCTGCGCTTTAATAAGCGGAACTAGCTCCTAATTTGTAGAAACTCCCTATTTGAATATACCATAAACAGTCGTACTGTGGACTAGCGCCTAGTAGACATTGATAAGTAGTTTTTTAATGTTAGTGCATTTCTCAGTGTCTTAAAAGCAAATATTAGATTCCTGATTTTACTCCTACCCTCGAAATAAATACTGCATCTCGAGCCACTGCACTATTTTAACACTGCAGTTTCTGGAATTTAATTTATTTCGTCATTGCGAACAATCGTGCCCGGCTGGTGGTTAGCATTTCTTTGGATAATATGCAAATGCGGAGGCTTCGGAGGCTCGTGAGCTTTCAGAGAAATGTTGAAAGTCAAATCGTGTATTAGGGCTTCGCTTTGTGGCCGCCCACGTGGTAGGTTCACTTAGGGCTTTGCCTGGCTGTATTTACCTTTCATACTACACTCCTGTCCCGCGACGCGAATATCCGTAATCGAGTCAATAATTTTTTGAATTAAACTTATTTATTTATGATTGGTGATTTTTTATTTTTTATTTCTTAAATAATCTTTTCAATTTTTTTTTTCTCAACAATTACTATGCATAATTTACTAACTTTATTATTTAAAAATGATGTATATTTTTTAAATTATTTATTTCGCACCTCCGATCAAATACAGTAATAACGTGAATAATTCCAGTCACGGTGTTTCTTTATAAAAATTGTCGCCATTTCTCATTTTACACTCCCAAAAATAGTTATAACTGGCGATAGAGAAATGGCGATAATTTTTATAAAGAAACACTATAATTTGATTTTTTTCAAGTTTTTACTGTATTTGCGATTACGATTATTATTAATATGTTTAAGGAATGACTCTTTATTATGATTTTTTGACATAAAAATTATTTTATAACTGTGACTCTTTTGAGCCGCTTTTATTTTTAGTAATTATATACACTTTTTTATTTGTGATTTTGAATTTTTCCTTGCTGTAATCTTTTTTCTATTCATTTTTAAATGTGTCCTAAATAAAATTGCTCCAAACCTTTTTTTTTTTAACATCTTTACACATTAATGTAACCTATGATTGTAGAATCTCCGACCAAGCACAAGCTTTGCTTAGTTAGGCGACATAGGACCGTAAACATCTTACAAGATTTGAGTTTATTTTTTAAAATCTAAATAATTGTTACATAATATGTTATTTGGTGTTATAAATTGTAATATTTTTAGTGAATTGCATTAAATTAAATTTCAATAATATTCCTAATACCGATAACTGATTTCCTCGACTCGTCTGAGTAATTTGTTACTGTATATAATGACATTCTGCAATGTAAACTAATGGGTTGCGATGTAACAGGCAAGAAGAATCAGTCGTTCAAAGATATTTATATGGCACATCTAAGGTCAGGGTAATTGGTGGAACCGAAAGCGATAATAGCGATAATGCAAAAGTCCGTTGGGGCATTCCCCAAGCAGTGTCATTGACCCGGTTCTCTTCATAATGTACTTGAATTAATTATGTGACCTACTCGGAGACAAAACACGGATTGTCTCTGTTGCAGACGAGACTAGGATGCTCACGGAAGCCAAAGTATATTTTCAGTCTTTTGACCGATTTCGGTTGGGTTCATTTATCTAGAATTGAAATTCACGCATTTTATTATGGCTGTATTTAATGTAAGTAAATATTACTTTAATGCTTGTATGTATATTTCCAGCTGATGCTTTTCACCAGGAACTGTCTCAAAATAACAGTATTGTGTAACAGTCGTGTACAAAATTTAACATTGTAGGACAAGTTGTCACTGATCAGATATACATAGATTCAGCGCATGTCACATTTCCAAATCGCTAAATTGCAATCGAATCTCTCGGTGAGCACGATCGATTCACCAGTATTGCACGTCTCTTATTTGGGAAATAACTGTGTTCAATCTTGCCTTACAGTTTCACGTCTTCTGCCCACACCTGCGACCTCTGGTACTTGGGCTACGCTACTTCCTATCATATACACAAATATTACATGTTCTCCATTTTCTTACACAATGGAATGGTATTGGACTTTCGTTATAGTGATTTCATTTGCTACAATGTAAATTGCAAATAAGACTGAAAAGATTCATATTTGTAAAGTCGTGAGACAGATAGTAATCAACTAGCTCGGTTTGTTAAACTAATTACTTATATATTTACCTATATGTGTGCGTATATGCGTAGTTACGTTACAGAGATGATATTGTTTATCATATTAGGTATAATAAAATATTTTTCGAGATCTTCCACCTTATAAATAGTGTGATGAGCTAATTTTTGGTTCTAAATCTTGTATTGACTTTGGAAGGTTATTTCTTCTTATAGTTCCGTATACTATCGAAGGTTGGCGACTATTATACTTATCATGACTCTCAAACTTGCTGTACGTAAGTACTACTTCTTTAGTCGTACTTTATCCATACTGCTTCTTTACGTTTTTGAGCCAGGATGTCCTTCTTCTGCTCCCTCTTTGGCGACCCTGAATTACTTATTACTGAATTACCTATTACAGAACTAATATTTTAAGCCGCTCTTTATGTCCGAAGTATTAGAATTATTAGTAGTTAGTAAGTCGATGTATTACTAAGTACGAATTATTACAGTTTCGATTTTACTGATTATTTCTATATTTTTCCTTAATCTATTGTGTGTGAAATGCAGAGCATTCTTCTATAAACCTCATTTGAAGACCTCCAGCCTCTTACACAGGGTTTGAGCACTGAGTGAGTGTGCTGCCTTCCTTCCGGTATAAAAGCGTCAATAATTTTATAATGTGCATCAACTTGGTTTCTTCATCTCGAAGAACTTCGAGTAGTTTTTATTTATTTTATAAAATTGTCCAATATAAGTAATAGATTTTGACAACAAATAAGTATCAGACTTTTAGAATATTTTGTTTTTCGAAGCAGATTAGATAACATTTGTGTGAATTTTATAACCACATTAGATCTGGGTGCGAAAGTATTTAAAACATGGTAACTTGACTTTTATGTTTTTTTTTCTTTCGTCTATTCAGATCGCTCAGTCATTCTTAAAAACTAAAATAAATATATATATATATATATATATATATATATATATATATATATATATATATATATATATATATATATATATATATATATATATATATATATATATATATATATATATATATATATATATATATATATATATATATATATATATATATATATATAAGCAAATAAATGAAACATGTAAAATTAGAATTTTGAATTCCAAGTGTCAACATCTTATGAATTTTTCTCCACAATAAATAATAATTTAAATATTAATTTATTGAATACAGTGCAATTCTAATCTGGATTTACTCGCGGTTAATGGAATTGCTTTTCATCGTGGTTGAGACAGGACGCGTTCCGGGCTGTCTCCCAGACTTGTTGCCGTTTTGCCGTCGGGGTGGCACGCTTTCGTAAATCGAGCGAAGAGACCCCAGTGAGCACAATGGAAGCGGTACTTTTATTGGTGAAGGAGCTTAAGTGCGTCATTCTCGCGCAAGGTACCCAAATAATGGAGTTAACATGTGAAATACAAGATTTAAAATCGCAATTTTTCTCGAAGTCTAAAGATGAGGGCAAACCCACAGAGACCAAGAGTGCACCATCTGCAACATTTCGAGCTAACCCGGAATGGGTGAATACTAGACCGCGAGGAAACAATAGCGGACGAGAAGAATTGAGAAATGCAACTGTGTCAACCCAGCAAAAAAAAGTGCCATCGACATCTGCGTCGCTATCGCACTCCGGGCGGGGTGATAAAATCGAGACGCCGTGCATGTTATCTGAAGAACAGCCAGCGGTAACTCACGAAGGCGCAAGCGCAGCGGACGAAAATGATTGGCAATTGGTGCGCTCCCGCAAAAGTCGTGCAGCCGATTCTAGGAAGATGCAAGAAGAAACGGCTGACAGGAAAAAGACACTAAATCGCCCAAAGAGGAAATTCATTCAGGGCTCTGCCATAGACAATTCGATAGAGACTGTCGAGCCGATGAAATTTATTCATGCGTTTTCTTTCGGCTTGAACGTAACTGCCGAAAGATTAGAGGCATATTTAACGAAAAAAGAGAGTATTAAAATAGAGGTGGTTAAACTAACTGCTAAGGGCCCGTACGCCTCTTTCAAAGTTGGAGTACCTGAAAGTGTATTTGGTAGATTTTTGAATGGAAGTATGTGGCCAATTGGAGCAAAGATTAAACCATTTTATTTTATTAAACGTGATCCTCAACCCGCTTCTACTGCGTGACTGCAGGGTAACGGGACAATATTTCTTGCGGATATTTATTATCAGAATGTTAGAGGTTTAAATTCAAAAATTATTGAATATAGGAACAACATCCTGATAAATGATTATTTTGCAATTGCTGCTACCGAAACTGGCCTGGGAGAATTAGTTCAAAGTCAAGAACTATTTTCTGGCTATTACTCAGTATTTAGAGCTGATAGAATTGATGGAAGAAAAGGAGGAGGAAGTTTACTCGCCATTCGGAACGGAGTTGGCGCTCTAGCTGAGAGAGTGCCTACACTTGAATCTCACCCTGAAGCGGTGTGGATCAAATTGTCATATAAATCTCAAATAGTGTTTATATGTGTAGTGTATTTTGTCCCGAGAAGTGATCGTGATAAATATGTAAATTTTTTCAACACAGCGGAAATGTATTTTAGAGACTACCGCCTACCTAATTTAATAATATTAGGGGATTTTAATTTTAATTCAGCACCTAATATAACTGTAGAATATAATTTATTTTTAAACTTATTTAATTTAAAACAGATTAATAATATTTTCAATTATCGAGGAGAATTATTAGACTTAGTTTTATGTAATTTACCGGCTTCGGAGGTAGTAAGGGAGGTGCCTGGTCTACTCGCCAAAGAAGATAATTACCATCCTAGCTTATGCATAAATGTAGAAGTAGAAAGATGTAGAGCCATTATTAGACCTAAATTCCAAACACCTAATTTATTACAAAGGCGATGGGACTTACTTCGTGGTAGCCCAGAATGTTTCACTAGTAAGTTGCGTTTGACCGATTGGAGTATTATTTATAAGAATGGAGATTGCAACTCAGCTGTAGAGTCATTTTATGACATAATTTATGCAGTGATGGACGAATGTTTTCCGTGCGTACCAAATAAATCGGCTGCAGTGCGTAATTACCCTAAGTGGTTCACCTCGGAAATTAAAAATTTAATCAAAATTAAATATAATTGCCATAAACAGTGGAAAACAACAAAGGATAAATATATTTATAGCTTTTTTTCAGCTTGTCGGACGGAAGTGAAGCGTTGCGTTAAAGTAGCGTTTGACGATTTTGTGCTTCAATCTGAAAGAGACATGCTATGTAATTATAAAAATTTTTGGAAGTATGTCCAAAACACCAAAAAAAGTTCTTCCCATCCGGACACTATGACATTTAAAGGCGAAACTTTCAAAGGAGACATAGAAATTTCTAAAGCCTTCGCAGAGTATTTTAAAACGGTATACAGCAGTACTGAGCCCCTGCTCAATGTAGATGCGCTCATTTGTGATACTGACAGTAATGGACCTGTCTTAGACATCCCACAGGTGACTTTGAATGAGATAAATCGCGCATTTTCTAAAATGAGTTTTAAAAAATCACTGGGTCCTGATAACATTCCACCTTTCCTAGTTAAACACTGCGCGATGGACCTACAAGGACCTTTATCACATATTTTCAATATTAGCCTACAATCACATTGCTTTCCGCTCAAATGGCAGGTTACTCGTATTACACCCGTTCATAAAAGTGGTCCTAAGAACGTAATCGAGAACTACCGGCCTGTCAGCGTTGTGTGTACATTTGCAAAATTATTCGAGTCTATTTTACACGAACGTATTTACTTATTTGCAGACACTTGGCTGTCGGAAAGCCAGCATGGATTCAGAAAGAAAAGGTCAACATGCACCAATTTATTGTCATTGACAGAGTATGCCACTACCGCCCTGGACCGGGGCCTCCAAGTAGATGTTATATACTTGGACATGGCCAAGGCATTTGACAGGGTTAACAGAGACATCCTCTTACAGAAGCTTTTTGACTTCGGTTTCTCTTTACATCTTGTGAAGTTCTTCGCAAGCTACTTCAGAAACAGGAGTCAGTTAGTCAGCTTTGGTTCCTCCGAGTCAGCCCTCTTTAAGGTTCATTCGGGGGTGCCACAAGGTGCGAATCTCTCTACGATTTTGTTCCTCATTTTCATTAATGATTTACCTAAATTTGTAAAATATAGTCATTGCTCACTATTTGCTGATGACGTGAAAATTTTTCATCAAATAACAGATGCTCGAGAAGCGGAAATATTACAGCAAGATATAAATGCACTTTCAAGATGGGGCTCTGTCAATGACATGGAATTCAACACTAACAAGTGCTCTGTTTTAACCATCACTAAGAAGAAAACACCTTGCTTTTTCCCATACACAATAAACGGGTCAATTTTAAAAAGGTCAACCGAGGTGAGGGACCTGGGAATTACATTTGATACGCAGTTGAACTTCCGTGCACACATTACAAATATTTGCAATCGTGCTAGCAAAATGGTCGGTTTTGTTATTCGCATATGCAAACAGTTTAATAATATTCATGTAATGTTTCTACTATATAATTGTTTAGTCCGTAGCATACTTGAATATAACTCAGTCATCTGGTGTACAAGTGAAAACAAATACATTCAGATGGTAGAGCGTATTCAAAGAAAATTTTTAAGATATATTTATTACAGAAAATACAATATTTATCCATACTTATTTCCGTCCGATTTTGTGCTAGGAATGGTAGGATACAACAGTCTTGAAACTCGTCGATATATTTCACTAATTATATTTGCATATAAACTAATTCAAGGAACGATTTATTTGCCAGAGATACTATGTAAGTTTGAATTGTACGTACCGGTAAATTACACAGCGAGGAGATCGCATCTATTGTTTAATGTGCCGTACCACCGTACAAATATTTTTGTAGACAGGCCAGTGGGAAGGGTTATAGCTCTTCTTAATTCCTTACCCACCGAAATAGATATCTTTTGTACATCCCTTTGGCAGCTAAAAAGGCAACTCCCTGCTATCTCATGTTTATCATAATCTGTCTTTTATTTAGTTTTATATTTTTATGTTTTTTTCTTGTTCAATGTTAGCATTAATTTAGTTATGTAAGTCATTTATTTTTAGACTTACACTCTAGATTTAATATTCAAGGGCGAATTGGATTCATCTGTAATGCCCTTGAATACTATTTAAAACTAATAATAATAATAATGTAAATCATATTCCATATTATTGTTATGCTCATATATTATTTAGTATTATCAGTTCAATTCGGTTTATAACTTCCTGACTACGAACGTATTACTAATAATAAATAAATAAACAAATAAATTAACCAATAAATTCAATATGTTTAAAAAATCCATAGCATTATTATGCAAATATATTATTCAGTATATTCAGTTCAATTCGGATTTTAACTTCCTTACTATAAACGTATTACTATTAATAAATTAATAAATAAATAAATTTAGCAAAAAATTAAATATTGTAAAAAAAACATATTATTATTATGTACTTATATTATTTAGTATACTCAGTTCAATTTGGATTTCACCTTCCTGTCTATGATCATATTACTAATAATAAATAAATGAACAAATAAATTAAATAGGTCAAAAAAAGCCATGTTATTATTATGCACATCTTTTATTTAGTATAATTAGTTTAGTATGTGGAACGCTGTAGGATGAAGACCACCACCGATCCTGTCCACAACTATCAACCTCTATCACACACCAGGATCTACAAGAGACAAACGATAAGGCCATCCAGGCTGCATATTTTTGGAAAGACAGGTCTTAAAAAGGCCCGGACAGGTTAAAAAATCAATTCAAATCGGATTTTAACTTCCTGACTATGAACGTATTACTAATAAAAAATATTAAGGAGTTTAAATAACTTTTGGACTAAAATCTTTCGGATTTTCGGGAGTGCTCTAGGCTATGTTTCGAGTGTCGTGATCCTGTACATGCGTGTTAAACTACACTCGTGTATGTTGTTTTTATAGCACACACTAAACAGCTGATAATATACACGTATGCGATAGTAAGCACTTTGTATTTATTAAAAAGAGGCGCGCAATGTGTCCCTACGTACACCGGCTATGGTCCGCGTACCTGCTTCTGGAGACATATAAAGTTACCGGAATCTGGTTGCCATTTTTGCAGTATGGTTGCAGTTTTTTCAACTTTGTCTTAAAACAGACAACCAACCTATTTTTTTCCACCTGTGCAATTTACGCACACATCTCTTATGACATGATGGAAATTCCTTCACTTAATGTCTTCTGATGCCGCATTGATCCTTCCAGGCTCTCCATATAGAAGTGGTAATCCATGAGCTATCAGCACCATCACGCGCATTGAATTAAATATATCGACGGTCACGAATGACGGAAATGCAATGTTCACTGCCCGTGGGAATGCCAGCGGCATTCAATAGTGTGCATTTGGTAAACAGACGAGGAACAGGTTCATTTTTATCGCTCTACTAGGCAGGAACAAACTGTGCTTGACAAGACGGCGTGCTGTACGTATTTTATAACGGAGTATTACTGAGTAAGTAATTTTAGTAAACGAATAGTCTTCACAAGATCACATAATTTACAAGCTTTTATTAACCTTGCAATGTATATTAGTTAGTATGTATGTATGTTTGTTAAGGTCAAATCTTACAAGCTGAATTAGAACCACTTCCTCTTATCCTATGAAGTTGAAATTTTTGACTTGTTGGTTCAGTTCCGTTGACAATGTTCTTTTATATTGAGCATGACCTGATTCTACACCCAGGATCGGCTTCTGACGAGGATACTCTTTCACGTTTTGACTCTAATTTTGTATACGCATTCAGTTATGGTAGCCCGTTCTAAATTACACCATGACATGGCTGCTACAACCAGGGTTGGCTCCCGACGAGGGGACTCCTCAACGGTCAACAGCACAGAAACTAAATTTTGTATACGTATTTAATTATGATAGCCCGTTCTAATTTTTACCGCGACAGGGCTGATGCAACCAGGATTAACTTCCAACGAGGGGACTCCTCAACGGTCAACCGCACAAACACGAAATTATGTATAGCATTCAATTATTATAGCCCAATCTAAGGTCCACTATGACATTGCTACTGCATCCAGGGTTGGTTTTTTTTCATCTGTTTTTACTATTAAGTTATTATATTTGGGCTTAACTTAGTGTTCTCTGATGCAAGTATCGATCGAGGTGCATGATCGTAATGATTTGAGGACACCAGGGGAAGAACGATGAATGTACCATTTTTCTTCATTTTAAACTGAGTATGAGGAAATGTGCGTTGTACCCATAAGGAAATTATGGCAAAATCGAATAGGAAATATTGATGATGGAAATAGGAAATATTATGGCAAAAATGGACATTTTTGAAATAGCATGTTGGGGAAAAACGATGAGAAACGAATCGATTGTGGGGAATACTGATGTATTATATACACATATTATAATGTTCTTAAACAATAATATCAACCCTAACTAAATATGACGTCAAATAATACTAAAATAACATATGACTTCTGACCATGAACAACTTTGTATCCTTGCCTCTTCCTTGTATCCTTGATCTTTAAAGTCGTTTTTCTCAGTTATACAAAAACATAACCCTCATCGTTCTTCCCTTGATGTCCTTATTATTTCTCTTGTTTTTATTAATTTCCTCAATCATTTCCGCCCACTTAACGTTGTATAAATCAATTTGAAACATTTTAATGTTTTTTAACGTTTTAGGAGATATACCCAAAATTTCGTAATAATTAATACGGTTTCAGATTACATTTGACTATTTAGACTAGACTTGAGTTTCTTATAATATAGCGATAATTTCTAATATAGTTTTATTTTGTTTTTTTCTGCCAACTTTAAAAACTATGGAGATTTCAATATACCATTCAATCTAGCGAAATCCAGCACTTAAAAGTAAAATCAACAAAACGAGTAATTTCAAGACAACCCTTCTCACTTCGCCTAGGTTGACCACCCTTTTTAGAAGCTTTTATTTACCTGGCAATGTTTGTTTGTTAGTTTGTTAAGGTCAAAACTTGCAAGCTGAAATAGGACCACTTTTTCTTATCATATGAAGTAAAAATTTTACATGTTGGTTCAGTTCCAATGACAATGCATTTTTATGGTAAGCATGATCTGATTCTACACCCAGGATCAGCTCCCGACGAGGATTCTCTTCCAAGGTTAATAGCACAGACACACAATTTTGTATGCGCATTCAATTATGACACCCTGTTCTAAATTTCACCATGATATGGCTGATGCACCCAGGGTCGGCTTCCGACGAGGTGACTCCTCAACGGTCGACAGCACAGAAACGAAATTTTGATACGTATTCAATTATGATAACCCATTGTAAGTTTCACCGCGACAGGGTTGCTGCACCCAGGGTTGACTTCCAACAAAGGGACTCCTCAACGGTCGACAACACAGAAACGAAATTTTGTATAATATTCATTCAATTATGATAGCCCGTTCTAAGTTTCACCGCGACAGGGTTGCTGTACCCAGTTTTGGCCTTCGACGAGGGGTCACAGAAACCACATTGTATACACGTGAGAGGTGAGCGTGTTCCGGTCGAACGTCGGGGTCAACAGTGTGAGGTGGCCACCCCTCACTAGACTCCAAGGTTGGCATCCAGGGTTGGCTTTTAGAGCATTTGGAGCATTTTAGAGCTTTTAGAGCTTTTAGAGCATTTTAACAAAAGCTTGTTTTAAAAAATGTGTTTTTACTATTAACTTATTAATTTGGCCTCTTATGGAAGATGTATTCTTGTTCAGGTCCATCTCTTAGTGAAAGTTTTAATGCATTCTATCTTTATCACCGTCTCCTAGGATCATTTCCTTTACCGAATATTCCCGTCAGCTGCTCGAGTCACTTGTCATCGCCCAGGAAGACGCTTTTAGAGTTACAGCAGATGCTGTGCGGAGCGCTCGATTTAATTAAAACATTCGCTTTAAAACTACTAACAAAATTCGCAAGTTGACGGCGATTATCACGCCCTGCGCGACTCGTAACGTTGCTGTTCCGGTCGCCTTCGTCGAATATAGCATCCATGATATTAAGCCCGGTGCACAGTTGTGTGGAGCTGCGCGCAGTGTTTCTTCTTCACAACCTACTAGAATGTTGATACAGAGCATCTTGCTGAGTACGGCTTGATGCAATAACAGAGCTTAGTATTCCATCATAGCTCATTAAATCCGAGTATATGACTATTATATTCAAAGAATATCAAATATCTATGCAGATTTGAATTGAGTCAGATAGATACAGGCGTCTATGCCGGCGCCGAGAACTGGCCCACAACTTTAACTAAAGAAACGGAAAACGTACATGGATGAACCCTGAATACAGTACACTCCTTTTTTGTTGGTCAGTCGTGTAAATAGTCGTAGTTATATCTTTATGGTCTACGCACCTTATTAAAGTCAATGGTAAAAAATGTGCTCGTTAACGGCAGAATTTTATATGAGTGAATTTAATTGTTAGGAAAATTTTCCTTTTTCTTTTAGAAGATTTCTCTTTTATAAAGTCTGAAAAGCCATAGCACCTCCTTACCTTAAAGACCTCTTTCTCCCGTTAGGAAGTCATGGTGTTCCACTCAGGTCAAGTCAGGACAACACCATAGCAATTCCACTACATCAGTCTTCTTTTTTCACCTACCGATAGTGATCGATAGTGATCGTTCTATCCCCATGAGGGGAGCCTAGAAGAGCATATAAATCTACTTTCTATCCAAGCCAACATGCCCGACAGAGGCCATGTACCCAGTAGGAAGCCACTCCCTCTGTCTACCAGTTTTAAAAGGATATCTCCGTTTGTAATTAACCATCAGGATATTTCCAGCCTCCCGACTGGTCACGTGTCCGAAAGTTTGCGACCTCTACCTGCCGTATGTTCAGCGGTGATTCAGTTTGAATACAGTATCAGGTAGCCAATTGGCCATTTCAAAAGTGGTTGGCGACAGGCCAACATCCACCCCCACTGCTTAGAAGACAGTATATTTCCATAGTCTCCAAACTCATTCAGAGTGCGCAAACCGTCTAGTAGCCCCGGGAGGCAATCCCCAAGAGAAGTCGATCCACCAGCCGTTAGATAGATCAGTTATATATCAAATCAGATACAGATATAGATTAACAACTAGGGTTGTCGACTACAGCGGGCGAGCCCGTCACCTCAGGAAGTTTTAACGATTAGTCGTTCCATCTCCCTAGAATGAGCGCAGAAGACTTGAGGACAAAACAGTCCACCGTCTAGTTACGCCACAAGCCCGTAAGAGGCCAACTCCTTAACCGCGAGATAGTCAGGAGTGTTACCCGGCGGGCCTAGACTCACGCCCTTACTTCCAATTGTGACCAGATTACTCCAGTCTCTTGATTGGTTACGAGTTCGAGGTCGCTTGCGCGGTCCTCTCCCTTACGAAGTGGTAAAACGGTGTTTACCGAATCTATCGCGGACCACAGCGTCCTTTGCCCGGTTGTTCACCCAGGATCGGATGGCCGATGGTCATTTCAAGAGCAGTCGCCGTAAGGTCCGCAACCACCCCCGCTCTATAGGAAACAATACAGCTTCCAGACTCCCCCGACTGTTAGTCAGAGTTGTTATCTTCTTTTGTTGTTATCTTCTTTTGTTTTTTTATACTGAATAAATGGGTTTTCGGGGTGGTACGGGGGGGGGGGGGGTGGCTACCTTTCTTTACCCCCCGCGCGTATACCCTTCTGCAGGTACGCGCGGGGTGTCGTTGCATGATATCCCGGGCAGATAAGACAACCACCGTCGTTATAACTGCCTGGGCGGTGGGTGGGTTCTCCACCCTCACCTACCGCCTTGAAACCACTAAACTGTTAGTCAGAGTGCACAGTCGATAGGCTTACGCCGCACGGTGCGCAGACCGTCCAGGAGCGCCAGAAGGTTGATTCCCAGGGGAAAGTGACCATAAGGCCAGAGTCCTACCCAGGCTCGCACTTCATGCGTGAAGGCCGTCGGATGGGTGTTGACCCGCGAGTGTGACCAACCCTGAACAGAATGGGTCTTCGTGGCCAACTCAGCAAGGGCCCATTAACTCCCATTAACATATATAGATCAGTGCTCCGCAGCTGCGCAGCACTGCGCGAAAACGAGAAAACCTAGCGCAGCACTCACTCATATACAGCACAGCTTTCGTGGACGCCCGGCTTTAGACCCCCGCTAGAATATGACCCGCTCACTTCGCGCGCTTGGTGGTAAAAATGCACCGTGGAAAATTCAACTTCCGTCGTAACTAAACTTCGCCAAGTACTTTTTATTAGCCGCTATTTCACTGCGCTAGTTGCGAGCAACTCGCCCGGGCGAAGTGCGGCCGAGTTTCGAGATTATTTGCATTTGGTTCAATTAGCAGTCGATAGAGGAACGATCGGATTTGGACTTTGTTTCATCGTTGGTTTAATCTCGTTAGTCGATTTTAATTTTGATTTTTCCCGTGTATTTTAATTTCCCTGGCCACCAACCGACCAGGAGGGTAAACTATGAAGTATTGTGAACGCGCTAAAAAAATGACATGTTGTGCTTCCTAGAGACGATTAAGACCATTTCTAGATTAGTATGTCTGTGTCTATCTGTCTGTGTCTGTATATGTTTATTCCTCCACAATAACTGTAAAATGGTTGACTGTAAGTCCGCCATTTGTGCATAAATTGTTTTTTTTAAAACCAGTGTAATATTCATTATGTTTTTATCTATACTAATATTATAAAGAGGTTAAGTTTGTGATGTTGTAGGAAGTAATCTCTGGATCTACTGAACCGATTTTGAAATTCTTTTACCTATAGAAAGCCACGTTATTTGTGAGTGCCATAGGATATACATATATTAATCCGAAAAATTAAAAGAATTTTTCGTGGCAGTCGGATTTGCAAAATAAGTCGAAGAATAAGCGGTCGAACGAAAACGTTTCTAACTAACGCTGCCTTAACGATGAGATGTATATGATTAAGTTCTAGAGAAAGTTGTAGAGCTTGATAATGCCTCCAAAAAAGTCAGCGACAATATATGTCCAACTTTTATATTTAAGTCACAAAAAGTAGTATTTTATATTTAAAAATAATTTAAATCGTTAGGTCATGTTTATTGGTCATATTAACAACAATTATGAATTCCTATCAAAATAAGTAAATTTATCGTCTCAAGTGTTAACAAAAGACTTTTCCCTTTTACTGCATATAATTTCCCTTTTATTTTATTTATTTTATTTTATTTTATTTTATTTGGTTAACAAACAGCGTTTATACATAACAAATACAAAATATAACAATAAAACTATGACTAATTATATGTTAACACTATCTATCTATAATGTGTACAGTACATATCTCCGTTATTATATCTTATTTATATATATACATTTTTTAGCAAATTTAATATTATAGAAAAAGAAAAAGAACAAAAAACAAATGGAAATGAAATTTTACATTGAGATTATATACAATATTAATTATTTTGTACCAAAGATACATTTTAAAAAACAAAAAATTGCAAAAACAAAAAATTACAAAAAAGCTATTCATGTAAACTATTCAAGCGATTAATAGTCATTATATGAAATACGAGGGACAAAGGACTGATAGGATTTTTTAATGGTTTCCTTAAAGTGACTTTTAACTGATGAAAAAATATCAATGTACCCGAACCTATCGTTATACGTTGTCATAGCTCTGTTTATTAAGGAATGTTTCGTGTAATTAGAGTTATATCTCTTTATATAAAACAGATTCGGGTTTCGAGTAATGCGAGGAGGAGCCAGAATGGATATCTTTTCGACCAGATACGCACTGTCAAAATTGTTATTTATTACGTTGTAGAGAAACATCATATCGCAAGTTGTACGCCTATCTTCAAGACTATCGAGTTTAAAAAGAGCTAATCTATCCTTGTACGATTCAGCAGGTCTATTTTCCCTAAAGCACAAGTGCCTTAAGAATTTTTTTGAATACGCTCGATTCGTTGCTTATACACATTGTATTGAGGGGACCAAATACAAGATGCAAATTCAAGTATACTACGGACATAGGCTTGGTATATTACTAACAAGGTGGATATCTCGGAAAAGGGCTTGCACGCCCGTAGTAGAAAACCTAGCGATTTGTATGCTCTGGTGACAATACTTTCAATGTGCTGGTCGAATTTCATTTTGGAATCGAGTAAAACCCCCAAATCTCGGACAATGTTAGTCTCCTTAATGTTATCTAAACCAATTTTATAATTGTATAATATTTTATTTCTGTTTCTCGTAAACGTGATTCGATGGCACTTCTTGACATTAAGATCGAGCTTGTTCAAAACACAGTATTCGCTAAGACGGCTCAGGTCATCCTGCAGGCGTAAACAGTCAGCCACTTTTGAGATAACAGAATAAACTTTAAGGTCATCCGCGTATAGGATAAACTGGCAAGATTTAAAACAGGAACCGATATCGTTAATATATATATTGAATAAGAGCGGTCCCAGGTGTGATCCCTGTGGAACACCGAGACTTTTACTGCATAAATAGTTACAGGGATAATACGCTCACAAATAAGACACTCACAAGAGGACACTCATAAATAACGGTATTATAGTCAAATTGGCATGCAAATACATACAAACATATGCAGTAAAAATATAACCCTTCTTTTGGCAGTCAGGAAATAAATCATAGCACTCAGTACTAACCGAACCACACTCATAATATCATCGCAGGTAAAAAGTTTTACCGCCCAACGAAGTGGGCACGGGTCAGCTAGTAGCACAATAAAGTTATTCTATTCTATTCTATTAATAGCGCCCAAACGCTTAATCCGATTGTGCTGAAATTTGGTATGCAGGCATCATTTGGTCATGCCAAGAGTTGAAAATATTGTGGTTGAAACCGGCCCACCAGAGGGCGCGCTAGTCATATTTGATGAAATCGGACGTGTTTAATGCGTTGCATTCTCACTATCCGCGCTTTTCGCCGACGAACGATTCGCGTCGTGTCTGTCTGTCTGTGTGAGTATTACTCCACGATAGCGCCCAAACGCTTAATGCGATTGAGCTAAAATTTAGTAAGCAGGCATCATCTGGTCATGGCAAGAGTTCAAACGATGCCTGCATTGTGGTTGAAATCGGTCCACCAGGGGGCGCACTAGTCGGGACTCAGAGACTTGAAATTTGGTACACAAATTTTGGCCTTGTTAGGACGAAATCACATTTTATTGTACACAAATTTGTACACAAATTGTACACAAATTGTACACAAATTTAGCCTTGTTGGCCAAATTTGGCCTTGTTAGGACGAAATCACATTGAAGTTTTGGTTGGAATATCCCACACACAAGCTACACCCTTCCACATACAAGGTGTCCCGAAATCTGGCCTGCTGACTCTACCCCTGCATTCAATGGCAAAAATACTGTCTGATCTGAAAGTATCAAGATCAGCTTGACCAAAACTCTTGCTTAAAATACCACCGTGGTCGCAAAAATACAAAGTCTGGCCACAGTGCGTGGTTCTAACAAACGTCACGCGGTCGAATGAATGGGCAAGTCAGCTGGCGGTTGCCGTATAAGGAGTCGAGCGACCGACGCCGGCGAGTGCACACTTGAATATTTCAAAACGCATTCAATGCACCGTTAACTGCTCGACTCGTAAAACCGCCGAGGTGACTCTTAAATGGTCGCCAGCGGCACGCCGCCTAGGGCTTCTTTTATTTACGCGAGAAATGTTTATCCGCGTCCCACACCTGTCCATTGAATTCTCGATCGTTGAACCGTGTACTTACACCTAAACAGTTTCTTCTTCTTCTTAGAGATTGTCCCATTCACTTGGGGTCGGCCTTTCTTGTCCTTCTCCTCCACTGAGCACGATCGCGTGCTTTGTCGGCCTCGAGTTGCTCTCATGTCTTTTTGACCGTTGTCAACCACGTGGTCTTCCACGAGCAAGTTTCGTCGTTGGCAGGTCTAGGGCAAGATTCACCATGTGATCTTCCTGGTCTTGCTGGATGTGACCGTAACACTGTAATCGTCTTTATTTGACTTTATCAATTATTGGAGCGACTTCTAACACTTCCCCTTAAGTACTTATTTCGGATTTTGTCTAATAGTGTGACAACCGCTGACCAGCGTAGCATGCGCTTTTCTGTTGTTGTAGTTTATTAAGATGTTATTTTTAGTTGCCCAACATTCTGATCCATATAAGACAGCAGGTATAATGGCTGTCTTATACAGCTGTCCTTTGATCTTGACTATCTATTAAGTCATATACCCATTTATATTATAAATTTACCCCTCCCTCTTGAAACTGAAAAGTATGGATACGTGCCTGTCGAGTAGATCTTTATTTATATGGAGCGCCAACTAGAATATGATGCTCTAAAATACGTTAATAAAATTGGGTGCGACATCGTCAAGTATCACCATCATGTGATAAAAATAAAATCATTCATTCAAACCTAACTCCGAAAACCGCTTACCACAAATCGCTTCGTAATTGAGCGGCCGTCGCTTTCGATTACATCAAATCAACGTATGGATTGTTTTCAGTGTCAGAGGCGCGGCGGATAGCGCTCATCTAGATCTGGATTCACATTGTACGTATCCTTTGGAGCCACTTTCTCTATCTGCGGTTAAAGTAAATGTTAATGTTAACTATGACTTACATGGATGACATTAATATTGTAAATGTTCGTTTGCAGTATAAAACAATACTAAAAGAATTGAGGGGATATAGTCAAAGAATGCAGCAGAATTATAATAGTATAACATATAATAACGATATAAATCAAACGATGAAACTGCAAACGCCATGATCAAAGATACTCCTACAAATTTATTGGATATCAAGCAAAAGCATATTTTCATATTCCGTTTTAAAACAATTTGCTGACTTTGGCCATATTGTTGCCGAAACTGATTATAACGGCAGAATAGTAGAAATACTGATAGACAAAATAATTGAGAAAAGGGGAATAAGTGTATCGGTTCCGATACCCTCTCATTTAAGAGAAAAGGCAGAGTTCGTGTTAAGTTTATTTTATTTATTTCCATAATTCAAGTTACAAGTTACAAAAAGAAAATCCTTATCCTAACACAAAAACATTTTATAATAAGTGTACATATTATACCTAGCTTAGAAAGGAAATTTATCTTTTTGACATATCGGTTTACCACCTCACTAGGTATGAACCTGGGTTGATGTGGTACTAACATCGGTAAATTATTTTGAAGCGAGAGGGCAAGTCTTATCTAATACGTGAATAAAATAAAAAAAATAAAGGTAATATTAAAAACATCAATAATATTATACAAACTAAATTAAAATTTATGACAATCTACTAGGTTATATAAAATAATAATTAATGTTTATATATTAGATACAAACATTTATAAATATGATATATACCATATATAAATATATATTAAATAACATATAAATTCATAAATATAATATGCTACTTTTAATGGTAGTATTTGCAATATGATGCTTAACATTGAAGCCCTAAAGAGGAATTGTGATATTACAAATAGATAATATTTGCAAAAAATAAATGTATATGTATCTTTCTCAACCTGGCTAAATCCTTTGACACTGGACCATAAGACTGATTGCTTGACAAACTCAAACAGCTTGAAATAAGCAATACTTTCCTGACTAGTTTACGAGCTGCTTAACTTGGACGTACACTGTGCTTAACCCTTCAGGCCTCGGCCCCTCAGCCGATTGACAAGTTGCTGTCCCAAATTTTTTTTGTAAAAAATAGTAAAAAAATTGAATTACGACACTGTCTTACCAAAACATTAATTACTGCCAAACCACTGTACCCATAATCAAAATGAAACATATTAACATAATAAAACATAATAAAATAAAACTAATTAAATTAAAAGAAAATTAAAACGGGGCCGTCACGCTGAATCGTGTTGTGGCCGATATCGGCCAATCGGGGCTTGAGGGGTTAAAGCTCATTGACGTAACCAGTAATTGGCTAGTTAATTATTTTGGGATGCCGCAGGATACATTGGGTCCAATCTTTTTCTGTGTGATACATTGGGTCCAATCTTTTTCTGGTATCTTTTTATGTGTGAAAACTTTTAATTGGCCTTCAGCACATATCTCTCAATGTGTACCTATATATGTTTAACTAGCTGTAAGTTTTCCTAAGAAATGAAAATAAAATAAAATAAATAAAATACTGTTCCTCATATACATAGATATTGACGACCTATTTATTAGACGTACCTACCTCTAAACGTTACATCTTTTGCAAACGACACCGTACTTTTATTAAAGAACGGTTCTAGGGAAGTATTTCAAATAACAACATCTGGACTTAAGCAACCATACAAGTAGTTAAACGCACTTAGTGCAATTATCCAAAAGTCATCGCGGGATAGTAATGACGTCATTCGGTGGTTGCCGCGAGCGATAACGCTACTTTTGACTTTAACCAAGGAAAAGTAATCAATCTTTGAATTTAGAGGCGACCTCAGTATCAAATGATACAGCTATTACAGTGCCGTCATGGTACTTTAAGTCAAGAAATATTTTTTCGATGTGTCTTTTACTTTTACTTTAACGTTAGCGGAGGGTATAGAAACCGGGCGTTGGTGTTTGGGTCGCGTTCACTCGGCGGGAGCGCCTAGTGGGAGCACTCCTGGTGATTAAACTCCTTTCCGAAGATCGTTTACAATTGAAATAGAAATAAGAGCTCGGTATTTTAAACATTTCACCAGGGAAATCAGTACGAAGTGCGAGCAATACGGGATGACCATAGTACGATATATATACTCGTACATAGTTGAGCTATTTGTTGGGCGTCAGTCTCGAATCTATCAAATCTCAAATCAAATTAGAATGAAGGATGCTGTGTCATACTCGTATCCTGCTGTCGCGGTAGATCAGCACAAACTATTAATGATTCTATGATCTTGGTTTCTTGTGTGAACTCATTATAGAAATTTACGGAACTAAGTACATGTGAAAGGTGTCAGCATAGCAAGGATGGCCAGAGAGAGAGAGCGAGATTGCCAGAGAGAGAGGGAGAGCGAGCGGGAGCGATCAGAGCTAGAGAAAGAGAGAGCGATAGAAAGCGAGCAGTGCGAGAGAGAGAGCGACAAAGAGAGAGAGAGAGAGAGAGATAGAGAGAGAGAGAGAGAGAGAGAGAGAGAGAGAGAGAGAGAGAGAGAGAGAGAGAGAGAGAGAGAGAGAGAGAGAGAGAGAGAGAGAGAGAGAGAGAGAGAGAGAGAGAGAGAGAGAGAGAGAGAGAGAGAGAGAGAGAGAGAGAGAGAGAGAGAGAAAGAGCGGGGGAGAGCAAGAGAGGGTTAGGGAGAGCGAGAGAGAGCGAGAGAGAGCGTGAGATAGCGATAGAGAGCGATAGAGAGCGAAAAAGAGGGAGGGAGAGCGAGAGACGGTGTGAGAGAGCGAGAGGGAGCGAGAGAGAGCGGAGAGAGCGAGAGAGAGCGGGAGAGAGCGGGCAAGAGCGAGGAAGAGCGAGAGAGAGCGGGAGAGAGGGAGTGAGGGAGAGAGAGCAATAGAGAGATCAAGAGAGAAAACAATGGCTGCATAACACTTATTTCTCAGATGGGCTGATTGGTGGTAACTGTTTCTATAGTGAAGCGTCGTCCTGAAATATTTTGATACGGTAGACTCTTTGACTTGGCCAGACCATCTTGATGGTGATGGGTCTTTGCTTATTTACTCTGATCAATAAAGGGACAATTTCTGGGGCCTAATGGAGTTATTCTTACATTAACATTTTGTAATATTGTAAAATTCGAAAAAAATATATATCAAATTAATGACGATGGGCTTCCTGTTTAATAGCAGTCTTTATATCGGAAAACTATTATATTCGTAGAAATAAATTCAAAATGGTTAAATTCACATAGTGCATGTAAATGGGATTCAGAATTTAGCAAAACAAATAGTATACAACTTTTTGCAAAAATAGTTAATTAGAATCAAAGAATATTAAATACTTGGCAGGTGAAAACTTTTGTTATTTGATTATTTTGTATCTGTACGTCGCAACAACATAAAACATTATAGATTTGTTGTCTCGAACAGTTTTGTTTCTGTTCACCAAACCTAACCTACCATTTCGTAGAAACAAAATAATGAAAAAAAACACGGGTACAATCTTTTAAGGGTTTCATATTGTTTGACCTGAATGAATTATTTTTGCAAAAACTGTTATACTTGGGTTTACATTTTGAATTCCCCTTTCACGCTGTTAATTCAACAATTTAGATTGGTTTTACGTAAATATAACCGTTTTTTGGCATAGCATCTTTTTTATAATTATTTTGTAATGGATATTTTTTTTGTTTAAACGAAGTTTTTATTTAAAATCTTAAAACCCTTATTGGACCTCAGAAATCTCCCCCTTAATTGCATTTTTCGTTTGTTGTATGTAGACCCACTATGCATACACCAAACCCTTCAATATTCACGCGGTGTGTACACGCGCCCCAGTTTGTAATATCAAACGTCAGCAACGAAATCGTCCAATTAGATCCACGCAAATCTACGTCGGGCGTAAAGCCGACGACACTCCACTCTTCGCGCGACTGTGGTCACAGCCAGTTATTAAAAAATCTCCTGAAACCTAATTAGTTTAATTAGCATAAAAATTGTGAGGGCGCAGCGCGCAGCATTTGTAACGTGGGCGCAGCGCATGGTCAGATTTGATGCCCGTTTACCGAAACGTTTTTCTCGTGCGGTTTTAAAGTTGGGTATCAAACGAATGCGTGTATTCTCCCTACACGGTAAACCCGAATGCGGTAAAAAAAACCGATTCGTTTATTTTTGCTGCTGTCTTGTCACTGAAAACCGTAACGGCTTTTGTGTCGAGCGCCGGCGGGTGGTGGGACGGTGGATAATTTCTCTTCTGGGCTAATACTTTCTTATATTAACGCATCTTGTTTTTTTCAAATCTTCCTATATAGTGCGGGGGTGGTTGCGGACCTTACGGCGACTGCTCTTGAAATGACCATCGGCTACCCGATCCTGGGTGAACAGCCGGCCAAAGGACGCTGTGGTCCGCGATAGATTTGGTAAACACCGTTTCACCGCTTCGTAAGGGAGAGGACCGCGCAAGTGACCTCGAACTCGTAACCAATCGAGAGACCGGAGTAATCTGGTCACAATTGGAAGTAAGGGCGTGAGTGTAGGCCCGCCGGGTAACACTCCTGGCTATCTCGCGGTTAAGGCGTTGGCCTCTTACGGCCTTGTGGCGGAGCTAGACGGTGGACTGTTTTGTCCTCAAGTCTTCTGCGCTCACTCCAGGGAGATAGAACAACTAATCGTTTAAACTTCCTGAGGTGACGGGCTCGCCCGCTGTAGTCGACAACCCTAGTTTTCAAATCTTCTAAGAAGTCCGTTAAACATTGACATTGTAATGCGAAGATAATTGAAGATTTTTGTTTCATCACATCTTATTTCAAACATGGGTATCCAAAAGTGGCCCAAATTTAAACGCCACGATACAATTGGATGCACCCAAAATCTTTGATATTGTTTTCTCAATCTACAGAATAACCGCGTTCGCAACGTCGTCGACAACGTGAATCTTTTACGGAACGTTCCGAAAAACTAATTAACAAACCGTATAGTGAGAACGCGCGAATATTTTTACCGTATACGGCTAAACCGTACCAAGAAAACTATTCGTAGAAACCGTATTAGTGTGAACGGGCTGTTACACGACCACTCTGCACTTGATGGGATATTTTTAGCAAATGATGAATAATAGCGACCGATATATAGTATAAATAGAGGAATTATAAAATCTGATTAAGAAGACGGGCAGCTTCTGGTTCCGTGCAACTTGGGCCATATGACCTCCTCGTTACCACGGGTCGGCTCAACTTACGCGACTACCAAACTGACATTTTGCAATCAAATTTACGTTACTCCCGCGTGCATGCATTTAAATAATAATAAAAATATGAATCTTGTAGCAAATTTCTCAACCTTTCGTAGTAAGATGCCGAATTTCAATGTTTTGTTTTTTTTTCTTAATAAAAATAAATAAAATCTGAAGTCATCACCTTTTTGTAATTAGCATTTTTCTTGAAATCTATATGGGTAAACATTTTGAAACTATATTAGTAATACGTACCAAGTAATTGTATAAAATGTGGCGATGCTACGGTTGCCTCTCAGAAAAGGAACTAACCTGGAACGGACTCTATTTCCCCTATGACGGACTCTATTTTCTGTGTCGTGGACAGGTGGGATCGGTTCCTCTAGAGAGGAAGAACTCGGGCACGGCTGGGCGGTTCGCGCATCGTGCGGTGTTAGCCTATGTGCGACTGTGCACTGTCTGAAATGTCTTAATGACAAGGTTGTGGTTGAAATCAGTCCACCAGGGGGCGCGATAGTCATACTTCAATCTCGAAATATTCGACTTAGAGACATAAAATTCAAATTCGGTCCACAGATGCGTCGTTGGGCCGTAATCACATGGTGAAATTTTGGTTGGAATATGTCACATACAAGCGACACAAAAAAAACCGTCGTATTTAAGAAAATACTACTATAAATATCATATTGTAAAATCGCCGATTGAACCACGGAAATACTACAAATATGCTACATTTGCAATTATAATCACTTGACACAATCACTATTGAGTGGGTGGGAGGGGTTGGCGGGGATAAGGGGTGGAAGAGAGGTTTGGCGCGGGGGGAAGGGGTCTCGTCTGCTTGCTGGGAAAGTCTTGGATTGACACAACAGATTTTTTGTTTATTTTTTTGTCATGGCACACCCTGTTAATGTCGATTATTGACGTGATGGTAACCAAATAAAAATAACTGAACTGAATTGAACATTTGTTCAGACGCAAACGATTCTCGAATGCCTTTTTTAGATTAGCGTCAGATTATGAAATGTTAGCATGAAATAATTCGAAAACAATTACGGCAAACAACGACGGCACAAGCGGTGGGGAAACAGAGTACACCGACAGCAACTGAAAACAATAACACCGAAATAATACAACGCACAGAGAGGGAGGGAGAGTGCAGTGCACGGCTTACGATACGTCCAGCCAGGGACCATGTGTGCGGCTTGGGTAAACAAAGCCCGTGCACACTTTTGTGTAATTGCAATATAAAAATGCGATAACGTTAACGCGAGTGTAAGCGCAGCCCATTTTTGTTATAGCCACGGTGGTAATTCGAAGTATGTAATATAGCTGCCATCTTTATTTTAATTTCCTGGCCGACCGCTCGACGAGTAGGAAAAGTATTGTGAACGCTTTTTCGTGTATATGTCTCTCTGTATGTATGTATTTCTCAGTATAGATCGTAAAATTAGCAACTTAAAATGGCAATGGACAGGCCATATAGCTCGCAGAACCGACAACCGTTGGGAAAAAAGGTTCTCTAATAGCGACCACGAACCGGAAAATGCTGTGTAGGAACCGGCAAATGTGTGCCCCTCCACAAGATGGGCCGATGACATTGCAACGGTCGCAGGAAGTAGGTGGATGGAGGTGGCTAAGGCCATTCGTCATGGTATTGTGAGGGACCACCCCTCACTAGACTCCAAGTTGTTCGGTGTGAGGTGGTGGTATCAACTTACGAGTTAACTCCGTATTGAAAGGCGGTTTTGAGTGCAGCAGAAGATATTTATTGAATCGATTGAAAGTTTGATATTGCCAGCTATAACGCTTCCCGAATAGGTTATGTTGTCGTGAGTGTATTGATGCGCGACTGCAGTTACGAGGGTATATGGATGAGGATTGTATTTGTGCTCCTAGTATCTTGTACTGGGCACGACTCGAGTCTGTGGGATTGCAGACGGATGCTTCGTGACTGGGAAAGATAAGGAAAGGAAACCAAGGAGCCGGACTCGTTGAGCGACCTCGTGAGAGGGATACCGAGTATGCCGTCGCAACCTTGGGGGAGGTGATCACTCGAGGAATGATATTTAGGTTGCTTTTTCACGGGTTTATATAGGCCGGGAAATGATGCAATCCGAAATATTCAGAGTAAAAGTATTGTTTCGTCGTGCTGATTCATCGCTGCACGAGTCAAAATAATAGCTGAATTTTGTCAGTGTATTTCACTGGAAATTGATGCATTTGTTGATCGCATGTAACACATGTACTTAAGGGCCATTTGTTGATCGCATGTAGTTAAGGGCCGTTACAGTATTCTATGGGAGAGACCTATGTCCAACAGTGGACGTCTACCGGCTGATGATGATGATGACAATGCCACCTCCTCCCATTTTAACAGCTTTACGCTTTATATTATACCGAATAACCCTTAAAATAGTGCACTGAAACCGTTTTATAGGTCACGCGTATTATTAAATTCTTCACGGTGGTTTAATCTCGGCTTCGCATACAATAGCGAAATGATTGACGCCGTAAATTCAACACAGCAATTGCCCCATCCGCTTATTACGGCGCGCTGGAATTATTGCGGAGATAGCATAATAGCATTCAAAATATTTAGGGAACGAAAGCGGCATCGGAATTCGTTAGCTTTTGAAGCGAGCTGGTTTTTAAAGCGTATTTTTAAGCATTCAGGTAACTCAGCCATCACCTCAGAATAGCGTGCTGCTCAGTATATAAGCCAATCAATATCTATATATACAAATCTATAAATATCTAGTAAAACAAAGTCGGGTTTGTTTGAACACTTATAACTCGAGAACGGTTGGACCGATTGTCATGGTTTTTGATTTGTAGTATTTGTCTTCGTCCCGAATAGTTGGCGAAAAATTAAAATTAAAGAAAAACATTTCCGCATACAAATTGTAAATCCGTTTTTTTCTCATGGTCAGTTGTACGTGGCATGTTCACGTGTCGGCTAATCATCCGCTTTATTTGTTTTTCCGCCTGATAAAAAAACAAAAAATGTCGTATATCACAAGGTGCTTCAATGAAGAGAATTAAACCTAGTGCATCCCATGCTGCACAATATGTAAATAGTTTAATTCAATAATATCTTGCTCTCACGCGATTGATATACTTAATTTTTGTACTTTTATATTTCTTTTTGTGTTAATATCTTAATAAAGTAGTGAACTTAATATTTATTTTGTATAAATATTAAGTTCAGCTAATAGATCTATAATTACAAGTATGTTCTCAGAAATTAAAACTAAATAGTTCAGCTAATACATCTATAATTACAAGTATGTTCTAAGAAATTAAAACTTTTTTTAAAATTATTAAGTTAATTTTTATTATACAGCTAGCTGAAACTTTTTTTATTAAATATTAAGTTCAGCTATTCTGTAACACGACATTCATTGACTGTTAGGCGGTACGAAGTTCGCCGGGTCAGCTAGCTTATAATAAATTACCACAAAACATTTAAAAAATCGGTTGTCTGTAAAGTCGGTTTTTCTGACGATAGTTGAACGTGACAACGTCATAAGAAAATACTGATGGAATGGTTGCATTCGAAGCAGTTTCATTTAAGATTCTGATATTGTTTATTACAAACACCCAAAAATATATGCTTTTATACTCACCGATTTGACTACTACATGTACATATATGTATTATTGTATAGCAGTATAATTTTTAATTGTTTATTGTTTAAAGTTTATTGTTTTTTTTTATTTGAAAGTTTGAAATCTCAAACTGTTAAATAACGGTTTGAGAAGCGTTCGAGCACGCTGCGCCATCTAGCGGTAGGTAATACGTGGTAAATAAACAATATTAGCGACATTTTACCAACCGCTAGATAGCGCATCGTAATGATAGCTTTTCATACTTTTTTTTTTTTTAATAAAAGTTGCTTACTTTGTTGCACTTTGTTGTACCCACAAGAAAATTGTCCGTTCAGTAATAACATTCCGTATATCAAGAATACACATAAAATTATGTCAAGAATTTAAATCAATCTAGTGATTTTTCATTCGTACTATTTTAGACTGAGGTTAGTAAATAATTCTTGTCGCAACCGGTAGATGGCAGCATTTATATTGAATAATAAATATAATAAATGGAACGCCTCAGAGCGAGGTAACGCCGCATGAGTCATGTTTTTTCGTGCGTGCAGCAGGCTCCATCGATTTATAAGACGTTGTCACGTCAAAAATCAAAAGTATGACAAGTTTAGGGAAGAAACTAAGAAATATTTACTTGAGAAATGTTTATATGACTCTAATGAATGTTATATAGGTAGGTACAAACGAAGCTGCCATGGAATTAACCGATCGGATAGGGCACATCATAATATTAGTATTGTATATAGGTAGGTAAAATATTGCGAATATTGTTTATTCGCAATATTTTACCTATTGCAAGTTTTTCAAAATTTAAAAAAAGTTTTTTTTTTATTGTTTTGTCCGATTTTTTGTATTAAAAGTTGCTTATTTGCTCGTACTGATTCATACACTTCAAGGTGTCTTTAACTAAAAACTCATCCTGTATACTAGAATTCTAGTGATATATATATATATATATATATATATATATATATATATATATATATATATATATATATATATATATATATATATATATATATATATATATATATATATATATATATATATATATATATATATATATATATATATTAGTATTCGTTTAGTAGAGGAAGGTAGAAGGTTGATGTAGAAATAAAAATAATGAAATCTATTCACATAGCAATGAAGGACTTTCCGGATTGGATTAGGGAATGCTTATGTTTAAATTAAATGTTTCAAAAGGTTTAAAAACGAGTCTACCACGTAAATTTTATAGCACCCGACGTTTTATGTGGTAAATTCGTTTTTTAACATTTTTATAATGTCAAACAACCGCGATAGTCTTCGATTTCATATGAAATGTTTTAATTTAAACATCAAACGAATTCTCTAAACTTTTTATTTCTAAAGGTTTTAGGTCTCTTTCAGAAGGATTTTGTCGACGCTGCCCAAATTCTGCTATATTTGTTACACCAATGTGTTTTCGCAGCTAAAAGTCGCACAGTTATCTCTTTCCGTCATTCCGGTGTCGAAAGCGTGAAAGCTGTCAGACATATAATTATTTCCAAAGTCCCAATTAAACCATAGCAGGCTGGAATTTGATGGATAGACGGTAATCCATTACGCGTAACGACAGATTGAAATTCAACGTTAGTTTGTAGCGTGGGACGCCAACATGGGGATATGTGATGTGATTGAAGCAAAAAAGGAGCGCGTAACGTTATTCGGCGGTAAATTGTGGCGCGACACCGTGGGCGAATACTGAATCAAAATCCGAATATGGCGTGTGCACCTGATTTGAGTATGTGTAATGATACCGTTGTACAAAATCGTTTGAAACCTGATATAGTCGTAGAATGGATCGTAAATTTGTTTCGAAATATTAGCAATTTATTTTATGTCAAAGTATACTCAAAGAGGTTACATGTAACAATATAAATCGTGCGTTTAAAACGCATAAGCTAATCTAAATTTTAAAAAATGGAGATGCTAATCAATGTAATGTTCATTTGGAGATATTTCTTGAGGAATGATAACACGTCGACACAATACAATAATGAATATATTAAAAGGAATAAAAAACACGACTGCAGTTACAAAAGAAAGAAACATCAACCATAACAATCGTCAAGTGGTTCTCAATCGACAAGTGGTAATAGTATTTCTCTTTCAAATACGTTGATCTAAAAATGTTGATGTCAATGAATACTGAATACATTGAATACGTGTATATATTTAAATGAATACACATGAATACTGAATACGTGAATGAATACATTTAGGTCAAATTTTGAAAATACCAGTGGAACAAAACAAAAATCGCCATTATAGGTCAGACCGGTAATAAAATTGGAATAAAAGGAAATGTACAAAACAAGGAACTTATAAGAGATTGAAAGTAATGTACACAGATAATAAAAGGCACACTTAATTATTCTCAATCCTCGGTTAATTGCCACAAGAGCAATTAGACTCAGTTGAGTACCTATACTCAGAAAAGGCTTAGCGAATTCGGTATGAACGACACCTGCTCATTAATTATCACAAAAGCAAGGAGCCTGATTCGTGTGAGAGACTCTGACTTGAATGATGGACTACCCGCCCATCTGTCAAATAAAAGCGCAATTATACTTGGAGTCACGATGAATGGAACCTCGTGGGTTCATTTAATATACACATAGGCACTTATGTTATAGAATCGCTGGTTTTGTACCTGTGGATTTGCCAGTTTATAGAATAGATTATGTAAATGATGATAATATCGAAATGGATAGAAATTCTTTATTGCACATTTTAAAACAAAACATACATCATGCGGACTTACTGCTTAAATTACAAACTCTTACAGCCAATCTTCGTGAAAATGAAAGAATGTAGATGCCAGTAGAGTAAAATAAACAAAATACCTAATAATGAACACAAAATAATCAAATAACAAAAAGACCATATTTTAAAATATATTTATATTAGGTTTTAGAAAATATCCGCAAGAAGCGAAGGACAGGGTGAAAAAAGACGTAGAATAACTAGGAGTTTAGGGACATAACATGCTTTTTCAGATACTTTAAAAGTAGAAATCGTTGATGCGTTTCTAATATTGGACGGGAGCTGTAGGACGGGAGTTCGAAAATCCCAAAAACGTGGTAATATATGGATGGCCCCTTGTATAAGTGGAAACATGTAATTTGCTTTATTTTTTTTAACTTAATAATTTTGTAACAAATTTATTGTATCAGCTGTATGTTTCCTTAATAATAATAAAATAAAATAAAAAATAAAATATAGCATTTTTTTGTAGTTTTTTTTAGGCTTTAATTTTTATGTCGTGCATTATTTCCAAATCGTTAACAGTTAGCGAGATATAAGCGAAAAACTGAATCGGAGGGCTATTTATCCAAGATGGCGGCTCGAGCACAACGGATAGAGTAGATGACTTTTAGTATGTTCAACAGTAAGCCTCAATGTACATCTATGCCAACTTTCAAAACATTATCAGTTATAATTAGGGTAGAAAACGAATTTACCGCGTGAAATTTGTAGCACCCGACGTTTCGGTGACGTTGCAGCCGCCGTTGTCTAAGGTAGACTGAAGAGCTGTCAGTCCGTTGTTTTGCGGGTAGGCCGCATACCGCTACCGCCACTGCGTAGGTTATAACGGTGGTGAAAATCCGTCTTGCACACAACACTCACTGTATCCTGTTTTGCGTCTTTGCGTTGGGCGTTCGGCGGCGGGAACGTTTTAAGAAGAGGGTTCCACGTAGAAGAGAGTTTGTAGCCGTCGTCTTTATTGAAGTTCGGGGTTCTTCTTATTTCGATGGCTTCCCGGATCATGCGAGGAAAGTAGAATTGTTCCTTGGATAGAACGATGGGATTTTGAAACTGCATCCAGTGGTAACTTCCGCTATCCAATATATGTTCGCAGATCGCCGAGTTTTCTCGCTGAACGTTTTTAACAGCTTTGATGTGTTCTGTCAGTCGCGTGGCTATGGGCCGTTTCGTTTGTCCAACGTAGGCTAGACCGCAGCTGCATTCGACTTTATACACACCCGGGGTTTGCAGTGCTATTACATCCTTTACAGGCCTCAAAAATCGAGCTATATTTTGGGTCGGTTTGAAGATCGTTTTTATATCGAATCTGTTACTTATTCGATCTTACCTATTCGCGATCTGTCACGCCCTTGACGTATGGTAAGAATGCTCTTGATCTGCTCGGTTTCTGACTTTCGTCTGTATTAGATCGTGTGCGTGTCTCGTGATATTTTCCGTATCCATTTTTCCTAAGGACATCATTGACGTGTTCCATCTCCTTCGGAAAATGCTCATTGTCGCATAGATCGCGTGCTCGATTCACGAGCGATGTTTGCACTGAACGTAGATGGTAGGGATGATGGTGTGAGCTTGCATGCAAATATCTGTCCGTATGTGTAGGCTTCCGATATACCGTATGTCCGAGAGTATTGTCACTTCTCCTCGTCACTTTGACATCCAAAAATGGTAAGGAGCCGTCCTTCTCTACTTCATAGGTGAATCTGATTTTTGGGTGTATGGAGTTTAGATGACCCAGGAATTCTTTCACCGTTTGAATGTTGCCTTTCAGGATGCAGAAGGTATCATCCACGTAGCGAAGCCAGGGAATGGGCTTAATTTTGGAGGTTTTTATGGCTAATTCCTCAAAATATTTCATATATAGGTCACTAACTATCGGCGATACGGGGCATCCCATTGCTACTCCGTCGATTTGTTTGTAATAATCGCCACTCCGCAGCGGTATGCGGCCTACCCGCAAAACAACGGACTGATAGCTCTTCAGTCTACCCTAGACAACGGCGGCTGCAACGTCACCGAAACGTCGGGTGCTACAAATTTCACGCGGTAAATTCGTTTTCTATCCTATTTATAATGTCAAACAACCGCGATAGTCTTCGATTTTATATTATCAGTTATTTCAATCTACAATTTCAAAGTCACTTTTTTTCATTTTTTCCTTTCATTAAGAATGCGATGCAAAACCCTAGCGACGCGAACGGCTTAAAAGCTCCGAATCTGACATAATTGAAGTCACGTTCCTAGCGGGCGCAGTCGTGAAATGGCGAAGCACATGCTGCCCATACTATGACATGCTTTATTCACTTTTAACAATTGCTATTCACGATCGCGCATCGTTCGTTTTAATTATGCCGAGCATGACACGGCGAAATGTCTAATTTTGGAATCAACGCATCGCTGCTCTACAATCAGTTCGTATTATGGAGATGTGTTTGTTAACTAATATTTAATTGATAGAGAGTGCATAGCTGCTGTTGCTGGAGTATTAATTGCGTTTAATGCGGGTGCTATACATGCGTTTCGAATGGTGCAGTTTGGAATTTGCATACATTAGCTGTGATTCATTCATCTGACATGGCTTGTCTCTTCGGCCGATGCACAAACAAAACCACGGCATTTACTTGTTTCAGAATGAGCAGCCCTTTTCGCTAAATACTAAGTGCACACGTACGGGCCGAAGGAACGTTCCGGTGAGGCAATAAAGCATTAGGCCGGCCCCGCCTCTTTTACTACCTGCTTGTAGGGATGCGTGCCGCAACATTCGCAGAAGATCTATCAGATTATTATATTATTGAGATTGAGCAGCGAAACTTTTATCGGGTCACTTTTCAGTTCGTCAAAAAATGACAAAATGTTATGTATAAGTCATCGAGTCTGCATGTTAATATCACCCTTCAACTTTAATAGCTCCAGGTTAGAAAATATGGTCTCCATTGCTCAACTGATAGGCAAGTAATGATGTTTTGATCCGCGCAGCATTTTATAATATATATATGTGGGATTCATTATTACAAAATGTTACGATAACATTTTACTAATGACCGTTTATAAATTAATAATGACCTATGATATGCCATGCTATTATAATCAGTTATCTATTAAGTACTCATTTAATAACTCACATCACATAATTAGGTCATTATTTAATTACTCTAATTCTAAAATAGTTCTTAAACCGAAAATATTAATAAATATAGCAATCGGTACTATGTATAATAAATGCAGATGTATAATACTGTTTCATCAAGCAAGCTTAATTCATCGATAAGCGATATCGACGTTAGCCGCATCCTTGTTGACATCTTGCGGTGTCGACTACAACGGGCGAGCCCGTCACCACAGGACGTTTTAACGATTAGTCGTTCTGTCGCCCTGCAGTGAACGTAGAAGACTTTGGACAGTACAATCCTACGTCCAGCTACGTCACAACCCGTGAGAGTCCAACGCCTTACCGCGAGTGAGCCAGGAATAAACCCGGCGGGCTCGAGATACTCGCGCCCTCACTTCCAATTGTGACCAGATTTCTCCGGTCTCTCGATTGGTTCCGAGTTCGAGGTCGCTTGCGCGGTCCTCTCCCTTACGAAGCGGTGAAACGGAGTGCACCGAATCTGTCGCGGACCAAGGCGTCCTTTGCCCGACTCTGAACCGGGATCGGATGGCCAATGGTCATTTCAAGAGCAGTCGCCGTAAGGTAGACAACTACCCCCGCTCTATAGGAAACAATACAGTTCCCAGACTCCCCCGATTGTTAGTCGGAGAGCACAATCGATTGGCTTGCGGCGCTCGGTGCGCAGACCGTCCAGGAGCGCCAGAGGATTGATTCCCAGGGGAGACTGGTTGACCCAGTGTCCTACCCAGGCTCGCACCCCATGCGTGGAGGCCATCGGATGGGTGTTGACCCGTGAGTGTGACCGACCCTGAACACATGGGTCATCGTGGCCACCTCATCATTGGCCCGTTAGCTCCCAGATCCTTGTTGACAGCTCGGTTTATTACCCCATCGGAACGTTCCTTTGGCCCGTACTTTAGTTAATCGTCTATTGCCTATAAACACGACTGGAAACACGGCTGCCGACTGACACGATGGAAACAAACCATTGACATTGTAACAACATGTCCAATCTGAATCTGCGCACCGCCGATTCCGAGGAATCTAAAGGAAAAGCCTATTCAATTCTATATAATGTCATGTCTTGCATGTGCGCGTCAAAGGACAATGGGCAAAAATGTATGGGTGATGGGCTCACCTCACCAATAAAAATCACATATTCATCACGGAAAACGTCTAATTATGTAGAATATTTATGACTACTACAATTTACCTCAATTATGAGCCACTTCGGAGTTTTGAAGTTCGAAATCTTTTTAAATATGGCTAATTACACAACCCCAATTATTTATCTGCCCAACAATGCCAATTATTTATTTGAAATATATTATTCGCAGGGAAGATCCATAAAAGATAGTCTATTATGATGTGCGGTCACTGAGCACACCATGTTTGACAGTTGACCTTAGCATATTACATACATCAGTAAACAGAGCGGCAATGAAATCACGAGACACATTATAGAGTTCAAGCAACATATCCCAGTATTTCCCCTCCATATACTACTGATACACTGGAGCATTCTTAGAAATATATAGTTTGTACTCACACAGCGTATGTACTATATCGTTTCAGGTATTCTGCGAGGGTTTTCGTTTAAACAGTTATACAATGCCTGGATGTGTTAATGCCTAGGTGATATCAGGTATTTAGCCATATTTAATATGATATAACTCAGAAACCGTTCATAATTAGGATCAGTCGTTTTAGCAATAAATGTTATATATAAAGATATCTTTCCATTGGTATATGATTTACAGCGATTGAAAAGTGAGCCCAAAATGCCCATTCTCTTTTGTTTATTTTATTTAGTAGAGGGTCAGACAGATTGAAGAGGTGGGGATATAGCGCGGAGTCAAACAGGCTTGCGTAATATAACCTCTGCTTTTCAATCTGTATTCCGAATTCATCTTTAAGGAAGCACTACCTACATAAATTGATTGTCACCCTCACTATTTGACGTTATAATGATTTGAGACAGAGAGCGCTGTCTGTATCCGCACATTGTCTTTCAGCTATGCTCGTAATGATTCGTAATTAAATTCATAATTCATTTATTTAGTACTGTGTCCATATAACTACATAAAAATTAGTCAATGGGATGAGAAAAAGTGACAATACTCTCGAACATACAGTATATCGGAAGGCTACAAACACATGGCATGCCAGCTGACACTATTATCCCTACCATCGGCTTGGCTTGGCAAGGTTCGAAATGCTGAGTCTTCAGCAGCGACGTAAAGTGACTGATATGACGTTCTTCCACAATATACTTTCGCATCATATCGACAGCCTACAAATTCTAAGCAGAATAGCCTTAAATGTCCCATCGCGCCGAACTCGTCACCCAAGGGTATTCAATATACCCAGACTCCATACAAATCAAGCAAGGAATTCAACTCTGCATCGAATTATGGAAGCCTACGATGAATCGTTTCAGGAACTAGACATATTCTCAATGAGCAAAAACGAGTTTATCAGAGCGGTAATAGACCAGACCTTAAAAGCTTGAACAGATACATACCTGTGCAGAATCACACACTCTCATATATACACAACTATGACACATGCACGTAGATGTACTTACATACACCCATTAAACACACATCACCATCACGCACATAAACACACTCATCCTACTCTATTATACACACTCAGAAATCTAGAGAACATGATAATATAACATAATATATAAATATTATTACACAACGTCACGCACATTAACTGTATATTGCCAGGAGACTATTTTGGCCGTAATATTGTTATTATTATTTATTAACTTAAGACTCGAGCGCTGTTTTTCTCTTTTGTTGGAATAAAAATAAAATAAAAATAAAAATAAATCAACTTTCAGTGCAAACGTCGCTCTTAAATCGAGCGCGCGATATATGGGATGCTGAGCATGATCCTTAGGAGATGGAATACGTCAATGATGCCTTTGGGGAAAATGGTTAATGTATATATCACGAGATACGCAGCCGATCCAAAACAGACGAATTTCAGAAACCGAACAAATCTCGGACATTCTTACCCTACGCCAAGAGGGTAAGAATGTTCGAGATTTGGCAGATACAAGCTTTTCCTAAAATCCTGTCTTTCGTGAGCTGCAACGTAAGGTGCGCTAAATTTTCAATTCGCTTCAAATGGCGCCGAAAGAGCTGGACGGCCGCGCTGCTGCCCATCGAAAGCCACATTGAAAACAATTTCGCACGGTCTGCGATCAAACCGAATGTGACCTGAATAGCCGTCCGATGTCCGCTTTAATTGTCTCTGGGAGGAGAGCGAGGGAGAGGCTGGTCGAGCGCATTCTCTCCGCTGAACCCTGGCGCTCCATTAATCCGGGAGCCCGTTGCAGTTCACAATCTCTGTAGGAAATAAAAAATAAATCGTTTTTTTCATCATAAGACTTTCCTGACAAGTAGCCAAGGATTTATCGAAGGATTTTGAGCGTGATTTCCATTCGGGAAGTAGGTTAACCTGATTAAAAAGGATAGTCGGCGGAGAGTGCAGATAATGAGAATACAACGCGTACAACACGTTCGAATTTAAAGAATTTTGAATTTTGAATTTGAATATGAATTTGATTCAATCGTTTACGGAAATATAATAACTAGTGAAAACTCAGTATGATTTCGTAATACAACCATCTTGAGTAATATAACAGTTCAAGTATTACGACTATTTAATTTAGGATTGGGAGTAAGATATTTCACTCCGCCTAATGCACTTTATTGTATTGTATACAGTGAAGTTTTTTCATTCATTCGGTTTCAAGTTATATGTGAACCATATTTTTTAACCCCCACCAGAACCATATTTTTATCATTGCTGTCACATCGACTACCAATCGCAAAACAAATTTAACACGAGTAATGAATGTAATTTGTAATGAGTGTAAAAAATGAGTGTAATGTGTTCAGGGTTCATCTGTGTTCAAGTGTAATGTGTTCAGGGGATGTTTTCCGTTTCTTTATTCCACCATAACTTCTTAACACTTGAACCGATTTAGAAGTGTGTGATTTTGGTAGAATCTTTAAGTCATCCAGAATGCCATAGGGTACTTAAACTGTAAAAATATCAAGAATTAGTTGTCTAAATATCCAAATGTATAAATGTTAATAAATTAACATAAATATATCGTGTTTAGTCTCAAATGGAAGGTCTGATTAGGTACATTCAGAAAACAATCTACATGTATCTATATGGATAAATACGTGAACGACAAATATTTCATAAAAAACCGTAATAAAAATAATTTTAAACAGAATAAGTTCACTTTCTGTAACTGCAGTCGTAGTTTTTATTGTTTTTAATATATTTACTTGTGGACAAAATGTATTTAGTTACTCGTATGATTTCTCCAGGTTGGTTTTTTTTAGGGATCTGCAATGGACTCACGGACTATCTATCTACTCCGTTGCCCCGCTTGCTCTCATCTTTTTGTCGGCTGTACGGTAGTAGCATCCACACAGCCGGAAAGGGAATAAATCAATTTATCTAGAGCTGCCGCACTGCTCTGTACGCCTCAATTAATTGCACGAATGTTGTTACTAATTGAATGGAGATTTATTTCAGATTATTTTAGTAAACTAATGTATGTGAAATTACAAGGCGTTCTGGAGAGATGATCATTCCATCTCACTATTTATAGGTCCCGATAAACTATCTGCTAAAGAATGTATTTGGAATTTCAAGACGTTCTAGAGGGATGCTCTTTCTTCCTCACTGCATATAGTTCCCGATAAAATTTCTACTGTTTTTTTTTTATGTATTGAGATACTTATGATTAGGTATACAGTTCATTGATCATGTAACGGTTGCTTCTTATAATAATTATATAAATTATTTAATAATTAATATAGGGAAGTTTAACACATCTTACATGACCTTTCCTGCCAATAGCACATCTAACTAGGCGATAATTTGGCCCGTCTCTAGATATGCATATTTTTATGCAATTTTAAGAAATTAAATATTTTTTTTTAACAATAAATTATTTGGACCCCCGCCACCTGTATATACATATAAATATACCAATTTTATAAAATATATAGCTATGTAATAAATAAATACATTTATAGTTCAAATTTAATAAAATTTAATTAAGAATAATAAATAAATGTTACTAAATAAATTGTCGTGCGTTACGGAGAAGTTGATCAGATTTTACATATCCCTTGTTAAGTAGCCATCTATTAAGGTTTGCTTTAAATATTTTTATATTAGAATAATTTTTCATGTCTTCACTTAGGGAATTATATAAGTTTGGTACTATGTAGAATATGTGTCTCTGGGCAAATGTTGTCCTGACTGACGGAATTATATAATTGATACTCGCGGACATTCTTGTGTTCAGATTGTTTTGAGTTCGAGCATGGCCATCTCTAGATTTGTAGAATGCAAGAAGCCCTTGCTTAATGAGTAACTGTTTAGCTAATAGCATATGGGATTGGGAAAATAACAAGGCAGATGGATCAAGCCGGTTTTTCCTGTGTATTACTCTCAATAATAATTTCTGCGCTTTTATCAATCTATCCATATTATCATTAGTAGTAGCGCCCCATGCCGCGACTCCGTAGGACAAAATTCTCTGACACAAGGCCATGTATACCATTCTTAATGTTGCTTTGGACAGAATTTTGCGCAGCCAAAGAAATACATGCTACGGTATTAATCTTCCATCCGCATCACTCAATGGAGGGATTGACTTAGCGAGGATGTTAAGAAACAGTTAGCACCGGGATCCCATTTCCCTTATACTATCTGGCGTAGTCTCAACAGACTGAGGGTGGGTGTGACATGTTGCCGAGCCAATCTTGTCCGCTGGGGCTACACAGATAATCTAATATGCGACTGTGGAACGCAGCAGGATGAAGACCACCTCCGATCCTGCCAGCAGTTATTAATCCCCATCACAAACCAAGACCTGCAAGAGGCGCATATTTTTGGAGAGACGTGTCCTAACCTTGCCTGGACACGAACGAACCTTCGGTATCGTGAGACTAATCCCAATAATACGAGAATACGACTAAAATGATAAGTGGATATTAAAATGACAAATTAATGGATGAAAGTGCTGTCTCATGTATCCCAGCTGTCCCGTGTCTCATTTTATACACCCAGCATCTAAAGCAGTAGTCTCTCGATTGCCTCTCAAACTTAACCAACGTAACGATTGTTTTATGTTTATATCCTCTTAAGCAAACCATTTTGAAACCTCCTGCGGCTGTATATAAAGCTTATTGCGGATGGAGTTGATTACTGAGTTACTGCAGCCTCCGTAGTACACTGTTTTTACAGTATATTAAGAATGACTTTTACGTGTTGGGTAATCGTAGCCCGCGGCTGTTATTGCGGATGGAGTTGACTACTGAGTTACTGCAGTTGTCGTTATACGTTGTTTTACAGTAATAAGAAATGGCTTTTACGTGTTGGGTAATTATAGCCTTTTTCCAATTAAAATTGATTGATTAAATTTAGGGTTGACTAATTTCTGAAACTCTTGATATGACCGGCGATGCTTCCGTCGGTGATGCTTGTTGGTCGAAAAAGGTCGAAAATCTACACGCTTATGTCTGCTTATTTTGGCAGGTTGCATTGGAGTCTGTGAAGGGACTATCAAGTACACACTATCAAGAACACAGTTGTAATTACACTCGTTTTTTAATAATAAGTGCCAAAGGTCAATCATATTGAGAAAAAGTAACTACGACGTAAAATTGTAAACATCTTCATTTTCACTTCAGCGTGTAATCTCGCGACGTTTTTGTGCGAATAGTTTTCGCGTCACAAGACACTACTGTGGATGGCAGTCAGCTTACCTATAACAACAAGTTAAAATATATTAAAAAGAATAAAAAACACGACTGCCGATACCGAAAGTGAACTATTGTATTTATAATTATTTTTATGAATGTTTTTTTATGAAATATCTGTGGTTTATGTATTTATCCGTATAGATACATGTATATTTCCGGAATTTACTTAATCAGAATTTACTTAATTTGACACTAAACACGATATATTTATATTAATTTATTGACATTTGGACATTTAGACCACTACTTACTTGATATTTTGACAGTTAAGGTACCCTATGATACTCGGGATGACATAACATTTATTATAACAATATCACACACCTCTAAATAGGTTCGAGCATTTAGAAGTTATGGTTGAATAAAGACACGGAAAACATACATAGATGAACCCTTAACACATTACACCCTTTTTTGTTGTTTTCATGATCCGAGTATTTTACATTCAAAAGTTTGATTTCTACCAAATCAACTTTTTTTGACCATAGCTTGATATAATATAATTATTATCATTAATTTAGTGCACCGCCCAAAGCTTCATATTAATCCATAGTGATTAACGTATATCCCATAATATTACGCTTCATTGCAATAATTCATATTGTCTAATTTGCATTTTTGACTGTGATTACACAGTTCCCTGATCCGTTGCAATTATCGTTAATGATAATGAATGAAATGACGACATTGAAATACATATTATATTTAATTAACCAGCGGATTTACAGCACTAGACTCGTCAATATAATTATGAAAGAATTTCAGTAATAATTTACTTTTTTATAATCTTATCTATCTGTGGAAAAGCTAACTTTCATATCTATCGTGCGTTGTAAATCTCATTTGATCAGTTATATGAAAGTTTTCTTTAACTACCTGGACGTGCACCAAATCCAAGTTTTGATTTAAAATTTCACATTTCATAAGATTTCAACCCCCCTCTTAAAATGTATGGAGATCTATTCCATTCAAATCGCCCGGGCATCTCTGTTTGTATAAAAGTTTTTAAGTTTTTCGTTCTCTCTTCCTCGTCGCTTGAGAGATCCGTTTGAGTCTGATTTAATCTAGAGGACTTGTTCTTAGTGCGATTACGTTTATCCGATCGCCGACGTTTTCCGGAAATTCAAGCAATTGTAACTTTTTACCGCTTCGTTCGTTCAATTCAATCCGATCCGGTTATATAAGTTGAGGATTGCATTTATTTTAGTAAAGATTGGTGGGTGACGATCTAGTGTTCAACTGCGATTGAGAGTGTGGTTGTGTCGTGGCACCTTTACTATATATAAGAATGAATATTGTAAATCAGTCTTTAACCGCGGTGGAGCACATAGAGGGGTGTCAATTACTACAGGCGACCCGCCACCCCAGGGAGTTGTAACGACATTAGGCCATTTTGTTTTCCATGGTGCGGACGTAAAGACTTTTGCGGAAAAAAATAACCACGGTCCAACTACTTAAACAGCCCGTAAGAGTCCAAGGCCTTACCGCTGGGTACTGGGAAGTGCAACACAGCGGGCCGACCTCGCGCCCTTACTCTCAGATTTAATTGGACGAATTTCTCCCTTCTTTAGATTAGGTCTCAGATTTGGGGTCGCTTACGCGGCCTCTAACTGATGTTAACCGTAATTCATGTATCGAATTTATCGCAGATCCGTGGCGCCCTTTGTCCGTTAAGATTACTCGGGATCAAATGGCGAATGGATCGTTTCTAAGGAAAGGTGACGCAGGTCAACAGCTATGTACCTACGAAGAGAGCTTCATAGGAAACAAACGTCTCCAGACTCCCCCGGTTATTCGCTGGATTGCGCAAGCTAGGTTGACACAGCCCGGTGCGCAAACCGCCCAGTTTCGCTTGATGTGTTCCCCGGATCCGCACGTCTGATGCCAAATGTCTTCGACTGCAAGCTGCAGCCGCTGACAGAGCTCAAGTCAAGCACCTCTTCGAGGAGGCTACCATATAAGATTTAAACCGTAAGTTGGGCAAGCCAGATGATAGAGTATGGCCAACCCCACCCAAGCTGCACGGAACCGTTAGGTACCTAACCATAGCCACTATGACGTAGTACGATTTTACACCCCGCCGGTTGTAAGAGATTGTCGTATGATAATAAACCAGCCCATTGTGAAATTTCACAATAAGGAGTATAATACAAAAACAAAACAATCGATACTTTCCACTACACTTGATGACGACGGTCTGAAGATAGAGCAGATTGCAACTGAAAAGTGCTAAGTGCTCCATGATGAAAAGTGCTAAGATGTTAAAGTGCTTGTTTTGTTATCATGAGTACATTCTATTACACATAATGATGATAGTCTGAAGGTGGAGCCGGGAGATTGCCACTGGAACTGCCTGGTGGAAAGTAAAGCTTGTTTTTAAAAATCCTTCTTCACTTTTAATATATTAAATCGCTGTTTCTTTGGTATGCCATTTTTTTACACCATTTGATATTCAGATAAGGTCCGCCTCTGGAGCTGAGCCACGTGTTAATGGTTATCCACTATTCTCGCACATACCAGTACTGGGCGGCTTTAAAAATCTTGGGGGAACAAATTATGCGGCGGACGTCGCTAACTCGTATGCAAATTAAATCAGAATGCATGAATTGGCCGGTTTCCAGCGGACCGAGACCGCAGAATCATGCAATCGAGCCCTCGGAATATAGGCATAGAGCCCTCCGCAAGTGGGTATAATGTATATTATGCAATTTGCCTCGTTTGTTCGTTGTAGTTTATACAGTTTATACAGAGTATATCCTTATTTCTTCGTTGTAGTTTATACAGAGTGTATCCTATCCTTCTTGAGCCTTATTTCTTCTAGTTTAGCGTAAAGTTTTAAACATATTGGTATTATGATAGCTGACATTCTAATTTTCATATAATTTATTATACATCTATTCAATTTTTTTTTAAAATACGAAGGCATATTGCTGGATTGACAATAAAATATATATTTTGTGATTATTTTACATAGAATTTGCATTTTTACTGGTTGCATTTTTACAGGCTGGTTTACTTCAGCTATTTTCACAGCTTGATGTCGTATGGCATCTTGCTGTGGGGTCATGCTGCTGACGCTGATAAAATATTTATACTACAGAAACGAGCCATCCGCGCTATTTATAAATTGGGTGCTAGACAGTCGTTACGCGGAAAATTTAAAGAAATCAATATTTTGACACTTGCATCTCATTACATCTATGAAAACTTAATGTATGTGCATAAAAATAAAGAACTGTTTTTAAAAAACTCTGATAGGCATGGTGTCAATACTAGAAATAAAAATAAACTTGCTGACCATAAAAGTCGACTCTCCAAAACCACAAAATCATTCAAAGGGCAATGTATACGCTTCTACAATAAAGTCCCAGTAAACATGCAAAATTTATCTGTGATACAATTTAAGTCATTTATTAAGAAGAAGCTGTACTTAAAGGGCTACTATAAAATAAATGATTATCTAGACGACAAAGACCCTTGGAAATAAAATGGTTACCTCGATGATTAATATCACGTTATATGTCACAATAATTTGTTATAATGTCACAATATCTTAATTTTTTATCATTTATCATGTTTGTATGCATTATTGACGCCAAAAAGTTACGTTTTCGTACTATTTTGAATAAAAACTTATGATTATGATTATTATTTCTATTTTAATATATTATTCTCCCTGACTCTTAAATTACATTCGTATATTTTGATTATTTGTATGTAGGTAATATTAAATCTAATATTACAGCCATGACAACTATCACGATAGTTATGTTTTTAATAATTAAATTTTAGGCATTTAATTTTGTGACGCATCCAAGTGTAGGAATGCCTATCTACTGGAGTAGTTGATGGTATTGTATTGTATTGTATTGTAGTTCTATGGTTGCTGGGTGAAACGTTTCCCAAATCCTATTACAAAAAAATATATTTTTTTCTATGCTTTTCAATATTATTTACTCGAGCAGCATGATGCCACAGGACTGGAATGTTATAAATCAACGTTTATAAATCACCGAGGGGGAGGGGTTTTTTTCAATTTATTTTGTCTTTTAGTACGTTTTTTTAGTACGTATGATTTCTGAGTTAAATAATAAAATAATCAAATTTTTGATAAAGTTGTAACTTGCATAAGGGAACATAAGTGTCCCTATGGGGCCACAAGGACACTCTTGTTCTATCAACTTATACAATATCTATTGAACCAATTTTCACAAAACTTGACGTAGGTACGTGTTATTTATCGTCTGTCATCGCCCTTTAACAGTTTGTTTGTATCAAAAATTTCCATACTCTGCCCTAAAGTTTATGTTCCTTAACCCCTGGGTGGCCACGCACGCCGATCAGCGTTTCTCGTACTATCCCTAATATATCCGTATTTATTTAATTATCGGCTCTATTTCTCCCTCCACTGCCGTAAAAGCCTGTCATTGAAGCCTGCCATTGAATAAGCTACCGTTATATATTAATATGCTTGCACACACATTCTACAAAGAAATTTTCGAGGGCCTCGAAAATTTTGCGTGGAATTACTGGCTTCCGAAAGGGTTAAATGCATCACCGCCGAATATATGACGAAAACATCGGCAACCTTTTCAAATCCTTTTTGCTTGAACTTTTAAAGTAGGGCGACAACATTTATTTTTTAATATTGCATTGCATTGTACGTCAGTTTTTCTACAACTAATTAAAACATGGCCTCCAGCCCTTTTAGATTTACTACAATCGTTTACTGAACGAAACCGCTTCAGTAACCGTAACCACGTAACCGTATTAGCGAAAATGACGCGGAGCGCGCGGCTAATCCCAGTGATTAAGTCAAGTCAAGTCAAAGTAAATTCATTGATTACATTACATTACATTACATTACATTACATTATATTTACGTCGTGTCCAATTGGTGGCTAAAAACCGCTCTTGGACGTGTCAAAATATTTGTGTTTTAAGTAGTAAGTGTCATTACTACTTTAATCTTTACGTTACATACATATATTAATTTAAAAAAATATATAGTATCTAAGAAACTTTGGAACCTACTAAAAGTTATTCGTCGTAGAATCGTATTACAAAACAAATTAAAGAATAGTCAATGGCTACCTACTAAACACACAATAATTAAAATGGTCAGTTAAAAAGTTGAATAATCAAAGCAGAAGCCTAACAATTGAAATAGTCAATAAATCAAATATATACGTACTAAAAACTGTCCATAGTAACATCCAAAGTAGTAAGTAATTTATCAAATAATCAAACTAAAACTAAATCTTAAATTTAAATACTAGAAGTACATATATAATTATCATTCAAATTTGTACAATATTTGCAAAGTCATGGCCCTCGAATTCGGTCAGATTATAGAAAGGGTGGCCTATCAGCATCTCCTTAATGTTTTTTTTAATTGTTTGTCCTCCAGTTGTTTGATAAGGTAGAGAGTAAATTGTAGAATTTAATGCTAAGGTATAAGTAGCTCTTCTGTACTTTTGCCAGTCTTGTTCGGGGTACGCATAAAAGGGAATTACCGCGTGTATGGTAAGAGTGAATGTCCGCTCTAGTTGCGGTTTCTGTTAGGTGCTGTCTGGCATACATTACTATTATATAGAGTAATAGATTGTTAATAGATATAGATTATATAGAGTAATAGATTGCTGAACGCCGTAGCACGTTTTGGCATATATTCTGTGCCGGCGACACGCAGGCAGCACTGCTAACATTGTCCGGTGAAACTAATAGCATTTTTTTTAATAACTGTCATATACATTTGTGTGAAAAAATACATAATACAAATAGACATATATTGCCATTAATTACTACAAAATGTTATACTGCATTATGTAATACTACAGGTAATACTACATTATAAATAGTAGCAAAAATCAAAGGACAGTCAAAATTACACTAATAACTTATTAAACCGACTAAAACTAATGCGACCAAAAAAAAACGTTATACTCAATAACAAATTTAACAATTAGTTAATGCGACTACAAATCAACTTAATAACAAATTAAACTGAGCTAATGCAACAACAAATCGTCTATTTTTTTCCTAAAACTAACCAACGTGTCGGAAAATATATCGAGGTCATTCGAAGCTTTATGTAAACGGGTCTTGTTTATGCATATTACATAATAAATATTTTGTAATATTTTAGATTTTTTATTTTTAAATAGCCTGTGACCCCCGAGAGTCTCTTCGCGACCCCCAGGGGGTCGCGACCCACTAGTTGAAAAACACTGCCCCATGACACGACTCTATGACACGACTTACCGTCCGTACTTCTTCTTCTTATCCTTTCATCTTTCCTTGCGGCCTTTCATCTTTCCTTGCGGTATTAATTGGAGAAGGTGGTATTTGTTACCACGCATTATGTGGCCCATGTATTGCAATTTCCTTCTCTTTATGGTTTTCAGTAATTTCAATCCTTTGTGCATTCTTTGCAGCACTGTCTCATTTGTGACTCTATCCGTCCATGATATTTTAGGTATTCTCCTGTAAATCCACATTTCTAAAGCTTCAAATTTTTGCACGAAATCTGGGTTAAGTCCACGCTTCTACTCCGTACAGGAGGACTGAAAATATGGAACACCGCACCAGACGGCATCGTGCAAAACAGCCATGTCCAATTGACGGCTAAAGACCGCTCTTGGACGTGTCAAAATAATTGGGATAGGTAGTAAGTCTCGTTACTACTCTTTACTGAACATACATAGGTAGTCAAGAATTAACTACTAGATTGTCAAACTATAAATATAAATAATCAAAATAGAAGCCTAACTTTTGAAGTAGTTAGTAATTCGAAAAGTTACGTAGTAAAATTATTCATCGCAATATTCAAATTGTCAGTAAAATGTTAAATAATCAAATAAATCTACGTTACGCATTTTAAACTAAAAGTACAGAAATAAGACCATATAAAATAATCAGACAATAAGGCTCTACTTTTTAAGTAATTTAAATGGGCACAATATTTGAAAAATCTTGGCCCTCAAATTCGGCCAGATTATAGAAAGGGTGGCCTATCAGCATCTCCTTGATGTTTTTTTTAATGTTATGTCCTCCAGCTGTTTAAATTTTGTAGGGAGTAGATAATAGAATTTAATGCTAAGGTACAAGTAGCTTTTCTGTACTTTTGCCAGTCGTATTCGGGGTATGCCTAAAAGGTAGGAGAGTTTGAGACTACGGTTGCAGAAGAGTTGGCTCATTTTGATAAACGCAGCTCTAGCTTGATCGATGCGATATCTGACTTCTACATTCCGTACGTTTGTAAACAATCAGGATGTTTATGTTGTAATTGGAAGGCTGTCATGGCGATGTCATGTCAATGTGAATTTACATAAATGTAGGGCGACGAAACAGAAGCGTGAGCGACGGCACCCGACAGACAGGTAGTGCCATCAGAAACGCGACCGCTAATGCGGTTATAACCCGAAAACTCCTCCGCCGAAGATAAGCGAGTCTGGCGTCTCGCCGGTCTGCGAGCGAGGGAGACAGCGCGAGCGTCTCGCGTGCGCTCGTCAGATAACGCCGCTCTGCTCACTTCACCCGGCTGCGGGCGGATTCCGCGTTTATGCCCTGGGGATTAGGCTGACATTCGCCTGCACACTCTATTACCTGAGATGATGTCGCGTGAGCGTTAACTTTGATTATAATTTGAGGTAGAGTGTAAGATGCATCAAGAACATTGTAGATAGGACCCTATTAAAAAGAACTCGGCGCCAAAAAAATTAAATCACCTAACAAAACAAAAAAGAGTGTAATGTGTTCAGGGTCCATCTATGTATGTTTTCCTTCGTTTTCTTCTACCATAACTTCTAAACGCTCGAACCGATTTAGAAGTGTGTGGTATTGTTAGAATCGTTATGTCATCCCGAGTGTCATAAGATACGAACCCGCGATCTCTTGCGCTCAAATAAGGAGGAAAGCAACGTCTTCGATATAAATTGCCGTGTTACGTAAAAGACAGGCATCATTTCACGGTTGTTTTTTTTTCGTTCGTCTTCTTCGCAGCCGTCAGGAATAAACTCGGTAGGCCGAGTACAAGGAGAAGAATATTAATTTGGTACATTATTCTCCACACAATATTACCGATTTTTTAATACCCGTTTTTGACGATTTTTTGACAAGATTGCCCAAAAAAAGAAATGTTATATATGTGTTTAGGATTCATGTATGTGTGTTTTCCGTTTCTTTATTTCACCATTACTTCTAAATATCAAGTAAGTAGTTGTCTAAATGTCCATTCTGGAAATATTCATGTATTTATATGGATAAATACATAAACCACAAATATTTCACAAAAAACCGTAATAAAAATAATTATAAATACAATAGTTCACTTTATGTATCGGCAATCGTGTTTTTTATTCGTTTTTATATATTTCCGTGTTGAATTTATTGCAGCGAATAAGCAAGTTATTTTTTTAATTTAAATAAATAATTTGTTATGATAGGAGATATAGGTTAGCTTAGGTTAGGCTAGGAAGTCAATACATCTACTTAACGTAAAAAGTTGTAATAGTTAATATAAGTATAATAGGTAATAGATAATATAAGTTAGATATGAACACATTATTGTTAGTTACCCACTGAAAAGACACTAGCCTTAGTGGGGAACTGTGACATGTAATTTGTATCTTTTTTATAAAGAAAGACTACAATCAAAAAAAAAAAAAAAAAACTTAGGGCGACAGTAAGTTTTGGACGTCTTTTAGTGCAATTTGTTAGCGTGCAAACAAAATAAAATTTAAATTAATAAACCCAAATAGACTTAGAGTATACGTTTCCTGTACATTTGTATCTTTCATCATCTTCTTTTTTTGTGTTCTTTTTTTCTTTATTCGTTAATGATAAAATATATTCATATAATATAATAACAGTGAGCAGCGTCAACGTCCACCTTGCTTGAAATTCAAGGAACATAACGCCAATTTTATTGCCAAGAATGGGAATTAACGTTGACCGTTCAATTGTGGCCATTCAATTTAACGCGGTAATAGTTACCGCAATATTTAACGCGTCGATGGGCATTGACGTTTCCCGTTAGTGTAGCCCCAGCATAACAGTGAAAGAAAAATAGGATAATAGTAAATGCGTCAACGTAGCACTAAGAATCACAATAAGAATCATGCGCCGCGCATCAAATCGTATAAAAAGGATGCGGAATAGATTGATTTCAGCGGAAGCGCAATTTCCCCGAGAAAGTACCTCACTCGCTAGACAAACGACGTCATAAATCGGACACGTTGATACGTGAAGTGACATGTAAAAGACTCGTTTGGCGTCGTCCCGTCGGGACGGTTGCAAAACGAAATCGAAAGACGTGACAAATCCTTTTATGGTCGCGAGAATGGAATTGAGAAACGGGCAAAAGATCGCGACGATTGTTACGACACGACGCGATGTTGCGTTTCATATACATAAATTCATTATCGAGTTTCCTAAGCTTAAGGGGCTCCCTAGACGATCAAGCATGCTTGTCAAGCATCGCGGGCTGGGAAGGAATCGTAAACTGTAGGAATTTTGCAAATATATATTTTAAATATTTACTAATAAATTAATATTTAAAAGAAAAACACTAAAAACACGCTTTTATAAATGCACGTAAAAACCACATCATCTGACCTTGAAACCTAATCGTGGTCAAAGTTCATTCCAAGACTTTTCTAACAAGTCCAAACACAGCTATGATACGATGTTCCATCATGAAGTTCCAGTTCATATCTTCCGACTCCATCATCAGATCAGTTCGACAGTACCATATTATTGTATTGTCATCAGAACTACATACAGCTGCCAATTTTCATGACGCTACGATCCTTGGAAGATGGTTAAATTAGTTTCCTTAGATTCCATTACATAGTTAGTTACATACAGGTCGACCTAATAAAAGCGTGTTAAAATGCCTAATTTTGTAGTTCATACCGGTGAGTCACGTTAATTAGACGTAATTGATTGATGAATGACGTAACTCTCTGGTATAAAACTAGAAATTAGGCATTTTTAGTAAATATTTTTACAAAATATTTGCAATTTCCCGCGGTTTACGATCCCCTACCAGCCCGCGACGCGATGCTTGACAAGCATGCTTGATCGTCTAGAGAGCCCTTAACGTCACAAAGCTATCCCTGTTTTTTTTTACTTTTAAATTGTTGTCATATGACAACAACGTAATAAAAAACGGTTGTCACAGTGCAGAGGTGTCAACTACAACGCAGAACCCGTCACCCCAGATGATATAACGATATGTGCACTTAAATATATAGGATTGATTCTTAGATTACCATTTTGTTATTACGGTTTTATACAGAATAACGAGGTTTCAATCGTAATTTTGTTGAAACTATATTACTCGATTATACAGGTTGAGTTTTTAATTAGTGACATCCTTGAAGTCGGTGATTCAGTACGAGCAAATATACAAGTTTTGATTTTAAAAAATAGGAAAGGCACATAAAAAGAGTTGAGCGCGTAGCGCCATCTAGCGGTAGGTAAAATATCGCAAACATTGTTTATTCGCGATATTTCACCTATTGTTACATGGCGCAAGGCGCTCAACGCTTGTCAAACTTTTATTTATCAGTTAGGTTTTTCAAATTTTGCTATTAAAAAAAAACAATTTGTTTTTTTTTTGTTAAAATCTTTTAGTAAATGTTGATTATTTGCTCGTACTGATTTACCCACTTCAAGGATGCCACTAATTAAAAACTCACCCTATTCGTATCACCATTTTTCTTACTGTTATTATGGAAATAACAGTATACTGTAGTTTCAACATGATTTATGTGTCCGGCTTTAGCCGTACGTATACTACTACATGCTGTCATGTTAGAAGCGCGACATAGTCGCGACATAATGAAATAACATTGTGTTAACATTACGACACGGTAACTACCGCCACGCCAACACCGTACTAAGGCATCGATCAATCTAATACCCTATATATTCAATGATAATACTAATAATAAAGGTTGGTAATTTGACTGCAGACAATATCTAACAATACAATTTTAAATTAAGGTATCGTGGAGTATTCGCTTTCCTTATCGCTATTAAATTAATTTTTAATCGCTCGGTTTTAACGCAATGAAACCATGATTAGGCAAATCGAAGGCGAAACGCCGAGTTTTACAGCGGCAAATGATCGCTGAAATGAAACGCGCCATCCGCCGCTGAAAGGCTGAACTGGATCCGACGCATTAATCTTACAGGCGATAATTCATCGCCTTGGCCGAAGGATTCCCCCGAAGGCTTCGCAGGAAAGCTTCATTTCGCTCACGAAATTACTTGTTTTGAGGCCACTGCGATAGCAACGGTGAAACATCGTTTGTGATCGCAAAGACAGAAAACAAATTGATTTTAGTTGATTATATACTGGGCACGATTGCGTTTCTTTGTGAACTAAAACTAAAATTAGCCCAAGCGAACGAGACAGAGCAATACGTTAGAGCGGAATATGAAACGAATGATCGTCGATAAATACTACCTGTTATTAACTATGGTATAATTGGGTGGGGTGGGTGCTGCAAAACCCTCCTGACGCCACTTCTAACAGCGCAAAAATGTGTTTTAAAAATCATGCATCGCAAACCATATCAATATTCTTCTAATGAACTCTTTAAAAGGCTCAAGTTTTGGATGCTAGGTTATTATTTATTAAAACTGCGCTACGTTGGGTTTTCGTGGCCAAGCAAAATAAATCTTTTATTATTACGCACACGAAACCCACTAGACAACTCCTGAGTGATAATTTGAATGTACTTAGGATGAAGACGACTTTCGGACAGCGACACTACGCTACAAGATTATATAATAAATTAAGCAGTGACATAAAAACTAGCCCCAATTGTCATTTGTTTAAAAGCAAAATAAATAAATGGCTGTTGCAAAAAGAACGTTAATCTATCCATGCCATGATCGATGTAGTAGAAAAAGTTGAAGTTGACTTAACATATATTTTGTTTATATGTATGTATGTGTGTATATGTGTATTCCAATGTATTTAGTATTTCTATTTCCTATATAATATTGTAATTTTTATATTTTTTTTTATTATTGTATATATTTATTATTATTATATATATATTTTTTTTTTTTTTACGGGTATATCCCATTTTTTAAACGGGTATATCCCAGTTGGGCAGCACTAGACAGTGAATGAAAGAGGAAAGATTTTGCCATTTGTTTTAATATTATAATTATTGTAAATGGTTAATTTGATAATTCCAATAAATAAATAAAAAATAAAAAACGTATCCTCGTCCGAATAAATTCGAGCATATTTCGTACGGTGTAAGATTTGCAATCGTACGCAATCGAGCCCACTGTGCAAAACGAAATAAGCTTTTTTATTCATATGTGTATAATCGCATTCAGGCTGTTGTAGTCGGCGGTTACCGCTCACAGCTAATTACCATCCCCGGGGGGGGGGGGGGGTACCACATTTTATTTAATTTGCTCCAACATGATACGAAATACGTCTTTGTCTTGTAGTGCCATCTCCTAACGGAGGTTGGCAGAGAAAAGCTTTCAACTACAATCGACGATCCCGACATTCAGGAAGTTTCAACGAAATGTATCGTTCTGTCTCCCGTGAGGTGAGCGCAGAAGACTTAGGACAATACAGTCCACCGTCAAGTTACGCCTCATGCCCGTAAGAGCCCGTAAGAGAATTTTTCCTTGGGTTATTATTTGCAGCAGTTGGTATTTAGGGTTGCGCATTATGTGGCCTAAGTATTCAAGCTTGCGTCTCTTTATAGTTTTGAGTACCTTTGTGGCTTTTTTAAAAAAAATTAATTTTATTTAGGTAAAAACAGTCATATTCATTTGTGTGAATATAATACATAATACAAATAGGCCTATATTACCATTAATTACTTCAAAACATAAATAGTAGCAAAGGGAAAATTACAATCAAAATTACACTAATCACTTATTAAACCAAGCAACCAAACCAAACTAATGCAACCAAAAAAACAAAAAGTTTTACTTAAAAACGAATTAAACTATAAGCTAATGCAACAACAAATCGCCAATTTTTTTCCTAAAACTATCCAACTTGTCGGAAAATATGTCGAGGTCATTCGAAGCTTTATTATAATATAAACATGACCGTCTGAAAAAGGTATTTTTCGCATAGTTCGTGTGAACTTTTTTATTTAATCTTTGAAGGGCTGTTGTATTTCGAACCTTCTAGACCCACGATATTTTGAGCATTTTCCGATACACCGATATCTCAAACGCTTCATGGCGCTTGGCCATACAAAATACACGATAATTTATTTCTTTAGCAAAATTTGTTCCGAAATTTCTTTAACAGATACAAATATTTCTTCTTCTCCGTCGTTCCCTCATTACTGAGGATCGTGGCCACTAGACAAACAGTTTGCCTACGAGGCTCCTCCACTTCGACCTGTTTTCTGCATGGCGGGTCGCAGATTGTATTGACCCTTTTGTAACTTCTTTGATGAGGTCGTTCCATCTGGCCGGTGATCTGCCTTTGCTTCTTCTTCCCTCGACTTGACCCCGGGAAAGCATTTTCTCCAGATTCTCTGTGTTTCTACTGGCAACATGATCGAAGAACTGCAGGACCCTTCTCATGCATACGGTGGAGAGCCTCACTTGGATGCCGAGTTCTTCCAGGACAGATTTGTTGGCAATTGTTGGTGCGGCGTGCTGTTCATTCCTAGCATTTTACGCCAACACCACATCTCCAGTGCATCGATTTTGGTGCGTATCCGAGCCTTCAGGGTCCATGTCTCCGATGCATAGAGAAAGATCGAGAAAACCAGAGCTCGAACCAGCCTAGCCTTAGTCTTCTACAGCCTTTCTAGCTTCCTCATGGCCGATCTTGCCATCTGGCTTCTGCGTGAGACTTCCTTTTCACAGTTTCCGTCGTTGCATATCATGGAGCCCAGATAGACAAAGTCTTTCATAGCTTGAAGGTCACTCAAGCTGTGAAAGACTAATATTTACAAATCTAATATTACCATAGGTACATATTATTATACAACAAATATTATACAAAGTTTTACAAAAAGTGTAATTAAAAGTATACATATTTAGACTGACGCCGTATACACAGACTTTAGTAAGGCTTTTGATAAGGGAAACCATCCTACTCAATATTGGTATACATACATGGGGACCTATTAAAGTGGCTCAAATCTTACATTAGTAGAAGAAGCCAAAGCATAGTGGTAGCAGGTTTCCAGTCGAATAGACTATCGGTAACGTCTGGTGTACCGCAACGTAGTCTTCTTGGACCTTTACTGTACACAACCTATATTATTGACCCAAAAATCCTCTTGTTTACAGATAATATGAAAGCCTTTATGTGTATTAGCTCGATGCATGGATTTTCTTCCAATTTCCTATAAGTCCTTAACTGCTTATCTATTTATTGCGAAATGAATCATCTACACCTTAACGTTCGCAAATTCCACTCGGTTCAACTCACTGGAAAGGAATGTAATTGCATAGCAATACTAACTCTTACATATCTACTTTCATTCAAAATCGGTTATAAAGTAGCGAGAGTAGTTAGACCTGGCGTCATCTATTCTTAGAAACTATCCGCTGGACATCTGATCCCGTGTGAACTTGACAGACAAATAGCGTCTTGTTCCGCCATAAATTCATACTTGAATTACCGCTAACGTCAGGTAGAGAACACGCAAGCGACCTTGAATCTGTGACCAGATACTGGAGAACGGGGAAATCCATTCAAATCTGGTAGCAAGGGCTTGATGATAGCCCGTTGGGTTGCACTTTCCAGTGCCTCGCGGCAAGGCGCTGGACATTACGGCTGCTGGCCGTGTTTGACTGCGAATTGTGCAGTTCATCAAGTCTTTACGTTCACTTTATGCAAGAAAGAATGACACGATGTCGTTTTAGTTACCTGGGGTGGCGGGTTCGCCCGTAGTAATTGACACACTTCGTTATAGAAATGTTATAGTTACCTAATCGGCTTTTGTAACATCTTTGTTCATAAAATAAAAAGCTATTTTGTTTGCTGTGTAATCACCAATGTCGAAAAATAGCATTAAAATAAAAACCATTCGTTCGACATATGTAGGATGCGCTTTCAATATAGGTTTAGTTTGCTGGCATCACATCTATCCATTAACGCTAGATTGAACAACTCATTATTTATCTCTTGATATTCATAACCAGTGCCGGGAGATCCCCGGAACTATTTTCGTTAATGCAACCAAAATACAAATAGGCTTCATATCGCTAATAACCCAGAAGATAACGCACGCCACATGGGACGCTGAAATGGAACGCGTAACTGATAGCGATGCTGAAAATATCACACTAACCACGACAGACAATAGTAATTAAACAACTGATTATGATTGCGTAATGTAAACTCGCAATCTGCCATGATATGTGATATCAGGTGTTTTAAGATAAAATACATTGGGGTTGACGGTTAATGGGTTTTGAATGGACTAGAAGAAAAGTTCAGGTTACGAGACGGGGATACAAAAGTAAGGAAGGCAGACGTAGAAAAGTAAGGCAGATTGTTATATAAAGTTTTTATCGGTCCAAACGTTAAGAGTGCACTCCGTTGAAGGTTATTTTTTAAAATCAATTCGCCCTTTATAAAAAAAAAAACGTTCATAAAAGCGGTATGCGGCCTACCCGCAAAACAATGGATTGACAGCTCTTCAGTCTACCCTGGACAACGGCGACTGCAACGTCACCGAAACGTCGGGTGAAAGTCTTCGATTTTATAGTATCTTGATGGTTAAATTCAGACGGAGATATCCTGTTAAAACTGGTAGTCAGGGGGCGAGGTTGCAGCTGGTTTATCTTCTCAGTGCCTCGCCGTAGGGCGTTGTCATCTGATGGGCATGTTGGCTATACTAGAGGGTAGGTTTATATCGTTCTCGAGTCTTCTACGCTCACCTCACGAGAGACAGAGCGATCATTATCGTTAAAACTTCCTGGGGTGACAGGTTCACCCGTGGTAGTCGACACCTCCAAGTATGGCATTGTGCAATCTAATATTATATATTCAATGGTTTAAAGAAAGTCTGCTATAACACGATCACGTGTGCGCGATCGAGCAATCTTGTTTCCCCACCGCGCGTCGTTGCATGCGAGGCGGCGACGGTACGAACGGCTGTATGGAAATTCCGAAGCAGCTTTGTGCTTGTTTGTATCGACGTCAACAAGCAATAACGGCGCGCCTTCCGATAACTCAAATAAGAAGAAAACACTTTGGCGAAGTTTTCCCGGCCGACGCTACTGCGGCGGCGATGATTTCGGCGTCGCGACGCCCAACTCGACGTCGCCGCGCGGTGCCTTGGGACGCAGACGGGACGAGATACAAGACTAGGCACACGGCTGCCCGACGAAATAGAACTCTATACTAAATCGTATTGTGAGAGGTTAGGGGTCGTCCAATATTTACGTGACGCGTTTAGGGTGGAGGGAGGGGAGGTCGAGCCGAATCTCACCGAATCTCACGTAGAAGAGAGGGGGGGGGGGGGGGGTCTAAACAATTATCACATAAAAAACCGCAAGAACCAATGTAAAATTGCGAGAAATTTGGATTAATATAAGTTAACCATGTTTCTCCACTAAAATATGGCTAAATCCTACACAATAATATTTATCGCAGTTATGCGAGCGCCCCTTGGACTTTTACAAATTTGAGTACGAGTAGTTCCTATTCAGGTATTTTATTGTTCGATTTTCTCACTATGACTCTACTGAAACGACTGCTTTCTTAGTAGGCAATCGAGCACAGATAAAAGTATTTACACTAAAAATACGCATTTTGAAAAATCTGACACTAAATTAGGGAGGGGAGGGAGGTGGGGCGAGCCAAATCTTACGATATCCCCATGGGGGAAGGGAGGTCGAAAAATCGCCAAAATCGCCTTACGCAATGAATGGACGCCCCCTCATCCATATTGGATTCACTACATAAACCTATATGCGATGCTTTAATTACTATCATTAGAAATGCAACGATTATTGATTTACTGATTACGATGCCGGTGAGGATCTTCAAAAAATAAAATCGGTGTTGTCACTCCAAGACTTTTCCGGCAAGCAGACAACCCCCCCCCCCCCCTCCTTGCCAAAACAAAAGTCGAAAAAGCAATTAAACTTCTTGGTTTTGTCTTCAGAACAATGAAGCCATGTCGACATCCGAAATCCCTAATATCAGTATAGGTATACATCATTTATTAGAGCGGCTCTGGAGTACGGGATCAGTAATTTCGATTCCGCTTTACAGTGTTCACAGCGAAACAATTGAACCAGTCCAAAAGAAATTTACTCGCATGCTTTCGAGCAAATGTAGCCTCAGGAATATTCTGAAAGATTATGTAGAGCGGCTTTCTCACTTCAACCTCATAAACTTAAAAACACGTAGGACTATTATTGATATGACGTGTCTCCATTAGCTATTGCACAATCGACTAGACAAGCCCAGCTAGTCTGTAAATGTTCAATTTCGTGTGCCACCGCGACTAACGAGGAGCTCTCATACATTTTCTGTTGTCGCGTGCAATAGCAATGTCGTGTCGAATAGACCTCTTACCAGAATGAGTCGTGTTTTTGATACCTCATGTAATGGATTAGATGTATTCAATGATTCCATTAATTTAATTAAAGATTCGATCACTTCTAGCCCATCTCCTACTTCTTGAGATTTCACTAACTGCCATCCTACTGTACTGTATACCATATCATTATATTATATTATATCATAATATTTATTATGAATATTAATTTGCAATTATTCGTATTTCATTTTTGCTTTATATATCCCTTTTTCAGCTTATCCTATTATTACTGTCGTTATCCTTATAATATTATTAACATTATTACATTTATTCACTATCTACGTGCTCGTATTATTTCTAACATAATTTGTTACGCAAGCATTGTAAACTGTTCATAGAATAGTGAATTAGTTTTATTTTATTAGGTTTTGAACATACTCGCATCACATTATACCGAGAAAACAGTAGACGCCCTCTCAAGCAATAGAGGATTGCGGGTATAGGGTGCCAGGAAAGAGAGCAGAGGGCTACGTCTCGATGAACGCCTTTCGTTGGCGTTACGCGCGTACGAAGGTCGGCGAATTTCTTAAAACGTTTGTACATCTGCGTTGGAGGTGTAGTAGACATGTCGTGGTCATATGCAAGCTTTTGGACTCGTGACGGAGCTCGCCTCGTTTTTAATTTTTGTTCTAAGAGACGCTACTATCTGATATTTTGTACTCGTATCATGTATTTACTATCTGTAATTTTACTATAAAATAAAATAAAAGCTGCAACACTGCTTTTCCAGAGTGTACTATGCAAGCTCTGTGCAGTACACTCTGGAAAAGCAGTGTTGTATCAGGTTCTGTAAATGTCGTATTCTCAAGACAGCGGGGTAGATGCTAACGCAACGGGCTATAATTGCTTACACTAGGTAGATGATCGCGTGAGTGACCTCGAGCTGTAACAACTCTAGCCTGAGAAAAGATCTTTCCAAAACTGGTAAGCAGGGAGCGAGGGTACCCCACTGTCTTGCCAATGCTCTAGCTGTCTGAAGAAGGCACCTGCTAAGCAGTGGTTTATCTGGATTAGTAGATTGATATTTCTCAGAGTCTTTGCTACTCATCTTAGGATGAAAAGATGACGAAGATCGTCTTGAGACGGCGGGTCGCTCACAGCATCGACAACTTTCTCGAAATTATTTTCACATTCGATAAAGCAGGCCTTTAAGCAGATGTTCAAAAAGCTATCTGATATGGGAGCTAATGGGTCCAGTGCAGTTGGGCCGTTATGACCCATATGTTAGGGTCGGCCCAACCCATAGGTCAGCAACCACCCGGTAGCCTCCAAGCAGAAGTGCGAGCCCGGGTAGGACTCGCACTTCTTTGCGCACCATTCGGTGTCAGCCAATCGACTGCTTTCCGACTGATGGCCATGGGAGTCTGAAAAAGGCTTTGTTTCCTATAGAGCGGCGGTGGTTGTTTACCTTACGGCGACCGCTCTCGAAGCGACCAATCCGCCACCCGATACAGGGTGAAGAGCGGGGCAAAGGACGCCGTGCCATGGTCCGCAATAGATTCGGTAGACACCAAATCACCGCTACCTAAGTACCAAATCACCGCCCGTAGCCAGTCGGGAGGCCGGAGAAATCTGGCCGAAACTAGAAAGAAGTAAGGGCGTGATGTCGGCCCGCTGAGTTCACACCCGGTGTCTTGCGGCAAGGCCTAACTAGACAGTGGACTGTTTCGCCCCAAAGTCTGCTACGCTCACCTCACGGGAGATAGAACGATCAATCGTTAAAACTTTCTGATGTTGAGGTCCGCCCGTTGTAGTTGACATCTCCAAGTGTTGTGATAACCAGGAAAATGGTTCTCCACCCACCGTCAGAAGTCTGATTTCAAATTTGAATATTTATGGGAATTTGACAATCTCGCTCGATCATGTTATTATTTCCTCGCTTCGTGTATTTTTCTCTGCGGTGATTAATCAAATGTCAATGTCCACCATTCTACCGAATCACGATCCGTATTCCCCGTGTATGCCTCTCGGACTTGGTACACTCGAGAATGATAAATTAATTTATGTTTGTGATCCCTCGGGCGCAGAGCTCTGTGCAGCCGTTACTTACGACTCCGGTCTCAAGTGGGCCTATCTTTCCTAATGAAATTTAATTCGGAGGAGATGGATACGGCCTAGGGACATCCAATTACGTCTATATGTTTAGGGTGTCCACGTAATAACAATCGTAACATCTAACGTTAATATCCTACATCTTACATTAGTACCTTCTCTGTTTAGTTCTGTCACATTATAGATGGTGTGCCGCAAGGCTCTATTTTAGCACCTGTACTATACTCATTCTACACCTTCGACATCGTTTCCAACTTCCACAATTCTAGGCACCATCTGTATGCGGATTATACACAAGTATTTCTATCTTTGGGATGCCGACTCTGCAATATAAAAAGTTTGTTTATTAATATTCTTTATTGTGAAATTTCGCAATAGGGAGGTTTTTTGTCATACGACAATTTCTTCCAACCAACTCTACTATGAAATGTTCATATGTATGCAACATGCATTGAAATGTGTGTTCTGTTATTGCATTGGATCGACCGAATTGAAACGCAATTCCGTTAATTTTATCCCAACGGAAAATGGTGCCGCATCCAAGAACCTGACACTGAGAAAAATATTGCGTTTTTTCCTACAATCTGTTAAATTCCTACAATCAATCTACAATCAATATTTAGTCGTATGAACCTATAAGATACTTCTAAGCAAAGCTATAAGATACTTAGTCGTTCTTGGCCCTTGTAGGTTTATAGGTTTGCTTATAGGTTAATATGATATTTATTTGTATAAACCTATAAGATACTTAGTCGTTCTTGGCCCTTGTAGTATATGTATACGTTTGCATATATTATAGTCGTGCTTATACATAGGTTTGTGACTAAAATTCTCATTCTTTTTTTTATTTTCCCGACTGTCTCTCCAATAAAACTTACTTCATGGACACCCTGTGTGTATTATGTGTTTATTCCCCTTGAGCGGCCGGCATACTGATTGACGAATGTCGCAATCGGATTTAGCTTATTTTAATTAAGTTTATTTTGATAGACTATGCCAGTTTAGTAACATCGTGATACAGAGCAATTGTTTTAATACGTGTTCCATGGAATTGCAGCGTCCAATTTGGAACATCTGTCGATCTACTTTTACAGATATCAGTCTCGGAGCAGGCAGCGATATATATTTGCAGTCTATAAATAATATTTGCATTGATGTGAGTAGGAGTAATTGAGTCAGGCTATCGAGTTTCACTTTAACTAGAATATGATTTTTTTTAAAAAGTAAGAATAATAAGATTTGTTGTTTACAAAAAAATCTACGAACAAAAAAAAAGGTCAGCCGTACACCAACTAACATGTCATGTCATCCATTGATCAGCATGATACGATCACAAAATAACATTACACGTTTAATCCCCAAACAAATGTTCCATCAATCAAACTAATCCTTCCTCGTAAATGGTATTCAAATATGGAATGACTTTTTAAAAAAGCAAAATCCGTGGTAGATTTTAAATACTACATATTTGTTTGGTGCTTCGAAGTATCGAATATGATAGCTACTGCTACTGAAATTATAGCTATTTAATGGGTTATATTTTTTATGTTATTTATATTTACGGTTTATACATGTATTAGTTTATCTGAGTCTATGTATAACTAGAGCCGTCGACTACAACGGGCAAACCCGTTACCTTAGGAAGTTTTAACGATATTGCCGCGGATAGCTCTTCGTCCCGTGAGGTGAGCGTAGAAGACTTGGGACATTATTAGGTTACGCGGTGACAGGCAGGGGAGAAACCCCTCCCACCAAGGGGCAGTTCTAATGACATGGGTCGTTTTATCTGCCCGGGATGTCGTGCATCGACAACCTCTTGTGTACCAGAAGGGTATCACGTGAGGGGTGGACGAACGGAGATATGGAGGAAGATTCTCCTGGTTCCAAGCCGCCCCTGTGGGTGCGTGTCTTTTTGCAGGTTCTCCCGGTGTAGATGCCTCCGACGGCGCCCCTGCCGTTTGCAGCCGGAGCTCGGGACCAGTCAGTAGCATGGATTCACCATCTCATCGTTTGACCGACTCTAAGCGCATGGGTCTTAGTGGCCTAACTGCAACAGGGCCCATTAGCTCCCGAACAGTGTGAGTCTACTCTTTCGGGGTATTTAGCAAATATGTAAAATGCCGAACTGCCTGCAAATGTTTCGGCGAAGCTGCGCGTCTGCCTGCCGTCAGAGGCGACAGTTTCTCCGCAAGATTAAACTCGCAAGTTTTAATTCGTAAACTAGCGGCGCCGTCTGACAAGCTCCGAACTTATAGAAGTTCGCATCCCTATTTCTCTCTCTCTCTCCCTCGCCGTTTAGAGTAGACTCCCTTGTCACCTGCTTGCCTGGCGCAACTTTTCCCAGCCGTGCATCCGTAACTTAGCCGCGCATCCCAACGGTTAATTTTGCACAAATAGGATACATCCCTATGATGTATGTTTGTGTGTATGTGTGTGATGTGGATCCGTTTGTTGATTTATATGTGGTTATAAAGATGGATGCCGTTAATTACCTAAAGTAATTACTTGTGTTATTATGTAGTTTTACTTACTATTCCGTGATAAATTTAGCTTTCAATAACCTAAGATAATAAAAATACATGCTCTGAAATGTGTAATTTTTATCATTTTTCCCATCCAATATGCAGAATGATATTAGATTAGACAAGGATTAAGAAAAAAAAGGTTTCGAAGCGGGATCGATCAGGATAAAGCAGGAATTCAGTTCTTTTTAATTCGTCCCATACAAAAAACTAGAAAAAAAATCTGCCTAAAGTATAAAGTTTAGGAAAAAAACACAAAGGCCAACTATTGTTAAGGCTAATAAAGGCTAACCATTAGCATAAAGAAAACAGTGAAAAAAGAAAGTTAGGTTCCTAAGTCCCTCAAAGTAGTTTCGACCCATCGTCCGTCGGCCACCCGATCCCGCTTGGAAGACGGGCAAAGGGCGCCACGGTCCGCGATAAATTCGAACTGAATTACCGCTAATATTAAGTAGAGCGCGTAAGCGACTTCGAACCTGCGACCAGACAGGAGGACGGAAAAAATCCGGCCAAATCTGGTAGCGGGGGGTCGAGAATGCCGTTCCACCATAACTTCTAAACGCTTGGACCGATTAAAAAGTGGGTGGTGTTGATAGAATCGCTATGTCATCCCGAGTGTCATAGGGTAAATTAACTGTCCAAATAGCAGGTAAGTACAAATATCAATAAATTTACAAAAATATGTCGTGTTTAGTTTCAAATTAAAGGTCTGATTGAATACATTCCGAAAATATACATATATAATTGGATAAATACATAAACCACAAGTATTTCATAAAAAACCTGTAATTAAAATAATTATAAATATAATAGTTTACTTTCTGTAACGGCAGTCATGTTTTTTATTCTTTTTAGTATAATATATTAACTTGTTAATGTACGATTACTATGTTAATTTCGTTCAACGAAAGTATAAAAAACTGAGGTCACCCTCTAGAATATCTCTATTGCTGTAAGTCACACGTGACTTCACAAATATACTGCAGCGGCGGCGTTAATAGGCCGCGTATTTGCATAGGGCGGCGCCCACCGCGCGGGCGGCGCCCACCGGCGGGCGCCGCGGCGCGTGTCGCCGCATTCGCCGGGGGCGGTAATGAAGAAGGCTCGAATTAAAATTCATGCGGGCCGCCGCGACACGGATTCGTTGTCCACTCTCGCGGGAAATGTGTGTGCGCTGCTGATTAGGTCCGGGATACATATATACAAGGTTGTCCTGCCGACCCACTCCGTCATTCTTTTTTATTACAATACGCAGGGACGCAAGCCGAGCGAGCTACGCTACTTCGTCTCTCTCTCTCTCTCTCTCTTCTCTTTGTACTCGGCCTACCGGGTTTATTCCTGACGGCCGCGTAGAGGATGAACAAAAAAACTCAACTGACAAATGATGACTGGCTATTATGCCAACACGGCGATTTATATCGAAGACGCTGATTTCCCCTTATTTGATCAAAAGGGATCGCGGCACGTACCACTCACCACACACTCACCGCTTACATTGTAGAATTAATCACGCCTGAAAGTTTTCGAAATCAGTTTAAGCCTTAATGTTCAAGGCAATGAGCAAGTTTTTTAGAGTCCAAATTGTAAATTGGTTCCTTATTAAGGAATCGCTAAGAAACTTTTTTAAATTAACGCTTATATTTTTCAAAAATTTCATAAAATAAAAATTCTTTAGATATGGTCGTTCCCAGGTATCATGTCACCTTAACTGATGCAGATTTGTGTCAGGATCGGATGACCGCTGGTTCTCGGATCTTACTTAATATGTCTTTGTTCTTCGCTGTGGAAATATTTAATTATATTGCAAACAAAGTTATTGATAATAATAAAAGTTACTGATAATTGTTAACTTTCACTTAAATCTCACTATGAAAAATAAATCTTTCGGCGTAACCCAAATTTACGGTTTTTTCGGCGCTGAAAGATTGAAAGGACAGGACGTCGCAGACAAGTGTTCATTATCCTTCGGTATTTAGCGGTAATCGCCCTTTTCAGGTTTTCAGGAGGGGAGTGGGTGGGGTGTGACGAGGGGGGTAGATCTAAAGAACGGTCTTTTTAATCCTTGCTGAAGCGGACGCGGGACGGCAGATCGGAACGGGCATTCTCTCCTCGCAAAGAATCAAAATTCACAAGACGACTTTGTCTGTTTGATGACGCTTGTAAATAAAGTGTGCTGAGACAGATCGTCATAGCTTCCGGCAAAATTCCATTAATCCTGTCGTAGAAAAAAAAACGTTGATTCTTCCATTGTTTACTATTAAATATACAAGTCCAGCAGTCTACTCAATGCAGATTTCCCCGAAACAGTAAAAAAAGAATCGCTAAATAAATAGATATATTTTTTTCATAAAGTATTCAAATTCAAAATTAAAGTTCTTTGTTAAATCATTAAAAGGTACATTTATTTTAATATATTCCTAACTAGGTTTTGCCTGTACTAAAATAGCCTTAATCTATATTTTTGTTTATATAACATACAGGGTTATTTATTTATATACATAATAGCCCGTATTGCGTTTCTCGCAGGCTTAAACTACGCTGGTGCTAAAAATTAGATACTTAAGCACTTTCGTTATTTTGTAAGCATACCTTTTCATCAAAATTTAAGAACCGATCTTAAATCTTAAAATGTTACGTTTTGTCTATGGCCGTTCCAAAACTGGGTCTTAGTTTTGTCAGCTCGGTCACTCGCTCGCCCGCCCGCCATCGTATCGTCACCTTACTCTGATTGTCGCTACGTTTTCGTTTGTTTTAAAGTATACGAATATGCTAGGCTATCATACAATACACAAGACATCGGAAATCATAATCTACACAAAACATTCACACAGGATCTGAATTAACGATTACTTGCGATAATCGGTGCTCATCGTCCCTTCTTTATTTTCGTCCCGTCTAGATTTAGAAGTTAAAGCTGAGCAAACATGTTTGAAATTCGACATCGACGAGAAACAAGAGAGACCATTCTTAGTTAAGACACCAAACAAGACCCATCCGTCATGACACCTGTAGAAACGGAATATGAAAGGGGTCTAGACAGTACTTAACATCAATTTAAGAGCCTGATAGCCTCTAAATAAGCACGCTCCTGTTAGGACCCATGAAAGGGAATACCAAAACGTCAGTTCAAAATTATGCATCGTTTTAGCGCTTTTTAGACCCCAACTTAGGCACCTGCGAGAAGCGGAATACGGGCCAGTAGGTAATGAATAGTTATATTATATTTAAGTAGATAGATATGTATACTAATGGTCGTACGTAATAATATGATATCTAAATATATACTTTTGATCCAGTATCCTGTATATCAGTGATTCCCAAAGTGTTCTATATGGACCCCCAGGGGTCGATTACGAATTGCAAGGGGTCTATGTAAATGAGAAAAAAAATGGGGGTCCACGTTAGTGGATCCTATCTAGGCAGATCACCATAACTATTTAGTGTGTGCTGTGTTTACAGCATAGTATTTGAAACTTATAATAATATCAATAAACAAACGCGCGACTCACAAGTATCACGGAAGGAAATCAACTCTCAATTCAAATGGCATCCCTAGTCAATTGAGTAGGTTAGCGCACCTGACTAACGACTAACTAACTAACTCGCACCTCCCCGGTGCGAGTGACATATGTTAAAAAATGCGCTTCAACGGTATCCGTGCGAGCGAGAAGGATAGACGCGTCATGTGAATGAGCAAGGAAGATAGTGCTATATGTGCAGTTATGTGCGTCTTTCTCAAATTCTTCCTACTTAACATTCGTGGACGCTTAAAAATGAACAACTAAAAATATTACATGTTTTTATTTTTTTACAACTGTCCTTTTTATCAAAATGAAAGTGATCAGTACTGAGCCAGCTGTCAAAGACACATTTAAAGTAAGTAAATTTAGGAAAATCCATTATTATGCAAGCAGGGGTCTACGGGAAAAAAACAAATGGTCTACGGGACAAAATAGTTTGGGTACCTCTGCTGTATATGATCCTTTCAGTTGAGGTTGATCTGAATAGATTATAGATTAATCTGAATAGATTAAAATCAGAGCTACCCGATATTTCCCAAAAAATACCTCTTTTTTCGACTATTTCAACTGGATTGTCTATGTATATTCGTTTTCATTTAGTTACAGGGGCCTAAATTCCTGAAAGCCCGCCGCGCTTCACGCTTTAGCGCCCGTACTTTTAAAAGTCATTAAGCTTAATTTCTATTCGGGTTATTCGGCAGCGGGCGCGCTAAGTGAGCGCGGGCCGCCGAACGAACTCGTCGCCAGTCGAAACTTCTTGACGAAAGCGATGACATTTAAGGCGTGCGGCGCCGCAGGCGAAATTAATGATGCGAGGTGAACTTTATATAGGGGAGGAGCCGTTGCAGCAGTCGGGCGAGTCCTTTGTTAGCGATATTCGCGGGCCGGCGAGCGGCGAGCTAGCGGCGCAGGAGTTCGTTGCTGTTTATACGGCGTCATCCGGCAGGCGAAATAAACTAAAATGGATTACAGTCTATTTCCTAGTGAGCCCAGTGCCCAGTGGAACTAATGGGCCCAGTGCAATTGGGCCACTAAAACCCATGTGTTAGGGTCGACCAACTCGCAGGTCAACACCCATCCGGTAGCCTACAAGCAGAAGTGCGAGCCCTGGTAGGAATCTGTGTCTGTGTACCAGTTCCCTGAGAATCGTACTTCGGGCGCTTCTGGACGGTTGTCGCACCGTGCGACGTCAGCCAATCGACCGTGCTTTTCGACTGATAACCAGGGGCACCTGGAAATGGATTTGTTTCCTATAAAGCGGGGGCAGTTGTTAACCTTGTGGCAGCCGCTCTGGAAACGACCATTCGGCTACCCGATACCGGGTAAACAGCAGGGCAAAGGACGCCGTGGTCCGCGATAGATTCTGTAAACACCCTATCACCGCTACACAAGGGAGAGGACCGCACAAGCGACCTCGAACCCGTAACCAGTCGGATGGCAGAAGAAATCTGGCTGTAACGCACGAGTATCGACCAGCTGGTTTCAAACTCGGTTTCCCGCGGTATGGCGTTGACTTCTTACGAGCGAGTGGTGTAACTAGACAGTAGACTGTTTCGTTCTAAGTCTTCTATGCTCACCACACGGGAGGCAGGACGTTCTAAGAGAACTTCCTGGGTTGGCGAGTTCGCCCGTAGTAATAGTCAACTCCAAAGTGTCTATACTATCCGGCTAGAGGGATTAATATTTTTAATATATTATTTATTTTCCGTGGAGACGCGAAATTAAAAATTGTCACCCTCTCTCATATTGTTTATCTAGCGTTTCTGTCGATTCTCCGCCTTAGATTGGTTTGATTCTTGTGCCCGTAGATATAGTGTAAACTACAATAGGCTCCCGATCGCCGAGCTACGCGCATAATGGCTCTCCACCGTCTGCGATGCTGCCCTGATAAACTTAGCGACTCGCTTACACAACAATTCAGATATACACAAGGCTTGCGGCCCACCGAGATTATACTATAGAAGATGCCTCCTGCCGCCACCCGCCTCCTAAAACCGCACTAGCGCTGGCGCAAATTGTAAACTTTATTACGAGTTTGATTATTCCTAGTATACAGGCTTAATGGTGGACGTTTACTCGTTCAATGTTAGATTATAAACTATTGGTGTTGAGTTGAAAACTGTCCATAACAACTGACAGTTTATGAATATTTATTTATTTATTTATTAGTTTCAAATAGTATTCAAGGCATTACAGAAGAATCCAATTCGCCCTTGAATATTAAAGCTAGAGTGTAAGTCTAAAAATAAATGAGTACATAACTAATTAATGCTAACATTGAACAAGAAAAAAACATAAAAATATAAAACTAAATATAAGATAGATTATGATAAACATGAGATAGCAGGGAGTTGCCTTTTTAGCTGCCAAAGGGATATACAAAAGATATCTATTTCTGTGGGTGAGGAATTAAGAAGAGCTATAACCCTTCCACTGTCTACAAAAATATTTGTACGGTGGTACGGCACATTAAACAATAGATGCGATCTCCTGCTGTGTAATTTACCGGTACGTACAATTCAAACTTACATAGTATCTCTGGCAAATAAATAGTTCCTTGAATTAATTTATATGCAAATATAATTAGTGAAATATATTGACGCATTTCAAGACTGTTGTATCCTACCATTCCTAGCACAAAATCGGACGGAAATAAGTATTGATAAATATTGTATTTTCTGTAATAAATATATCTTAAAAATTTTCTTTGAATACGCTCTACCATCTGTTTTAAAAACAATCTCATACCTCTTGTTATGACATACAATTCTGAAATAGCGTATGTGAGAAGTAGGGGGGGGGGGGGGGGGTATCCAAAGCTTTTTTTAAGAAATTAAGTAAAGCATGAAGAAGTCGTCTTTAAAATAATTATGTTTTTTGGGAAAGTGCTCACGAACTTCATGTAAAGTTATCGGAGACAAAGTTCTGGCCTCAAATATTAATTTATTGATTTGCAACTAAGCCATTCATTGAAATAACATATTTATTCCTTGTGTATTTAATATAAAAAAGTTATTATTTTATTCAGTTACCTATGTTATACCTTGACTGGCTGATTTAACATATTGTCTATCCATTTCTCTTACCATAGTTTTATTCTTTGAAATTTGTATTTGGTTATTATTTTAAATATAATCAGCACAGTACTGGGTTTATTAGGAAGAATCAAAGATACTGTAAGTATAAAAAAGAATGTAAGGTCCGAAAGCTGAGGTTTCCCATTTATTTATTCTTAACTGAACGCAAGCTTCCAAATTGTTACATCAAAATGTTGTATATAAAACAAACAGGAACGTTCACCCGTTTACCATAGAAGTTTACAATTAATCGGATTCGCTCGAAGTGAAGCAGCCAAAGGACGTCGATATTGCCGCTCGCACCCTTCCCCCCCCCCCCCCCAAGGATAGTTGACCCATTTTGGTTACGACTTAAATAACCACTGGGACTTGTAACCTAGTACGATCAATTAGCGTGCAATCGTATCAGCTGTAGTGATGCGAATTGCCTGGCAGGTTCGACGGGTCTATCTCAAATTGGATTACTCATCCAGATATATAAATGCCTTCGGGAGATACACCATGAGGGAATCATACCATAAAATTTGTTGATTTAAAAAATCAGGTATTATTAATTATCTTGAGGCGGTCATCGAGCATTACACTGAGAAATATAAAACAATTTAATACGAAGGATCACGTATATAACTCCGTCTGTGATCCATACGTATGAATTAATATGACGCTTAACGGTGTTGGCATGACAGTAGCCGTGTCATAATGTTAAAACATAATGGTATTTCATTACGTCGCGACCTTGGGGATCTCGCTTCTAACACGACAGTATGTAGTAAGTAGTATACGTACGATTATAGTCACACACATGAATCATGTTGAAACTACAATATACTGTTATATCCTTATTAACCGTAAGAAAATGTTGATATATATACTCGTAATCGAGTAATTGAGTTTCAACAAAATTCCTTGTAATTTAACAAAATTATGATTGAAACATTGTTTCTCTGTATAAAACTGTAATAACAAAATGGTAATGTAAGTATAAATCCAATATCTTCTCAGTGTAATAGAAGTTGTTTAATGCATCAGCTGTAAAACTCTCATTGACAGAAATGAATGATCGCTCTAAAGTCGTTTTTCGTTGTTTCTTTGGAGTGGATTTTTTTTCTTTATAAAAATACATTGAAGTAGATCGATTAGACATTAAAAAGTGCACAGTCTACAGTTGCAACTACTGCAACGTTGCGACTGTTTGCTGTGAAAAGTGTTGTAACGGATCTTAAGTCCATTACATGCGATCAACAAATGCATCGATTATTTCGACTATGCGATGTGTTGTTTCCGGAAGCGCGAATACATAATGCCGCCTCTTAAAATTTCCCAAGAATGTTAAAATATAGAAACTCTTTATAACTTCCCTCATTCCCCTTTCGTTTCAATCATGAAGTTACTTCGATATTAATTTATTCCGGAAGCGTGGGTGGATTTGAAACTTTTAACAAATAGGTGGCGCTGTAGCGATTACAATATGAGAATTCTCGCGCTAGTTTTCCACGGAAGTGCGATAAATATGGAGTCGAAACTCGGCAATTCGGCTCACGTCGCCATGTGCGCTGCCGCCACGGTTACTGGCTAATTGAATACACGGACGGGCGTTAGAGGGCGTCGGGTGGCGTCGGGAGACGCCGACGCCACTTGCAGCGCACTTTCAGCCGAAACAGTATTTAACGACGATACGCGACTGTTCCAGTATTTGGGGCTCAACGGCATTGATTATATTCGTTATTAGATTTCTCAACGCCGTACTACGATTTGGCAGCTAGGATTTTACTACGGAACGCAACGTGTATATGGCACTCATGGTTCCAAACATTCATTTAATTTTCTCTTATGTTCACGTATCCGAATATAGGGCAAAGTTAAAGTGGTTGCCTGTACGGCAAAGGAAAAAGACTTGCTCTCCTCTACTGTGTACTCTCCCAATTAACACCATCCTATCTCAGCGAGCTTTTCGAACCATTAAGTTTCCACGGTCTCATACTTCGGTCAGTCTCTGACAATTTACAAAAAAAACCGTGTTTCAATGCTGATTTCTATTCCTACTCTTTCTGTGTCCATGGTGCAAGACTCTCCAATGATCTTCCAGCAAATATACAAAACTAGCCTTCTTTATCATAATTTAAGACTCATCTCAAAGATTACTATATTCTAAGAAGTAACCAGTTCTTTCCTTTCTCTGCTCTTCCTCTCCCAATATCATCTCCTCGGGCATTCTTAGTTTAAAAAACCTATACTGCAGCAGACAAACAAATTTTAAGCAGACAAAATTAATAATCTTTTTTTCCACAATGCGCGCATGTAGCACTGTAATTCGGTTAGCTGTAAAACATTGCCATGTGAGAATAAGGTCTCCTGTTTGTATTGTAATTATTATTATCTATACTAATATTATAAAGAGGTAAAGTTTGTGACGTTGTAGGAAGTAATCTCTGGATCTACTGAACCGATTTTGAAATTCTTTTACCAACAGAAAGCCACGTTATTGGTGAGTGTCATAGGCTATATATTAATCCGAAAAATGAAAAGACTTTTTCGTGGTAGTCGGATTTCCAAAGTAAGTCGGAAAAAACGGTCGAACGAAAACGTTTCTAACTAACGCTCCCTTAATGATTAGAGATATATGATTAAGTTCTAGAGAAAAGTTGTAGAGCTTGATAATGCCTACGAAAAAGTCAGCGACAGCATCTAACTTTTATATTTAAGTCACAAAAAGTAGGCACTTTCACGTTCAGACAGTTTCACTAAAATTAACAAACTCGTCGATCGAATAAAAAGTTTTGTCTAATAAGAATTCTTTTAGTATTTTTTTGAATAAGCTTTTCACTTTAATTATTTTAAAACTTTTAAACATCCACTACACTACTCGCGAAGTCGATCGAAGTTGGGCTAGGACGAGAGTGTGGAGACGCACTTCGACTCGCTTCGGACATCCTCGCTTCGCCTCGGGCGACTTCCGATCGGTGCCGGTTTTTCGTGCCCGAGTCAAAGGGCCCGCGGAGCGAGTACAAATGGACTCTTTTTTTTTTGTAGGGCTCTTCTAAGGTCTTTATGAGCATTGTAACACTGCGACCATTGCTGATCTATTGTCTTCGCCATCTACTATAGTTCTGCGCTAAGCTTCGTGTCATTTAAGAACCGCAGCAGGATTTTGGCGCCAGATTGTTTTAACTCCTCAGGTTGGAGGTAATGACCACCCAAGTGGGTGTATCTTTTACGCATCCGCGGGCCACACTCGCACATGAGGTGCAGGGGAGTTTCCTCTGCCCCTTGGCAGAACCTGCACATTTTTGTGTCTCGGAGCTTGAGGTTCAACATGTGTTTGTTCAGGCCACAATGCCCCGTGAGCGCCCTCACCAGTATGCGTAGATTGTTCCTATTTAGCGATACGGGCCGTCTTAGGGTCGTAGGCCTTAATTAGCGCTTTGGATTGGTTCAACCCTGGCGTGTTGTTCCAGTGGTTGACGGATGTTCTAAACATTCTCTGTTTGAGAATTAGGTTTGCAAGGGTTTTTGACCCGCCACAGCAAGGTTCAGGGCCGTATAACGTTCCCTTTGCTCCCGTCTTAACAAGTTCGTCGGCTTTTTCCACTCCCTCGATTCCTGCATGGCCGGGAACCCATCTTAGAATTACCCTGTTCTTTTCGCCCAGGGAATTCAGTAGTGATACGCAGTTTTGCACTAGCTTTGAATTAATAGTATTCGAGGCTAGTGCCATAAGAGCTGCCTTGCTATCCGAGTGGATATATATACGAAGCGACTCACTACACTACTCGTCTCACTTCAGTTCGCGTTTTGTTCCGGTGGATTGCAGTCATCCACCATCTTCTTTTTTATTTTTTTATTTTATTTTTGTTGACTGATAAATACATACGTAGTTATAATACGTGAGAGTGCGCATTGCAACGGCTGCTGCCACTTGAACGTTATTCATACAGTGCGGTGGCCGCCGGGCGACTGAGCTCCTCGCGAGATTGCGCGAGAGTGTAGTCACGTACTTCGGACTTCGGTCGATTTCTACCAGTACTTCGTCGAAGCAACTTCGCGAGTAGTGTAGTACATGCTTTAGGTAGCATGTTAAAGTAATATGGCCCGGAATATTTTGTATTTTGCATTGCTGTGTTTAGTTTTGTACATGGTGTAAAAAAATGAATTTATTTCTCGTATTTTTGGTATGCGTATCTGAAAACTTTTTATAATTTGTTTCTAATTAATTACTTAGGCCATATCATTTGGGCCATTTTATTTTTTAAGTTATTGCATTGTATTATCGCACAACATTGAAATTGCAGAAGTAATTATAACCAGTTTACGTATTAACCGCTCTGTTACGGGTCAGATGAAATTTGCGAGGAATTATTTAAGGATACACCGGAGGAAGCACGCACGCTTATAATTTCATTACATTCCATATGCTAATTACACTACCGAGAGTCTAAATTAAGTAATAGGATTAATTTCAATACCCGGAAGGAATTAGCCGCATTTCAGACCCCTGTATCTTTGTCGGTAGAATATAATTACTTATTTTGGGCTACAAAAATAATGCCGGGGAATTTCTTATTCTTATAACTATTTAATACATTTCAATAGTATCCAAACGACGAATTTACCGATCTTGGATGTGTCGCAATATAATCATTAAAAAACGCCTTATTTCCTTAATTAAAAGGCGAACCTATTGCCTAAAAGCAATATCTTACAGCTAACCTTAACCTAGTGGAACAACATGTTATGTGGTAAAAATAAGATAAACTAATAAATTAAATTTATAAAGGCAATTCAATTAATAAGTTTATAAATTCAGCAGAAGAAAAAAATCAATACATTTAAGAAGAAAACAAACAATAAACCTATAATGACGCAGGGGCGCAATAGGAAGGGGGAAATAGGGAAAAATAGGGAAAAGTTTATTTATAAGCGTGGGTTCAAGGGTTCTTTGAGCCTGCGTTTGAAGCAAAACAAACTCAGTGCTATTTTTATACGTTTGGGTAAAGCATTCCAGAGACGGGCTCCACGTACGGAAAAGGAGTGCGAGAAATAATCACAATATACTATAGGTAGTATACAGAATGAGTATGTAGTTACCGGCGTCCATGAAGGGGGTGGATCAGTACGTGCAATTAAGCAACCTTTAATTACAAAATGTGGACAAACCAAAAAAAATATTTTTTTTTTCAAGTAGTATAAAAAGCTATGATCACGATGCGCTATTTAGCGGTACGTAAAATATCGCTAATATTGTATATTAGCGATATTATACCTACTGCTAGATGGCGTTGCGCGCTCAAAGCTTTCAAACTTTTCTTCAATAGATGAGATTTAGAAATTTGTAAAAAAAAAAAACATTTTTTTTTTGTTGCGATATCTAAAGTTGCTTATTTTGTCTCACCCACTACAAATATTTCATTGATTAAAAATATTTCACTGATTAACCTATTTGAAAGATAAATAGAAAATCTAATGAGTTCACTATAATAACTGAAAAAAATAATTTACACTAATTGGTAATTATTAAAATCAGATCAATAAACAGTCAAATTACGAAATACTACGAAAATAATCTAAATAATAAAAATTCAATAATCAGAATTTTATTATCTAAAAATGTCAAAAATAATATTTAAAAAACAGTATAATCAATAGGTAGCTACTTTTATAGATGCTGTTTTTTAATTGCTGTAAATGTATGTATTCATGTACAAAGTATGTGTTTCTACATATTTTACTCATGCTTAATTTATAGTCAAACATGTACAACTTCAGCTCCCTTCTTTGGCAAACGTTTCGGTTTCGCTTCGGAAATCTGCGCGTCTTGCAAAACGTTTATATACGGATGCGTCCGCTTCCAGTTTCGGCTCAACCCTGAGGGATTCCGAACTTCTGATGAGAAAAACTCTGTAGTTTGCTCAAGTATTCAGTGGGACTCCCCGCGCGGCGACGCCGCTGAAACTATCGAGATGCAATTTCGAGACTGTCTACGGATATATTTAAGTAACGTTAAAAACAGGCGATAAGTGTTTGTTGGAGCTGAAATTTAAAATAAAAATGGGACAGGCTCGAAAGCTGATAAACGTCTTTGATTAGGATTTCATGAACGGTACTTTTTGGGAGTGCCAAAGCAGCCGCTGTTTTCCTCACTGAGAGTCGTGGATTTTCACGCAAATTTCCTTCCACCGTGTTTCCACGCAAGGAATTGTTTCGGTGGTCCTCATTTTTTTCGCGCATCCTTTATTTTTTTTATTATTGTTTTTTTAAAATTTATTTCTGGAAACATACAGCGCATACAATTGACATACGTGTGCATAAACAAAATGTAGAAAAAAAAGAAAAACATTACGCCGATAATCGTTTCTTACGAAAGTAACAGATTTCCGCATATTACACATTTGGATTTCAGCATATTTCGGCTCAACCCTGAGGGATTCCGAACTTCTGATGAGAAAAACTCTGTAGTTTGCTCAAGTATTCAGTGGGACTCCCCGCGCGGCGACGCCGCTGAAACTATCGAGATGCAATTTCGAGACTGTCTACGGATATATTTAAGTAACGTTAAAAACAGGCGATAAGTGTTTGTTGGAGCTGAAATTTAAAATAAAAATGGGACAGGCTCGAAAGCTGATAAACGTCTTTGATTAGGATTTCATGAACGGTACTTTTTGGGAGTGCCAAAGCAGCCGCTGTTTTCCTCACTGAGAGTCGTGGATTTTCACGCAAATTTCCTTCCACCGTGTTTCCACGCAAGGAATTGTTTCGGTGGTCCTCATTTTTTTCGCGCATCCTTTATTTTTTTTATTATTGTTTTTTTAAAAATTATTTCTGGAAACATACAGCGCATACAATTGACATACGTGTGCATAAACAAAATGTAGAAAAAAAAGAAAAACATTACGCCGATAATCGTTTCTTACGAAAGTAACAGATTTCCGCATATTACACATTTGGATTTCAGCATATTACACTTAAAAAATAATTATAAAATAAACTAAGTTCATATTAAATATAAAATTAATATAGAAAACCGATGGGAGAGGTAGGGAATTGGAAATGATTAGGAAGAAGGAGTTAGACGATGGTATGTGTATATGTATATAGATATAAATAAAGATATAGATATGCCGTATAGTGGATATATAGATACAGATATTTATTAATATATAATAAATATTTATAGATATTTATAAATATTTGTAGTAGCTGCTGATATGTTGCATGAAAAATATATAACTAAGAACGATAGGTATTAACAAGCTCGTTAGGTGCAATTGATTTGAATAATTCTTTAACGAACGTCGGTTGGTTGAGGTTGAAAATGTCGATGGTGGAGAAACGAGAGTCGTATGCACATCAGTCTATAAGCGATGGAATTTTTCCCGTAGTTGATATTGCCACGAGAGACCTCAAAAGTGCTTGAATTGCGAATTAAACGCAGACTAACGAAAAAACGTAAGTTTTCAACAAGGTATGGACTATCTATGTTATTGTGGATAACTTTGTGTAACAGTACCATATCAGCCACAGTGCGTCGGTCTTCTAGAGCTTGAATACCGAAGTGGTCCAGTCTGCTCTCGTACGTAGGAAGACCGAAGCGATTTATGGAACCCCATATTAACCACAACCGAATATGAATCCATTGCTCAGTCGCCAAATATTGTAATGCATATAAGATGGACGGTGCGTCTACAACTGCTCTAGTGCCAGTGCTCCGCGCATCTGCAACTGCTCCAGTAATTGTACGTTCAGTAGATGCAACTACTGCAACTACAGATAACGAACAGTAGGAGTACGTTCGCGCTCCTGGAGCGTTCAAGGATTCACGCTCCGCAAGCGCTCCACGCGGTGGCGGTAATTTCCGCGAACACAATTTGTTGTGCAGTGTCTTCGCGGACGCGAGCAAAGTACGACGTCGGTGGGTAAGTCTCGCGCATCATATTTGGCGTTCATTAAACGCGAAACCATCGCTATGGAGTGGGCCAAAGAGAAATGTCTAGCTCTAATTGAGAAGTACCGAAATTATACACTGCTCTGGGGTCCAAAGGATGAGAAATTTAAAAAGTAATTCTAGCGACGACATTTTATTTTATTTTATTTTATTTATTTAGGTAAGTAACAGCATGAACTTTTAATTAGATACATAATTCTTTAAAAAAAACTTGTTCTTATGCCGATTATAACTTACGCCGTTCAAAATTATTTGAAAAATATTTTACAACTAAATTATGAACCAAAAAATACATACTTCCGTAAATATTTATTAATCAAATGACCGCAAAAGTTGTAGAGTTAACCGCAAACATATAAATCATACTTATACAACATACATTCAAAATAAGTAAATGGGAATACATATACAGTTATATTATATTTATACATACATATTACAAATCAATAATTACTGGCAGTTGTCGCTGCAGCTTCAAGGGCGGTTCGTACTGCCGATTTGAAGCTAATTTTATTTCTACTATAAATGTCAATCCCTGTGAATTTATCATTATACGTGCGTGAATTGCGCGTGTAATTAGAATGTCGTCTCGGGGGCTCGAATAACTGTATAGATCGGGTTTTACGTTGCGGCACCTTCAGAGCGATGCTCGAAGCTATGTATGGGCTGTCCATGTTCGCTCAACACTCGAATAAAAGCTGCGAAGCAGTTGTTGTTCTTGAGTTGATGCGCGGCCGTCACCATTTGAGCAGTTGCTCTCCCGGCATTCTGATTGACAAAACCGCACTTTCAATGATCCAAATGACGAACCCCCCCCCCCCCGTCCCCCCCCCCCCCCCCCCCCGTCCCCCCGTCCCCACCCTCCCCCCGCACCGTTTATAACTTTTTGAAATATTCTCATTTCTCAACGGAAATCCTGTACATTTTACTTTACAAAACTGGCTTTTGCTCTGTATACTAAACAGACATTGTATTTAGCTACTTGTTAAAGCATGTCATGCCCCTAAATTCTTAGTTATCCTACTTCTCATCCCATCTTCTCCTGTCCTCCGCTCCTTGCGGATATTCTCTAAATTCTAATTACATTGATTATATAAAAATGGCAATTTTATTTTTCTTTGTTAAGTTTAATTAACAAAAAATAATAGTTGTAAAGTAAAAATAATAAGTTTTGTTTATTTTACTCTACTGGCACCTTAATTGTTTTACCACCACGAAGGTTGGCTGTAAGAGATTGTAATTCAAGCAATAGATCCGCCTGTTGTATTTTTTGTTTTTAAAATGTGCATTAAAGAATTGCTATCTATTAGTTTAACATGCATATCAGAAACGTACAACTAACACAATTGGCAATTAAATAAATATATAAATCGAGCCTATTTCTGGTTCACTACAGTGGACTGGCGACATGCCGAAAGGTATACAGTGCATTATGACTGCAGTAATTATCTCCGGAGAGGGCGAGAAAATTCAGGTGCTTTTCCCTCGCAAAAGGGAAAGCCTTTGTCTAAGGGAAAAAGTCAAATTATGTCTGAAGCTCTTGCCGCACGACGACGTTGCACTCTTCTGCACTTGCTTTGTGATGTTGCAATTGCTGCGGCGCATTCTAGCATTTTAGCAGATGGAATAAGATTAATAATTCAAGCAATCAAACATTGCAAAATAGACTACCAATAAGTATTGCGATCACTTTTATGCTATCAGTTTATAGAATATTATTATATATTCATAGATTATTATTTTGCAAGCATCTTTCGCCTTTCTCTCTTTTATCTTTTGTGTATCCTATTTCAGTTTATCTATCTGCGACGATTCTCGACTCCTAAAATTGATAATTGAGAACTATTTTTTCTAAATGATCCATCAGCAAAAATCTTTTTGATAACATTCATACTGCTAACACAAGTCAACAAATAAATATTTTTCATATTGATAACACAAGTCAACAAAAAAAAGCCTATTTATAATATGCTTGATAACAGCAAACTCATGGGATGCAGAATGTGCCTTAAAGTAGGTACACATGCTACATGCTCTCTTCGATCATTTTAAGATAACTTAAAGGTGGCATGTTCGGAAGAGCAAGGGGAACGCTTTCTCCAAGATTTGATGAACTTTGAACAACGCTACCAAGGTCAATATAATGAGAAAATGATGGGTGACTACATTTGGGCGCTGATACGAGGAAGTTTGTACTTACACGGCAGAAGTTCCAAAAATAAATATTTTTTTAAGTTATTTTGTTGTCTTTTTTATATCTGTGGGTTTATTTAGGGGGCTAATGGGCCCTTGCTGAGTTGGCCACGAAGACCCATTCTGTTCAGGGTTGGTCACACTCACGGGTGCGAGCCCGGGCAGGACTCTGGCCTTAGGGCCAGTTTCCCCTAGGAGTCTTCTGGCGCTTCTGGACGGTCTCCGCACCGTGCGGCGTATGCCAATCGATTGTGCACTCTGACCGGGGGGGAGTCTGGAAGCAGTACTGTTTCCTATAGAGCGGGGGTGGTTGCGGACCTTACGGGGACTGCTCTTGAAACGACCATCGGCTACCCGATCCTGGGTGAACAGCCGGGCAAAGGATGCCGTGGTCCACTATAGATTCGGTTTACACTGTTTCACCGCTTCGTAAGGGAGAGGACCGCGCAAGCGACCTCGAACTCGTAACCATTCGAGAGACCGGAGTAATCTGGTCGCAATTGGAAGTAAGAGCGTGAGTGTAAGCCCGCTGGGTTACCTACCTGGTTATCTCGCGGATAAGGCGTTGGCCTTTTACGGGCATGTGGCGGAGCTTGACGGAGGACTGTTTTGTCCAAGTCTTCTGCGCTCACTTCACGGGAGATAGAACGAACAATCGTTCAAACTTCCTGAGGTGACGGGTTCGCCCGTTGTAGTTGACAATTCTATTTGTGGGTTTATTTTTATTTGTAAATAAAAGTAACGTAAATATATAAATAACGTTTGCTTTCTTTTACATATAATTGAAATTTAAAAAAAAATGGTTTTCCTTAAAAATTTGAAATGTTGTTCTCGTAGCTACAAAAGCAAACTTTATTGGATAAAAATATTTTTTCTTCCATTAGTTAGGCATAGGAAATCAAAATCCGACATACAAACACAAACTCAAAATTCCTATTGACTTGTATAATTATAAATACAAATTTTCTTTAATATCTTAGTTATAAAAGTGAGAATTTTTAACTGTCTTTTGTGTATCTAAATATGTCTAAAACTGTTATTTTAAATTTTAATAGCAAGACATCATCTCTAAAAGTTAACTACCAGGTTGAATTTACGGAAACAGTTAAATACCTCGGACTACTTCTGGATGTAAATGTGTCATAGAATCTACATATAAAGCATGTTAAGTCGAAACTATCGTTAGCCTGCTATGCTCTATTACGCATCCGTAGTCGTATGGAGAGAACTGAGGTAATATCGTCGTATTACGCGCTAGTTGAGTCACGCGCTATGGTATTCTTTAATGGGGTACTGCAGCGTACATCAACAGTGTATCCACTCTCCAGGAAAAAGGCAAACGTGCGATAGTGGGTATTGGTCCAAGATTGTCATGTCGTGAACACATCCAAAAACTAGGTATATTGACCGTATATGCGATTTTTGCAATGAGTACTCGGCAATATTCCACGAGGAAGTACATCGGCATGACACCAGGAATAAAACACATTACCTACAACCGATCGTACTACGTACGGTCAAGTTAAAGGCGGCTAGCCTCTACATAGGCCTCAAACTCTTTAATAAATTGCGTGGTCACTTGAATGCGACTAAAAACATCGATGTTTTCAAGAGATCCGTCCGGGTGTATATGCTTTATATTAACATGCACCTATGCGCATAACGACTTTTGAAAATATTGTGAAAATACGTATTAACTAGTTTAACCCTTCGAGTAGCGGCATAATTTCATGGCAGACCGCGGCAATTTATTGGAATTTCTTGCAATATCGCCGCGCTCGACAAAAAGTACTATAACTATGGAACTACTATAGCAAGCATAAAAAGAATATCTGTGCAGTGATCGCATTGAAATTTCGTATATAGAATATTGAAACTTCATTTTGTAAAACGATTAGATAAGTGAAAAAAAACTCGACATTTCTAACTTGTACTTGTCTTACGGAAAAATACGGAACCCTATTTAGAAATTGTAAATACTATCGTAATCTTCATTAGATTCTCTATCAAAAGTAATATTTCGTTTTCCTTGTTTACACACAAAAATATTTAGATATTAGCTCATAAGAACCAATAAAAATTTTGATGATTTCTCGAAGAAAAAAAATATGATGTTTGACAATAGAATTTTAGCAGAAATATCCGCGAAATGACGCGCGAAATTATTCTAGCGGCCGTCTATGTATCTATGGTAATAATGAGATATTTTGCTGATTTATTGCCATGTCCAAATTATGCTTGCATGCCAAATTACAGCTCAATCGGATCAAGAGTTTGTGCGCTATCGTGGGGCTGATACACACACACAGACAGATACACAGACGGGCATTTGCAATACTTTCCCTATTCGTCTATTGGTGGGCCGGGAAAAGCAAAACGTTTATGTTGCGCTTGCTAAAAAAAAGTTTTTGTATTGTTTTCTAGAAATTTATTTTCACTTATGTCTCCGGCTCCGAGACAAGTACATAAAACCATTAAAAATTATATTTTTTAAATAAATCTGATATATCACTTTGAGAAAACGGTCCTTAATTCTGAACCGACTTATACGTTTGTGAATTATGATCAAATACATTTGGAGCATCGTGGCAATTATATGAAAGCGGTTCTGTGTAAGGTTGGCCGAGGTAAATTTACGATAGAGCCAATGCCATAAATTACAGAATGCAATATGGAGAATCCCACATTTCAATTATCTTGCGAGCGAAGACGAAACGTGGCTTCAAGGAATTCCCTGTATGCAGTTCCATTAAGTGTGTAATTTAGGGTCGAGTATGAGAGTCTTGTGGTGGTTAAATTAAATGATATTTTCTCCTTTTTTTATCGCAAGTTGCCATGTTATACCGAAAGTTTAACATGTATGTTTGGTTTCCAGAAAGAAAATCCCTAAGGTTTGGTTCTTTTTGACATTCCATTGTGACATTGGATGCGGGCAAGAACATTAGTCTTTCATGGTATTAGGCCTTAGCTGTTTCTTTTCGAGAAAATGTTATTTTTGCAGACGAGCCATCTAGCAAGGATTAGCCCCAGTCCGGACGTACACGGCCATAGTCCACAGTCCTGAAGTATTTCAATTAACTCCGTTGTTTCTATTTCGACTAAAACTTTAGAAGTTTCATTCCTGTAGTGATTAGCTATACTTAATCGTCTAAGAGTCTGAGCCTATAATTAAAATATCGGTATCTCACACTGTCGTAGACAATTTCGTGTTAAATGAAGCACGCAAATACTGGCTGATTCACCTAACATCCCTGAATGAGCACTTAAAAGCTTAAAAGCGCAACCAAATTAAGAGATACTTAACGGCGTCTTCGCATTTCTTATATATCATATTGTGAATTACTCGGTGAAAGATCTTTAAGGCGACATAAGACCTGAGAAAAATATCTGAAATCGACGGATCAGCGAAAAAATAAGCGGGGTCATTTTTGCAGGGTTTGACCAATAAAAATCCAGCGTTGATGACGCGTCAGGCACAGCTTACACGTGCGTACTTTCCGGTGAACAGGCGGATACTAAACGTTCGATCGCAGTGCTCACACAGTATAACTATATTTGCTCAGTGGTGGTATAAGGATGTTAATGGCATTTAGCGTAACTCTAAGAGCGCTCTCACTTTTTATTTAATTGTAATTAATTTAGGGCCTGAATAAAAAATGTGGCTGAGTGCGACGCTAGAGAATTAACCAGCCAATATAATTATTAAATTAAAATAAAACACACTCACGGCTTACATTGTAGGAGTAATCAAATTCAAATTCAAATTCTTTATTTGACAAAAAGTCATAATTAGTTACATATAAATAGTTTATATGTAACTAATAGTTACATATAAATTAAACCTAACCTAACTGGATCGCACGAGACGTCCGCACTAAGATAGGCTCAGATTCGTATAATTAAGTACTGCCTAATGCTAAATAAAAAAATTATAAGGTGAAGAATGCCGTGAAAAATAAAATCAAGTAAACTAAAATTTTCGTAAAAAATAAAGTTTCAAATAATCTTAAAAGGTATGTGATAATAATAATATAATAATCGCGTCTGAAAGTTTTCGAAATATGTTTAATACCTGAATGTCCAAGGCAATGTGCTACTTTTTTAAGTCTAAATTATAAATCGGTTCCTTACCGAGGGATTCACTTAGAAACTTTTAATTATTGCTTATATTTTTCAAAAAAAGCATGAAACAAGAGTTCTTTAGATATGGTCATTCCCAGGTATAATGTCGCCTTAAAACGTGATTAGATTTATAAAATGAGATGTTTTTAATCGATAATTTGGGCGGTATTTAATCACAGTTTCCATATGAGGATCTTCTGTTGATTTCAGAAGCTCAGTGATAACCCTATCAGATACGACTGACTTACCAATTGTGGTTGTTTTAATAGGTTGTTTCATTGTATCCATTTGAATTGTGCTCTGCAAGGTTTTTATTCAGTGGTGGTATGTGATCACGAATTAAACATTTAAAATAATAACGAAACATATTAAAACAAGTCCCCTAAAATGTAACAGTAAAGATATAACATAGGTATAACGTATACGTAAGAAGAGCCAACAAACCGGAAAATGGACAATCAATCCTTCCTGATTGAATGAATGGCCATAGTCGAGTGCTGGCCAAGATCGATTCTGCAGAGCAAAGTGTTTTTCTTCTCTTTCTCCTCGGGGCGAAAGCGTGAAGATCGCTAAAGAGCAAACTGAAAGGGGGAAATGGGGGGGGGGGGGATCCCATTTATCTCCTGTACATTTCCGGTGCAGAATGGTAAAAAGAAAGGATAGACGAGTCCTGTCTGCGCCAAACTAATCAAACTAAAACGTAACTTAATTTTATTTCCAAAAACCACAAAGTAGGCAGGTCGAAATTTATTGCTTTTGTTTCTTAATTAATATTCGTAAATTCGTATATTCTTGAATTACTTAAATAAATAAATAAATAAATAAATAAATGTTAGGATTTTTAAAAAAATCTGCTGTACACGTTACGGACGAGATTGCTTCACTTAGTTCTGAACGTACTTTGCCTAACAAAAGCCGCGTTTCATATCAAATCAAATCAGATTTATTTTCAAAAAACCCGCTTAGTGTATACAATACAGTCATAAAATAAACAATTCAAATATAACTACTAAATAATATAACATAAATCCTTAGTTAAAACTCACTTAAATTTTACAAAAAAATAGATAACAAATATTATTACGTTCGTTTTCTAAATTCAACATAATTATTAAATATCCTGGCAGTTGTTATAATAATTTACGCTTCTATATATCGTTGTGCGTTGGAATTCTGAAGTAGCAGCCTGCGATGAATGGATATATAAATAAAGGTTCTATAAATAAAGGTTTGCATGATTCTTTTTGATTTAAACCCCTAATGGCTCTCACTACCAGTTTTTGCAAAATAAATATATCGTTTATATTGACGGCATTGACCTATAGGAGTATGTCACAGCGCAGGTGAGACTCCACGAGCTGAAGTTCTAGCGGATGCTATATTATGCCTGCATGGGCCTATCTTCCTATTTTCGTCACAATGCAACGGTCGGGTGAACGTCCACAGCAATCGTGTCTCCTTGTGTACTTAAGGAATTAACTGCTTCATGTGTTCGCATAGATCCCAGCTAATTTGTTACTATTGCAATTTGCTCTACACATTTGTACCCCCATTAGCAGATTGATCTTGCATTCAGGTAATCAAAAATATGCTTCGGAGCTGTTGTTTGTTTTTGAGTCCGAGCATTTTCCAGCTATTTTAACGAAATGGCGACTCTTAACCTTTTGAGGACCATAAGCTTTGCGGTAGTTTGGCAATTTTTGATACATAAAACTGTTAAAGGGCGATGTAAATAACAAATATGTCAACATTTCTCAAAATTGGTTTAATAGATTTAGTATAAATTGATGGGACATAAGTGTCCCCGTGGTCCGGTCCATAAAGAAGAAACAAGAATTTGAAAAAGTCCCTTTAAATATTTTTTGTTTATTTATTGAAAATCTCTATAGTTCGTTGGTCATTTGCGATAATTTGAAAGCCATTTTTTTGCTAATATTAAGATTCAGATGTCTCAATAACATAGAAAATATATAATTTGTGAATTATTCGTATCGATAATTTGTAAAAGGATTTTGAAGATATGGGCCACATATGTCCGATGGTCCTTAGAGGGTTAATGCATTACGATTTAGTATAATCCGACATAGTTTATAAAACTTTTTTTTCCAATGTTATATAATGTTTTTTTTTTTGTGATATAACTTTATCAGCGGATGTTTGAAGGATGATTTGGTGTTCTGGACAACCCAATTGTCTACCTCTTCTACTTGATTTACCGCATATCTTGCCTTCTATTGACTGTTGTATCAGGTCGTACTTACATATATGTATAATTGACGACTCCGTTTGAATGGATTGCGGAATAGAAAATGAGTCGGCTGAGCATGTGATATGTATATGCCCAGCTTTAACTGTAAGACGAGAGAAAAAAAGGACATTTATGACGCTGCTATGGATGATTTTGCAACTGGTCTCCTAAATAAGCTGGTTGTAGGATCTATAGCATGAGCTGGTGGCTATTACATAGATACACAGGTGGGTTAAACCAAAATGGCACTAAATCACAAATGCCGTAGCAATCTCATCGGCTATCTTCTCATTTCATCATTAGCGTCATCAGGTCGTGCTTCTCGTTACGTATAAACATGGAACATACTGTTCAAAATGTCCTTAATCATAAATAAAACAGCAATTATAAACTTCTCTAATAAAAAAGACAAAAAATCACTGTCAACTCAATATGACATAAAAAGATCCACTTGTACTAAATTCCTAGCGATTCACATTGACGAGAAAATGTCTTGGAGAGTCCATAATGATCATCTGAAATCGAAGCTATTGAAAGCTTGTTATGCGATTTGCAAACTAAGGAAGATCATTGATTAAAAAGAAGTGGTAAATGCATATTACACGCTCGTGGAGTCTCACCTGCGCTATGGCATACTTCTGTGGGCCAATACCATCAATGTAAACGATATATGTATTTATTTTGCAAAAACGGCAGTGAGAGCCATTAGGGGTTTACATCAGCGAGAATCGTGCAAACCTTTATTTATAGAACTACGTATTTCCACGATATATGACATTTTTGTTCATGAATATATATGTGAATTCTATAAGAAAAAGCAAACATGTTTAACGCAATCGCATATACACACGTACGATACAAGGAATAGGTCACTTTATATTCATTCATCGCGGGTTGCCACTTCAGAGTTCCAACGCACAACGATGTATAGAAGCGATTTTTTTTATTAAAAGCTGCCACAAAACTTGAAAGATATTAGTAATCATGTTGAGTTGAGAAAACGAACGGATTAATATTTGTTATATAAATGTTTGTACATTTTAAGTGAGTTTTAACTTAGGGATTTGTTATTTTATTTAATTGTTTACATCATGGGGATTTCTATTGTTTTATTTTATTTATTTGGTACATTTGAATTGTTTATTTCACGTCTGTATTTTCTATACCCTAAACGGGTTTTGTGGAAAATAAATATGATTTGATTTGATTTGATTTATCCAACCGTTGGTGGACAAAAATACTCTTATTTAACGTTAACATAAATTTACTGTAATATCCTACAGAGAACTCCCTTAGTAGTGCACACACTACTCTACGGTTCAACTATAGTGGTTAACACTTCCGGAATGGTGTTCAACTGGGCCGTTGAAATATGTATAATATGTCTCTTCTCTTGATTCGGATTAGACCCTTTAAGCGGCATTTTCAACTTGAATAACTCTAGCCAAAAATCAGAGAGTCAGGTCTAAACAGTAGGGAGCCTTATAATCCACTGGAATTCCGGTATTTTTTGAAGGGAATGGATTTTCTTTCTATTTTATATATTTTATCTTTTTTGATAACTTGGTGTATTTGGAATTTCCTTTTTGGATATTTTTTTCCCTTGTTAATATTTAGACAATGTAATGCTTGATTTCTTCACTTTATTTCGATTTTTATTGTGATTTTTTTTGGTCGTATCATGGATTAGTATATTGTGGATTTGAAAATTTTATTTTGGATATTTATTTTTGATTTATATTTTAATGCTCAGCGCGTTCAATGGGCCTGGCTCTCGAGAAACCCCGCTAAAGGGCAATTGCCCAGCGGCACACATCACGGGCTTTGAACAAGGCTTATCGACTGACCTGCCTAAAGTACGCCTTTGGATATTTGAGCTTTAACCTCTTTAACCAGCTATCACTCTCCACAAGAAAGATGGAAACAAAGGCGCTTAAAATGATTATTAAACAAAAGCTGCAATCCACACATGATTTCTATAAGCTGGGTGATTTTTTTGAGCATTACAATTCTTTCAAATCGGATTAACATCAATATGTATTTTTCAGGTACCTCATTTTCGTTTTATTATTTAATAATAATATTATTAATTTAATATTTAATATGTAGATTACAATGTTTAACGTAACACACCTGACCATCTACATACTTTCTATTGTGTGATTATTGAGTGCCTAAGATGACTATTAATATTCTTATAATTATTAATCATTTTATATGTATACCCATGTACATGGAATCAGTTATGTTAATTTGTCTGCCATGTAAAACCGACTTTTGTCAACGCTATTGTCAATTTAATATTTCTGCTTTAATATTTTTATATCTATATCAATATATTACTAGCAACTGACGAATTCTAATATGCGATAACTAGCTTTAACTGATATTCATGCTTTCATTGTATATTCTGAATTAATAAATTAAATACTGAATACTGATTGACTGACTCGCTGATTGATTGATTTATCAGAGGTGAACAAAACTGAAACAGTACAGCACTCTTAAAATAAGGAGCGTAGTTTTATATAGTAGTATACTAGAAGGACCTGGAATAAAACCGAATAGAGAGACTTGTGAGGAAGAATAACATAATATCACTGGTGACGTCACTCGTCGACCCTCTTTTATCCATTGTCGCCAATACGAGTGTCCGTTCTATTTGGCAATGGCGCTTCGCACCAAAAAGTCCGCCCTGGCCAATATCCGGTGGGCGGTGGTCAACCGCCCGCCTAAAAGTGGCAAGGAACCGCGCCCTGGCTTATCCCACTATTATAGAAAGCCATGCGACCGCGTTGCAAACTGTGTTTAAAAAATAGGGGGTTCCATGCAGCCTGGGTCTGATGGCCAGTTTGTATTTGTTGGTCGGCCCAGGTCTCACCCGGTAGCCTCCTCGTAGAGTTGTAAGTAGTTGTGGTCTGCAATCCGCCAGGCGAATCGCCTCGGTCAGCCCTTTGATGACTGTGCATCTGCGCAATCAGCTAATTATTGGGAAATGTCTTCTAATTTTTTGCTCATATACATGGTTTCTTAACCGAAATGTCAGTATATTTTAGCACAATTAAAGTGAAGCAAACCTTTTATATATTTTTTAGTTTTATTTTTTAAAAAACTACCAAGATCATTTCTTATTTTGATATACTTACATCTGTTTAATTTCAAAGTTAAGATGGTTGCTTTTTTCGTCATGACTCGCTTGAAATTCTGATTATAAACACTATAAAAATCTGATTTACAAACAAAATTTCAGCATTTAGCATTTAAATGCAGTAGTAGAATTCGGTATTCAAATTATAGCATTTGACATCAGTAGTTCTCGAGCATATGCCAAACATTGCAACAATCACCTACGCGAAGTAAAAACTAAGGTCTGCTCAGCACCACCTCGATGCTTTCGCATCTACTGGCAGTGCGGCTTGTGTCTATGACAGTTGCGGTCTATGTCCCTGAGAATCGCGATTTTCCCCACATGCAGACGACTTATGGCCGCCGGATATCCGCTTCATTTCGCACCGACACTCTCGCCACTCTCGCTGCGGGTATTATAACAGCCGCTCTCACACGACTTTCGAGTCGAGTCGATTTTTTAGTATCATCTGATTTATGTCGATATGATAAAAGTCAACTTTTTGGAGTTATTTGATCGATAAGATACGAAATAGTGACGACTTCTGCAAGGCGTTCGATACGGTATCACACGTGATCGCAATAAATAGTTTACTTAGATGATAATACTACCATTAATTACTTGCAGCTATCAATATCAGAAATATACTTAAAAAAACACAAAATAAAGAACGCAACTGAAAATAGCCAAAGACTATCAGCACAAACGCAGCAAATTAGGGGTATCCTCATAATATTTTTTAAACTGATTTTCTGGACACACCTATTATTGGTTCATGGCACTACTACTTAATAAAATTTAAGCAGAAAAAAAATGCAAAAAACAAAAATTGGAAAATCAAAAAAATTTCAATCGAAATAATGATAATGTTTTAATAATCAAATAATCAAAATAAACATTGCAATGGTTACACTCAGGGAAGTGCAATAGATCCAATCTGAATCATTATTAATCAATGACGTGACAATTGTTGCATTTAATGGATAACAAGAGGTAGACGTAGCCATTCCTGTACAATATCTTGCAACTGCGATGGAATAGATTGCAATTACCCTTAAATCTCCCGTTGGTCTACTTAAATTTAAGTATACACGAATATTTTATCTTGTCTCAAGACTTATTTCTCTATAAGTCTTTCTATAAGCTCGCATTTTCTTGCGAATAAAGCGGTTTATTATTATTATTATTATTGTTACGAATATAGTTTCGTAATGAAAGTAACGCATTTCCCAATACCAAAGTGTAAACGAGAACATATTTAAATTTTAGTGTGATATGGCTTGAATTTTTATAATTACACTACAATTTTTATAATTACAGAAATTTAAATATTTTGCTATAAATTTTGCCCTAATATCTGATCTCGAACATGTCAAATGGCCAAAACTGATAATACAACATGGCGACTATAAAATCGATGACTATCGCGATTGTTGGACATTATAAATATGATAAAAATTAATTTACCGCGTGAAGTTTGTATCACCCGACGTTTCAGCGATGTTGCAGCCGCCGTTGTCTAGGGTAGACTGACAACGATGTTAAGAGAGACTATATATCCTGGACAACAGCGGGTGCAACATCGCCGATACATAGGATGCTACGAACTTCCCGCAGTAAATTCGTTTTTATCCTATTTATATCATGGCGACTATGAATTATATGAAAAGTTGCAAGGTTAAAAAAATATATGTCCCAGAATTATTTCCCCAGTAATAAGGTAACAATTGTGGCACTGGAAAAAGGAATACCCGTTTTTGTCGTAGAATATATTTTTTTAAATGTTTTTTATATGTTCGTTGCGAAACGTGCAATATATTGTATGTTGTCCATTCTACAATTTATTGGCTGTACGAGACATTTTTAAAAAAATGATCCTTTCAAATTATTGCGAATCGGACTTATTGTTGAATTTCATATAAGTTTAGAACATGGTGAACGTTACTTTCCAAGGTTTTCAGAATGTAAACTATATGTTATATTTATGTCGGTTATTATTTTTATTAACCAAACTACAAGCAAAACTATATTATAGGATTCAACAAAATTACCGATTTATTTCCAAAATTTAAACAAAACAGGATAAAAAAGTATTTTTAACGTTTTTTCTTAAAACGAAGTCGCCATGTACTACTTTTGCTAAAAAGGCTCGTCTATTCTTCTCTCTAACTACGGTATAATTTTTTTCTTCTTCACTCTTCTTTCGGCCGAATTCTGGAGCTACACTTCCATTGACATGGTCATCTATTGCACTTCTTATCGTTAGATTTTCTTTCTTTCGTAGAGAACACAGGCATATATAGAAAGTTACAGAAAGTGAACTCAGTATTCAGTATTCAATTTATTCATTCAGAATATACCATAAAAGCATGAAATATGAATTAAAGCTAATTATCGCATATTAGAATTCGTCAGTTGCTAGTAATATATTAATATATGTAGACATAAAAGTATTAAAGCATAGATATTAATTCGACAATAGCGTTGACTAAAGTCTGCTTTACACGGCAGACAAATAAAATAGAGCTGAATCCATGTACTTGGGTATACATATAAAATAGATAATAATTATAAGAATATTAATAGTCATCTTAGGCACTTTATACAAAAAGTAATCACACAATAGAAAGTATCAAAACAAAATTGGAAAAAACAACGTATGTATATGATCAGGTATGTTACGTTACACATTGTAATCTACATAATAAATATTAAATTCATAATATTATTATTAAACAAAAAGAAATAAAATGAGGTACCTGAAAGTTACATATTAATGTTATTCCCATTTGAAAGAATTGGCATGCTCAAAAAAATCACCCAGCTTATAGAGAGCCAACTGCCAACTGTTGTATTTATAATTATTTTTGTTATGGTTTTTTTTATAAAATATTTGTGGTTCATGTATTTATCAATATAGATAAATGTATATTTCCGGGAGGTACTCAATCAGACCTTTCATTTGACACTAAACACGATATATTTATGTTAATTTATTGACATTTCGACATTTAGACAACTACTTACTTGATATGTGTACAGTTAAGATACCCTATGACACTCGGGATGACAGCGATTCTAACAATACCATACACTTCTAAATTGGTTGAAGGGTTTAGAAGCTATGGCGGAAAACATACATAGATGAACCCTGAACACATTACACTCCTTTTTTGTTAGGCAGTCGTGTAATAAGTATGTGTTTACATCGGATATTTGGCTACCTAGCCATATAGAATTTATTATAACAGAATTGTTTGTAAGAATGCCAATAACTTCCCTCACGGACTTATCGCCTATTACTGAGCCTTAATGAAAAGATAGGGAATCTAATGTTCATCGTTTTTATTGGGCAGTCGTGTAGCAAATTAAATAGTAATGGTGAAAGTATGCAAACTTAGCGTACACCTCACTTAATTGTGACCCAGACAGTGTCATTAATTCCCACGTAGTTTCTTTCTCCATGATGTATTTTGAATGATTTTGATAACCTTCTCTCTAATAGCATATGTTAAGCGAATGGCTCATAAACCGGCTGCCGACAGTCTATTGTTTGTGGGTCCATTCCTTTGTCACTGTCGGCTATGAAGGCATCACATTGTCTTCAAGTCATCTCTCTCGGGGAATGATGCCAGTATATTGTCCTCGAAGATTGGTGTCCCGTTAGATGGGATGCTGCTGATCCCGTTGCCGCATAATTGATGGCGAGGAAGTGACTCTTCGTTTATGGCTTGTATGTTAATGACAGTGTTATATTAAAGCTTTTACGGTAACTTGAAAAAGTGAATCTAAGATTTGGGAGAGACAGTGCCGGATTGTCCAATAGGCCAAATGGGCAATGGCCTATAGGCCCCACGCCTTTTAAGGGCCACACGACTAGGGATACTTAATATATTTTTTGATTTGTTTCTAATAGAGAGTTAAAAAATACTGAATTGAAATTCTAACAGAAAAAATGTTTAACCCTTTGGGTACCGATGTATTTAATGATCGGCCCTAGTAAATGGGAAAGATTTATAAATTGACAAATAAGTTTAATTCAATTGCACCCCCCGCCCACCCACCTACCTGCCACCCACTTGCCAGACTTAGAGTTTCTTGATTAGCATCAGTAATATACCAGATTTAAAAACTTTTACAAACTGGGAAAATAAGACCTGAAAATCTCTCCGACTACAAGGCTAACTTGCTCCCCTGGGAGGCCAAAAACGCCAATCGGTGGTTGCGGTGGATAACAGATCCACACGTAACCATTTCGGCTGGCCTCCATATATCTATACTAATATTATAAAGAGGTAAAGTTTGTGACGTTGTAGGAAGTAATCTCTGGGTCTACAGAACCGAATCTGAAATTCCTTTACCAATAGAAAGCCAATTTATTTGTGAGTGTCATAGGCTATATTATCAATCCGAAAAATGAAAAGACTTTTTCGTGGTAGTCGAATTTGCAAAGTAAGTCGGAGAAAAACGGTCGAACGAAAACGTTTCTAACTAACGCTGCCTTAACGATGAGAGATATATGATTAACTTCTAGGAAAAAGTTGTAGAGCTTGATAATGCCTACAAAAAAGTCAGCGACAGCATATGTCTAACTTTTATATTTAAGTAACAAAAAGTAGTATTTTATATTTTTTTTAAATATTTAAATCGTTAGGTCATGTTTATTGGTCATATTATCAAAAATTATTAATTCTTATCAAAATACGTAAATTTATCGTCTCAAGTGTTTAAAACAAAAGACTTTTTCCTTTTACTGCATATAATTTCCCTTTTACTGCACAAATGGTTAAAGAGATAAGACACTCACAAATCAGACACTCACAAGAAGACACTCACAAATAACGGTAATATAGTCAAATTCGCATGCAAATACATACATACATAAGCAGTAAAAATATAACCCTTCTTTTGGTAGTCAGGAAATAAATCATAGCACTCACTACTAACCGAACCACACTCATAATTTCATCACAGGTAAAAAGTTTTACCGCCCAACGAAGTGGGCACGGGTCAGCTAGTATTATATAGATATGTAATATACTTTACTAGCAAGATTAATTATTAGGTAACAAGAGATAATTTATATAAAAATTACATTGTTAGAATTTACATAGAAAATCGCTCAAAAAGGCGCCATTTTTGCACGCGAAAGTGACTTTCGAAAGGTTTAATGAAATGACGAGTCAGACTCGTCAATTGTTGCTACACCAAAACATGCGCATGACGAGTATCAGCCGTCAAATGTACCCAAAGGGTTAATAAACTTTTTAATCCGACGAATAGAATAATTGTTATAAATTATCGACCTTTGGCTGCTGCCAATTTGTGCGATCATATTTTGTTTATATGCGCGTCTTCGCGACGCGACATAAGCGTTGTAAGAAATGTTTAACGGCCGACTTTGCCAGTGCGATCGTGTTTTATTTATACATATATACTATTCTACACTATATCGCCGTCAGAATGTTTGACAGCCCTAAAAGGAACCCGAAAAGTGAAAACGGGGCCCTGAGATTTCGACGGCCTGGAGGGCCCTTTATATGGATAATCCGGCACTTGGTAGAAATAGATCGGTTTCTAGATATTATACAGCTGTCAACATACAGTTTTAACAGCGACAGTGTCCTTACACACGAATCAATTCGTCTCATTCAGACACAGGTTCAACGTTCTGCAAACCTACCATTACCATTAATTACACATTGAACGCTGAAATACACATTACAAATATGTACATTGTACAACATACAAACTACAATAATTACCTACAGATATTTACATAAAACTTTATATATAAATACATATGTCCGTCCGTAATAACGGTATGAAATATGTACCTAATTGAAAATTCAATTAAGTTGCCGGCCAGTTAATGAGAAACCATCTCGTTACTAGAATATTACATATGAATTAGTTCAAACCGGTGCGCCCAGAGAATCCCTACATAGTATGAAACTGAAATAGAGTTGGAATAGAATTTATGGCAAATAATCTACTGTTTTCTTATCCTAAGTAAATGTGTATATTTTCTCTGTGCACATATCGTAAACGCTATGGAATTATGCCAGTAATATTTTAAATATCTTGTCAGTAGGATTTGGGTTAGATTAATATTGTTATGTGTATATTTAATATATTTAACATTTAATATATTTTATTTATAATTTTGCGTTAAGTTTAGGATTTCGTGTGATCACACTATCGCGGTTGTATGACGAGAGCTCTGTACACTACTTAATTGGAAAACTACTACAAGTTGGCGAAACGAATATTTTTTTTATGGCTGACAAACTAAAACGTATCGAGGTGTGTTCGTCGCGGTACTGGGTCTGAATAGAAAATACAGTTTGGCGATACAATGGCTATTCTGCAATACATTAATAATAATAATAATGCTTTATTTTAAAAAAGTAGTACTAAAATTATGTCTTAAAAACTGTGGTGAACGGTTTTGTGCAGCTTGGGCCACAAGATCCATTTTGTTCTCGGATCGGCTCAACTCACGATTCAGCTCTTATTCAGAAGCCTCCTCGAGTAGAAGGCTACCCCGGGTAAGACTCCCGTGTCTCAGATCTCAGAGCTGGTGGACCGGTTTCTCCCATCGGGATTGCATCCCGGCGCCACTGGCCGGTTTGTGCACCGGTCGGCAAAGCCAATCGGTTGTGCATTCTGATTAATTGCTGAATGGGTCTGGAGACTATTGAAATATACTCTTTCCTTAGCAGCGGGGGTGGATGTTGACCTGTTGTCATGCCACTATTAAAATGACCTTGGGCCACTCGATCCCGTGTGGCACTACATGCGAAGAACGCCCAGGTCCGTGATAAATTCTAACTGAATTACCGCTTTAATACAACAGGTAGAGGTTGCTTAAGCGACTTCAGACCCGTAACCAGTCGGGGGACGGAGGTATCCTAAAGGTTAATTCCATACGGAGATATCTTGCCAAAAGTGGTAGTTAGGGGGTGAGGCTGCCCGCTGGATACCTTTCCCGGTGCCTCACCGTAAGGCGTCGGTTTCTAACGGGTTGCTGAAGAACTAGACAGTAGATTGTCTTGTCCAACTCTTCTACGCTCATCCCACAGTTTTTTAATGAGATGTTTTGCTGACGCTCAACCTCTTTAGAATCAACCTAGTTAGAATGATGTGTGTGTGCCCACTATTGAGATAATAAAGTAGGGTCACTTTTGCATAAATATGTCTAATGTCCAAAAATCTCAGCTCTTTAAATAGTTATTTTGTTGGATATCGATGTGGCTTTCTGGACTTGACCCTCAGTAGAGCTTTCTGCGCTTTAACAAGCGGATCTAACGCCGAATGTGTAGAACCCTTCCATCCTAATTTTCCATATGTAATCTTGCTGTGGGTTAGCGCATAGTAGACGTTAATTAGGTTTTTTAACGGTAGAACATTTCTAAGGGCCTCAAAAGCAAAAATCATCTTCCTGATTTTACCCGCAGTAATAAGAATGTGAGGATGCCACTTTAGGTTATTGTCAAAGGTTATTCCTAGATATTTCACTTGATATTCATGTTTAATAATTTGGCAGTTACATGGCGTGCTTGTTAAAGAAGTGGTCTGAAATGATGGCTAGACTGCAGATGCTATTTTACCAGCGACGTAAGTAGGTCTGGATTTTGACCGCATTTTGACCACTTTCCGACTGAGATAGTCTGGTGGCGGATATCAGGAGGTCAATGCTGATATTGGTTAATGCCGGCAGCCACCCTGCAGTAGTACTTTTCGAAGTTTCACATATTATGCGCAATGTCCATGTTGTTCGGTTCATAATAGTTCCGTGCAGCTTAGGTGGTGTTGGTCAAACCCTATGTCATTTGGCTTGCCAAACTCACGGTTTAACTCCTATCTGGGAGCCTCCTCACAGAAGAACTTAACCTTTCAAGGCCGATGTGAACTTCTGCTACGGCTGTAATCTTGCAGTAGGAGGCGGTTGGGATCAGAAGGTCACAGAATCGGGGGAATACCTCGAGCAGAACTGGGCGGCTTGCATACCAGGCTGTGACTTACCGCTTACGTCAGGTAGAGGCCGGAGAAGCGACATCGAATTTGTGACCAGACTGCAGTACGGAGAAATCTTCCAAATCTGGTACTAAGGTTTATTCCAGTGTGCACTTTCCAGTGTCTCGCGGTAAGGCGTTGATTTCTGTAGGGGGTGTTGGCGTAGATAGGAGGTGGACTTTTTCGTCCCAAAATCTCCACGTTCACTTCAGGTTGAAAGAACGACAAATATTGTTATACCCTTATGGGGTGACGGGTTCGCCCGTTCTATGTTGTTGTTACTCCCCAGTATCCATGTTAATAGTCACCTGTGTCTGTGCACTGAAACTGAGAGGGTATAGTTTGCCTTATCAGCCGCTGATTTATCTTTGCGCCTTCCGTCTTCCGGCTTCGGCGTTCTCTGGTTGTATGACACTGTTATTCCTGTAATTGTCTGTTTCTAAGATGACCTTCAAACTTAATATCACGACACATTCCAATATTTCTTTATATGGAAAAGTGTCCGCATAGAATCCTCGTCCATCGTGGCAGATCGCACTTGAAAAGTCAAGCCGCCATGAGTTCGAACCACTTTAGCAAATAAATCCGAGCGGCAGCGAGGCGTGGCGAGTTGGTCCAATCGGGGAATTATGCAAATGCGCCACGCAAACTTGGGCCAAGTTACTCGCCCGACCTCGCCGAGTTGTCCGACCAGCGCTCGGACAATCTTAATTCCACCCATACTCATTTACTGGAGGGCTGGAGCTAGAGTTTAAGGCAGGCACTGGATGAGTGTCCTCAGGATATTATTTATTTATTTAATTAATTAATGTATTGCATTGCATGCAATGTATAATAATTGTACTTACTTGTACATACTTAGGTTATACTGAAAGTTTCGAAAATCTGATACATCAAACCAATTATTAAAGGTCCATACCTATGCAAATACTGTAAAATATGCTAGATATGCCGTATCGTTCCATTAAGAAAAAAAGGCCGAATAATTTGTATGAAGGAACGAAAAATTTACCCCTATTATCTATGCAGTTTTGGCTAATGACTGCTTTACTCTGGTTAATGACTCTTGTTGACAGAGATCAATTAATGCTTCGAAGGCGTGTTTCACTGCCTGATCGATTTGTTTTTTTTTCATATACAAAGTTATCTAATTTACGAAAAAAGTGCAAGCCCCTTGGAGTAATGTCTGGCGAGTATAATGGGTGGCAGTAGTAAATCTGCAGGTGTTGTGACTTTTCAGTTAGAACGTCTGCAACTTTACGAGTTTTATGTACACAGAGATAAGACTACATGGAAAGAAATGTCTGTTTCCTTTATTTTTGACGCAGTGTGACTTGTCGGTCTGCTACACGTAATCATTTGACATTTTATTCAGCAGTGACCTTTTATTCAGCAGTGATGGATCTCCGACAAGTTGATCTTTACAAAATGTCCTATCATGCCTAAACTCGCGGTACCATATCTTTAATGTGTATGTCATAAGATACACACAGTCCACTTTTACTGTTAAATCAGCACGAATTTCCGTTGGGGTTACTTAATCCTTTTTTTAGCAAATATTTGATTACACACTATGCAAAATAACGTTGTATAGAATAAATAGTTGACTGGAATGACCACAGATGGTGCTGAACGCATTATTGGCACGTAATGTCGAAAGGTGGAATCAATTCACCTTAGTGAATGTAAAATTATTTATAATCGAATCCTTCGCGATAAGGTGTCTAAACGCCTAACACTGAGTCTTGCCGCAGGGCGCAAAGCCCTGCGACGACATATCCCGAAAGCCGGGCCAATGGGCCCGGCTCAAACGAAATCCCGCGAAAAGGCAGAATGCCTAGTGGAAGACGTCACGGGCCTCTAGCAAGGCACGTCTACAGATATTCGAAGTTTATAATCGAGGTCTAATATATATAGTGCAATAAACGAGAAGTGATTACTAGTGTGAGTTTCAATTTACGACACACACCTTTGTTCGTTGGCCTCTACTGTAACACTGAGAGTACAATTTTGGAGGATTTGCGTGTTATGACTATGCAATTATTTATTTTGCAGTTTAGACTTGCAACTTCAGACCTGCAACAACATATACATGTTGTATATGTGTATGTTCATACATAATTTCATTTTATTCATTTATTTATTTAATTAATTTTACAGTAAACTTACAGATAGTAAATACATGACCGAGTATTTTCAAAACCTATTAACGAGTATTTACAAAATAATTTGCTGCCCTATGCACAATTTACAACGTTTGCATAAATGACATAATAGAAATATCATGACCATGTTTATAACAGGTAAGTGGGAAAAATGTATGCAGTGTGGATGTATGCATTGGTGGTTTCTTTGTCGTGCAAAAGCAGTGGCGAAAAATATTTGACCAGACTCGTTTGTTCTATATTAGACGACTTTCTATAATAACTAATTTAAAAAACGAATAACTGGCCTTGAATTTGAAATTCAAACAAAAGCGACTTAAACGGCAATTACATAGCTATGGTCTAATAATTGGGGTTATTCCTGTTGGTTAAATTGCGATAACTATGCGATATTTTTTAATCGTTATTACGTGTAAAAGACTCCTTAAGCTAAAACATAGATACGACGAATGAAAAGTTTATGAAGGTCCGTTAGAAAATAATTTTAGAAATTTTACGTGTTGGCATATTCAGAAGAGTATGGGAAAGGATGTAATATTGCTTTCGAAAATTTTAGAGTGGCATAAAGTAGATGATGAACATCCAGGATTTTCATCACGTACTTATTGAATGGTTTCCGCTTACCCATCAAATCGAATGGGTAACTTCTAGGTGATACTGTTAGTCAGCATTATTATATCGAGGTCCTGATAAATAACGGACGAGTTTTTGGACGACAACATGTAGGTATGAGAGACGTTCGTTAATTTGTCTACCTAAGAAACTACTAATAATTATACCTATGTTTTTTATTTTTAATATAGTTCCCTGAACGTTCAACGCACTTTATTTGCATTTGATGGCTCTGGAAACCAAGCCGTTACCTCGGTCTTGACGGCACTACTTGAGAAACGCTATTATCTGTGTTCTTTTTCTAAATTTCGGAACTCGAAATCGAACCGTGAGTTTAGCTGACCCATAATAACAAACAGGTTATTAGGTCCAAGCTGCACGGAGCCGTTAAAGACCACTAAACTCGCACTAGCCTTTGACATGTCTAAATATGCATGTCTTAACTTCGACACTGTGCCTAACGAGATGCCCATTTCTTCAGCTATGCGGGAAACCGCCAAAATTAAATCTTCGACTCTCTTGAACATGTCTGCTGTCGCGGGTTGCTCAGTGTGTGAATCGTATTCATTGGACTCTCATCCCTAATTAAATAGCTTTTTCCAAAATTTTACTTTATAATTTGTAGGCGCGTATTCCCCGCAAACTACCACCATGCGTTAAATTTTTTTTTTGCTTCTTTTCCTTACTTATTCAGGTACTTAATAACCGATCTCTGCAGCAAATCGAGTAATTTTATTAGTTAAAGCTGCGCCCATTACTTTTAAACTATGATACTAAAACGCACGGGCTTGTTTGAACATGCTCAGTATTTACCTTGATAATGAGTTATAAAAATATTCAACGATCTGGTAGTTCTGCTATAGTTCTTTGTTACTTAGATGCTATTAAACCTCTTTGGGCGGGAGTAAGCTTGGGCGGGAAATGTAGGGCGGGAGCGGTAATGCGACCGCCTGCGGTCCAGCGGGATTGAGAGCGCAATTATCGGTGAACTTTGGTTGTTAGAGTCTCACCGCGTACTTAACCGCTGCGGCTAAGGCGACGTTCATCTTGGAATTTTGTCTCCCAAACACGAATTAAAACTACGTTTACTCAGAAAATACAGGTACAGCAAGCCAACGAAGATTCACACAATGGCGAGTCATTTTTTTTAAGTTAATGTGTGGGGCTTTTCTAATGTCTTTATGAGCCTTGTAACACTGCGACCATTGCTAATCTATTGTGTTCGCCACCTTTTATAGTTCTGCGCATGGCGAGTCATAGTTGTAACTCAAGATTTTATTAGATTAGATTGTATCACCCCAGTCAGGAAACCACTCTAACCTGGTCCACCGGCATATCAGGAGGCACATTATGATTGTAAGATAAGAACGCCTACTTTAAGGTGGGGATGTGAGAATTATCGACTGCTATTAAATAATTAAGGTCTGCTAAGTAATAATTAATTTTAGTTGCCAGAGCAACTTATTATACAACCAGTTTTCATTGAACTGCAGGAGCCTTGAAAAAGATAGTTTTTAGGAAAAAATCTCGAAGTACTTGCAAAAACCCCGATTTATTGTATCAAGAATATTAATAACAATGACTTTTACAGTGTAAGTGACTTGTCATCTTAAAAGTATTTTAAAAGTACTTAAAAGTATGTCATCACTGTATTTGTCATCTTAAAATTATTATATTTTGATTATTTATAATTTTTGTTATCATCGTTTATTGCTTTACAAATAGGTATATCAACTCTCGCTTATTTTTGATTATTAAAAAAAACTCAACTTGGTCTATTTCTATATTAGATTTAATACTATGTTTTCTTTTATGCCGGTTACGTCAGAAAAGAGTTTCTCTAGTAACGAGTTCAAAAAGTTTTTCTATAAAGGAGTTGATTATTTTACTAAGGAGACCAAGATCTTAAAAGAGGTAGCACAGAAACTTGAATGGCAGGCCTCGAGCGCCAAATTCCACTGCGTGAAGATGAACAGTGAAGCCGTTTCGGGTGACGGCAACTGCGGGGTCATGGTATTTATTTATTTTGTGTTCGTGGTCGTTTGGGATGAATTTCCATGGAACAGTTAATTCTGCAATATGGCCATCTTGCGAGATAGGGAGTAAAGAGTTATATATAAGACAGGTGCTGTGCATCAGTGTTTTGGAAATAATACTGCTTAGAGACCGAATCGTCATCCAGAATCCATTCTGAAGCTATCTCGATTATTGATAAAGGTTTTGTAGTGGAATGTTTTTTCCTTCAGAGCTAACCCGCACAAATTGTATTAGTAATTGTAAACCTAGTCCAAAAATTCCGTTGATTTTACTTATCGATCGTGCCAAAATTCAAAAGTTAAAATCGACGTTTTTAATCGTCTCTTCATTAAAGATTAACATAATTTGACGAATGTCAATTTTAGGTATTAATAACAATCTTCTACTTTTGTGTTTTAATTAAATTAGTGTTGAGTTTGATTAGGGCGTCGCAGGCGTCGAGACGCCGGAGCTCAGGGCGCCGCGGCGAGAAGGCCGAGTTAATAAGACGAGACCGAAACCGTTTTGGAATTAATCCACGGATTATTCTAGAGGCGGTCTGCGTAAATCATCCCAGCTACCCGGTTTAAATAAACGGTAGGTTTTAAAACTGGATTTAAAAATACACGCAGTAATATACGACGTAAAAGAAAAGTAGGATGGTAAACAGTATTTTAACTGTAGCATAGCTATATTTATTTTATTCATTTATTTATAAATACATATACATTCAAATTCATGAGCACAACAGAAAATGAAATGACAATTTAGACAATGCCGTCGTATGCTTTTAAAGTTATTTACACATGATACATCTGTCTGAGCCCAGGTTACATAGCGCATACATTAAACGCAAATGATAATCTTTCTATTATGTTAACCAAAGAACTGTACAAATATACTTACAAATACACTGTCATCTGCACAAATACACCCGTAACTATCAGGCGATAAAAATCAGAGGAGTTAGCTCTCAGTGCAATGCACTGACGAAGGAGTTAGAAAAGGAAGCGGACGATGGAAACAATAACTTGAATAATACACCAGAAAAGCATCTATATTTGCTCGAATTAACGCGCTTACAAAACGACCGCATTAAAATAATTGAAAATGAAATCATTCCGAAGATACCGCAAAGACTACTTAGAAAGCCGCGGCAGCGAAGTTGATATCAGAAGCGCTTGACCATTGTTTACTTCGTAAACCAGAAACGCGAGGATGGCGACATCAGCTATATTTGGAACCGGTATCCAGTTTTACACAAAACAACGCACGGAAAGACGGCCATAGGCGAACGAGACACGCGTGCGCGCGCCGCGGGCATCTAAGCGAAACTGCGCATTAAACTGCCGCAGACGCGATGAAAACTCGCCAATCACAGGGCGTGCAGCGACGGTTAGCAGAGCGACGGTAAAATGATACACTCAAGGAATTAATAAAACACAACATCGGCACCTAGTAACAAAACGATCTTAATTCACCAGGGATGAAGCGTCAACGCGCGTAGACACAAACTATGCGACTTATCGGGATAGTCGCGGCTAGGGAGCAAGAGAGAAGTGGAGACATGGGACGAGTATAAACAAGGGCGTCGTGATGCATTAGTGTCAAAGCCCGTATAAATTAGAATAAAGGAAACTATTATTACCCGAACTGCTAACGGTTCACCATTTTTGTCAACAGTAAAACCTTTCTAATACGAATGTAATCGCTGTCATCGTTTCGGTAAAAGCATTCGGGCATACTTAGATGATATCTCCGGTAAAATAAGATAAAAGTTTTTATTAATTAAATTGCTGACTATATCTAGCCGACTACGCCATTTAACTGATAATTACTAAAAAAAATAATTAAAATACATCTAAAACAGTTCATTCACAGATTTTCCATTATCTCCATTGGCATCGTGAAAATCCTTGTCCACATGTGCTGCAGCTTAGAGCTTCAGAGGGTTCGAGCGAATGAGGAAAATGTAAAAATATCAAATCTTGTGTGAATATTTCACGAGGGGCCGAGGCTGTCTGAAACAGTGGTCCGAGTGGAGCGGCCAGCGCCGACTGACGTTTATAAAGTGCATCGGGCCGGCGAGAAGTCGCCGCTGAAATTTCCAAGCTGCCACTCCCGAAGCGCTGAATATTGATCGTCGCCAGTCGGGAGCAAAACGGAGGAACGCGTTCCGCTCGTCCGATTCGGTTATTGCCGGCAGTGGCGGCATTGCGATAGCTTTATTCCGAGGCGCGGACTGCACGTCATTGTTACACGAATTGAACTGTTTGGTGGTTGAGGGCGATACGGGGTTAGTTAAGGGCTCATTAGAGCGCATTCAAACCTTACGATTTCGCCGCAGGTATTCAAGGAAGAAAATCTAACAAACATAACTGACTCCAAAGTTGGCGAGACGTACAGGATTCAGGACACTAGCGGCATCGAGACACTTTTCAATCACATAATATGCGATTGAGAATTTGAATAGCTGATTTCCTATAAGATTAAATGCGATGTGGTTTGTCCTGATTTACTTTAGCAAATACCTGTATCGAGGAAGAAGCAGAAAAGAAAGAAATAGTAGTAGCAGATAGATTGCAGCTAACATATATTTTATTACGGTCAAAACTTTAATTAAAGTTATACATATTTTTCAATTTAAAGTTTTAATTTTTTTATTTTTTTTTTATTTTTTATTTACCTTGTTTTATAATTTTATATATTTTTATACAAGTTGTAACAAACCGTGTGCCTAATAATTTCAGGGAGCTGAAATTAGATTTATTTATTTATTTTATTTACTTATTTATAGTATTACACATATCATGTTGTATATATATATATATATATATATATATATATATATATATATATATATATATATATATATATATATATATATATATATATATATATATATATATATATATATATATATATATATATATATATATATATATATATATATATATATATATATATATATATATGAGACGTTAGCAAAAAACTGATTCTTGAGGAGATAGAGTAATGAATAAAAGTCGCCTAACTAGGCCAGGGCCTGTTCTAAGGCAGACTTTATAAAATATTGTTTAGATGTATCTAATCAAGTTACTAAATAATTATTGTATAAAAAATAAATAAAAATAAAGATTAAAACAATTAAAATTTGTAGAAATTCTATTAATTCTATCAATATCAGATATCAATTAAATTTATCCTCAAAATTGAAAAAAAAAACATTTTTTTTACATAAAATTAACTGCCCGCTCACGGCGCTGGCGGAGGGGCGAACACTGAATCAGCTGTTTCGTCACTGCGAACTTTGAATATTAAGTCTGAAATTAAAATTAAATATTGCTTGGTTACTTGGTAAATGTTGTTCCAAATACTATAACAACTAGGCAGTTATTTTTTATGCGAAAAAAGGTCGTTTTTCTTCAATTTTGTGGATAAATGTAATTTTCTCTGAAAATATTCTCTGAAAATATTAAGCACAAGTATCAACTAATAAAATATTAGGAACAGACAATGGTGACCCAGTCGGGAATCGAACCCGGAATCTTACAATGTAAGATCAGGCGACCTAACCACTGAGCCACCGTGTTAATTAAAATCATTGCATATTTATCGTAATTTCAACGGGACAACTAAAACACTTTACTTCGCGATCTCTGGCAATTTCCACGCCATCCGACGACGGAAGTGTGCTCCAATAGTGTTGTCTCCGACAGATTAATTGCTCTTTCCGGGCCGGCGCTCACGCAATTGACGCCTCTATGTCTCGGGTGCGAAGGGATGAAGTCGCGTACCCCTTTCTTGGGGCCGCGAGAAGGACGACACCCGTGTCACGAGACGGCCTCGGGCTAGACTTAGTAGGGCCTCGGCCAATTACGTCACAATAGATACGTGCCACCCCGGAACAACTGACAGTGACTGACTAATTACTAAGATGGCCAGCTTACTTTCGAAAGGGGTATGGTACAACCTCATAAACGCATCGGCCTAATAAAACTAAAAATAAAAAACAGTATTTTTTTAAATCCCCGCTTTTTGCTGTGTTTTATTAAAATCTATTTAAAACGACATATCATGGCAATTAAAACTCTTTATTTTATCATTAAAAGAATAGAGATAAATATTTTAGATTACATATCGTAAAATTCAACTACGATTACACGGAGAAAAATAATTACATTTATATATTAAAATAAAGTGACAAATTGGTTTACCCGAATCCCATAAAACCACCGCCAGTCACACATCTAACTAGGCTTACGACTATAGGTACCTAGATATGCGATTTACGACGAAATTGTGATTGCGAGCTGACATATAAACAAGTAATTAAAAAGAATAAAAAACACCACTGCCGTTACAGAAAGTAAACTATTGTATTTATAATTATATTTATTACGATTTTATCAATTTTTATTTTTTTGTCGTTTATGTATTTATCCATATAGATACATTTATATTTCCGTAATGTACTCAATCAGACCTTTCATTTGACTCTAAACGCGATATATTTATGTTAATTTATTGATATTTGTACATTTGGACATTTAGAGAACTACTTACCAATTAAAATAAAAATAAAATAAAAAAATAAAAATAAAAAGACACTCGTGATGACATAACGATTTTAACAATACCACATTAAATCGGTCCAAGCGTTTAGAAGTTATGGTGTGGAATAAAGAAACGGAAAACATACATAGATAAACCATGAACACATAACACTCTTTTTTTATTGGGCAGTCATGTAAAAATAGAGTTTATTATATGCAGGTTAAAAAAATACTTACACACTTTGGAGCTGTCATCTGCAACGGACGAACCCGAAACCCCAGGCTGCTTTAACTATATAGATTTTATATCAGCCATATGGTGATTACACAGCGACGTAGAAACAACACAGTTCAACAACCTAGTTCCATAAATGCGCCTGTAAGAGGCCAACGCCCTACCGCGAGGCGCTGGTAAGTAAACACATCGAGCCGACCTCATCCCCTTACTACCAGATTTTGCCGGATTTCTCCTTCCCCCGGTTTGGTCACGATTTCGAGGCCACTTGCGCGGCCTCTACCTGTGACGTAAGCGGTTATTCAGCTTGAATATTTTTTGCGAACCTAGGCGTTCAAGGGTTGGAGACGTCAGGTCGACAAATACCCTCCGCTGTCATAGGAAACATATATTTCAAGACCCCCTGGTTATTAGCCGGAATGCGTAAGCATGGCTGACACAGCCTGGTATGCAGACCGCCCATTTCCGCCCGAGGCACAGTATACCCCAAACAGTAGCTTCTGTTAGAACCAAATTGTAGTTTTCTGAGCCCTCACGAGTCGTAAGGGCTCGGTTATGGTCGCCGCATGTTCCGCTACTCGGCCTACGCAGATATCCGAACGCTCGAAGAGGTCGCGATCCTTTACCTGCTCGTAATGTTAACCGTTCGCGTTCGTCGGAAGGTACCGCTCTGCCCACATCCTTCGCGCCCCCTTCCTGCGTTGCCCTGTAGCTCGAGAGTAAAGCTACTGGTTGGTATACTGTACCCGAAGTACTGCCCAGAATCCGCACTTCTGATCCCAACCGCCTCCGACTGCAGGATTACAGCCGTCTCAACAGTGCTAAAATACATGCACAATATTTATCTAACTGCTGATTTTTTAGAGGCGGAAAATTTTAAACTGGCTACACTGAATTCTGTGGCAACGATATGAAAGTTCTCGGTTGTTTTAAGGTTAGTTTGGTTTGTAATTCATCATGAATATACTCACATCGGAGCAACGTTTGAAATTGTTAAAATTGATTTTGAAAAATATGGATCAATTCGAGAAACTCGAAAAACGAGCATTTTATGGTGCACATCAGAGCGGTTAATTCGAGAAACTATTTCCGCAATACGTTTACTCTAGAGTCTGGTCAGGACTTCCCAACCGGTGGGGCGTGCCCCCCGGGGGGGCGTAGAGAGATCTTAAGGGGGGCATGAAGTATTCGGATATTTTAATCTAATTACATATCATTGCTTATTATTTTAAACCCACACAGATTTAGTCGCGCCACCTAGTTCCAATGGTCAATGTTCTGTATTTACCAGAAGATATTGAAGAAGAATTTCTGGAAATGAAGGCAGATTCGACAATGAAAGATGACTTTCACCTCTTGACTTTGGAGAAATTTTGGATAAAACGCTTTCTCCTTAATCCAAAAGTTGCCACTCTTACCTTGCGAATACTTCTGCAATTTTTTCGACTTACTTATGTGAAACCGGATTTTCAGCATTAGTATAAATTAAGACTAAGCAGCGAAATCGTCTTGTAGTCGATAATGATTTGATGATAGCTCTGTCAAAAACAGAACCTGATATCGACCAACTGGTTCAAAAAATGCAGGCGCAAACATCCCATCCCATCGTGTGAAATAAATATCGTACAAGTAATTTGTGCAATTTGTGTAAATTGAAGCAATGAAGAAAAATTTAGGGGGCATATTTTTTTTATAATCCGGAGGGGCACCATGCAAAAAAGGTTGGGAAACCCTGGTCTAGGTGATTATACGCATCCCATAAGACGTACAGTGCGCACACTATAAGCGATTAACCCCTCCTATGGCGGGGTAAAATTTCTGCCCGGGATAGTTTTGCGCATAACTTTTAAACTACTATACGGATCGTAAAAAGAATAACTGCAAAATGATCACATTGAAATTTGAAATATTATAACGTTACAACATTATCTCGTAAAACAATTAAGATAATAATGAATAAATATTACAGTTAGCACAGCGCGGAAAGCGTCTAACCAAAAATGGTTAGCTCACATAGGAAGGGTTGGTGGGCAGCGTAGTGTTGATAATGATCCAAATGTGCCGATTTGTCATCGGACTCAAGAATTAAAGTTGTGCCCATCCACTTTATGGTTTTATCCACAATTTTTTAACAAAAGTTGCATACTTTCTCGTACTGATTCACCCTCTTTAAGGATGCCGGTGAATTATATCTCATCGCATATATACATCGTATTGCGGAAAAAACACGCGTTGGTAAAATATCCTAAACTAGTAATAGCAAAACAATAATATAGAAATCTCCATACTGCAATAGATTTGCTCTTACATAAGTTATATATATATCTGCTCCGCTATATGCTGTAATGCTCTGTTCTCATAAATATCTGTTTAATCCTGATAGCCAACTAAACAAACATTCGCGTAATCACATAACGTATTATCAGAAGGGATTTTCCTTAATTAAACGAGAATGGAAGATGTGCTGCCGCGTCTCTGAGCAGGCAATCATAATACCATAAAATATGCATACTTAATTATGAGCAAGCAACTACTCGCCGTCAACCAGAGTCTGCGTATTAGAACTAACGGATTAAGCCCCGGTTTTTGGTCCCGGGACAGAGGAAACACTGCATTGTATAATTATACTTTTTAACTAGCTATGTAGGATTTTGGGCTTAACTGGTATCGTTTAGAAGATAACTGTTGGCAAATAATAATGAATAATAATTAATCTATGGCATGCATGCCATAGATTCATTATTATGCATACTATAGGTTCAAATTAAAATTTGTATTGACTATTTCTAATGTTATAATGCGCCATTTTTAATGTTATAATTTTATATTTCTATTGCGCCATTTCTAATTTATCTGTTTTACAACTGACTATTCGTTTTATATTTTGACTATTTGTATTTTAAATTTATACCTACTTAGGCATTTTAGCAGCTCAAATTATTTTAAAACGACTTTATATTTTTATCATAAAATTTATTATTAATAGTTTTTACAATTTAAACAGATAGTCAATCTGTCAAAAATGAATTATACTACAGAATCAAGTCAAATCAATTGTCAAAGTTTAACCATTGATTTTATATGGTTTTAGATTGCTCAACTCCATAGTACGATTTGGTAACCCTTCTGCACCGGCGAAATGCAGGTGACGCTGATAGCATTGACAGCCAAACTAATAGCAATTTGTTTGGTCATCTATAATAACATTGATAATAATGTTTTTTTTTATAAAGGACTGATTAATTATAGAAACTCAATAATTTAGCCACTGATAACAATAATATAATACTATTATTAATGCCATTTATCGCATTTTATATAGGCTGATTACATCACAGAGTTTATACGGAGAGAGAGAATGCCATCTATTAGTCTATCTGACGAACGTAAAGATTACGTATTAAAACCTGTATACAAAATAAAAAAAAATTCATCTATTTATAATAAATTTTAAAATATTAGAAGCTATAATTTGAAAATTCGTATGTTATTATATTATAATTTTATGCCGTACTAGAATACCCGGTGATCTTCGTGCCAGCTAAAATTGATTTGTTTGTAACTTCTTGAATAAGCGTTTATTGATCCTAATCAACCTCCAAATCCAATTCAATTCATTGAAATCATGGCCGAATCATATAATATGGCCGAATCATGTACGGTTTGAGTTTCGTTTGGTGATTAAAAGAAAGACGTTTGTAATTAAAATACATTCAATGTATTAATTTACATGTTGAAATATAAATGCTTTTTCGACTTTTTCGACTTTTCCGACTTTTTCGAATTTTTCGTAATTATCGACTTTTTAGACTTTCTTGACTTTTTCGACTTTTTTTGACTTTTTCGACTTTTCCAACTTTTTATACTTTTTCGATGTTTTCGACTTTTTCGTCTTTTTCGACTTTTTGACATTTTACACAATCGCACGAAATGAATAACAGTTATGGATGGCGCATCTGCCAAACAATAGGATCGCCGCGAACGCCATCTATTAAAAGTGGCCCATTTCCCAAAATGACCAATTTCGATTTTTTCGATTTCCAGTTGTTCCTTTTAATTTTTCCTAAATATTTTTTTTGTAAACCACCCCTAAATCAAGACTAACAAAACAAAAAAATTATCATTCAAATCGGTCGAGTCATTTTCGAGATCTTGCGAGACTAACGCACGGCGATTCATTTTTATATATAAGACGAAGAAGAAGATAAGAAGAAGAAGATAGGCGTGTTTAGAGCATCATTTACAGTGCGCCGCCATACTGTTATACGACAATATAAGAGAAGATTAATTATTTTTTAGGAACTATTAGTGCTATCGGCACGTTGCGTTTCGTAGTAAAATCCTAGTTGCTAAATAATAGTACGACGTTGAGCAATCTAATACGCTATATGGTTTAACCTACCTGAGTGATACACCCTTGAGGACGAAGCAGGAAGAAGTGCTGCAAAGAGCTTCACTTTTCATTTTATAGCAAATTTAATTAATAGAGTACCAACGAGAGAAGACTCGGCTCTCGGGGATGGCTTGCATTCTATCCTGCCGACGGTGAGTCAATTTACAAACGCTACATCGGCTAGGCGGACGAGATGTAAATGAATGAATGAACAATAGTTAGTTAGTTAGTTTGGCTGGGCTTTTTTCCCGCACTTGGCCTCTTGATTGGGCCGTTGTGCGTGGCTCATGTTTCCATTTATGTTACTCCAGCCAACCCAGGCTGTCCCAGAAGGTTAGCAGCCTGTTTGGGTTGCTACAGGCCTCCGGGAGAGATGCTGGAGATTGTAGTATTTTTGCCCGTTGCTCTGCCACGCTCCTGCATTCCATGAGCACATGCTGTGGCGTTTCTTCTTCCTCCATGCATCCTCTGCATAGAGGGCTGTCTGTCACACCTATGGTAAACAGGTGTTTGTTTAGGGGACAGTGGCCTGTCATAGTACCTATGACTTTACGGATTTTGTCCCTTTTTAATCTGGTGAGGTTGCGGGCAAGTTTTTTGGACGCTTCCGGAACCGCGTTCTTTGTTTGCCTGCATCCTGCGTTTTTTTTCCATTCTGTAAGGTGGGTTTCTTCGGTGTTCCTGCGTAGCCATGTTTTTATTTGGGCCTGGGGAATGGGCATCAAGGGTTCCGGTCCATATACTATTTCCTTTGATCCCCTTTTGGCCATTTTTGAATGAACAATAATAAATGAATGAATGAGTGATTGAATTGTGCCACCCCAATCAAGAGTGTTCCTTAGACGGTATACCGAATATAAGCCAGCCCACGACTTTTCCTGAGTTAACCCTTTAAGCCATGAGACATAAGTGTCCCATAACTTCAAAAATCATTTTATAAATAATCGAATACGAATAATTTATAAATTATATTTTTTCCATATTGTTGTGACATCAGATTCCTAATATTAGCAAAAAAAAATATTGTTTAAAAATATACCGTATTTTTTAAATATCGCAAATGATCAACGAACTCTGGTGATTTTAAATAAATAAATACAATATTTGTGGCGACTTTTTCAATTTGTTTTTTTTAATGTTAAATGATAAGATTTCTGAGTTATGTGATTTCTGAGTTAAAGAATAAAATAATCAAATTTTGGATAAAGTTTGCATCTTTATGGACCACGGGGACACTTAAGTCCCATCAATTTATACAAAATCTATCGAACCAATTTTCACAAAACTTGACATATATGTTATTTAAATCGCCCTTTAACAGTTTTATGTATCTAAAAAGCCATACTCTACTGCTAAGCTTATGGTTCTCAAAGGTAAAAAAGTATGCGACCTCCAGTCTGGTCACATATTCAAAGTCGCTTGCGCGGCCTCTAGCTAATGTTAGCGGTAATGTAGTTGGAATTTATCGCGGAACATGGCACCTTTTTCACGTCAATATCACACGGGATCGGATGGCCAACGGATCGTTTTAAAGGTAGCTGACATCAGATCACAACCACCTCCGCTGATTAGGAAGCGTACGTTTCTAGACCTCCCCCCCCCCCCCCCCCACCGTTACTCTCGCCGGGGGCGCAGTCGATCGGCAACGCGGCATTTTCTCCCAAATTGGATCCGATCCCACCTGTTCACGACACAGCTGTGACAGTGCAAAGAGGTTGCGATTCTAGGTTGCAACCTACCTTGCTTTGCTAGGCTTTGTAAATCCCCTTTCGCGAACGCTTTATAATTCTTCGGACATTTTTGTCAATATACAAAATGGAGACGTACAATAACAAACAGGTCATTAGACCCCAAGGTGGAAGGAACCGTTAGATACCGTTGGTTTCTGTATCAGTCGTACTGATAAGATGTTTTAATTTACGCAAATTCGATTCTAGGTTGCAACCTGCTTTGCTTTGCTAGGCTTTGTAAATCCCCTTTCGCGAACGCTTTATAATTCTTCGGACATTTTTGTCAATATACAAAATGGAGACGATACTCGCCGCGCAAATACTGCGAAGGCCGCCGCCCGGCTCGTCTCTCTGCGACAATGGCGGCAAATTAAATTTTCCAACGGGGCGTAAAAGTCGCAGAATTCTCCAGAACAATATGGACGCATTAAACATTTACGTGCGCTGCGACGCGCCCCGCGCCGAAGGGGACTGTCACTTTTCGCGAAATCTGCGCCTGAATATATTTATACGCGGATGTAGTAGAAGGTAACGAGCTGAGGTGGCTCTGATTCTTTTTCGCTTTTCTCCGGAGATTCTCTGAGTGCGGCAGCGACAACGATCAGGCTATCGCTCAATCCGATGCTTCCCGATCGCACGCGATAGCAAGGATATCGTCGCTCTATATGTCAGACCTCGTACGCTATGACACTCAGGATCCCATAACGATTCTAACAACACTACATACTTCTAAATCGGTTCGAGCGTTTAGAAGTTATGGTGAAATAAAGAAACGGAAAACATACATAGATGAGCCCTGTACACGTTACATTCCTTTTTTGTTGGAGAGTCGTCTAAAAACACGCAATATGTGACGTAGGCTGGTTCTCGCATTCTGTATTTAACGATATTTTATCTAGATTCCACATATTTTGACTACTAGCCTAAGTAAGTATTTTCGTTTCGTAAAACCCTCGCTGGGTGTAGAAATTACTTTTAACAATTATTCTATTCGTAATTTATCGTATTTTAAAATGAATATAATAAAAACTACACCATAACCAATAACGTACCAGGAACAATTTAAAATAAATCAATAATAATCAATGATATATAACTTTTAAATCAATGATAAAATAAATAAAAAAACAATAAAAGAAGGCAACCCATAATCAATTTCTTAAGAAATCTAAATGATCGATGCACATAAAATAATATGGAGCCATGCGCATATTATAAAAATCAGGTAATCGTAAATGATATTTAAAAAAAAACAGTGATCAAAAAAGAAAAAAAGAGGACTATACTTAATCAATATGTAGAGAAATCTAAATAATCAATATAATAAAATAAACAGAAATCGAAAAAAAAAGATGATAACAGGTAACATAATAAAAATAAAAGGTAATGATAATGAAAAAAAAAAAAATATCATACTTAATATTATTTAGTGCATTTATTATAAACAAGATAAAACGTATTATGGATTTAGTTTAACCAGGTCAGATGGTTCTCTTGGAAACATTTATGTTACTACTTGGTCTGGTATTGCCTAGGAAGCCGTGCAAATTATTGTGCAAATTAACCTCCATGTACGGGGTTTAACAGGTTATACGAAGTCAGACTTTGACCTCGTATCGTGTCGGTCTATTTCTTCATTGGTTATTGCTGAGGTATAACTGTAAAATTCGCAGTGAGCCTCCTATGCAAATATTCCATAAACGGCTACTGTGCCGTGTGTTGGAAAATTTCCGACACTACTGCCGCAAACCCCGACCAAGAATCGCGCGTATGGATCTTTTTTTAATAGAACTACGCCCGTATATTTTAACTACCTATGTTCGTTTGTTCGGTAACTTGTCCGGGCCAGGTTAGGATAAGTCTCTCCAAAAATATGCGGCTTCGATGGCCTTGTTGTTCGCCTCTTGTGATGGGTGTTGACAGCTGCGGGCAGGATCGGAGGTGGTCTTTACCTGCTGCGTTCCACAGTTTCATATCGGATTATCTGTGTAACCCCAACGAACGAGATTGTCTTGGCACCTTGTTACATCCACCTTAAGTCTGATCAGACTACGCCAGGTTGCATATGGGAGATAGGACCGTCTCCGAGATAGGACCGGAGATAGGTGCTGTCTCTTCCTTTACGTCCTCGCCAAATGAAGCCCTCCATTGAGTGATGCGGCTCGATGATTGACTATATATGTGTTCGTGACGAACGTGTACTGAGAAAAATATTGAATTGATTCCTACATTACAATTTTGTTATTACGGTGTTATACAGAATAACGTTATTTCAATCGTAATTGTGTTGAATTACAAGGAATTTTGTTGAAACTCCATTACTCGATTATATGTATCGACATTTTCCTTGCTGTTAATACTAAAATAACAGTATACTGTAGTTTCAACATGATTCATGTGTCCGACTATAACCGTATGTATAATATTACATGCTGTCATGTTAGAAGCGAGATCCCATGGTATCTATGTAGTAAAATCGCATTATGTTTTAACATCACGGTACGGTAACTACCGTCACGCTAACATGGTTACGCGTCATGTTAATTCATACGTCGACTACAGTCGAGTTATATACATAATCCTTGTTAAAACATGCGTATTTCCGTATATTATATTGTTATGTTTTTCTCATTGTGAGTAATCCAAGCAAGGTTTTAGAGTAGGGAGTGCTGTTATACTCTTATAATGTATAAGGCGCTATCTGAGCATACAGCCACAAGTAAAACTAATTATTACAAACCCTCCGTCGAATGTTTAATTAAAACGGCGATTATAATATAAACGGACGAGTGAATGCCGAATGCTCGAAGAGTTAGGTGGCAAGTTGAGAGTTCTTAAATAAATAACCGTGCCTGTGACGCCGGACGAGAGAGCGCGAATAGCCACAAATTCGGTTAGCAGTTGCCGCCTCTAATTCCGAAGTCCGAGGGACGAGCCGGAAGTATTTGCTGCGGCCAATGTTCACACGGTGAGCAAACACAAATTTAAACGAATTCACGCCGAAGGCAGGCGACAAATGCACGAGGGGAACACACACTCACACAATGTTGAGTGTATGTAAGTTGAAAGAGTCGTAAGTTGAAATGAAATGTCATCGAGGCACTCTTCTAAAGATGGCATAAGATTATGTCTTCATCATCTGATTCAGTAATAAATCTAAATATTACAGTTGCCCTCGAGTCAGTAGTCTAGACTAGACTAAATATTACAGTTGCCCTCGAGTCAGTACTCTTCATACGCACAAGAAAATCAAACTTTATTTATGCACAATACATACAATACAATACATATATATTTTATACAGAACATCACAACAAATACATTAATTATTACTAATATGCACATAATGTCCTATTTGCGCATAATTTTCTATGTGTAGCCATTAAAACAGTATTAGTATAAAACTATTATATTTTTTAAATATTTATATTAACTGACATTATATTTTAAAAAGCTAAAAATTGTATATGTACCTTCATGTTGTAGAAAATTATCTAAAAATGATTCAGTAGCAAAAGTAAATAAAAAGAAATTCTTAAAAAAAAACATAAAAAATCAAATTTAAGAAATAAATTCCTAATATAAGTAATGAAAATTAATTTGATGATATTTTATATGGTCCTAAAAAAATGGAAACACGTGGTAAATTATCAAGCGATGTGTTTCGTAATTTAGACTCTAAAATGAATTTAATTGATTGAGGTCCCGAGTTGAAAAAAAAACTATTTCATCACAATTTTTTATGGTGTTGTATAATATAACGGGCATGCACGTAAGGTAGGATTGTGGAAAAATAGTTTTTCTGCCAAATGGGAATTTAACATTTCAAGTGTCAAATGGCGCAAATCAAATGGCAATATTATGCTGAGCATAAGATTCAGACTGTCATTACGTTTTTGATTAAGGAGAGAAAATCTTTCAAAAAGAGCCTTAGAGAATTTGAAGTCGCAGTAGCATGGGTAAAAGATTGTTTCATCTCTCAGATGGGATATCAATATGGCAAGCTTTCTTCGTGTTGTGTTTAATCAAGATATAGTATTATATCTATTTGTTTTACATCGAAGTCGAATATATTAAAATATTACTGGCTAATGATTAGCTCAAACAATCAGGATAACGAATTCCGAAGGACCACTGCACGAGGGAAATGCATTCCCACACATTGTTGAGTGTGTGTAAGTTGAAAGTATTGTAAGTTGAGATGAAATGCCATCGAGGCACTATTCTAACGATGGTATAAGATGGTGTCTTCATCATCTGATTCAGTGTTAAATCTATATTTTACAGTCGCCCTCGAGGCAGGAGGCCAGGAGCTCTACACTCTTTCTAGAATACACAAGCAAATCCAAATCAAATGGCGCTCGGATATAATAGTAAAGTATGATAGAGGCTCGAAATATAGCTTTGTATGACATAATTTGAGTAGATGAATCTTCAATTTATCGATATATTTTCGTTATCGACAAAGTGAGAAAATCCGTTAAATAGAATCTTGGTGAATCTAGAATCGCAATAGCAAAACACATGTTTATACTGCTCGTCCATCTCTTAGATGAAATGTGAATATGTGAAGCTTCTTCGTATTATGTTTTGTAACGATATATTATTGTATTTTTTTCTTTGACGTCGAGGTCGAATCTATTGAAATATTACTCACTGATAACTCGCTTAGACAATCAAACTGACCAGTTTCGAAGGACCACTGAGTCACACGCGCAGTCACATGCCAAATTTTCGCTGGAATCTGTGTTTACTTTCGACCTGACGGGAGACCAACTAGAGCTGTCAACTACAACGGGCGAACCCGTCATCTCAGGAAGTTTTAACGATTGGTCGTTCTGTCACCCGTGAAGTGAACGCAAAAGACTTAGCACAAACAGTCCACTGCCAAGCTCCGCCACGTGCCCGTAAGAGGCCAACGCCTTATCCGCGAGATAACCAGGTATGTTACCCAGCGGGCTTACACTCACGCCCTTACTTCCAGTTGCGACCAGATTACTCCGGTGTCTCGACTGGTTACGAGTTCGAGGTCGCTTGCGGGGTCCTCTCCCTTACGTAGCGGTGAAACGGTGTAACCGAATCTATCGCGGACCACGACATCCTTTGCCCGGCTGTTCACCCGGGATCGGGTAGCCGATGGTCTTTTCAAGAGCAGTCGCCGTAAAGTCAGCAAGCACCCCTGCTCTATAGGAAACAGTACTGCTTCCAGACTCCCCAGACTGTTAGTCAGATTGCACAGACGATTGGCTTACGCCGCACAGTGCGCAGACCGTCCAGGAGCGCCAGAAGATTGACTCCTAGGGGAAACTATTCCCAAGGCCAGATTCCTACCCGGGCTTGCACTTCATGGATGGAGGCCGCCGGATGGGTGTTGACCCATGAGTGTGACCAACCCTGAACAGAATGGATCTTCGTGGCCAACCCAGCAAGGGCCTGTAACGATCCTTAAGTATCGTACATGCAAGTCAATAAATAAATTGATTTCCAGTGAAATGCACTGACACCAATACAGCCATTGTTCTACCTCGCGAAGCGATGAATCAGCACGATTTTAACTACTGTGTGAAATCAGTTACATAGAATAACACTTTTACTCGGAATATTTTGGATTGCATCATTTTTCGGCCTATATAAAACGGCGAAAATATGACCAAGGTATCATTTCTCGATTGATCACGTCCCCCAAGACAGCGACGGAACACCCGGCACTTCTCTCACGAGTTAGGTCAACGGGTCCGGCTATTTTGGGTACCTTTTCCTTCCTTCCTCATATCGAGATGAGAAGCATCGGTCTGCACTCCTACAGACTCAATCCGTGCCGAGTATGAGATACTCGGAGCACAATTACAATCCTTATCCATACCTTCAGGCAGATAGCCACTACATCCGCGACAACCTATATCCTATTCGGGAAGCGTTAGCAAGTAGCAATACAACTCTCAATAAATACCTTCTGATACCTTCTGATACACTATCATTAAATACCTTCTGATACACTCTCAATAAATACCTTCTGATACACTTTAAATTGACTTGTGAGGGACCACCCCTCACAAGACTCCAGATTGTTCGGTGTGAGGTGGTGGTATCAACTTACGAGTTATCTCCGTATTGAAAGGCGGTTTTGAATGAAGTAGAAGAAATTTATTGATCTAAGGTTTGATATTGCCAGTTATAACTCTCGCCGAATAGTTTACGTTGACACGAGTGTATAGATGCGCGACTGCGGTTACGAGGATATATGGATGAGGATGGTATATGTGCGAGGATGGTATATGTGCTCCTAGTACCTTGTACCTACTGCTCACGACTCGAGTCTGTGGGATTACAGACTGATGCTTCGTGACTAGGGAGGATAAGGAAAGGAAACCATGGAGCCGGATTCGTTGACCTAACTCGTGAGAGAGAGTGCCGAATGCCGTCGCAACCTTGGGGGAAGGTGATCACTCGGGAATGATCATTTGGTTGCTTTTGCGCCAGTTTATATAGGCCGATCAATGATGCAATCCAAAAATATTCCGAGTAAAAGTATTGTTTCATCGTGCTGATTCATACCTGCACGAGTCAAAATAATAGCTGAATTGTGTCAGTGTATTTCACTGGAAATCGATGCATTTGTTGATCGCATGTAATGGACTTAAGGTCCGTTACAGACTTTTAATACGGAGATGACCCGCACGTTGACACCACCACCTCACCTCAAACGACTTGGAGTCTAGTGAGGGGTGGCCCGTTACAGGCCCATAGCAATGTCAAAAGTAGTTCAGTTTAAAGGTTTAACATTTTAAAGTAACGTATGCATAGTTGCGAATGCATCTAGTGTCAACGTTGCGTCGGCGACCCGCAAAGTGAGCCGCCCGAGCCGTACCTTGTAAAAAGTGGGGCGTTTATTGGTAGTAAAAGCTTTTAGCCGCCGCGGCAGAGACAATGAGAGTGGGGGCGGTGATGTGCGGAACACATTTACGACGACTGGATGTCATAAAGTGCAGCGGCGTCGCACCTGTGATGCAGTGCACAAAGCCGCATGCAAAAATGACACTTACAGCTATACAATTCGATTTTATAATGGCGTCGCGCGTCGGCTGTGTTCAGATCCTACTAATCTATACTAATATTATAAAGAGGTAAAGTTTGTGACGTTGTAGGAAGTAATCTCTGGATCTACTCAACCGATTTTGAAATTTTTTTACCAATAGAAAGTCACGTTATTTGTGAGTGTCATAGGCTATATACTAATCCAAAAAATGGAAAGACTTTTTCGTAGTAGTCGGATTGGCAAAGTAAGTCGGAGAAAAAACGGTCGAACGAAATCGTTTCTAACTAACGCTGCCTTAACGATGAGAGATATATGATTAAGTTCTAGAGAAAAGTTGTAGAGCTTGATAATGCCTACAAAAAAGTCAGCGTCAGCATATGTCTAACTTTTATATTTAAGTCACAAAAAGAAGTATTTTATATTAAGAAAATAATTGACATTGTTGGGTCATGTTTATTGGCCATATTATCATCAATTATGAATTCTTATCAAAATAAGTAAATTTATCGTATCAAGTGTTTAAAACAAAAGACTGTTCCCTTTTACTGCATATAATTTCCCTTTTACTGCATAACTAGTTAAAGAGATAATACGCTCACAAATAAGACACTCACAAGAAGACACTCACAAATAACGGTAATTTAGTCAAATTGGCATGCAAATACATACATACATATGCAGTAACAATATAACCCTTCTTTTGGCAGTCAGGAAATAAAACATAGCACACAGTACTAACCGAACCACACTCATAATTTCATCATAGTTAAATGTTTTACCGCCCAACGAAGTGGGCACGGGCCAGCTAGTATACGATAAAACCGTAGGGTTTCCCTTTTGGTCCTTCGAGCCGGATAATTGACTTTCCAGACAGAAGTAAAGTTGTATCCCTCCACGTTAGCGCCCAAACGCTTCATCCGATTGAGCTAAAATTTGTCAAGCAGGGATCATTTGGTCATGGTTGAAATCGGTCCACCAGAGGCGCGCTAGTCCATACTTCAATATCGAAATATTGAACTTAGACTTGAAATTCGGTACACCGATACTTTGTTGGGCAGAAACCACGTTGTGAAATTTTGGTTGGAATATCTAAGAGACACAAATACTTTTTAAACTCCGCCATATTTAAGAAAATACTGCATCTTATTAGAAAACACCATTTTAATACCACGGAAAATAATTCGAATTTAGTACGAAGATACTACTCCAATACTTCAAAAATGCTAGTAAAAGACTAAAAAAATCTTGGAAATATATTCGCGATTTTAATATTAATTCGCGAAGATTGGAGGTTGGCGTGGGGAGGTGGCAATGGTAGGGAGGGTTGGCAAGAGAGGAGTGTTGGCAACGATGGTGGGTCGGCGCGCGGGGGGGGGGGGGGTCTACTTGCCGGGAATGTCTGAGAGTGACCTAACTATTATTTTCTCGAGTTACCTATCCCCACCAACGCTTTTATGACGGGTGATCTCATATGCGAATGCGGAAGTTGGTAGATGTGGAAATATATCTTTATTATGATTTTTGATTTAGATAATACATACGATGAGGAAACGTCGAAGAGAAATACTGTAATGATCCGACTGAACGATCTGCGCGAGCGGTGTCGTCGGGCTGCTTCTGTCTGTTCCGCTCTTCCTCGCTCACCCATGGGAGACAGAACGACCTGTTGTCGTTATATGTAGCTATCAATTTCCGTATTCTTCAGAGAATATATATATATATATATATATATATATATATATATATATATATAAAACAAAGTCGGGTTTTTTGAACACTTATAACTCGAGAACGGCTGAACCGATTTTCATGGTTTTTGATTTGTAGTATTTGTCTCAGTCCCGAATAGCAGAATAACTATTAAAAACGAAAATTGACGAAAAATTACATTAAAAGAAAAAACGTTTTCCAATACAAAATGTAAATCCGTGTTTTTCTCATGGTCAGTTGTACGTGGCATGTTCACGTGTCGGCAAATCATCCGCTTTATTTGTTCTTGCGCCTGATAAAAAAAACAAAAAATGACATAGTGCTTCAATGCAGAGAATTAAACCGAGTGCATCCCATGCTGCACAATATGTAAATAGTTTAATTCAATCATGCCTTGCTAACATGCGATTGATATACTTATTTTTTGTACTTTTATATTTCTTTTTGTGTTATTATCTTAATAAAGTAGTGAATTTAATATTTATTTTGTATTCATTGTATTACTTTCATAAAATCATAAATTTAGTTCAGCCAATCTGTAACACGACATTCATTGACTGTTAGGCGGTACGAAGTTCGCCGGGTCAGCTAGTTATAAATAATAATAATAATAATAAAAACGCTTTATTCTTAAGAAAAGGCGAGCTCATTGCCTGCAGGCAATATTTTAGAGCTAACCTATTGTATGAACATTATTTAGTAGTAGAGTAGACTACATAACTTAACCTATATAAAGAGTATGATAAATAAAATAAAAGAGGATAGAAAGAAATATATACTTAACTCTTTGTGGGCACAGGATGTGCCACACCAAAATAAATATTTAAAGGGAAACGTGGAATTATCTCTGCCTTTCAAATTTCGTAATTTTGTACCTAGTTTATTGTACTACTATATGTTTCCTTAACAATAATAAAATATTTTTTTTTTAAATTAATCCCTGGGGTGACGGATTCGCCCGTTGTTAATGACATCCTTCCTTTGGTCATGTTGAGTGCATTTCTCGGTACCATTGCCATTCGATGCTTGCGGCGATTCTTGGACCTGATCGTTAGGCTAGGTCGATTCTTGGAATTGCTTTTCATGCCTGCATTTACGGTGAACAAATTATAAATGGTAATCGCGGTGACATTTCTAATTATGCATTTCGACCATTACATGTTCAATTCCCTAACGCAATTATGATTTTGATTGTATTCGCTGTCATTTATCGCCCGGCAAACGGGCAAACATTGACCGATCGTAAAAAGGATTCCGCCCTGCGGTACTTTTGAAGCATCGTATAAATTCTTAATTGGCAATTTCATCCACAATAATACGTATTATGGCCCAAAAGCAAACAAATAAACCGACCACCCTAGCGGGAGTGACATATCGTAGCGTCGCTCGTCTCCCCCAATCTCATGTAGCCTATGTTACTCACCGTTCCTTCAGCTATCTCTATTTTTTAAAATCACCTCGTATCATTGCTTCTTTTCAACTTCGCATTTTACTTCCTACTTCGCATTTATAAAAATTTCATGGTGTTGGGTTGAACGGTATAGTAGTTGATGTGCTGCAGCGCCATCTTGTGTTGAGTTGCAACAAGGTGGATAGCGCGATAATATTATCAGTGGTCAAATACTTATGTATACCAATTTTCATGGCGATGATGCGCTGTAACGCCATCTCGTGGCGAGTTACAATAAAGTAGATAGCGCTAAAATATTATCCTTGCTCATACCAACTTTAATGGCGATCGGTTAAACGGTATATACGTTAATGTGCCGCAGTGCCATCTAGTAGCGAGTTACAACAAAATGGATATCGCGGAAATATTATGCAGGCTCAAATACCTATGTATAGGTACCTATGTATAGATACCTATGTAAGTTGCTGTGCTGCAGCTCTGTCTAGTTGCGAGTTGCAACAACGTAGATAGCGCATAAAAATATTATCCGTTCTCAAATACCTATGTATACCAATTTTCATGGCGATCCGTTGAGCGGTATATAAGTTGACAACAAAGCTGTTATTATAAAATGCTTGTCCATAAAAAAAAATACATATATGTGCCAACATTCATGGGGATCGGTCAAACGGTGTCGAAGTCTATTAACCCCGGATAGACAGATATACCAACATCCATATTTGTATATATAGATAACTTGTATACATATAGATAAGTTTTTGTTATTTTAAAAGTCAGGAAAATGACGCATAAGTTCATTTCTCAAATGACGTGAGTTCTTTTTTTCCCTTCTTACTTTCAAATATATAAAGCCATATAGCAATATATCCACCTCTGCTATTGTTAGGTTGTCATATCGTAGAGGCAAGCACCAGACAGACACGTATCATTTATAATTCAAACTGCAACGTTTCACATTGAGATGTATTATCCCGCTGTACTTAACGGAATAGCTATTTTGATACAACGACTGCTGGCATCACAATTGCTCGATATTTAGAGGTAGACTCCGCTGCTTTTCATCCTTAAATATATCGTGTATCGGATGAGTGACAATAAAGCACTCCATTAAGTGCTCTTGAGTATGAGCTAAAATAGATAACAACTAATGATGTAATAGGGATAATGACGTGTAAAAAGACAATACATCAAAACAATGAAACAACAACAGAAATAGCGATTTACGAGAGATAGAGGCAAGCGTATCAGCGGCGCGCTGATACGCGTTAACACTCTGCGATAGTGGGGCGTAAGTCGAGAACTGCAGCAGGAATATCGACAGCAGAGCAGATCAGAGATTCAGACAGCCTAGTGTCTCCTACTTCTTTGTTTCCAAGACTCACAGTGAGTGAGTGAGCACTGAGTACAGTGAGCGAGGCGGTTTTTGAAGAGAGTTCAGAAAAAGAATTTAATGGGAGCAACGTGCGTGCGCTCCCCGCCGCGGTTAATCGGATATTGGCTTCATCAGCGAAGACACATATATTTACTATCGGTGGCATTGTCAGAGGGAGAAAGAAGAGAATGCTTGTAAGAGATAGATATAATGATTTAATTAGAAAAAGATCCGCAAAATTCCTGCAATAAATGATTGAGGAGTGCGATAATCTTTTTAACATGTCTTACAGTCTCGTCTCCAAATTTTGGCTTCCACACATCTCCCCTGTACGATATCTCTTATTCGCTTCCCATATCTTACTTCTCTCCAATCTCGGCAGATAAATCTAGTCTGGGGACGCGAAGAAGCCAGCCTCCAACTGCGAGTAATTGTCCTTGGAGTTAGTTTGCAATTGGCGCAAATTCTCGCTCGCTTGTCACTCTTTCGCGACGTTTATCTGCTCGGCGGCATCTTAACTCACGACGGGATTCGGTCGCTTCGGGCGAAATATGTGCCTTTGGTAAATTCTGTCTCTATCTAAATAGGTATGTAAAAGTAGGAGGAGTCGTGGATATGTGATCATTGGGACTAATGAATAGATTTAAATTCTCCGTTCGAAGAAGAAGGAACTAAGTATCGTTTTAATCCAGGCTAACATTGGTTCAAGCTTGAATTCGTTTAAGAAGCTTAGTTGAATGCTTTATTACTTTTCTGGCACTAAAGAAAGTGTTGGGAACGCGATAGAAAAATCTAAATAAAGACGGAAATATCTATTTTGACACCCGCTAATACGATAAGGACCATTTCCAGACTGAAGTGTGTATTCCTCCGCGATAGCGTCTAAACGCTTCATCTGATTAAGCTGAAATTTGGCATGCAGGCATCGTTCGGTCATGGCAAGAGTTGTAAAGATTGTAGTTGAAATCGGTTCACCAGAGGGCTCGTTAGGTTCGATCGCGGAATATTGGTTCAATCTTACCTCAATCTCGAAATTTTGAAATTTGATACACACATGCCTTGTTGGTCCGAAACAAATTGCGTATACAAGCGACGCAAAAAACATACCGCCATATTTAAGAAAATACTACATATTTTTTTAACAAAATACCATTTTAATACCACGGAAATAATACAAAATACTAAAATATGCCACTTTTGCTATCATAGTCACTTTACACAATTACTATCGCATGAGGGGGGGGGTAGTTTTCCAGGTGGAAGGAGTTGCGGGGGGTAGGTTTCAGGGGTTTGACGCGCGGAGGGGGTTTCTGCTTGCCGGGAAGTCTTCACAACCAATTTTTTTTAGTCTTGGCGCGTACAACTGTACAAAACATTTTTTTTCAAATGCCTGTTTTGAAGAGACTAGTCCTTCAATTATTTTGCGACTCTCTTATAATTCTCCGGAAAAACTCTTAATTCGTGGAACGGCCGTACCCAACGCTGAATACAAATGGCTTTTTGTGTCGACATTCGAAAGTGTTTCGATTGATTGAGTTGCGCCGCAATTTCTCCTTAATTGTTTCGTGACCCTCAATATCGGCGATAGGACGAGAATTTTAAATTGGTTCCCTTTGTCAATTGTGTGGTTTTTTTTCAAATACAGAGGATATCTTGTGAGTTAATATTTATTTCCCGAAAATTGTTTTACTTTTACTTAAAGCTTGATGCAATCCGTTAAGAATGACCCTTCGAAGCTTCGAAGCGGGCTCAGATACAGCCGTGTCATAGTGTGAAAGATCAACGTACGAGTATATTATTTACGTTTCTTATATTATTGATTGCGGAGAGTTATAGCTTTTCAAAATAATTTAAATATAAATTATTATTTTTTATTTCCACTATACAGATACTCCTGCCTCTCCACAGTTTTGCCTCCTGAATTTATGAAAAAAAGAAGATACGCGTTTTTTTGGGATAAGAGACGATACAATCAAAATGGTAAAATTATTACAGGTTAGCAACTCGTTAAGAGTCTAACGTCTAATTGTTTTAACCAATAGGTTGCTGTTTTAGATACCCGATGCACTGTTGGATTGTTCCAGGAAGTGGCAGTCTTTTAATGTGTAGTCCATTTATTTACGCGGCAGCCAGAGTTGCAGATTCTTTTCTCTGTCTGGGCTAAATATTTTGACAATATTTTGGGAAATGGTCTATCCTGATTAGCTTAATTTTTCGAGGTATTTTAACCTAACAACTTCGACTCCTTAACGTAGGGGAATAAACTGGCTTTCGATTCAACCGAGCTAGCTCATATTAATCTATAGTCTAGACCCGCGGTTCCCAAACTTTTTCAGATACCGAACCTTAGTAAGACGCTTACGTTTGGCAGAACCCTGAACTAGGTTGGGGGGAAGGGAAGGGGGGGGGGGGGGTTTAAAGGACGGTAAGAGGCCCTAATCGAATGCTATTAAAAATACAAACGATTAAACAATTTTACTCATGCTATTACATCGAAATTAGTTGACTGTCAAGATACTCGTACGTCATGATACAAAATTCAAGTCAAATCAAATCTGCTAAATAACTAAGTCGACAATAATAGCCAAAAATGAAGACCTTCTCTTGTTTAAAATACTTTATTAGAAAAGTAAGGACTTGTATCGCTGGCTGAATATTTGATACATGTAAAAGCAAATTTTTTAAGGTCTTAGTTTGCAATTGGCGGAGGTTCAACAAAACGACCCATAAATTTAGAGTTATTATAGTTTCCATGTTCTATTGATAATTGGTTTAAAGCTCTTAAATCAGGGAAAATATCAAGTCTACTTACAAATATATTTTTTGCATGTGAACACGATAATTAAAGAGGGGAGTAAAATCATAACAGCTTTTCCAGCTACTGATGGGTATTCTTATCTGTGTCCAATCAAAAGACGGCGGAAGTTATCAAGAGAAAATTCGCGGAACCCTTATGGAGATCTCGCGAAACCCAGTTCGGAAACCGCTGGTCTAGAGCATTTTTAGCTGCTGATTCATTCTGCTACAAATATTTTTGAAATATAACCTATTTTCCCCTATTCAGATTTTTTGAAGGCCTTTTCAGCTGCAGTGAGTGGTGGAAAAAATCATAATTGCAGCCGAAAGCATAGGAAAAAGTGTAGTTAACCCGAAGCCTCACAATAGAAATAACACCCCTCTCCTCGACCTACAAGCGGTGGGGTCTCCCTCCCCCTCCCCCTCCGGTGGGGTAGTGGGCGGCCCGCCTAAGCCACGCGGGCCAAGTAAAAGCATTTTCCGGTTCCCGTAATGCCAGCCATACTCTTTCCGGGCGGAGTGCACGCAGAGGCGTACTGGCGTGCTGAGAGAGTCCGAAAATGTTGTGCCGCGGCATACGGGTGATGTACTGCGAACGCTACGCAAACTTTGACTCGGCGAGCGACGGAATATATCACAAGCTTTGCGCGGATGAACTTTATAAAGCGACATGGAAATATACTCGATCTGAATATGTGAATGGACTCGTTAAACATCGGGGTGAGACGCGAAGAAAGTCGCAATCACGTCGCTAATCACTTCCGTCCTTCTTGCGGACAATCTAGTAGTATTTACATGGGTAAGTTCAGCTAAAGTTCTGAGAAGTACTCCACTGGTAACTTGGTCTGGCTACCTGAGGCAATCAATCATAGTTCGTTCGTTCGTTAATATGTCCGGGTCAGGTTAGGACACGTCTCTCCAAATATATGTGATATTGATGGCCTTGTCGTTTGCCTCTTTTAAGTCCTGGTGTGTGGTTGGGGTTGACAGTTGCAGGGAGGATCGGATGTGGCCTTCATCCTGCAGCGTTCCACAGTTGAATATTGGGTTCTCTGTGTAGCTCGGCATCTTGTCACACCCACCCTCAGTCTGCTCAGACTACGCCAGATGGTATAGGGGAGATGAGAACCCGGTGTTATCTCTTCATGTACTTACTCGCCAAGTGAAGCCTTTCATTGAGTGATGCTATTTGATGATTGACATCATTCGTAGTTGTTCGCCAATGATGACCTTTGTAGCTGACGATGTTCACCATAGAAGAAACCGTCGACGTCGGAGGGGACCGTAGATCGTGCTCTCGCCCTATCTCTCTCGCTGTCACTATCGCTGTCGCTGTCGCTCTCGCTCTTGCTCTCGACTTTAATCGTACACTTCGTCGTCGTTCTGCTGCTCCCTGCGCTCCTAGGTTTCTTTATACGCTATGGCTGCCGCATTCCCAAAAGTAATGTTCTTCGTGATAACGTCGAATTATTGCGTTTTAATTTGTCGGTTTCTGTTTTGTTGCTATTTATTGTATGGACTGGTTCTTAATGGTTCCATGCAGCTTGGACTTGATAACCTACTTTCGTTTTTGGGTTAGACAACTCACGGTTCATCTCCCATTCCAGGACTTAACCTGGAAGGGCCGCTGTGAACTCTGCACGCGGCTGCAGTTGCAAACAGTTGGGATCAGATGTGCTGATCCGGGGCAACATTTCGGGCGGAAAGGCGTTTTGCTTACCAGGCTATGAGAGCCACGCTCGTGCAAGCCGGTAAATAACTGGGATAATCTGGAGACGTGATTTTCCTATGAAGCAGGGGCTGTTGTCGACCTGACGTCATATATGCATGCATCAATCCTTTTACCACCTGATCTTGAGTGACCATGACGTCGGTCCAGATGTATTCAAACTGAATAACCGCTTACGTGAGGTAGAGGACGCGCAAACGATCTTGAACTTGTGACCAAACTGGAGGACGGAGAAATCAGGTCTAATCTGGTAGTAAGGGGGCGTGAGGCTGGCTCGATGGGTTCACTTCCCATTGCCTAGTAGTAAGGCGTTAACCTCTTACGGACTGTTACGGGCGTAGTGTGACTACGGATTGTGTCGTCCCTAAGTCTCTGCATTCACCTCACGGTTGAAAGAATGATTCTATATCATTATACCTTCCTGGGGTGGCGGGTCCGCCCATAGCAGTTGACAGCTCCAATGTGTTGTTCGTAAGGACGTTGATATGTGAAATTAAGATGTTTCTTTCGGTGTTTCATTTCGCTCCGCTTCACAGCAATACCCCATTTTTACAAAACGCCCACGTTGGGCGCCAAAAAAAATAAAGCTTCTCCCAGTCCTTAATTGATTTTCCCTCTTTGGCAAAGTCTATTGTTGTGTTTTTTATATTGCTAAGAAAAATCTGTCCGGGAGCGGTCGAAGTGCCAACGTAATCAAAGCGGAAATTGGTTCTCTCAGATCTCGAGTAGACATCGCGCCTCCTAAACGACCGCTTTTAATATTCTCTCACATTAACTCGAGGGCCTTCTCACCCCATAAACGCTGGTCTTTCTAGGTCGATTTTTTCCACCTCCCTGCGATTTTAGGTAAATCGGAATAATATGGTTATATTCAGGTATACTAATTTAGTATAAAAAACTATATAAGTGATAGCTTTCCCTCATGCAAATTTCAATTAATTATATTTTTGCAAGGCCCCACAAATTACGCTATTGGTACCACACGTATGCGAAATTTAAAGCAGGGTTGCATTTATATAAAACCATTCCGTTTGGGTTCAGCGATAAGAAGTTTCCGAAGAATACCCCGATATTGGCTTAACCCAAATCCGGTCGGGGCGTCGTTTTAACCCTTCGGCTACGTTAGGACCAAATTTGGTTGCACATCAGAACACCGTTGACTACGTAACGACCAATATTGGCGGCTTGCTCCCAAAGCGCACAGTAATATTATTTTCTAATTCGAACGCATCCTAAAATTCATACCAAATATCTCATTATTACCATAGATACATAGACGGCCGCTAGAATAATTTCGCGCGTCATTTCGCTTATATTTCTGGTAAAATTCCATTGTCAAACATCATAATTTTTTTTTTCGAGAAATCATCAACATTTTTATTGGTTTTTATGAGCTAATATCTAAATATTTTTGTATGTAAATAATAAAAACTAAATATTAGCTTTGATAGAGAATCTAATAAATATCACGACACTATTTACAATTTCTAAATAGGGTTCCGTATTTTACCGTAAGACAAGTACAAGTTAGAATAGCCGAGTTTTTTTCACTTTTTCAATTTTCCCATATTTATTCATAATTAGGTACCTAATTGTTTTACAAAATGAGATTTTAATATTCTATATACGATAATATATATTCTTTTTACGAGATAGTTCAGTGACAATGTTATGTGTTTTGACTTTTATCACTTCACACTTAAAACGGATAAAAAGAATGGGTAATTTTTAACCAGTTGCGAAGTTATTTATAACACTTTGCCACGTATACCAAACGAAAGCGTATTACAAGTGTATTTTATTTATTCTATACCAGCTAAGCTGAAATACGTGTACGAAAAAAGTATGAACTGTTGAAATTGCAAAATAAGTAATTCAATAATTACACATTTTTAAGTGAAATGCCTAATTTATTTCGTTTTATTTAAACAATTTCGTTGTTTGTATTATTTTATACTTCGAATGTACGACATGGAACGTTTCGACATGGAACTTTGGAGTTTAACTTTGATATTACTATTTCTTTACGCAAACACGATTAATTGGTAAATGTCTCTAAAAAGCCTTGCAAACCTAATGCTCAAACAAATATGTTTAGAACAACCCGTCAACCACTAAAACAACACGCCAGGGTTGAATCATTCCAAAGCCGTAATTAAGGCTTACGACCGTGACTGTCCATTAGTCCTTATCGCTAAATAGGAACAATCTACGCATACTGGTGAGGGCGCTCACGGGGCATTGTGGCCTGAACAAACACATGTACAACATCAAGCTCCGGGACACGAAAATTTGCAGGTTCTACCAAGGGGAAGAGGAAACTCCCCTGCACTTCATGTGCGAGTGTGGCCCGCCGATGCGTGAGACCCACCCACTTGGGTGGTCATTACCTCCAACCTGAGGAGGTAAAACATACTGGCGCCAAAAGCCTGTTGCAGTTCTTAAATGACACGAGGCTTAGCGCAGAACTATAGTAGGTGCCGAACACAATAGATCAGCAATGGTCGCAGTATTACAAGGCTCATAAAGACCTTAGAAAATCCCCACAAATTAAAAAATATATACATAAGTCTCTAGTTGTTATACTCTGGGTACACCTTTCGTACAAATATACCCTTTCTACTTTGCCAAATGTTGCTAGTTACTTTCCATACATTTTACTTACTGTTTACCATATTAGCTAGGCCGAAAGTAAATGTTTACGTAACGCAAAGGGCCGAACTCTCTAAAATGATTATCCCCGCGAAAATCGCTAGCTTGCCTTTGAGCTACATAATTAAACCGGCGTAATAATAATCGTGAAAGCGGCCCCAAATGGGGGACTAAGTGCTGAGGGTTGTTGGGTTTCCTTCCGAATTATCGTCATCACCATAAAAGCCTACCGATGGCTGCGGAGACTTCGCGTTTGTTGACGTTTATCTTTGGTGTCATGTATGTATTTAGACAGGTGTTTCACGGCCGCTTCAATCCCTTGTTGTAGTGAGAGGTGATTTTGTTTCGACAACCACGCCGATGCCGAGACACGAGCAAACGCTCGCGGAGGCGACGGTGAGTGGGAATGCGGAGTGCCACGCCGTAGCGAAGTGCCATGCCAGTGCCGATATGCGAACGTAGTACGAAATGGTTGCGAGGCTACGTCAGTGAATTAGTACGTGTATAACGATGAAATTGAGATTCGGCAGAAGAAAGCTAGAGAAAGAATGAAATTCATTCATATTTGTTTAAAATCAGTCAGTACGTTCTTGTCAGTACGTTACAATACCTATATAACTCGCATAGAGGGCATTCAAAAACGATTCCTCAGGTACTTGCAATTCAGAATTAAATCATACATTCCTAGCTATTCAACGCGTTGTAAGAAATTCCATATTCTCCCACTATCCGAAAGAAGGAGCATAGCGGACGGTCCTATCTTATAAACATTGCAAATGGAAAGGTTGACTGTCCCGAGTTGCTTGGATGTTTGCGCTTACTTACCCCTGCTGCGCGTATCAGGCAGGTGTACCTATATATGTTTAACTAGCTGTAAGTTTTCCTACGAAATGAAAATAAAATAAAATAAAACAAAATAAAATTTAATGAAATGGAAAAACATTTTTGAAGTCGTGTTTTGTATTATTTCGGTGACGTTATTTGTCAGGAGTGTATTGTGATTTGTAAAATTTGAATTTTTAGCCCTGATTTACAATGGATCAATATTTACCAAGTGTAAAATTTATTCGAAATTAATGCTCTATCATTTTCAAATTGATGCTTTATCAGCTCGTGCCACAATCGATTTTTAGAAGCCATTGTTCCCCGGACGCTTGATATAAAAAAATGGTGAATTTGACTGGCCTCCGCGTTCGCCCGATTTTACACCGTCAATTTTTTCTTTGGGGGCTGCTCTAAGTCAAAGGTTTATATCAACAAGCCAAGGAATACGAACTTAAAGCCAACATCCGCCAGGAAATAGCCGCCATATCGGCCGAAACATTGGCAAATACGATGGAAAATGCCAAACAACGGGCACATTACGCCATTCGTGCTAAAGGTGACCGATTGCGCGTTATAATCTTCAGAAAGTGATGTAATCAAATGTCCTTAAACCAAATTAAAAGATTTTTAACTTTAAACTGCAAGAAATGTGTTTTTTTTTTGTAAATAAATGGGTTGACCTAATATGACCACCCTGTATGTTTTTTGTCCTGATTTCAGTCTGCAAAAAACACCATTCGTTTTGTTGAACAGTTGAGGAGCATTATAAATAGGATAGAAACGAATTTACCGCGTGAAGTTTGTAGCACCCGACGTTTCGGTGACGTTGCAGCCGCCGTTGTCCAGGGTAGACTGAAAGAGCTGTAAATCCGTTGTTTTGCGGGTAGGCCGCATACTGCTGCCGCCACTGCGTAGGTTATAACGGTGGTGGGGGGCCGGGCTCGGAGCGCGCGAATTTCGAAAATCCGTCTTGCACACAACACTCACTGTATCCTGTCTTACGTCCTTGCGTTCGGCGTTCGGCGGGAACATTTTAAGAATAGGGTTCCACGTAGAAGAGAGTTTGTATATAATTGAGGAGCAATATAAGAAAAGTGTTTCTGTGCAAGAATTGTTCTCTTTTTTGGTATTAAGTGCTGTTTTCTTGCTAATACATTGCGTACATATGGTTAATGTCGATAGACAATCATAGTACATCAATATTTTCCCCTCGACTTCTATAACTTTCTTCCGTGAATAGATCTTTATCATTAAAGTATTCGTTAATCTTATGTTATGCATTTTTGCAAAGTAGGTATTTAATACAACGATTTAATTTTTTACTGGAAATTCTTATATTGTGTCCCATACAAGAAGTTCTGGCTTTTTGTAAACGGAACTTAGGAACTGAAAGCATTTTTCTATTTCAGGTGTTAATATTGTGACTGTCACTGACTTTATTGAACAGCTTTAGATTTTTACGGGCATACATTATATTAGCATAAATAAACTGATAACCTACAGTTATTAATTTCACAGCTACGGAATATTAATTTAATTAAAAAGTTCACGCAATCTTTCTCTAGTACCTTAACCAATTTCATTAAATCAAGAAAAATACCTTCTTCAATACATCTGTATAAATGGTGGCTAAACGAGGATCAATACTATTGTAATTAACGATCTTTACAAAAACGTATATGCGGTTTTTGTAAAGTATAAAAATAGGTACTATGTAACAAACAGTAGATGTACTATGTATCACTCAGGCACGTATCCAGACTTCACTTTTGGGGGGGGGGGGGGCACCTACCAAACTTGAATTTGCCCGTACAATAAAATTAAAATACGCCAGATTTCGGGGGGTTAAATCCCAACTACCCCTGGATACGTTGGATTTATAGAAATATTTAAAAATAATAAAAAAATATATAACTTCATTCGTGTTCAAATTTTAGTATTTAAATTTTTAATAATTGTTTGGTCCTCAACATGCGAAAATTTGAAATATTCGTTACATGAGGGCTCTGGAAATAAATTTAGATTAGACATAGTTGTGATAGGAATATTAGTGAAATATATATAGGAATATTAGTGAAAAATGTATGGGATGTTACTTCTTTATCGGAAGTTATCGTCTTATTATTTATGTTTATCGAAAATTTAGTATCGCAAGTTTTTATCTTAACAAATTCATCGTCGATTATATTTCAGACCATTTTTGATTTATTAGAAGAGTTTTTTTGTTGTTTTGTTTATATAATAACTTGGCTATTTTACAAACTATATTAAATATTTTAAGTATTTCTCAAACGTATTCAACAAATTTATACAGGATTACACTCACACAATTAATTACATATGAACGTGAAAGTTTCTTCTTTAACTTAACGTTACTTTCACTCGATACACATCGATGGTAGTCTTTTATTTTAATTAGGCATATTCTGTAGTTTGTGAAAGTGTACTCAATTTTAGTAAACGCAATCATTCTCGCTTGTCGCTTCGTCCCCCGCGTTCACTCGAATTAATTTCAAAACGGTGATAAATGTTAGAAGCGCCCCTTTCAGAACAGCCGCTGAAAATTTTCCACTTTTCCACTTTGCCGGGGCAAAAAGCGCGCGAAACGGAAATTCGGCGGGATACTTGCGCGCGGGCGGCGGCCATTTGTAGAGCGCGGGGCGTAGAGAGTAGAGAATAGCTCTCGATTCAATTAAATTTTGCTCTCTTTGCCCCAAACGCAAATGACATTTTACACGTTTCCTGAATCGTCGGCGACGCGGCGCACGGTAGTGTTAATCGATATAGCATTAATCACTGAGTATTTAATGCGACAAGCTGTTGTTTTAATTTTGATTTATTTTTGAAAATAAGCATCTGGCAACACCAACAGAACTGCCTGCACTCCGGCTGTTCGTTTCATCATTGATTATAAATATATCGTATTAGATTGCTCAACTCCGTACTACGATTTGGCAGCTAGGATTTTTTTACTATAAAACGCAACGTGTAGATGGCACTCATAGTTCCAAACATTCATTGAAATTCTCTTATGTGCAATATGCGCGTTCGTTGTATGGCAGTAAGGCGGCGCACTATAGATGGCGCTGCAAACACGCATATACGGTATATTATTTCAAAATATATTAATAATATAATAACAAACGATGTGTATATCATAACTCTTATTATTTTTATATTATTTACACACAGATGTCAATTTCTAATTTAGTATACAGGTTTCAATATGTAATAATAAAGGACTTTAAAGTTCACATAGACTAATAGATTGCATTTATTCTCTCCGTATTATGTCTGTGATGTAATCAGCCTATAAAGACATGCGTTAGATTGCACTAATAATTGAATAATAATATTGTTATCATTGATTAAATTATTGGGTTTATTTATATTTAATCATGGTCATTTATAAAATAACATTCATTATCAATGTTATTATAGATGGCCAAAGAAATTTCTTATGACAATTCTGTCAGCCCCACCTGCTCTATCATGTCGCCGGCGCAGAAGGATTGCCAACGCGTACTATGGAGTTGATCAATCTAATACCTACCATATACCATTATAATCGATGGTTTCATCAAAACAAGAGCGTAAATATAGTTGGTTCAGCATATATTTAATGGTAAATAATAATATTAGGACTGATTTAATCACCAAGGATTACCTTTTCGCAGTCAAACCTCACACGTTAGCAACCGTATGATCATTAACATTGTCTGTCACTAAGATAAGAGTAAGTCGTCATGTGTATCATAATTGCTCCGACCTTGCCGCGCACATTTAGCTGAAAATTCAAGCATCTGTTGAAATAGTTTTTTGATAAAATGGAAAGATTGGCTCTTACATGTGGTAAAAATAATATTCCCGACTCAGGTATGCTCTACGCTTTATGTCAGCCATATCTATATTTTTATAGTAGAGTAAGAAAACATTGATCATAGGAAAACGCTGAAACTATAGATATTCTGTAATGCTAATATTTGACAATAAACTGGTTTAATTTATAATTTAGTCGCTTATAGTTACATTTAAATAATGATTCTTATAAAGCTAGGATACATTTAATGTTAATATGCATAAAACTAAATACCTCACCTTAGGGACACCTAAATATGCAGTATACCTGTTCTAAGGTCAACTTTGACTTTTTGTTGTGTATTATTGCGTTATATTCGTAAACATGTAGGTATATATGTAGATATCATAGTAGTATTTCAAATGCATGTGCGAAAAACCTGTTTTCGAATTAGAATAAATTATTAATATATGATTAAATGGTCGAATATTCAAATTAACATTAAAATAATAGAGGGAGTAATATTTTATAATCAGCTTTTAAATATTGTGTAAAACTGCATATTTATGATTGCAGTCTGAACTTTATTGAAAATTCACAATTCAGTCTGTTATAAAAGCTTGATACAATATATGTACATAGTTATAATGTCTCAGGCTAAATAACGTCAAATCAAATCAAATAATTTATTGTCCTAAAAACTGATAGGTAGGTACATAGTTGTATAGACAGTTGTATTACATTTACATTTGGCCGTGATATGATTTAATTCTTCATTAATGATCAAATTTTTCTATTAATAATCAAAACATAAGAGGTTACTCGTAATAATAAAGAAGGTATTATTGTAGAATTAAATCGAGTCTCACCATTTAGTTTACCAGATAAAAAACACAGAGTAAAATATGTAGAAAGTTATAGAGATGTAAGATATAGAGAAGATATGTAGAAATTAACTCAATAAGTAGGGATTCTATTTTATTGAATATAATGAATAATGTAATGAAAAAAAAGAAGGTTATAATGAACATATATTTTTTTTAAATACCGATAAAATTAAGTTTTTTTAGTATAAAATTAATAAAGGTAATGTCAAAAATAACAAAAAAAAATATTCATCGTATATTGTGAAGTTTTGAGCAACAGCTTGTCTTGTTCTTTATTGTACTGTAGCGAGTATGCCACAATAACATGTAAGGGTCAGATTCAAAAAGTCCGCTCTTGCACGGCGGCAATCAATGTTGACATATTCATAAAGTAGACGGAGTAATTAAAACAGTAATCGTTTGCCATTTGCAAAAATGTATAATGGCTCGCGACAAATAGCAACTGCTCTGTTTTTCATCACGTCACATGTGTGACCGCCTAAATGTGCTGCAATGGCTGAGTTGGTAGTGTATTGCAACCTTAAAGAACAACAAATTAACAGTGACGATCCATAGGACCCTAACGTTAAAGTACCATTGCGAATCATTGCGAGTGATTGCTGTGAACATTTTTGCCTTTTTTTGACAGTGGCAAACTATTTAATTTTAATATGGCAATAAAGGAGCACTTCTTCGTACTAAAATCCGATACAAATTACTTATTATTATTATTTATTTTGGACATGCAGCTTTGCTGTTACGTCAAGATCAGACAATGTAAAGCTAGTTGTAAACAATATTAACAAGTGTACATATATGTACAAATCGACTCGATTTTTCAAATTGATTGAAAAAGCTTGCAATAATCACTTCGAATGTTAGTTTATTTTAAATGTCCACCACTCTATTTTGCATAATGTTCTTAATAGGATTAGATATGTGTTACACGGTTGAGTTATTTTTGCTGATGCCTCGAAGATTTGTGTTAACATTGAATTTGTAAATATTAAAGCCCAGTTTCATCGCAATAATTGAGAATTGTATATGTCTCAAGCAGGACCTCTCTTTGTCCTCTTTGTTTGAGAGTAGTCAGTCCAAGTAATTCCAAACGATCGTCATAATGCCTATTCTTCAGGCCCACTGGCATTTTGGTTGCCCGACGCAGCACCTTTTCCAGGACATATACATCTCTGAACAAAAAAATCTCAGTATCGTGAAATTTAGCATAGTTAGAGGATCATAGAATCCAACAGGGTACAGATTTAGGAGGTTTTTTAAAATGGCCAATCTTGTTTCTTCTCGCGTGTCTCACCCGCCCGTCCAAAGTTTTTTTACTGCATTTGCTCGGCGTTTTTATTTCCTGTTTGGGCGGCGTAGCGGGGCGTCCCGCCCTCCGGCCCGTGGCGCTAACGAACGCAGCTCTCTGGCCAAAATTGGCTTAACCACCACATCCTGAATAATGGATGCCAGAGTTTGTTGCTGTCCGTGGCCGCTCTAAACTGACCCACCGCTAATATTTAATCCGGTAAACATTGAGGTTATTAAATTAGTCGCTCTGAAGGTGGCGCAACGTAAGACCCGTTCTGTGCAGTTATTCGAACCCCTAGACGACATTCTAATTACATGCGTAATTCAAAGCATCGATTTTCACGTACGTATAATAATTAAATCACAGAGAACTACATTTATAGCAATTACAGTATTAGAAATAAAATCAATATAAAATGTAAAATGAAGTTTTCGGGATAAATAATATAAAAACTATTACATATAAATACAATAAAAACAAAATTAAAAACATAATGAGCAGAGCTGTAACACTTGCCACATTATCGGCGGAGGTATTACGGGCAGCGTGATCATCTAGCTCATGTATATTTAATATTTAGTATAATAACAAATACAAAGATTAATAAGGAGGCGTGCCCAATTGTCCTTGGCCCCACATATTAGGCTTCATTTACAAGGCACAATGAAGAACGGCAGCGGCAATGGAAGAGGAGGTGGGGGTAGGAGAGGCGTAATTTCATTCTCAAAACAAACAGAAATTTCCGCCTAATTATGGGGCTTACAAAATGGCCCTAACATTTCACGGATTGCCGCCATTATCGCGGAGACTAAGCGGGCCTCCCAATTTTGTTTGTCCCGTAACTTAGCCTGGTAATGGACATATGACACAACGGCCTTCTGCTTCGTTGAGTACACTCTCTCTGGTCATTTAATTACATATTCGTTTATTCGGTTTTACAGCATATTACCAAATTACATTCAAAAGTATATTAAAAGCCATTTATAAATTTCCGCCAACGATATAAGTTTACTGTACTAACGAAAAACTGACAAATATTTACACTAAGCGTGTAAGAATTATCACTAGATAAAATCATCAACTCATGCCTACGAGATGCCACTGTAATGAAAATTACAATAAAACTAAGCAATCTGAACTTTCGGGACATGAAAAAAATTATCCGGAGCGTGATTTTACAACAGTAACAATAAAAAACGTTAATTCGTTTTTTTGGCGCGAACGAGATCTCACAATACAGATCGACGATATACCGTTAATGAAATGGTTTCCTACTTGGGACAGGCTGTCCCAAGTCCTGTCTTACTTGGGACAGGATTTAAGACAGGACTTGGTACAGGCTTTGCAGGCAGACAATTAGGAGTGACTCAACATTTATTGGTCTGATTGAATTTTGTGTATTTTTTTTATTTAAAAAAAATACTAGTACAATAGGAATAGTAGGAAAGGAATAAGGGGAGAAAGAGCAGGGGTAAGTGTGTGTTTATGCAGTGTTTATTTATATATTACTGTATGATCCACATCGTCATCCATATGTCAAACCGTGTTCACCATAGATAGGAACATTCATTTACTTCCGCTAAATAGTAATGTTGGTATCAATCCCCTTACAAACTTTATTATAACAGTATTGCAATATATGTAGTAAAGAATTATTTGTCTAGTTGAGGTGACGCCTCGGTGGCTGGAATCGGAACATAAAGCGCATTACCAGTTGTAAGCAATCGACTGCATTTTCTTTAAATCATACAGACATCGAACACTTTGGACATCACTTCCTAATCAACTTAATCCCAACAATTTATTTGATTTGTCCGAGCTTTTATCTCGATTAGTAAACTCGGGATAGAAGGATCCATTTCACTTAAGTAGAGCGTGTCAATTATTATTTATTTGTGTTATTTTTATCGAATTTAGCAATAATCTTTAACAACAATGAAACCAACATTTCTTGCCGAGTGTCATACGCACCGCCACAATCTACCGTCTAATGCGACCCGTGACTGCTAATTACACCGAAAAACATCGGCTCATTGTTGGGCGGTGGCACGCTCCGGCAATTCGGCGGTAGGCAGAAGAAAGCAGTTTGATTTAATTATTTGGAAGAGCTCGCGGGAGAAGTCAGCAAATTGCCGTAAACGGCAAACTCCGCGGCAATCGGCATGGATACGCCCGCAGCGATTGAATGCCGCAAGTGGCACACGGATAATTGTTTGAAGAAAATCGATGTTACCCCGCCCTTTTACAATCGAGCACTGAGCTGTCTGTCTGCTGCAATGCGCGAATAGGGATTCATTTCGACTATTTATTTATTTATTTATTAACAACCAAAACAATTATTACGGCGATAGAACTCTTGAATTCCAAAATTATTCAATCAGTTTTCTATAAAATTAGACAACTCAATCAGCAAATACTTTCTAAAGAAAACATTGAAACTTACACTACTAAGCAACCTAAATAATGACTTACCCAGGCGAGCTAATTAAATACTATAAATAATAATATAAATATTAAACGTGAGCTAATCGAGCTAATTAAAATAATATAAATAGTAATATAAATACTATAACGGAGAAATTAAAAACTCTATTAGCATAAATTAGAAAAAATATGTAAAAGCATTAGCATAACTATAATAAGTAAAAATTCTATTAGGCTAAATTAGCATTAACTTCATTATGTAGAATAATTAGGGTAAACCAAGCTAGTTAGGTACAAGTTAGGTTATGTTAGGGCATAAGTATAGATATCTAGTGTAAATTATTTTATTAGTGTAATACAATACAATACAATACAATCAACTACTCCAGTAGATAGGCATTCCTACACTTGGATGCGTCACAAAATTAAATGCTAAAAATTTAATTATTAAAATCATAACTATCGTGATAGTTGTCATCGCTGTAATATTATATTCAATATTACCTATATACAAATAATCAAAATATACTAATGTGATTTAAGAGTCAAGGAGAATAATATATTAAAATAGAAATGCAAATTCTATGTAGAATAATCAAAAAATATATATTTTATTGTCAATCCAGCAATAATGCTTTCGTATTTTTTTTAAAAATGAATAGATGTTTAATAAATTATATGAAAATTAGAATGTCAGCTATCATAATACCGTTATGTTTAAAACTTTACGCATTTCATTAATCATCAACATGGAAAATAGACTCAGAATTTTCAAACTCCCTTATACCATAAATTGGGTTTCTTACCAAATTATTTATGATTATCTTTTTAAATTGGACCTCTCCGAGGCTTTTCATTTGCTCTGGAATCTTATTATAGAACGACAAATTTTGATGAATAAAACTGTATCGCACTTTGCTAAGTCGCTGTCGGTTTATGTGGAGATTGGATTTATTCCTCGTATCGTGATGATGAAAATCACTATTCACCGGAGCTTCTGTTAGGTGTCTACGAGCGTACATAATATTTTGGTAGATGTAAGAAGAAAATAGAGTCATTATTCCTGATTTTACAAATAGCGGCTTACAAGAACTTCTCGGTGAGACTCTATATAAACTGCGTACCGCTCTTTTCTGGAGGAGAAAAATTCTTTTTGAGTTTGGTGCCATTCCCCAAAACAGTAGGCCATACGTTATTAGAGAGTTGAAATATGCAAAATAGACGGATTTAGCTGCTTCAAAACCGCATAAACTTCTTATCTTTCTAATGGCGAATATGGCACTGCACAATTTTTTACTGAGATCATTTAAGTGGTCAGACCATTGCAATTTTTGATCAATTTCTAAACCGAGAAATTTCGTGGAGGAGACATTTTCTAGTTGGTCAGACCCAAAGTATACGTCTATTTCATTATAATCAGACAGCCGCAAAGAGAAGCATATTGATTTTGATTTATTTACGTTAAGTGACAATTTATTAACTTGGAACCATATACTAAGCCTATCTATTGTTTCTTTTATTCTTTGGGCCAAAGTGTCTTTATTTTTATCGCTAAAAAGAAGTGAAGTATCATCGGCGAATAAAATGATTTCATCATCCACGGATTTCAGGCACTCTGGGATGTCATTAATATAGACGAGGAAGAGAAAAGGTCCAAGTATCGATCCTTGAGGAACACCTTTGCGGATATTCTGTGGCGCGCTCTTGCTATTTTCGACTTGCGTAATCTGAGTGCGTTCTTGCAAATAAGATTCCATGAGTTGCAGTTCCTTATTCCTAATGCCGTAGTGTTCCAATTTTTCAAGTAGAATTGAGTGGTCTACGCAATCAAAAGCCTTAGAGAGGTCACAGAAAATGCCTACGGTTTTTTTCATATTGTCTAGCCCAAGTAGTGTTTTTTTAATTAGACTGGCGATTGCATCTTGCGTAGAGAGATTTTTTTGAAATCCAAATTGTTTTTTAGACAGGATTTGGTTTTCAGCAAAGAAATTAACAAGTCGGATAAGAAGTAATTTTTCAAAAATTTTGCTGAAAACTGGTAAAAGAGATATGGGTCGATAATTATCTCTGTTTTCTGGGCAACCTTTTTTAAATATCGGCACTACTTTGGCCATCTTCATTTCGGTGGGAAAGAATCCATGTTCCATGCATCGATTAAAGATAAAAGATAGATTGTGCGAGATTACGGTTACAGAACTCTTTAGGATTTTGGTGGATATATTCCATAGGTCTGTTGAATTTTTCATTTTAAGTGATTTAGCAACTTTAATTATTTCGGAAGAATTGGTGGGGGAGAATAACAATGAATTTGGATTTTTTTTACGATAGTCCTCAAGCAGGCCTAAAGCTGAGTGATTTCCCTTATTCTGGCAGCTGGTATTTAAGGGTATAGAGCTGAAATAGTCATTAAAAAGTTCTGCAACCGTTGTCGCATCATCTATACTACTGCCATTGACGTTGAGGCGTACGCAATGATTACCTGTTTGGTTCCGTGTACATTCTTTTTTAATAATATTCCAGGCAGCCTTGACTTTATTATCGGAATTATCTATAGTGTATTTTAAGTATTTCTGCTTAGCAAACCATACTACTTTTTTGTATGTCTTTTTGTATGTTTTGATGTATTCGAATAATGTAATTCGAATTTATTATTATAATTGTAAACAAAGTAAGTACACATATTTAGTGTATACCAAGATAATTAGTATAGGTTAGGCTATGTTAGGTTAGGATAGGAAGTATGTAGGTATATTAGTGGAAAATCATTTATTTACTGTAATTATTTATAAGTGTATATTCAGCTAGTTATTATAGGAAATATAGGTTAGTTTAGGTCAGATTGAAGTCAATACATCCACTTAACGTAAAAAGTTGTAATTGTTAATATAAGTATAATAGGTAATAGATAATATAAGTCAGATATGAACATATTATTGTAAGCTACCCACTGAAAAGGCACTAGCCTTAGTGGGGAACTGTAACATGTAATTTGTATCTTTTTTTTAATAAAGACTGCTACCAAAAAAAAAACATAACTAATATGCAATATAGTAACTATATTGGGTTTGAAGTGAATCTACAATAAGAATTTATTAACTTGAAAAAGTCACACTGCTGACACAGCACACCGACTTAAGACAGTAAGCGCACTCTCCGGCGGCAAGGCGTTGCGGGGGTAGGGTGCGAAGGAATTGAGCAGAGGAATACGTTAGGGCAACTGCCTGTAATTGGCGTTACGCGCGGGTGGGGGTTGTCGAATTTCTCGAACGTTTGAATATCTACGTCGGCGGAGTGGCGGATTTATGGCGGCCAAATTTTCGGCAAATTTCGTTCAACAACGGCACAGTCGGCTCGGACGACGCTTGCGGTACAATATCTAGTAATCGTATTACGTTTTGTGGTAGCCCTTAGGAGTCGTGACGTCGCTCGCTTTGATATCAATTCATTTCTGTAGGGGAACTCTCGTAACGCCGGACGGCACCTAGCGTCGGACACTAATAGTATCTCGACAAGTCGCGGCGCGATCGATACAAAGACGGGTGAAAAGTGCGGGGAAGCGTACGCTTTTCCTTTTCCGACGTCTTTGTATCGATCGCGCTGGGACTAGTCGAGATAATATTAGTGTCTGACGCTAGGTGCCGTCCGGCGTTAGGGGACTTCCCCCTACACTGTGCTGCTGATCGACCTCTGCACTTTATCCTTCGCCAAGGTTAGAAAAAACACAAACGATAAACGTTCACTTGTTTTAGTCAATATTATTGAAATCCTAAATGTTATTTACGCCATTGAACGCCTTGTACAACGACGTCTGTACATTGAACGCCTTATACAATTGTCTATAATATCAAGTGTTAAATATAGCTTACGGTAGGTTGTGCGTTACCATTTTTTCGCACTAACTTCTACCATTCGTCATGAGCCACTGGTTAACCTCCCGAGTACCAGACACCCTTTTTTGGATTTTGTCTTTAAACCTCCAATAGGTACACATTAATATTAACTAATTATTTAAAAAAATAGTTAAAAAAAATAGTTAAAAAATCATGCACTGAAAAGTCTGGTTTTTCATATTTCGGTGTTGCCATTTTAAACGCAGATCTCTGATTTTTTTTCTTACGTACTGTGAGGGGTGGTCCCTCACATCAGTCCCCAATTGATCACCTTCCCCCTAGGTTGCGACGGCATATCCGGTACCCCTCTACGAGGTCGCTCAACGGATCCGGCTCCTTGGTTTCATTTCCTCATTTTCCCTGAGTCTCGAAGTATCAGTCTGTAATGCCACAGACTCGAACCGTGCCCAGTACAAAATACTAGGAGCACACATACAATCCTCATCCTCTTTCCTACATAACCGCCGTCGCGCAACCCTCGCGTTCTCGATAAAGTAATCCGGGCACTCGTTAATTCGGCAAGCTTTATAACTGGCAATATTCAATCGATTCAATCAATAAATATCTTCTGCTTCATCAAAACCGCTTTTAAATACGGAGATAACTCGTAAGTTGACACCACCACCTCAAATCGAATAATTTGGAGTCTTGTGAGGGGTGGTCCCTCACAGTACTATGTATAGTACAAATGTACCCAGGAATTCACACTGCTGATTGAACTCTGCACTTTAGCCTACGCCGAGGTTAGAAAAAACACAAATGATAGACAATGAAGACTGAAGAAATATCGGTAACAACATAATAATAATAATAATAATAATTCTTTATTGTGAACTGTAAGTAGGTCGTACAAAATGGATAGGTACTATTATATGTGCTATACAGTTTACCAATCAGGCGTACAATATGTATTTTCTATAATTAAATATGTTCATTTCGCAGTTGAAGGAAAACAAATCCGAAAATATTACGTTTTAGACATAGGTATTAACAAAATAATAATTAAATCTACAAATTTAGTAGGCATACATATGTTGACTTGTACTAGTGCTAGTTGACTTGTCCATTAATGAAATCCAAAATGTTATTTACATCATTGAACGCTAATTAATCTAAATATAATGACAAGCTAATTAATCTAACGAATTTCACGTTCGTTGATGCGATCGTGGACTCGCCGAGCAGCGTGTTTCAGACGCTAACAAATTAGAGATTGGATTCTGACCGGCAAGACTAATAGTGAAGTAGATACAGATACAGACGGCAAGGAAGACTTCGCCCGTGAAAAGGAGCCAATTAGTAGCGGATGCGATTAGTCAACGGCCCAGCCATATCGACGCACGATGCATACATATAATAAGTATAGTTTTCGACACTATTGCGACTGGGAATCTACATTTGAAGAATTAATTATCGTAATAATAATAATAATAATAATAACCCTTTATATCTATATTTAAACAAAAAAAGATATTCTCAGTTGTCTAGTGTTTGCTACCACCAGGTCTGCCCCTCGCTCACATGCTCAGATCACACATATTACATGTATTGAATACCAATGCACTGAAACCAAAAAAGGATAGGAATCCAAATCCTAAAAGGATTTATATCCGTTTTTGGTTTCAGTGGTTTCAGTTCATTGGTGTTCAATAAATGCAATACGTGTGATCTGATCATGTGGGTGAGGGAACAAGAAATTTGGCGCGGCCTGTACACGAACATGCACGTATGTGATCACGACACTTGAATCAAAGCCAACATAGCGCTTCCCAAAGTCCGTTTGACTATAATCCGAAAGTCATTTGAGTATTTGGTCTATAAACTCTTTAATAACCTTCTAAAGTCCAATACGAGATTGAAAACCAAAATTGTTCGAATATAAAATTAAACACTGGCTCATCCCACATGTTATTTATAAGGTAGATGACCTCGAAAACATATTACAATATCTTTAATACTGCTGTAGACAGACATAGAATGCTTTTCAGATTTTTTCCGTCTCCTGCTTTATCCTCCCACCCCTTTACAAGTCGGAAGCGATACGTCACGGAAACTTCCCCACGTGATACGACCCGACTACGTGGATAAACCCGATCACGCAGCGACAACACTACCGGATTTTGTTGCGTACACTGAACTGCGTACACTATCCTTATTGAACTATTTAGTTATTTGAAGCTTCACAAACGAAAATTAGTAGCATTTCCGAAATTCACGAAGCAGCATAACCTAATTGGTCACTCGGATGTGTCCGCAGATCCGCATTGGAATACCCGACTCATCGACGGATTTTCCGCTACGTTCGCCAGTGTTAAACGTGACGAGCGCCTTTGATAAATGCGCCTTTATGAGGCTCGAAATTAATTGTATATTAATTTAACGCTCAAAGCGCAACATGCTGAGATACGCGTCGATGTTAATACGGGTAGTCAGATGGTGTTTGTTTGATATTTGATTTAGTAAAATGAGTTTAAACTGCGTTACAGTCATTAAAACTACCACAGATCAAATCAGTTAATATGGGTAATCAGCTGGTGTATAGTTGATATTTGATTGAGTAAAATGAGTTAAAACTGCGTGACGGTCATTAAAACCACCACAAATCAAATCAGTTTATACGGGTAATCAGCTGGTGTTTATTTGATATTTGATCGAGTAAAATGAGTTTAAACTGCGTGACGGTCATTAAAACCACCACGAATCAAATCAGTTAATACGGGTAATCAGCTGGTGTTTAGTTGATAATTGATTGAGTAAAATGAGTTTAAACTGCGTGACGGTCCTTAAAACCACTAAGGTCCGTAATCAGCTGGTGTTTAGTTAATATTTAATTGAGTAAAATTAGTTTAAACTGCATGACGGTCATTAAAACCACCACAAATAATGTCAAATCAAGTTTATTGTCTTCAAAATCTTATAAGTAGTTATTTAAACATTAGTAGGTACGTTATAATGTGGATAAATGCTATTACATAGTTTGATTATGTTTTAAAAAGCAAAGAACAAAACCAGTGAATAAGGGAATCATCGACATAAGTAGAGAGCCGCTTCGGATTAAAACGACATATTATTATCTATTATCTATTTATTTATCATCATATATAAAGAATCATTTATCATATATAAACAATCTATTATCTATATATTTATAATAATTTATTGACATTTGGAGATTTTGGGCATTTAGACAACTATTTACTTCATATTTGGACAGTTAAGGTACCCTATGACACTCGTGATGAGATAAAAATTCTAACAATAGCACATACTTCTTAATCGGTTTGAGCGTTTAGAAGTTAATGTGGAATCAAAAAACGGAAAACATACATAGATGAACCTTAAACACATTACAGTCTTTTTTTATTGGGCAGTCGCGTAATAATACGGCAGTTCCCGTCAGTCTTACGTTAAGTCCAATAGATATTCCAAACTCAATTATTAATAAAATAAACCCACCCCTCTTTAGGGTCATAAACTATTTTTTAATTGCCGTATTAACGGCGGCGGTCATCGCGCGCGACACGCTTCGCGAAGTTTCCACTTTTTGCCGTACGTTTTATGGTTCGTAAATAAAAACAGCGGCGACTCCGTTTCGGGTAGTTTATTGTTTTCCTCTGCACTCCAGACTTACCCGACGGCCGCCGCCCCGTAATGGACTGCCGGACCGCGGAGTTCTATGCAATTTATCATATTGTATTTAGTTGGTCGTTGCAGGTAGGTCCGCGCCGATATACCATAGTTCGATAGTTAAATAGTGAGGGAAAGTTGTTTTTTTTTGCCGTGGTATTCGAGAATCGCATTGTCGCGATTGTTTTTGTTCGCGATAGTTGTATAAAATATATAGATAGTTTTATAGGAACATTAGTATGGAATTCGATAGCTTTAAATTAATTTCTTATTTATATTCTTATATCATTGATTCTTGGAATTGTAATTACGGTACAACCTCGATATAATAATAATAATAAAACGCTTTATTCTTAAAAAAAGCGTTCCACTTTCGAATTTCAAATGAAAGACGATAGTAAAATACGTCATCGTAACGTCATCTCCTAATCGATATTTTCTTTATTGGTTTAAAAATCACCTACCCCTAGTTTTCCTTTGTAATATGGCTTTGTATTTGTGCTGTTGTTTCAACCATCTGAAACGATACGAGCGGAATCGTTCGAAATGTTATTCCCTGAATCGTTCAGGTTCTAGTCTGTCGACCACACAATTATTGGGGTCCTGGCGCTAGCAACTATAAAACGGCCAATTTGCACCGTCGAAATAGCTGCTTACGCCGTTTATAACTGTCTAATCGTGTGTGCTGTTGTTTAAACTATCAGAAACGTTAGGAATGGATTCGTTCGATGGATGGAATGGATTCCCTGAATGGTTTATTTTTTTTTAGTTTGTCGTCCACATTATTGTAGTCCTGGCACAAGTAACTATAAAACGACGAATTTACATCGTCGAAATAGCTGCTTAAGCTGGTAATACCTGTATAATCGTTTGTGCAGTTGTTTAAGCTACCTGAAACGATAACAATTGAACCGTTTAAAATGCTATTCCCTGAATCGTTCAGATTTCAGTCTGTCGTCCGCACAGTTGTTGTTGTCCTGGCGTTAGTTAATATAAAACGGCGAATTCACACTGTCGAAATAGCTGTCTAAGCTTTCTTTTGTGCTGTTGAACCATCTAAAACTATAAGAATAGAACCGTTCGAAATGTTATTCCTTGGATCGTGCAGGTTTTAGTCTGTCGTCCTAATTATGGTAGTACTTGTGCTACTAACTATAAAAAGACGAATTCCCACCGTCAAAATAGCTATTTAAGCTGTTTATAACTGTCAAATATTTTGTGCTGTTGTTTAAACCATCTGAAACGATACAAACGGAAGCGTTCGAAATGTTATTCCCTGAATAGTTCAGGTTTTAGTCTGTCGTCCCCACCATTATTGTAGTCCTGGCGCTAGTGACTATAAAATGGCGAATAGCGTTTGAGGGAAATAGAGGTATAAAGAGAGCGCGGAACAAAAGCGACAGCGACAAACGTATATCGTCCGGGATAGAGCCATTAGCGATCGTGCACCAGTTATAAATTCCAAGGTGGAATCGCAGTCGAGTGCGACATACCGGTAGCGGTAACGGTAGCGGTAGCGATACACGACACACATACCATCCACGCGGGTAATAAGAATCTTACAACCGTGAAAAATGGCCGACTTATAAAACTGGAAAGCTGGATATATTATGCCTTACTCCATTGCGGGAATGGTTGTACAAGTGCGTTTAATGTTCGAGGTCGATTTTGTTTGGCCGCCATTTTATTTTAGCTGTCATTTGGTCATTATAATATGTAAATAGGATTAAACGAATTTACCGCGTGAAGTTTATAGCACCCGACGTTTCGACGACGTCGGGTGCTACAAACTTCAAGCGTTAAATTCGTTTTATCCTATTTATAATGTCAATCAACAGCGATAGTGTTCGATTTCGTATCATTTGGTTAGTTCATTGTTGACAGTAGTCGAGCATCAAAACGCTGGAACAACGTGTTAAAGCTATTAAAACATTTTATTTCAATAATTGGATCAATTGTTAATACGCGATGAAAGTTGGGATTTTTTTTTGGCGAGTAAGATTGAAACTAGTTGCATTATTTATGCAATTTTAATTTTCCTTCCACATGTAAGAACACTCAAATGCAGCAATCAGGAAATCGAAGATGTTCAAAGAACTTTTAATTGAAGTAAAACGTAGACTTTGCGTTTAATTTAAATAATAATATTTCGAAGAACTTGTCGTGTGAATTATTAAAATCTTTCGCAATCCCCTATTAATACCTTGTATTAATGCTGTTCTTAACGACTTATTTTTTACTGTTCTCATACGTTTGGAGTATATTAAATTCTGTGTGGCTTAACGACTATCGAAAGTTGTTCAATGTTAGTTTTTAATCTAAATTCCTTGTAGATTTTTTTTTTAAAAATGCCTTTTTCGGCGTAGAAAATGAAAGATATCCGAAAATCGCAAGTACATGAAATTATTATATCGGAAAGCTATTTTTCGGACATTTTTTGTTGTAAACATACCGTATCTATAACTTCATTATATTAAAAACACAAAGAGGACAGTAAAACGTGATGAACCACAGTATTCTATTCAAATATTTATCCATCCATCCATATCTATATTTTTAGTGCGTGAATACCATAAGACTATGAACTCGTTCGCATATCGAACCGGCTGCAAATGCCGTCGTGATCGCATCACTAGTAAACTTTTATAGTGCAAAAAATGGCATACAGTAGTGCGACGATGCGGTAGTGTAGAGTAGAAACTGCGCGGCAGCCCCAACTACGGCACGAGAGCACGCAACGGCACATGGCCCGGCAGACCCCGCCTCGCGTTCCGGCCCTGCAATCCAGGGCTGGACCTCGGGGCGGGGTGCCACCTGTGCCACGACTACCTCTGCCGCTACCACGTCTGCCACGACCACTTCTGCCACGGACGCTGCCCTGCCGAGTACGGCAGACTCGCCAGGCGGTACGGCTCCCGCAGGCTCGGCAAGTCGTGCGAGGACGCGCGGTTCGTACATATCAACTTTCGCCTGATGCACGAGATGCGATACTTCGAAAAGGTACAATATGTTGTAATATCTATATTGTTTGATGTACCGCAGCTATGAGCAGGCAACACTGCTGATATGTTTTAGGCAGGCAGCACTACCAGTAGGTCCGGTACAAATTATTACACGACTGACCTACAAAAACGGAGTGTAACGTGTTCAGGAGTAATCTATGTACGTTTTCCGTTTCTTTATACCACCATAACTTCTAAACGCTTGAACCGATTCAGAAGTGTGTGGTAGTGTTAGAATCGTTATGTCATTATAGGGTACCTTAACTCTCCAAATATCAAGTAAGTAGTTGTTTCAATGACTAAATGTTCAAATGTCAATAATTTAACATAAATACCATATAACGTGTTTAGTATCAAATGAAAGGTCTGCTTGAGTACATTTTGAAAATGTATCTGTACTTGTATCTATATGGATAAATACATAAACCACAAATATTTAAAAAAACGGTAATAAAAATAATTTTAAATACAATAGTTCACTTTCTGTAACGGCAGTCGTGTTTTTTATTATTTTTAATATATTTAGTTATTCTATTTCTATTTACTATGACTGTATTTTCATAAAAGTCGCTCTGAAACACAACTAATAATACTGATTGTATGTGATACGAATCTTCGCTATTCCACTAGCATACAAAGTGCGACAATGTCCCCACTCCATAAACTAAAGGTAACAGCGACAGTCGCTAGTTTAAAAAGACACTTTGTAGCTGTGGCTGTTCATCGATTGCGTTCCCCGTCTATCTATTGAATTTATTGTCGCGTAAAGGCCAACGATCTGCCCGATAAATTCTGCGAATACGTGCGCCGAATGTATTAGCATTTTGCCAATGCATCCAGCGAATTGAGCCATTCGCCTAATGCAGGCGCGGTAGATCTTATGAAGGTGCTTTTTGCACGTATCCAGATTGTACCCACATTGTACCCCCATTGTATCCATATTAAAACCAATATTATTATTAATGTTTTACACCATCTGCATCTCGTTTTTCCACCATCAGAATCTTCTGTGGTCTCGGACTGTATGCAAGAGCTCAACAAATTGGAAAAAGCCAACAAAATGATATTAATATGAATACCGGGCCATCAAGGCATACCCGGCAACAAAGAGGCCGATAGACTGGCAAAACTGGTCACACTGGAATGCCCGTTGGAGCCAGTCGTTAGGGTCCCCTTCTCTATAGGTAAGAAAATCATCATGGACTGCTTGGAGCAGGAACATCGGGCATCCTGGAAACAGAGCCAAGGATGTCGCCAGGCAAAAGCCATGATGGAGCAACCACTTCCAAAGAAAACCAAGGCCCTACTTGACATGAGCAAGGAGAACCTTAGAAGCACTATCGGTCTCCTCACAGGACACACGACCCTTAGAACACATCGGCTTGACCGATAGAAAGGAATGCCGAATATGTAGCGAAGAACCTGAATACAGCATACACATCGTTGGTATGCTGTATTCAGGTTCGTCCAGGAATCGTTGGTCGCTGCCCAGATCTGCCCAACTTGAAAATCAGTGATCTGCATGGACTGGTAAGCAGTACCGGGCTACTAGCAGACCACTGACCCAACCACAAAGATCTTATAGATCCAGTGACATCAAGGGCTGGAAACAAACCCCCACTCCGTTTACTAATACTATTACTACTACTACACCATCTGCATCATGTGCATCAAATACAGGCCTTAGAAGCCTCGTTAGATGTGCATAGCACAAATTGTTATGTAAGCTGTGGAAATCTTAAGCTGTTCTTTACAATGTATAAATTCTTTACTTCGGTAACAATGTAACTACATACTTTGTACACGTCTACTGCATTTTACTTTCCCGGCCCACCTACCAACGAGAAGAGAAAGTATTGTGAAGGCGCTAAAAAATCGAGATGAAGACGGAAACATCCATTTTGAGGTCCCTTGAGATGATTAAGACCATTTCCATGTAGAAGTAGTTCTATGTTTTTGTGTGGCCGTGTGGCTGTGTGTTTGAATTCCTTCACGATAGCGGCCGAAACGCTGAATCCGGTTAAGCTTAAATGTGGCATGCAGGTATGATTTGCTCATGGCAAGAGTTGAAAAGGTTGTGGTTGAAGTCAGTCCACCAATATGCGCACTAGTCATATTTCAAACTGGAAATATTAGACTTGAAACTTGTTGGGCCGAAATCACATTGAATTTTTGCCGGTAAGTATATCGCGTAAACGATGGAATCGTACGTGTTTAATGTCGTCGCCGACGAACGATTCGCGTCGTTGAATCTCGATATATTCGACGTTTCATCATCGTACGGTGTGAGTTCCGCCTGTGAAAAAATGACATGCCCAAATCCTTCCATAAGTCCCTGGCTACTTGCCGGAAAAGTTTTTGGGTGACAAAACCGTTTTTTTAGTAAATCGTCAGTGCGCCCTGTCCCGTGAACACTCAGTTGTCGTTTGGTAACGCGACGTCTAATTTTCGGAAAATCGTCGCCGCACCCCATTGCATTTTTTTAAGGTTCTAGATTTGACAGTTGGGCGGTGTCGACTACAGCGGGCTAACCCGTCGCTCAAGAATGGTATAACGATATGTGATCGCTCGTTCAGCCCTGGGATGAGCATGGAAGACAGATAATGGATCCACTATCTAGCTTCGCTAACTAGCCCGCGAGAGACCAAACTTTACCGCCCGGCACCGGGTAGTTAACCCGGCGGGCAAACCAAGCGCCCTCGCTGCCAGTTATGGCTAGATTTCTCTGGCCTCCGGACTGGTTACAGGTTCCAGGTCCCTCACGCGATCTTCTCCCTTACTTAGCAGTGATTTGGTGTCTACCGAATCTATCGCGGACCACGGTATCCTTTGCCCGGCTTTTTAAGAACCGATCGGTCGTTTTAAGAGCAATTGCCGTAAGGTTAACAACCACCCCCTCTATATGAAGCAAAGCCGTTTCCAGACTCCCCCGGTTATCAGTCGGAATGCACAGTCGATCGGCTGACGCCGCACGGTGCGTAAACCGCCCAGAAGCGCCCGAGGACGAATCCCATTGAAACTGGCCCGCAGGCATAGAGCCCTACCCGGGCTCGCACTTCTGCGTGGAGGCTACCGAATAGGTGCTGACCTGTAAGTTGGGCGACCCTAAACACATGGGTTATAATGGCCTAACTACACTGGGTCCATTAGCTCCCAATGTCTAGATTTGACAGCAGGATATGTTAGCACATCGAAATTGAATCCATGTCCGCTAAACGCGGACTTGCGTGTGCTCTCGGTGAAACGCTTTTTGCCAGCCAGTCACGCAAATAATGGCACATTCGTACCCGCCACGTTTCATTGCCGTTTTGTCACCGTTTATCATTCGGCATTTTTTACGCTTTTTGCGCTGTCTGCTTCCAATTTGCGAACGCCGCGCGTAGACTACCTACTGCAAAGTCCAACGAACGGCGCGGCGTAAGTACTCACGTTGTAATTAATAAAAGCCGCGGTGGGCAAACACGATACCCGGACGCGATGCGCAATGATTCGGCTTATTTGATTGTTTGGTTTTGATTACTGTGTCATTTGTTTTGGAGATCGTTTGGTCACCGCCGCGTGGCTTCACTCTTTGTTTTTACACGACTGCCTAAAAAAAGCAGTGTAATGTTTTCAGGGTTCATATATGTATGTATGTAGTCCATTTCATTATTCCACTATAACTTCTAGATTCTTCAACCGATTTAGAAGTGAAGTATTGTTAGAATCGCTATATCATGACACGATCCCGGGAGTCATAGCTGAACCGGGTAGCTAAACTGTCCAAATGTTTGTTTGTTTGTTTGAAATACTTTATCGCACACACAATAGAGTACAACACAAGGCCCGTCGACTAACTCACAGAATGCGCAATCGTCTTTACGCACGGATAAATACTGCATAGAGATAACTTTCAATCTTATTTTGATTGTTTTGCTTTAATTGTGGTGTCATGTGTTTTTTAGAATGTGTGGTTACCGCCGCACAGCTTTACCCGTTGCCATAACCAGTCGGAAGCCAGCCTTCACGCTAAAAAAGACCAAAAAGTTGCGACCAACGTTTTGGTCGATTTTGTAAATAAATGCTAACAATATTATTTTTTCATGAATTCCCTCTTGTTACCTAATAATTAATCTTGTTAGTCATCTATATAATATATTTATACAATTTATATGGGTACCGACCAAAAGCGCTACACGCGGATCTGTCAAACGATGCAAAATGCCTATAAACATTGTTGGCATCCGACCGTTTAAGGACCATGGTACATACGTGTCCCATAACTTCAAAAATCATTTTTTAAATTATGGAATACGGATAATTTATATTTTTTTCTATATAATTGAGACATCTAAATCTTAATATTAGTAATAAAAAGTATTGAGAAAAAATGTACCGTTTGTTTTTTAATATCGCAAATGTCCAACGAACTCTTGTGATTTTTAATAAGAAAATTAAATAGTTATGGCGACTTTTTCTAAATTTGTTTTTTTTTCATTTAGTACTTTTTTATGACGTATGTTTTCTGAGGTAAATATTAAAACAATGATTTTTTGGAGTTGCAACTGCAAGTTTATGAACCACAGGGACACTTAAGTCCCATCAATTTATACAAAATCTATTGAACCAATTTTCACAAAACTTGACATACATGCTAGTTACATCGCCCTTGAACAGTTTTATGTATTAAAAATTGGCATACCGCACCTCATCCTCTACCTCAAAGCTTATAGTCCTCAAAGGGTTAAGCCTTCGTTATATTGCAACATTTGCGTCAATATTGATGTCTCACTGTCGCTCATAACGTATAGTCACCCCACCGCACTTAACACCCCGCAAGCGGGTCGAGAGGGCAGCGCGGATCGTTTACCAGGTGTTTCTGAATCATTTCAGCCGTTAATATTAAAACATTGCCGCCAGGCAACTTTCGCCGGCCGCGTAAAGGGTTAAGTGATGGAATGAAATATATTATCCGGGCGGGCAGCGGCTCAAAACGGATTTTCAGGTCGGTCGGAAAAGTGGCGGACGACCCTTTCGCACACAACTTTGTATGCGGGGTGTTTGTAAACATGTTTAGCCGCATGTTCCATCGCAGTGTATAGTGTTGGAAGAAGTTGCGTAGGCTGTTGGATTAGAAAAAAACAAAATCTTTTTTTGCGGTAAACTATGAATTTCCTCTAGATGCTATCTCACAATTTTCCATGTGTACTATAAATGTTAAAATATACGGGAGGTGTCAGTTTTTTTTAGTTTCCTTTCTTCAATGAATTGGATTGAGACAAAATCACATGCATTAACCACCCGGGCAGTTGTAAGACTATAGTCGTCTTTTCTGCTCGAGCTTAATAGTATTTTAAAAGAATCAGGGGCTTCTCTCCCCATCCAATTCCCCAAGGAGCAATTTATTAGTTCATTTTATGAACACACAATATTTTTACACTTCTACATTTTACATTTAAATATTTACATTACATTACACTGGGGGTGTCAATCAAACCGGGAGAAACCGTCACCCTACGGAGTTATAAGGACATCGATTTCGATGCTCTTTAGATTTCGTATTTTTTGACCTTGATTATTTATTATTCCGAAAACTTGTATACTTTGCCAAAATTTTTCTACATCAGATATAATATTTTTTCAACATATCGACTATTACTAATTGTGGAGCCATTCTTTATATCATCAGTTGGCTCATTTTTTTCAGAATTTTAGAATGTATACTCGTATTTTCTGTGTAAACAAAGTTTATATTAAAATGGCAGAAACTCCAGAAATTGAGCCCCAGAAATAGCTTCTTAATAAACATCAAGGCTGCGCAAGATTCCGACGTCCTTGTATTGGTAAGAGGAGTTATTCAGCGGCGGTCTAACTTTGGTGGCCGGTCCGGAACTGTAGTGTGACGATATTATGGAATATTTTGTTTATATTACGGACCTAGCTGGCCGGCGTATGCTTGATAATATTCGGGTTGTGTTTACCTTGCCGCTTATCCCCACAGCCTGCAAACTCCGTGTCAGGGTGCGACGTAAGCCAAACTAGAGTAGGGAGGGAGCGATATCGATAAACTTGCTCGGAACTTCGATTAAGAGCCGCAAGGGTTCAAGATTTCAATCGATATTCTTTGGCGGTGAGTTCAAAACTCCTGAAGTTGCTCCTACAGATGCTTTAAACGGTCAACGCATTTTCGAAAAATTAAACGTTGGAACTGGGACTTTGCTCAGACGCTCAAACAAAGTGACTACTGTATTTGAGACTATTGGAGCACATCGAAGTTATAACAAACACATGTTACCCTTTTGCAAGCACATCGACTGCAAGCATAAACAACACGATAAGATATATTGGTGAACTCACATGATGAACGAGAACAAGCGTATTATTTGACTCATGAAATCCTGACCATGCTTGAGATCAGTTATATACGTTTAAGGAAGTGGCTGAAGAGTTAACTAACTAGAATAGTAAACTATATGTACTAAACTTTATGGTGACAATATGTAACTGTGGAGACTACGTCACAGTATCATATTTTATTTGCCCCGCCAAATAGCAATTCATATTTTTCCGCGTCGGGTGTTACCACTCGTTCGAATCATTAGAGTTAGATAAATTGTCATGTACTTTTATGAACGGACATCGTGTAATCGCGAGCGAGTACGAACGAGCTCGCCTGCCCGCCAGTACTAAATAAATTGTCAACTGACTAACATCACTGTGTTTTACTGCCGCGTCGCAATACCGCTCCTCGGTAAAGCCGCCAATAATACCACCACGCGATTTTGGAAATTCTCCACAATCGGACCAAAAGTACGTGAAGTGGGATTCTAGTGACCACGGTAAATAACCAAGGCACTCTTTGAAGCATGTCAAACTTGATGAGCGTATTGTTAGCCATTGAGAAAACCCCCACCTCTATCATCATTTTATTTGATTTGTTTATTTCATAAAACTTTGATGGTACCATATTATTTTATTGTCACCAGAATTACATAAGTTTAATTCTAATCGATACGACAATTAGGAGTGGGTAAAAAGTTACTTGTAAGATTCCCGCGGTGTAAGATTAACACGCCACGGAAATATGACCAACATCTAAACGACCAACATGGCGGCTACGCGCGACCAACATGGCTTGTTTTTTTGACTCGTAATGAAATGATTTACGTAATTATATTAAGTTACGAATATTTTGATATACCCTACATTTATAAATCAATAAGCAAAAATAGGCGATGACGAACGTTATTTTTCATAAGAAATAAAAGTTTGGTAAATTAATTTCCATTGCTTTATGGAGAGAAAAAAACTCTTTTAATGGCCAATAAGTTTAACAGTATTGCCGCTCGATACAAATAAATTCCCGAATACTTGAGTCATACTTAGCGGAGTTGGCTGGCATTTCTCGTCTATCGAACCCATTCAATACTGAAGTATCGCACAGTACGCAGGTAACACTTAGCTGTGCATTACTTAAGTACTGAACCGATACTCGACTATAGATTCTGGTGTAAGCGAACGATAAAACGCTGTGGTGGCTGTAGCCAAAACCGGCAATGGGTACATCACATCATCTTATCATATTATCACTTTTTGATTTATCGGAGAATATCTATCAACAACGGTTCAAAATTGCGACATCACCGACGCATTGATAAATTCCCGAATACTTAAGTCATACTCATCGGAGTTGGCTGGCATTTGTTGCCTATCAAACACTTTCAATATACTTAGCAGAGCTAATGCCCAAGTACTGAACAGTAATCTCAAGTACTGAACCGATACCCGACTATAAATTCGAGTGTAAGTGAACCATGAAACACTGTGAACGTTGTAGCTAAAACCGGCAAGAAGTACATCATCATGTCACATTAATAAATTTTTGGTTCATCGATAAATGTCCATCAACAATGGCTTCAGAATCGCGATGTCGCCGACGTATCGATATTATTTGGACGCGCTCACCTCTCTGTTTAAAAGCCGCCCGCCGACGATCGTCCGTCGTCGTTTACAGGCCATTGTGTCGGCTCTTTGGACGCGCAGCGAAGGCTGTATGTTTGACAATTTGTCACGTACATGAATGCGGATAACGGACGTGCCCTGCGATTCGCCGAAAAAAAGAAAACATTCGACTCGCGTCATGCCGTTTGTCAGCATTTGAGACGACAAGCCGTTGGGAGGGCGGGCACACGTCGTGTATATTTTCTCTTATTCACTTTGATAGCTTTCCGCCTTATCCTTTTAGGACTTCGGAGGCGAGCGCACTGATCGATAAATATATATGTAAGGGGGTAGTCATAACATTTGACTACCCCCATTTGACTGTGACTGCGAAAATTCATGTTATTGTCGATAAATAATATATACTAATAACATTTTTTATTATTATTGGGAACTGTAAGTAGGTGGGCACTGTTGGAGCTGGAGACCCAGGATGACAACGATTCTAATAATACCGCACACTTCTATATCGGTTTAACCCTTGGAGTAAATGGGTATTTTCATGGATGCATCTGTCTCTTTTGCAGGATTTTCGGCGACATCGACTTAAAGTACTATAACTACGAAACTACTACACCAATCATAAAAAGAACAACTGCACAATGATTGCATTGAAATTTCGAATATAGAATATTGATATATCATTTTGTAAAACAATTAGATAATTATGAATAAATATGAGAACGTCAAAGAAGTGAAAAAAACGCGCGACCAGATTTGGTCGACTCGTACTCAACGGATAATTGTTTCGCGACCAGATTTGGTTGACTCATACTCAACGGGTTAAGCATTTGAAAGTTATGGTGGAATAAATAAACTGACAACATATATGAACACTGAAAACATTACATCTTTTCTTTTGGACAGTAGTGCAAAAATAAGTGCAACCAAGAACTGTCTCGACAATTTGATTCAGATTTAGATTCTAGGCATTAACGAGAGCTCATCTCTTTGTTCCAGGATCTTCAGTCGGAGATCGAGACCCATCGCGATGTGTACGCGTCGCTCACCGGCACCGGCCGACGGCTGCTGGGCTCGCTGGCCTCCCAGGAAGACGCAGTTATGCTGCAGCGAAGGCTGGACGAGATGAACCAGCGCTGGCACCATCTGAAAGCGAAGAGTATGGCGATAAGGTAGGAGATTTTTTTACAGATCACTCAGTGGTTACGTTTGGCAGTCAGAGTGCTATTTTCTACTAGTTTGGGATCCGGTTCGAAGGACCGAATACGCTTAGTGGACCGAATTGCTATGTCGTCTGTTAATGCAGTATTAAGGCTGATTTACATTTAGTCGATTACTGACCAAACTCAAAACAAGTCAGCGCTGACACGATACTGCCATCATGTAAATTTATTTCAAGTTAGTACAGCGTTGTCGCGTCATTATTGACTTCAATTCCCTTACCACACGCGCCAGCGGTACTGACCACGTATAAACGCTGAAGTCAGTAGTTGGTCAGTCGCTGGTACTGCGTTGTAGCGTAACGTCGTGTCGTATAGACAATTTTAACCAGCCAAAATAACGCATTTTTTCGCGTACACCCTAAAAAAATACCTTCGGCTGACTAACTGCGTGTAAACAGTATGAGACACTTCTAGGCGCCAACACTGACGCCTGTAACTGACTTAATTTAAATCTACATTTAGATTGAGTCAGTTATAGGCCTTAGTGCTGTCGTTGAGAACAGACTCACACTGTTTACATGCAGTCAGCCAGTCGTAATTATTTTTTTCATGGTGTTAGCACTTTATTATAGTAAGTAGGGATAAGTAACTTCTCGTAAACGGCAGAATTCGATACGAAGCAATTATTTGTTGTGAAAAAATTCCTATCTGCGGTTAGAAGAGTTGACGGAATTGTTAGAAGAAGGAGTATCTAAAAAGAAACGAACGAGTCGCGTCATTTTCGCTAGTTAAAATTTTCGACACGAACGCGATGTCCGCCTACCAAGGACTGACCAAATACTGACTTCAGCGTTTAGAAAATATCAGTACCGATGGCGCGGCTTGCGGAGGATCGGACTGAGTTCATAATATATAGTGGGAATATTGAAGTCAGCGCTGACAACGCGACAGCGCTGCACTGGCTTAAAATCAATTTTCTCGATGGCAGTACTGGGTCAGCACTGACTTGTCTTCAATTTGAAGTCAGTAACTGATTCAATGTAAATCTGTCTTTATAGAATCTTTAGGATGTGAGTAAAATTTCAACGTGATTTTCCTGGCGTTTAGGAAAAGCGCTTGGTTGTTTATGCATTGTATTTTGTTTAGGATTCAAGTTTGCATGCACTAGTAATTTACTGGCTTCTATTATACGCTATGCTGCTACTCAATTTTCGGTATCTGCGTTGCGCGTATAATTACTATTATAATAATATCAAAGTTATTCAAGCGTTTGACGCTTAAAGTCAAACACCCTCACCTTGTTTCTATCGTAGTCCACGCCGCGACGGGACCTGAAAAGCACGTCAAACATCGATGACAGCGAGGCTGCTGTTATTTCCACTCGACTGAACAGCGATATTAGGGTGGGCTGACCGACCTTTTTTTATCGATATCGATAATTTCATGCTGTATTAAGCGGACAGTTACCACAAGCTGCAACACGTATACTAGTGCGGCTTGTTAGATCAAAAATATAAAGTTACGTTCTTACATCCTCTAGAGGAGAGAGAAGACCCGGGCGCCAGTTTGAAATACCCAAGAACAAGGGTACCGTTAACAACTGAACCACGAGTGAGACTTTCATTAATTGAAAAGAGGCAGCGAAGACATCCTGCAGAAGTATTAGGAGCTAGCTAGGGTGACTACAGGCGTTAAGAAAGGATGAATAGGGCATATACTCGCTTAGTCAGAAAGGCTGGTCAGGGAAAGGGTCTCTCTCAGATTATGCATCGTCCTAACTAGTTTGCAAGGAATAAATGCCGGCCTTCTCGCGATGGTACTGAAGAGAAAAAAAAAATTTTTTTATAAATGAATTTATTTATTTCGTATTATATACATATCATACTTTTCTAATTGTCTAAGATTACACAAGGAAAAAATAATGACTTTTAAATAAAAATAGGAATAAGAATAGAATACATTTATTTTCGTAAGTAATGCAAATAAAAAGTTTTTTCACGTTAATTAGGCTAATTGCTACATAAGTTGTATTACTTATTTTAATTACTCTGACCCGCCTAGATACGAGACAGTTTAGTACTAGTTAGGTGGGCAATGAGCATTAGCTGCATTTCGGTTGTTCAATTTTTCCGAGTTACTTATAACATTGATAACAATGGGGCTAAGTGTACAAAAATGAAATGAATAATGAATGAATATGGTAATGTTCAAAATGGTAATTTACAAAGTCTGCCTAACTAGGCCGAATCCCGTACCAAGGTAGACTCCACTAGGTTACTTGTAAGTTTTGTATTGTGTGCACACTTATTTAATTATTATAACTGAGAAAAAGAAAAAAAAGAAAATAAATCTAATAACTCTAATAAATAAGTAGTTTTAATCATGTTGAAAAAAAATATTAAAGAAATCAAAATATAACCAGTAAAAATATTATTAAAATAATAAGAATAATAATAATAAAATGTAATATAATTAAAATTAAAATGATAATCAGTAAACAGATTAAAATACCATTAAGGTAATAATTTAAAAAAATAAAAAGCCAGTAATTAGAAGTAGTAATTGAAATAGTCAGGTTGCTAGCCAATAAATAGTACTAATACAATGAAGCGAAACATATTCAGCGTCGTGGAGGAAGAGCGTGTTGAGCGTCGTGGAGGAAGAGCGTGTTGAGCGTCGTGTAGGAAGAGCGTGTTGAGCGTCGTGGAGAAAGAGATACACACAGACAGACAGACAGACACATAGACTCAGGAGGGGGGGGGGGGGGGTGTAAAACGGATATTTCCGTCTTCATCTCCAATAAAATATTAGTGCGTTCACAATACTTTCTCTTCTGGTCGGTTGGCGGGCCGGAAAAGTAAAACAAGCTGTAATTCAAGTATCATCGCTGTTATAAAATTTTACTGACGTCATTATCCAACCGCCTAATCGCTAATTTTCTTATTTACATTCCGTGAAATTATTAAATGGGATTGTTCATTACGCGGAGCGGAGACGGGCAATTTGCACCCGCGGCGATTAAATCACACATTAATTGTGTTCATTTGGGGGTCGGTGGGAGTTTCACCCCCGACTCTCGCCGGGGGTGAAACTCGATTCGCGCGCAGAGAGCCCGGTCGCCGTCGGAGCGAAATTGTGAGATTGCCAGATCTAACGAGCCGTCCGTTTCTCATTAACTAATTGCCGGGAGTCGTTTCACCGCTGCCGGATGTTTCCACGACTCAAGCGAACACTTTAAGCATTGCGTTTTTTAAAACAATTCACCGTTCTAAACCCGAAATTTTATAATAAATGATAGTAAAAATACATTTTTAAAAACAAGCTTTTATTAAAATGGTCTGTCCCGAGCCAACGTTTTTGTAATCTCAATAGACGTGTCTCAATAGATACTATTTATATATGTATGATGTGACTGATATTTAACCTTATCTGACTATCTTTTAATTTAATCATTTTTACTATCTACTAAGTCATATAAATAGGATAGAAAACGAATTTACCGCGTGAAATTTGTAGGACCCGACGTTTCGGTGACGTTGCAGCCGCCGTTGTCTAGGGTAGACTGAAGAGCTGTCAGTCCGTTGTTTTGCGGGTAGGCCGCAAACCGCTGCCGCCACTGCGTAGGTTATAACGGTGGTGGGGGGCCGGGCTCGGAGCGCGGGAATTTTTAAAATCCGTCTTGCACACAGCACTCACTGTATCCTGTTTTACGTCTTTGCGTTCGGCGTTCGGCGGCGGGAACATTTTAAGAAGAGGGTTCCACGTAGAAGAGACGCGGTTTGCGGCCTACCCGCAAAACAACGGATTGACAGCTCTTCAGTCTACCCTAGACAACGGCGGCTGCAACGTCACCGAAACGTCAGGTCCTACAAATTTAACGCGGTAAATTCGTTTTCTATCCTATTTATAAAGTCATATACTTATTTATTTTCTTAATTTATATTATTAAAAAGTAATATCACAATTTATTTTAATATAAATTATTTCTACGGCTGCTATTATAAAATATACCTATGTATCTATATATAAATAAGAGCGTGTATAATATAAATCTGTATAATATAAATATACCTGATTGCATTACATCCAAAACTCTCAAAAACAGCAAATACAGCTTATCGTCGCCACTTTCCTATATTGTAAACTTAAGCATGTCAACAGGAGTTTTCCCTAACGATCTGAAAATTGCAATTGTCTGCCCTATATTCAAAGGCGGAGCGAAGCACGATGTAAGCTGCTACCGACCGATCAGTCTCTTGAGTACAATATCGAAAATTGTGGAAACGGTAGTAAAGAAACGCATCGTTGCGTTTATCGACGAAAACAATATTTTTTCACCAGCGCAATACGGCTTCAGATCAGGTATGGGTACTCAGGACGCAATTGCATTTCTCACGGAAAAAGTAGTGAAAGCGCTTGACGAGGGAGAAAAATGCTTAGCTGTGTTTCTAGATCTTGCGAAAGCATTTGATACCGTCTCCCATCGTATTTTATTTGCTAAACTCGAAAACGCTGGAATTCGCAATTTGTCCAAAAAATGGTTGATTAGTTACCTTACTGGCAGGACTCAGAAGACTAGACTAGGAGAGATGTTAAGTTCTCAAGCCACAATTAAATTTGGCGTTCCACAAGGAAGCGTACTCGGTCCGTTGCTGTTTCTGCTATATATCAATGACTTACCTAACGTCGACTTAGAAGGGGGCGAAGCTTTGATGTTTGCAGATGATACTGTGATTATCTTTAAAGGCAAATCATGGCAAGAGGCATATATTAAGGCTGAACGCGGTCTTTGCCGAGTAAAGCACTGGCTCGATCACAACCTACTTATTTTGAATATAGCTAAAACAAAACATATGACATTCGCCATCAGTAACATCAATCGCCTCCAAGGTAGTATGCCAAACATTCACTTACGCGACTGTGTACATGCTGACTACAATTGCCCATATTGTCCATATACGACTATTGAGAAAGTGAGTAAAATAAAGTACCTTGGAGTTATTGTAGATGATAAGCTCAACTGGAAGGACCACATACAGGGTACTGCATCAAAAGTCCGCCAACTTATTCACATATTTAAGGTACTAAGGAGTGTAATCTCAAAACCCTTAATCAAAACCATCTATTACGCTTTAGTCAATAGTATACTATCATATGGGATCCTTGGATGGGGTGGCGCGTCACTTTCAGCTCTAGATCCCTTAATTAAGGCTCAAAAGTCAATAATAAGGGTAATAAATAAAAAACCTTTTAGGTTCTCCAGCGACCACTTATTTAAAGAGTTCCAAGTCCTAGACATACGCCAATTATATGTGAAAGTATCGACAATATTTTATTACACCCACACAGAGCGGCATATGATTAAATCTCATACTATCAGAACACGCGCAGTTACAGCCATGCAACATGATGTTCCCCTGATGAAAACTAAATTCGCCCAACGACATTTTTCTTTTCTAGCTGTCCGACTACACAATAGAATACATTCGGAATTAAAAGTGAAGTTAGATACCATACGAGGAAGAAAAATTATGACGGAATGGTTGATTGAGCTAGGAAGAAACGAAACGGAGAAATTAGTTAATTATAGTGCTGTATAAGAATACCAAACTACATAAAATTACTGCTTTATGTATATGTATAGATTATATGTATAAATGTATATATGTATATATGTGTATGTATATGTGTAGATGTATATGTTTATATGTGTATGTGTATATATGATTATTAAATATTATTATGTATATTATGTTACTAAATTATAAGTAGGTATATGTAAAATTTGTGTAAATATAGAGCTACCACGTAAAACAATGCTACATTATGTCACACTTACCAACTAAAAAAAAAAAAAGGAAAAAAAGAATACATAAAAGTCTACCTTAGTACGGGCATTACTCCAGCAAGGTAGATTTTAATCTTATTAATCTAGTATTATAAATGTGTGTGAAATATTAATAAATAAATAAATTAATAAATAAATAAATAAATAAATCTACATTTTAGTATAATTTAGTAATTGCAAAACTTTTATTATTTAAAAAGTGTTAGCCGTATGATTACGTTTATAGAAAATCGCTCGTTGCGAATGCCTGAAGGTCGTTAATCATATAATTACGTTTTTATATAATTAATTATATAATTATACACACAAGAAATAAGAAATAAGAAAAATTTATTTTCATAAACCCGATCTGGGTATAGAAATTACATTACAAAAAATTATTATATATATAATAACATTACGAAATTACAAAAAATAGTATTTCTACAAATGAAATTACATTTCAAATTATAAAAAAGTGTATAAAAAGTTCTGCGATCTAAGCTAACATTGTATAAAAAAAGTGTATAAAAGTTCTGCGATCTAAGATCTATTATTTTATATTAAATCTTATATTACTTAACATAATATTAATTATTAATGACTGTTTCTTTCTTTTCTCACATATAACTTTATTTATGTTATTTAATCGAATTTTATATTATATTTATTGCCGATTTAATAATGGAATTGCATTTTATTTATTATATATTTTTAATATTTTTTATTATTAAGTATTATTTTTTATTTTATTCTGAAGACCACATTTTAGGGCAATTTAGTGTCATTAGCTTTTTACTAAAACTTGTACATTTGTAGGCAACCAAGCAATCAAGCAAACTTGATTGTAATATTGGAGTCCTGTCCACCCTAGAACGGGCTAGTCCCAGTTGGGTGACAGAAACAAATAAGCAAAAGGTTAAGGTTTTGCCATTCGGTTCCTGTTATTTTTGTAAGCTAATCAATGTTTTATAGTAATTAATTCTTAACTAAATAAATAAATAAACAAATAAGCAAAGCATTCGACTGTATAAACATCAATACCCTGGTAGAGAAGCTAAACCATTATGGAATTAGAGGAGTGGCCAATTCACTCATTAAATCGTACCCACAAAACAGGCAGCAAGTGGTGGAGATTAAAATAATTGATGGAATTGAGGAAAAGGCTGAGCAATCGAGTTGTGAAATAGTAAACATGGCTCAGGGCTCAACATTAGGACCTCTCCTCTTCAAACTCTATTGTAACGATTTAGCAACTAACATAACTTGTGCCAAGACTGTCCAACTTGCAGATGACACCACGTGCAATCTTGAAAGTGACTGTAGAACAAAAATGGAGGATCCAACAAGCGAAACACTTTTTGAAGTCAATGATTAGTTTAGAGTGAACTCGATGTCGCCTATTTGTCGCCATAGCTTATTTACTTACTTACAGAATTCTAAATTCTTTTCTGTTTTATTTTTATTATGTAGCATATTTTGTATTCCTTTTTAATCTATACTAATATTATAAAGAGGTAACGTTTGTGAGGTTGTAGGATGTAATCTCTGGATCTACTGAACCGATTTTGAAAATTCGGTATTATTACAGTATAGGAACCCCTTATAGATTATTGATTTTTTAAAGTCACCAGACTATTTCACCATGCTAATTCCGAATCTGAAATAAACTTTGTTCGGTCTCAATAAATAAGCAAGATACAGGCATTCAAAAAAGCGTCAAACCCACACATTTCGGTAGGTTAAGTTAGCCTTCTTTTTAAATAATACATTAGCACCTATTTGGCGGTAGGTAAGATTAGTTTTTTTTTAAACAATCTTAAAAACCGAGTTTTAAAAAAAAACATATTTTTCTTTTGTATGTAAATTTTGTCTTTTTTCTTCCAAATTTAGCATTAGAGTGATAAGGGTTCCTATTCTACAATAATTCCGAAAATTCTTTTACCAATAGAAAGCCACGTTATTTGTGAGTGTTAAAGGGGTATATATTAATCCGAAAAATGAAAAGATTTTTTCGTGGTAGGTAGTTGGATTTGCAAAGTAAGTCGGAGAAAAAAACGATCGAATGAAAACGTTTCTTACAAAAGCTGCTTTAACGATGAGAGATATATGATTGAGTTCTAGAGAAAAGTTGTAGAGCTTGGTAATGCCTACAAAAAAGTCAGCGACAGCATATGTCTAAATTTTATATTTAAATCACAAAAAGTAGTTTTTTATATTAAAAAATATTTTAAATCTTTAGGTCATGTTTATTGGTCATATTATCAACAATTATGAATTCATATCAAAATAAATAAATTTATCATCTCAAGTATTTAAATCAAAAGACTTTTCCCTTTTACTGCATATTTTTTTTTTACTGCATAAATGGGTAAAGAGATACTCACAAATAAGACACTTACAAGAAGACACTCACAAATAACGTTAATATAGTCAAATTGGCATGCAAATATATACATACATATGCAGTAAAAATATAACCTTTCTTTTGGCAGTCAGGTAATAAATGATAGCACTCAGTACTAACCGAACCACACTCATAATTTCATCACAAGTAAACATTTTTACCGCCCAACAAAGTGATAAAATTAAAATACAGGTTTCAATACTAATCATTACGCGCGTTATTGTTCAAATTGTTCAAAATTGTTGCGCACAGTCAAAAAGCGCAAGATTGAAAGTCTGGAGCACGTGCTGCGGTATGATAGATAGCAGCTGCTCCAACTGATATTGATGGGCAAAATTGAGGATAAACGGGGTCGTGGAAGGAGGACAACGTCGTGGCTGTGCAATGTCAGAGACTGGGCCAGGATCACCAGTACGGAACAGCTTTTCCGGATGGCGCAAGACCGAAAACAGTTTTCAGATGTAACGGCCAGCCAGTAATGGAGAGGCACTTCAAGAAGAAGAAGAGTGTCCAGATAGACTTATAAATGTCATTCTACTCTCCGTATTATTTCTGTTATGTAATCAGCCTATATATATATGCAGCAGCCATGTCATGTTGATACTTAGAACGGGCTACCATAATTGAATGCGTATACAAAATGTTATGTATGTGCTGTTGACCGTTGAGGAGTTCCCTCGTCGGGAGCCAACCCTGGGTGCAGCAGCCATGTCATGATAAAACTTAGAACGGGCTATCGTAACTGGATGAGTATACAAAATTTGGGGTCCGTGCTGTTGACCGTTGAGGAGTTCCCTCGTCGAGAGCCAACCCAGGGTGTAGAATCAGGTCATGCTTACCATAAAAATAAATGAATTGTCATCGGAATTAAACCACCATATACATTTTTAATTTCATATGATAATATTTGAAGAGTTCCCTCAATTCCTCATGGATCCCATCATCAGAACAGGGTTTTAATAAAAATGGGACCAATCTGTAAGTATATCCTTTCGAATAAAACAAGAATTTTCCATATCGGTTCATAAATGGCAGAGTTCTGAGATAACAAACTTTAAAAAAATAAATAAAAAAGATACAACCGAATTGATAACCTCCTCCTTTTTTTGAAGTCGGTTAAAAATGCAATAAATAGCACTAATTATGAAATGTTCTTAGTGTTATCATTAGTTAAATAATAGGTTTTTATCAGTCCTTTATAAAAATACATTAATAACTATCGGTGTTAGTGTAGATGGCCAAAAAAAATGCTATTAGTTTCACCCGATAATGATATTAGCGCCACCTCCATGTCGCCGACGCAAAAGTGTTACCAACAATTTAATATGCCTATATAAGCAATGATTATATGATAGACCTTTCTGAATTTAATATCATTACTTTATGGTTTCATTTCTTGACTGAGGTTTGTATGTTTGGTTTTCGATCGCGGATTTTAAGGGGATTTCACCGAAATACCATGCCTAAGCCGCCTCTAAAGGATTGTAAACAACGGAACCGAAGCAAAGGCGCTACCGCAGGATGAGCGTAAGGGCGCCCGCGCCCTTAACTGTATCACTTCTGAAGCAATCTCCAATTTACCAACGGAGTTTCACATTTCAAACTAAACGTTTTGTCGCTTAGAATTCAAACTTTTCTGTCTATCGCGATCATAAAATCAGGTGAGGTGCTAATAGCAATACTCCACATCTGGGGGTGTTAACTCAACTGGCGAACCCTTGCAATTATTCCGGTTTGTTCTGGAAACGTCAAGTTTGGTTTTCATATGCTTGGACTAAGTAGAAACCATAATATATTGATATTTTTTTAAATATTTGATAATGTCAAAAAAGCTATATACAAGTCCACTTATCTATATAAATGGAGTTCATTGCACTACATTTAAATTTCCCACTCCATGACTTGAAGACAGTAATTTGATTGGCATTCGTGACACGTATGAAACAGCCAGCAAAGTGAACGGGTTGGGGGGGGGGGGGTAGTCTGGCGAAACGTCAGAAGAGTCAGAAGTTTTTCGTGTCTAAAACAATTCAAATGATTGTTGTGAATTAATAGCTTTAATGTTGGTTTTCTTTTCAGGTGAGTATAATAAAAACATGTACTGTTAAAACGGAAACAATGTAAATGTAATAAAACTCTCTCTTGTCAGAGCAACGCAATATCGTCTTTTATTTACGACAACCACAAAGTGTGTATAAACACATTATAAAACAACATTTCTGCAGCTACTTTTAACAAATGTTTTAGACACGAAAAACTTAACCTAACTCTTCTGACGTTTCGCCAGACTACCCGTTCACTTTGCTGGCTGTTTCATACGTGTCACGAATGTCAATCAAATCACTGTCTTCAAGGCATGGAGTGGGAAATTCAAATGTAGTGTAATGAACTTCATTTATATCTATATACATATTATATTGATCTAAGAATATCAAAATGATTAAATAATAAACAAGTACTAAAAATAACAAATAAAAAAATATTTATTAAATTTGTACATGCCTTCGACTATAGATTCGAGAGTAAGTTCGACGTAAGCGTGTTCTATAGCCACTAAGTTGAGTCCACAGAGTCGGTGCGAGTCGGTGGCGTTGCGCAGCTAAGTAGCCGGCTGCACAACTCGTCGGCGGGAGGAGGATAAGCCGCAAAAGGACAACCGGGAGACCCTGACAAACGGCCAGGATTAATTAGCCACGGAAGAAATCCGTCCGTCGCCGGTTGTACAAACGTCTCCACTAGATAAGGTCCGTAGAGCCATTTGCGGCCAACCGCTAAGCGCACCAGATAAATACACTCCACCGAACTGAAGCTATCCTCGAAATCAGCGAAATATCTGGTAACCAGCATTGTTTCTTGGTAACTCTGTGACAACAAGAAAAATAATTTAAAAAATTAAATTTATTAATAGTTTAAAAATAACACTTAAAACACGCTTTATACAGGTACCTATGTCAATATTTACACTATTTACACTCAATATTTACAAGTCAATATATAATAGGTTTGTCATAACCTTGAAACCTGATCGTGTTCAAAGTCCATTACGTGACCTTTCTCACAAGTGCAAACACGACTATGATACGATATTCCATCATGGAACGCCAGTTCCTGTCTTCCGGCTTCATCATCAGACCTTGAAACTTAATCGTGGTCAAAGTTCATTACAAGACCTTTCTAACAAGTCCAAACACGGCTATGATACGATATTCCATCATGGAATGCCAGTGCCTATCTTCCGCCTTCATCATCAGACCTTGAAACCTAATGGTGGTCAACGTTCATTCCGAGACTTTTCTAACAAGTCCAAACACAGCTATGATACGATGTTCCATCATGAAGTTCCAGTTCATATCTTCCGACTCCATCATCAGATTAGTTCGACAGTACCATATTATTGCATTGTCATCAGAACTACATACAGCTGCCAATTTTCATGACGCTACGATCCTTGGAAGATGGTTAAATTAGTTACCTTAGATTCCATTACATAGTTAGTTACATACAGGTCGACCTAATAAAAGCGTGTTAAAAACACGGCTTCCGGTACAAAAAGTGAACTAATATATTTTAGATATATGTATATTTTCGATATATATTAAGTTAATAATATTTTGAGGTATGCCGATGACACTGTTCTCATAGTATCTACGAAAGCTCAGCTACAGGAGATTGTTGACCGAGTAAATGAGTCAAAGCTGGTCACAGGATGAATGTCACCAAGACTAAGTCTATGGTCATTTCTAAAAATATCCAAGCTAGCATATTTGTTGCGGGCCAGAACTAGAAAAAAATCATATATATAAATATCTTGGCACCTGGTTTACACAAAACTGGGACAGTAAAGTGGAGGTCAAGACTCGCATCGAAATTGCACGCAGCGCCTTTGGAAATATGAAAAAGGTCCTTTGCAATAAAAATCCTGAAAATCCCACTTCGAAATAGTCTTCTCCAGGGCTACATCTGGCTATACGGATGGGAGGCCTAGACTATTAAGGAAGATCTCAGGAAACGTTTAGAAGCGTTGGGGATGAGGGCATACAGACGCATGATGTCGATATCTTGGACTCAGAAAGTCACCAATTGGAAAGTTCTACGGCGTGTCGGCCAAAAATGCAAGCTATGACAGACTATCTAACAGCGCAATGCTGCATACCTGAGAGAGAGGTGCCACCCATATAGAAAATATAATAAATAAAGCCAGTGAGATGCTCGGATTCATTTAAGGACATGCAAGCATTTCTTATTTGTAGCCGTCCGTAAGACGCTACTTTTGGCTTAAAGAAGTGTCACTGAATTTTTATTTTTTATTTTATTTTATAAAATTATTTAATACAATACAATTGATTTTGCGAAGCAGATAAGATTACATTTATGTGGATTTTATCACCCCACTAGATTGTATATCTGTTCTGGGGTGATAGTATTTTAGACTTCACTTTAATCATAGTGACTTAACTTTCTTTTTTTCTTTTTTTTTCTCATTCATTCCGATCGCTCATTCATTCTTATAAATTTTAAGGTAAATATAAATATATAAATGTGTATATAAATAAAGAACTAATATTAAGTAAATAAAATCAAAATATTTAAGTTTATAGATAAGTAAAATAAATAAATATATAGATTAATATATAACGAAATTGACCAATAAATTAAGTAGGTAGCTTAAAAAGGTTTCTTACTATGCACATATAAAATTATGAATTTAATTAATTAATATAATATTATCATCTTTTTTTAAACATAATCAACCGAAACATATTTCTTATCAAGTATCAGGTGACAGATATGGACCGAAGTTTGATCCCTCAAATTATCGACCGATATCAGTACCTAATGTTTTAACAAAAATTTTGGAAACAACAGTAATTACACAACTCTGTAGTCACCTAGAAACCAATCACATGTCATCCGAAAGCCAATACGGCTTCAGATCCAAAAATGGGAACCCAAGATGCAGTACTAAAAATGTCGGAGCATATCACTAGGTATGTTGACGCCAACAAAAAGTGTATTACTATACTTCCTGACCCCGCGCAAGCCCCTGACACAGTTTTTAGAGCCCGTATTTTACCGCAGGGTAGTGACTGGTTAGAAAGAAACAAACGTTATTCGTAAGGCGACTAAATAGCTGGGAACGTCTGGGCCATACGAGGAAAGACTCGAGGAAATAGCTGGGAACATACGATGAAAGACTCGAGCATCTTTATTTAAAGGACACTATAGTGAACGGTCAATTTAACCCCGGAGCTATAAGGGCGAGCGTCACTATGGCCACAGTATACCAGACAGTAGCGTATATTAGAACAAAATTGAAATCGAAGCGAGCTACGTTACGATTCCAAGGGCTCGCATATGTCCGCCACATGTCTATTACTCCGCTGACTCCATAGTATACCAACCAGTAGCTTTACCCTCAAGCTACAGGGCATTACGGGAAGAGGGTTTGAGGAATGTGGGCAGAGGGGTACGTCCCGACGAATGCGAACGGTTAGCATTACGCGCAAGTAAAGGCTGGCGACCTTTTCTAAAGTACGGGCCAAAGGAACGTTCCGATGGGGTAATAAACCGAGCTGTCAACAAGGATGCGCCTAACGTCGATATTGCTTATCGATGAATTACGTTTGCTTGATGAAACAGTATTATACATCTGCATTCATTATAGTGCCGATTGCTATATTTATTAATAGTTTCCGTTTAAATATTATTTTAGAATTAGAGTAATTAAATAATGACCTGATTATGTGATGTGAGTTATTAAATGAGTACTTAAGGCGACGACTATAATCAACGGCTTTGGGCGATTGGGCGGAGCCAACGCTTGATAAGAGAACTGGAAATGCCGCGCGCGCCGAGAGCGGCTTGTAGAGTGACCATACGTACGAAAATAGTGTACCTTCAAGATTCAAAGGTATTAAATAAATAAAAGTACGTATTGTGAAATAATAATCGGATTTGTATTGTAATCATTTTATTATTGTTAGAAAATTTGGTAAACAAGAATTACGTAATTACGTAAACAAATACGCCCGCAATTATCAAAAAAACATAGCATAAAGGTAATAAAAAACATAGGATAATGAACTAGTCGATCCTAGGCATACGAGGAATATGATCATTAGAGACCCCTCTTATATAGTTAGTGCTATACAGGGGCGCAAATAGAAAAGGGATGAGGAAAAACAAAACAAGAAACGAAAAATGACGATTTTGAATGAAGTCAATAAAGACGTAGACAAACTTCGTAATCAAAGTCCTGGTATAGTTGTTGAATCGGCAAAAGGTGTTGTGGCGCTGCGTCTCTGGTCATCATTTTGGGACTGAGGCCTTGTGAGGTGGATATTCATCCCCAGTCGAGAGGGTCCAGTCCGGCTCCCAGCCATTTCTGCACCTGGAACAGAATTGACAGTTGAAGAGAAAATGACGAAAGACAATTTATATGTTTAGAAATATAGTGTATAGAGTAGAGCTGTATACGAGCTGTATAAGAACGATTTAATTTGGTACCTGATAGCTGGTAGGTGCGGTACAATTGACGGGTAGCCTCTCTTGTACTCAACCTGGCGAGATTGAAGCTCGATTTGGCTGCAGCCCTCTCGAATAGATGATACCGCAGCTCATCAAGGCTCTGGATGTCGTATTCGGGGTTGCCACTGTACAGAGAAACTACCAAATCCGGTCCCCTGCTGCTGCTATCTCATCAGGTGTAGAGGTGGTGTCAAGAGAAATAACAGCTTTCTTTCCGAGGTCCGAGTGTTTTTGGAGTATGAAAAACATTTTCATCTTCCCTTGTCCGAAGAAGCAAGATGCCGAGTCACACCCACTGAAGGTGTGGATGAAAAGAAAAATCTCCGGTTTTGATGTTACGTTGAAGAGGTGATTCTGGAATAGATCACATCTGCAGCATTGTGTATTACACGTTTCTTGAAATAAAACGTCACGATGGCGTGAGATCCCAGTGAGGATTATAATCAAGTCGATGTCCTCGCCAGCGTCTAACACTATATCATAGGTAGAGACAAAAGTGACAGCTGTAGTGATTATGAGCCTGTCAGCATCTTCCTTAGCATGCAGTACCCGAATGTTATGCTTTTCCATTCTCGTTTTCAGCAGGTCGGTGAAACGAATTTTACTTTGTCGTTTGATAAGAAATTCTCTTGTGAAACCTGAGCCTTAGTATTTTTATCAAATATTATTTCCGGAGATTTCAGAGCTCTTCGTGCCTTTTTATGTAGGATCTGTTGGGTATCCATCGAAAACTACTGCCACGATTGAACCGTAATAAGCAGTGGTGCACTGGGTGTATTTGTCAGCTATTGAAGCAAATGATGATCTTCGACACACGTGTGTGGTGTGTGTACGTGTGTGTGTTTGTGCATGTGTTGGTGTGTGTGTGTGTGTGTGTGTGTGTGTGTGTGTGTGTGCGGTGTTCGTGTGGGTTTTTCGATTGGTAACTGAATTTAAAACTCATCAAAAATCAGTACTTTTTCAGCAGCTATACTAGGACTTTGATCATGAAGTGTGTCTTCGTCTTTATTGACTTCATTAAAAATCGTCATTCTTCGTTTTTTGTCTGTGTTTTTTTCTTTTCTTTTTCCTCTTCCTTTTTCCTTTTGCGCCCCTCTATAGCACTAACTATATAAGATAGGTCTCTAATTATCATATTCCTCGTATGTCTAGGATCTACCAGTTCAGGAAGCATGCAATCTGTGTAAAACTTAATCAACTTATTTTTCATTTTAGTTTCCCAAAAGGTGCAATCCTTGTAAATTAATTATATTTTTACAGGAAACTTATCCCCAGACCAAATACCAAGCATACACTTAGATCTTCTTGTTACATGCAATTGCCTCTGTATTTGATACCACCAACTATGTTCTTTGTTTATTATATAATTACCGTTCTGTATTTTTTTGTAGAACGATATCTTTTTTTCATGAATAGCTTTTTCTAATCCTAGTTTGTAAGCTGTGATTGGACATTTTATTTCAACAATTGTATTTTCATCAATGATACCGTCTGGTGACGCACCAAGAAATGGTACTTCCTCATCAAGAAAAAGTCCACTCGGGTCTATTTTCACATTCTCTTGTTTTGACAACTGTTTTTTTGGAATATTTTCATTGTCCGAAATTATCGAAATTTAACCGAAATTCCTAATTTCAAATGTCAAAATGTCAAGTGCGAAATTCGAACTTGAATGTTAAATTCGTAATTCGAAGTAGAATGTCAAGTTCGAAATTCGAAGTAAAATGTCAAGTTCGAAATTCGAAGTAGAATTTCAAGTTCGAAGTTCGTAGTAGAATGTCAAGTTCGAAATTCGAAGTAAAATGTCAAGTTCGAAATTCGAAGTAGAATTTCAAGTTCGAAATTCAAAGCACAATTTCAAGTTTGAAATTCGAAGTGCAATCTCAAATTCGAAATTCGAAGTAGCATTTCAAGTTTAAAAACTGACAAATTTAAAAAAATACTGTCTTTACCTACAGCGTTACAAAGTCAGTCAGTGAGTCAGGGATGCGCTTAACTATGTTATAAATAGGTTTATTATTATTACCTACTACAAAATTTTTGGCTAAAAACCACAATTATCTTTTTGCAACAAAAACAACCCCCTCCAACCAAAGTATAATTTACGTCATACTACGAAAACCCGAATTAAATTTTGTCGCTTTATGAATGAATTTAGTAAACCGATGGTTCAACTTATATTTGTACTTTTACTTGCAGGTTTCATATATAAATCGGCCCTAAATCGATTTTCAAATTCAATATTCAAGTTTGATATTTGATTTCAAAATAATATTCTGATTCCGACAGTTCTGATAAAACTTTAAAGTTCTGATAAAACATAATTATTGTTCGAATTACACTAATATCAATATATTAAATTAGGTATGCATTTACCTGTGAGCATTATACCTTTTGATGTAGTTTTGTTTACCTACACTGTTAAATCACCTCGTCTGTGAATTTACATCTTCAGAATTAGTGTTGTTTCGTATTCGCCTAAAATAAAAACAGTAATCACGTCAGTTTATAAAATAAAAGAAGTAATTTATTTTATGTGTTGATTAGTTAAATTGTTGCACGAATCCTATTCGTGTGGTCACCCCGATTTGACGTCAGGCAAAGAGCATCAGAGTAGACAAATGGTAATAATATACACGTAATAATACACTAATACACGTTACTTACCTTAATAATCTATTTTTCTCTAATATACTGCGATTGAGTTTTAAAATTTTTGAGTTTCTGGCCATTTTATTTTTAATTAACGTAATTTTTTCGTTCGGAGCGCAGCGTCAGCATCCACCCGTGACAGTGGTCGCAGTCGTACTGAGTCTCGTCGCCGGCGAGGCCCGCTTTATAACTTGTGCACCAATTTTGTTCGAATAAGCAAAATCGGATATTATTCTTTGACTTTTCGAAAAAAATCACAGATAAAAAGATAGATAATTAAATTATCTTTAAAATGGTGCAGGTTACATAATAATACACTAGATAGTAGTTGCGTAATTCTCGTTCTTGTGTTCGGTTAGACCTCATTTCCCAAATTAATTACACAATCTAAAATACTAAATCTAAAATATTCACAGATTAGAATATTAGGTATATATTCTTGTTTAACATATATTTTTTTCGAATCGTAAGCAGTACTCGTTTAGACGTAATTATCAGTTTAAAATCATTAAAGTCGTATATCAGCGACTTAATAGATAACTGATTATCACAGCATGGCATATCGTAGGTCATTATTCATTTCTAAACGGTCATTAGTAAAATGTTATCGTGGCATTTTGTAATAATGAATCCCACATAATGTGTATATTATAAAATGCTGCGCGGATAAAACATCATTACTTGCCTATCAGTTGAGCAATGGAGACCATATTTTCTAACCTGGAGCTATTGAAGTTGAAGGGTGATATTAACATGCAGACTCGTTGCTCAATCTCAATAATATAATAATCTGATAGATAATCTGCCAAGGTTACGACACGCATCCCTACAAGCAGGTAGTAAAAGGGACGGGACCGGCCTAATGATTTATTGCCTCACCGGAACGTTCCTTTGGCCCGTACTATAGCGTTTGTATATCTGCGTGAGCCGAGTAGCGGGACATCTGGCGACCATATCCGACGTATTCACTTTGATTTCAATTTTGTTTTAAGAGAAGCTACTGTCTGGTATAGTACTGTGGCTGACACAAATGTTCAAACGTTGAGAAATTCGGCAATCGCACGCCCGTAACGCTAACCAAAGGCGTTCGTCGAGACGAACCCCTCTACTCACTTTCCTCGAATCCTTTCGACGTCTACTGTTCGCTCGGTATACTGCGCTATATGTGTTTCTGTGCTGCATCGAGTTGCGGGATTTTCGCACGTTTCGGTGCGGCGTGGTCGCGAAAGGTCAAAAATTAGCGGTTCTAACGTTACGGGTTCTTTTCATTCATTGCACAAGCTTGAAGGCGCGATTAGGATTAATTCATTGATTGCTACAATATTATTTATACATAAATGGCAATCGTTCTACAATTCTATAATCTACTCCCTACAAAATTTAAACAGCTGGAGGACATAAAATTAAAAAAAAACATCAAGGAGATGCTGATAGGCCACCAGTTGAGGGCCATGATTTTTCTAATATTTTGCCCATTTAAATTACTTAAAAAAGTAGAGCCTTATTGTCTGATTATTTTATATGGTTTCATATCTGTACTTTTAGTTTAAAATGCATAACGTAGATTTAATTGAATTATTTAACATTTTACTGACAATTTGAATATTGCGATAAATAATTTTACTACATATCTTTTCCAATTACTAACTACTTCAAATATTAGGCTTCTATTTTGATTATTTGTATTTATAGTTTGACAATCTAGTAGTTAATTCTTGACTACCTATGTATGTTCAGTAAAGAGTAGTAACGAAACTTACTACATAACCCAATTTTTTGGACACATCCAAGAGCGGTCTTTAGCCGTCAATTGGACACGACGAAAATGTAATGTAATGTAATCGCTGAAATCATTTACTATTAGGATCAATTGTTATCGTAAACATTTAATCACGGCCCCGTGGCATAGTGGTTAGATCGCCTGATCTTACATTGTGAGGTCCCGGGTTCGATTCCCGGCTGAGTCACCATTTTCCGTTGGGATCAAATTAACGGAATTTCATTTTCAATTCTGTCGATCGAATGCAATAACAAGACACACACTTACAGACATGTTACACGCACACATACATTTTTATTATATTTTTTTTATTTCAAACCAATTGATAGGAGTTCCTACACTTGGTTATGTCAAAACTAATAAAAATAACAAGTATAATATTTAAATAAATACCTATTAAGGTATAAGACATGAACGTCGGTATTGCAAGGTATGAACGTTGAACATCCAAGCGCAGATTTTCTAGGTTATATAGAATAAACACGTCATATATAAACATATAACACGTCATAGTAGGGTTGGTTGTAAGAGATTGTCATGTGACAATAAAGCCGCCAATTGTGACAGTTTCACAATAAAGAGTATAAACAAACAAACTAATTTTATTTATTATACTATCTATAGTACACGACACGGCGATAAACCATCGCATAGCTCAAACGCAAATAGTATGCGCTCTGCTAAAATACGATAAAACGCATGAAGTGAAGGTAAACAAACATACACAGGTGGAGCTTATCGGGCCATTTGGGAGCGGGTGGCCGCGCGGCGCCAGCCGTTTGTACGGCGCAGAGACAACTCGGTCCACATTCGTAATCCCGGAGCACGACCGCCGGATTAAACTGCGGCCATTTGCCTTACGTGCGGTTTAGTGCCCGACCGACAAGCGGCCGACAAACAACCGCGGATAACGCTTTAACCTGCACACATTGATACCAGCCCGCGTTATTGTTTCCAACTGCCTTTAACGGTAACGGTCGAATCAGCGCGTGGGTGCTAACTGATGTTGGGTATCTACTACCGTTTTGAGCAGATAGAGCCTAATAAGCATGACTCGAAAGAATATCTGCTATAAAATAGTAAGATTCTCTTTTATGGAGCAGTACAGGGGTGTCAGTTGCTACTGGCAAACCCGCAACCCCAGGGAGTTACAACGACTGCTGCCATCCTCTCTCCCGTGGGATGAACGCAAAGACAGAACAAACACAATTCCACAGTCAACTTCCCCACATCCCGTAAGAGTTAACGCCTTACCGCGAGGCACCGGGAAAGGCCGACCAGCGGGCATCCTCGCTCCCTTACTACCAGATTTCGACATATTTCTCCATCTGCCTTCGAGGTCGCTTGCGCGGCCTCTACCTGACGTTAGCGATAATTCGTAGATCGAATTTGTCGCGGATCGCCATCAAACTCACTCGGGATCGGGTGACCAACGAATCTAAGGATAGGTGACTCCAGGTTAACGGCTACCTCACGCTTCTTAGGAAACGTACATCTCCAGACTGCCCCGGTTATTCGCAGAATAGCGATTGGCTGACGCAGCCAATTGATGCAATTTTTTTTGTAACAAATATAGTTTGAAGGTAACATTATTATAAATTAAAATAATTTAAAACCAAAGTTCAAGTTCAAGTTCAAGTTCTTTATTGTGTGAATTATTAAAAAAACATACAAAGTTTAAGTAACAAACTGCCCAGTGAGCATACAATATTTCGTTTTAGAAGAAACTTTATAAAGTAGAAGC